>JAHGAU010000023.1:0-600000 GCA_019925105.1 Niebla homalea
AAAAATTAATTAAAAGGTTTAATAACGGTTATTTCCGGGGTAATTAATATAATATTAGCTTAATCTTTAAGGTTTTTTAAGGTTTACTCTAGATATTTAAGGCCTTAATTTTAAGCCTTAAGTAATATTTCCTTCCTTAAAGATATAAGGGGTAATATTACCACGGTAAGTCCATTTAGGCCGGTAATAAGGGTAAAGATTATAAAAAAAAGCACTTTTTCTACGTTTAATACCAGATATAATAACGATTAAACTTTTTCCGGATAGAATTATTATTAATCCGGTTTTTTATAAACCCCGAAACTCCAGATTTTAACTATATAATTATTAAAAGGCCGGTAAAATTCAAATAAATCGAAATCTCTAGTATTTTTCTTTATAAATTTCCCTAATAGAATTTATAAATAATTTAGATTTTTAATTTAATTTTTCCGGTATAAGTAAAGTACTTAGGAATTAAAGGAATTAAAAGAGTTAAATAGATAAAGCTATGAATTTTTCCCGTTAAGTATATATTTAACCCGGTATTTTATTTAATAACCGGGAGTATATATTATTAATAATATTATTAATATAAACGGCTTATAAATTAATAATTTCATCTTTTTTATTGTTATCGTTTAAATTAATAACGTTTTCTTAATCTTTATTAATAAATTTACTATAATAACGTTAAAAAATAATAATAATAATATGCCGTTAAGCCAGGGTTTTAATATTTACTTTTACCCGATTAAAACTCCTTAAATAAAGCCGTATTAAAAGAATTAGACGTTTAGGTATTATAACGGTAAAGGATATCTTAAAATTCCTATTAATTTAAATCCTTTTTTTTGAATTTCATCCGAATCATTATTAATTACTATTTAACGTCTTAATCGTTTTTATTATTTTTTTGATTTTTCGGTTTTTTTAAGGTTTTTAATAAAATAAATCCGTTTAAATTAAAGGTAAAAAAGTAATATTTAGTTTTTCTAAATATAAATTTAATAAATTCGTTTTTAAAAGAATATAAAGTTAAAGGTAATAAATAAATAAAATTAATAATTTATAAGGTATAAACCGGTTTATAACCTTAATCGATTTAATAGTAATAAAGCCTTTATAATATAAAGTAATAAATATAAATAAACCGTTTTAAATAAAAATATTTTATTTAAAATTCAGTTGGTTTTAATATTGAATTAATTGGATTTTAAAGCTTTAAATTGGATTACCTTAAGTAAGTTATAATAAAACTATTAATTTTTCTTTAAATTTCCGGTTCTTTTTAAATAAATAATAAACTTTATTCAGTTTCTATTAAGTATCGTTATTTTTAAATTTAAGAAAACGGGTTTATAAGGCCGGTATTTAGTAGATTTTTTTATAAAGCTAAAAATTACCTTTAAAAATAATTTATTCCGTTCGTTTATAAAGAAATTCTAGTCCGGTATATTATTAATAATATTGTTAAAAAAGTGGTAAAATCCACGGAAAATAAATCGTTTTAACCAATAAATAATAAATTATTAAATAACCGGAATTTAACGGTTTTTAATAATCCAAATATTACGGAACGGTATTAATTTATAATTAATAAGAGATTTTTATAAAAACCTCGTTATTTTCTTAAAATATAATACCTTCCTTAATAATATTATAATTAAGGATAAATCCATAAGTCCGTAATTTAAAAATGAAGTTAATAGGCCGTAATAGGGTATCGGTATTAATAAGGAATAAGTGATTTTTCGTTAATTTAATAATTTTGTTAAATAAGGTATTAATAAGTAAATCGGAATCCAAAGTTAAAGGTAAATTTATCGATATATTTAAATTAATAATTTAATTTTTAAGTTCCGGTAAACTGGGTTAAAGGATATAAGCTTTTAAAAAATAAGGGCTTAAAAAAGGTAATAATATTACTTAATTTAATAATATAATTCATAGGTAAAAACCAGGTAAAATCGGTATTAATACCGTATATTATTAAGTTATTAAATAAAGGGCTTTAATAATCGTCCTTAAATAAATTTTAATATAAAAACTTAAAAAAAAGTATAATAATAAATCCTTAAATTTATTTAAAGAATATAATAAATCCTTAAAATTATTATCGGATAAATTATTAGTAAATTCTTCGTTAAATTTATTAAAAAAGGTTATTAATATATATATTTAAATAAAAATAAAATTAATAAAAGTAAAAATAAAAAAAGGGTAAAGTAAAATATAAAAAAGGTAAAAAAAAAAAAAAAAAAAAGGTAAAAATTATAAGTTAAAAAATAAATATAAATAATAAATAATAAATAATAAGGAAAAAAATAAAAATAACTTACTTTTTAATTAATTTTTTATAAATCTTAATACTTTAATAAATAAAGTAAAAGATAATTTAATATATTTATACCTTAAATAATTTTTTAAAATAAATAACTTAATATTCTATAAATAAATAAATATATTAAGTTAAACCTCAGTATAAAAGTAAATCGTATTTAAACCGATATATATTATAAACGGTTTTTTATTCGTAACGTTACCGGTTTCTTTATAATTTATATATTCTAGTAAATTCCGGCTTACGGTATTTAACTTATTAATTAAAACCGTTTTCTTAAATAAAGTTTTTAATCGATTTTATTATTAAATATAATAATAAAATCGATAATTACTTTAGATCGTTTAATTTTAAAGTCGGTTTTACCGGTAATTTTAATTAAGACCGGGCTATAATTAAATTAAAATTCAATAAATAAATAATTTACCCGGTACGGGCAACCTAGGTATTAACCTCAAATTTTTCCGGTTCCGTAATCGTTATATTCGAATTTTCGGTAACCGTTTTAATCCGTTCCGTTAATTTCCTTATTTTAATAATATAAATAAAGGCCGGAATATCCGTAGGTAAATCGTTATTATCGTTATTATTATCCGTATTAAATACTTTAAATAAATAACGATTGGATCCAGCGTTAAATAACTATTAATATTTAACGGACGTCTATTAAATATTTAACTTAAATTAAGTTTTTTATTGAAAACCATTTTTTTTCCGGGTTTATAAATATCCAGGTAATCGGTACGATAATAGGCCTTAATACCGTTTAATATTAAATAAATATAAAAATAATTTATATATTTAAAACCGGATTAAACCGGTAATAAATATATAATAATAATCGGTTCCTTAAGGATTTAAATATCTCCGGAATAATTATTATTAATATAATTAATTATTTTACCCTTATTAAAGGGGTGTTAAGGGTATTAATATCGGAAATGATTACGTATTTCATTAATCCTTATACCGTATTTATAATTACGGTAAATTAATACCTTATAATTAAATAAATAAAGGAAGGCCTTTTCGGTAAAAGCTTAAGGTAAGTCTATTGTATAAATAGATATAAATAAAAAATAAAAAAAGGAGTAAAAATAAAAGGTAAGAGTAAAGGTATAAGGTAGTAATAAAGGTAATAGGTATAGTAAAGGTAAAAGGTAAAAGGTTCAAGGTAAAGGGTAAAGGATAAAGGGTAAAGGGTAAAGGGTAAAGGGTAAGATAAAGGGTAAAGGGTAAAGGGTAAGATAAAGGTAAAAATAAAGGTAAGGTAAAGGTAGAAGTGATAGGTAATAAGTCGAGTAATAGGTAATAGGTAAAGGGTATTTAATTTGCTTAGGTATTAAGTAGATTAAATAACTTAAGTATAATAAGAAAAACAGAAATTTAAGGGGGAAAAGGTATTATATAGATAAATTATTGGTTAAGCCTTTATTAAGCCTATAACGATTATTTTAGAGTGAATACGAGTTCTAGGGCTTAAAAATAGTTAAGTTTATTAATAATTTAAAAATAACCAGACTATATAAAGGCTAATACTTAATAACGGTAATAATGGTAATAATAATATAATAATTTAAAAATAAACCGGTTTGGGCCGGGCTTACCGATATATTTATAATAATTTTATAATCGGTAAGTAAAAGTACCTTAAAGGATATAAATTAATAAGGTATATATTTATAAATAGCCCTTTATTATATAATTAAAAGGGGGGATTATATTAATAAAAATCATTATTTATTTTTCGGTTTTTTCTAACTTACTTATTTAATATATAATTTTTTAAAGCTTTTACTTTAATATTATATATATTAATAAACCTTTTATTACGGAATTAAATTATTAAAAGGTAATATAAATAATAAGGAAGTTATTAATAATATAAAGTAAAAGTTTTATAAGTTAAAAACCTTTTTTTAAATATATATTTAAATATAATAAATAGATTTTTTTGATTTTAACTTTATTTAAAAGCTTTTTTTTTCTATATAATTTAATTTTTTTCCGGTAAATAAAAGGGTAAATAAGCCTTAAGATATACCCCTTTAAAGGTTTTTAGGATTTTAACGCCGGGAAGTAACCCTATATTTAACCGGTTTTAATAAAGGAATTTAATAACGGTAATAGTTCAATAATTAATTACTTAAATTATATAAAATAAACTAGGTTTAAAAGCTTATACTTAGATTTACGTTTTCCTTATAAAAGTTTTTATTATAGGGTATAAAGTAAGGGATAAGGTAATAAGATAAATAAAGTTTTAATAATTTTATCTTAAAACTTAATAATTTTATTATAAATATATTTTTAAAATACCCTTAAATTATAAAGGGCTTAATATAAGATAATAATTAAAACTTTAATATCGTTATTTTATATTAAGAGTACTTTAATATAATAATTATATAATTTAATTATTAAAAATTCCGAATATTCAATAAAATATTTAATAATATAAGTATTAATAATATCCGGATTATAGTATATCCGGGTTAAATTAATATTATTTTAATAAAAATTTTTTTAAGTTTAATAAATATAATTAATAATTAAAAATAACTTAAATATACTTTATTAAACCTTAAAAATTAAATAGAAAAATATTTACCTTAATACTATTATAAGTATTAATAAACGGAATTTTATTTTTCCGATACCGTTAAAAAACCCTAATTTTAAGTTAAAAAGTTTAATTATTATATTTTAGCGGGGAATAACAAGGGAAAAAGTAAGTTTTAACGCCGGAAAGCGAACTTAAACTTAAACCTTTAGAATTCCTATATTTAATAAAATCGATAATTAAATTACCCCTTACCCGATCCGGGTTAAACGGGGCTCATTTTATAGCCCGTATTAAGCTTTATATCTTTACTATATAAAGTTAAGGGATCCAGTCTGGAAAATACCTTAAATTATTTATTTTTAAAAATAAATGGTTTAAGGGTACAGTAGGGGTAAAGCGGAATTCCCCCCGGCGGAGGGAATGAATGGGTGGAGGCTGCAACCATTCAAAACTAGATGGTAGATTTTCGTTTTTCTAATACTATTAAAGAGCGGGGAAACATATAAAAAAAGTTAAATTATTAAATTTTACTAAGGAATAACCGATAAAAAAGTAATAATTAACGCCGGGAAGTAAACTTAAACCCTATAACCCGGAATTTATAAATATTTAAAAATCGATAAATAAATAATTATTACTTAGACGAACCTTAAAGGTTTTAGGATTAATAGGCTATATTAGAATCTATACCTTTTATATAAAGAATAAATAAATCCGGGCCGGTTTTACCCTAAAAAGAGTCATTTATAAAATGACTCTTTCCTGGGTCAAATCCGAGAAGTCCGAATTAACGCCGAGTGGGCAAATGACTCTTTCCAGGCAGGAAAGAGTGAGAACTAGGTGATAGTCCCTTTATATATATCTTATTAATTATAAGCTCCCTATCCGATTTAAAGCCTTTTTATCTCGTATTTATTACGTTATTTATACGATTTATTATTATTCCTATTAATTTAAGCTACTTACTTTTCTTCCCCTTTATTTTTACTATTATTCCGCTTCCGCTTATCGTATTTAAGGTATTATCCTTACTATTACTTAAGCTATATACGCGTATATCGTTTCTGACCTCTGGGGTCCCGTTGTTCGTCGCCATTCCTGATTCTAGGTATCTATTATAATAGTAACGTCGGGCCTTCTTTTAATAAGAAAGAAAAATTAAAATATTAAATTAATTCCGCTAACGGTACGCCGGCAGGACTAATAAAAGTAAATATAAAAGACGTAACGTTACGATCTGGATACTTAAGTATTACTTTAATAAGTAAATTAATAATAAGATTAATTCTTAAGGAACTTAAAAAGAATTAAGGCATAGCCTTTACTTAAAATAAAGGTAATAATTACCCCGCTTTACGCCTGTTGAGCTACGGCTTATAAATAACGCATATTAAGGCCGTTGCTAAGGCCTCTTTACTAAGGCCTAACGGCCTACCTTGGCGCAGCAGTATAACGCACCACTATAACGCCGGCGCAGAGGTGGCGCTAGCTGCTAATATTAATCCTCTGGATTTAATCGTTCTTATAATATCCTTTCCGTATATAACCGTTATTTTTTAATTATAAGTTTAAGAAGTTTATCCTTTTAAATAATAATATATTTCCGCCAACCTTTTTTCTTTATTTTATCGCGAACTATTATATATTCATATTTCTTTATTGATTTATTTAATTTTAAACTTAAAGTAATTTAATTTTAGCTTATTTATTTAATATTTAAATAAATATCTATTATACTTTTAATATTATTTATTTTTACTTTATTGAATTTCCTTTTTTTTCTTTTTATATAAAAACGGTTTAAGTAATTCTTCGCTATCTATAGGTTATTCTCCTTAATAATTTTTAAAATCCTTACTTAAGAAATATCGATTTTATCGTCGGTTTTAAGGATAAGGCGAATCTAATTCTACGATTAACGGTAATATTAAGAAAGGCTTAAAATCTTCTCTTTTATCGGTATTTAAATATACGATTATGCTTTTTTTTTCTTTTAAAGCTTTTTCCTTTTAAGGGGTAGCTAATATAGCTTTGAAAGCTCTCATAGTAACCATATTAAGGCTTTATGGTGGTTATAGATGAAAAAAGTATAGTTGAATTGCTGGTAAACAAATAAAAAAAATTGGCCCCACTATAACTTTCTTGAGCTACCCGAAGGATTGCCTCCCATCTTTTCTCACCCCAAAAAACCGCCACCACGCGCGTATAATATGCACTCCTTTTTTACGAAAACCAGCTCGCAGCTTAGGACTAGTGATGCGAGATTTGGGCTTACTGTAATTACTGTCAGACCAAATCCGAGTGTAATTACTGTAAGCTTGCGGTCCTAACGGTCACGTTAAACTCAGCGGTAATAAGGGTGTATTTAACCGTGTTTTAGGCCTTTTTTCTGCCTTAATTAACGGGCTTTTCGGCTTGGGGGCCGGAATCACTACGGAGATATAAATATTTTAAGTAATATTATAACAGTAATATATATTTATAATAATATTTTATTAAATTAAAAGGAGCTATTCTTTTTTATTATGGAATAATTATAGCCGGTTTATTACCTCGTATAATTTATAGGATGGATATTTAAGGTATATTTTATACTTTAAAAGGTAACTTTATATATATATTAAATTATTAACTTTATTAATATATTTAATATATTAATATAAAAAATAAAAGATATTTAAGCTCCTTTAAAAGTAAATTTTTCTATAAAAGTATTTTAAACTTTAAGATTTTTAAGTATAAGAAACTTAAAAATATATATAAAAGCCGGAGGCGGAAGAATAATTTCACGGACCCCCGATAATAGAATGGAGTAATATTATAGGCTAAAAGTGGATTATTAATTAAGGACACGTAATATACACGTAACTTACAGTAATTACCGTCTGACAAGGCCTTTTTGGCCCCAAAACGGTAATTACTGTCAGCTTGAAGCTCTGACGGTAATACACGCATCACTACTTAGGACGCAATCTACTAGTGCCTACCTAGGATCCGCAACACCCTAACGCAGCAGTATAGCCGCACCACTATAACGCTGGCGCAGAGGTAGAGTCAATGCAAGTGATTCGGCTTACTTCCATTCGCCCTGCACCCGTTTGCGCATATTGCATCACCGAGGGTAAGCTGAACCCGCTATCTCCGTGCTACTTACTTACTAAACCTCGTGTCCCTCGGTCCTTTCTTCAAACCTTCCATCCAAAATACGTTTCCTCGAGCCACCAAGTCAACTAATAAGATGCCTCAACTTGCCGGTCTCGATACCTCTCGCACCAAAGAACGGCCATGGTTCCACTCCTCAGTCGGTACGAACCTAACACCAGCAGGCCGCAAGCTGCTTGAGAAATACAGCAATATTCCCCCGGCAGAAGTTGAAAATCACGTCTACAAAGCTGTCTGCCCTTTCCCCTCTCCCCTCCCGCTTGAACCATATCAAACATACTGATAATTCCCCCAGCGTGATTTTGCGTGGGACGTATTCCCCTGGCCCTGCGTAGGCGACTTCTGGTTTCTGCATTTCGGCCTCTCGCTGCACCCTCAATACTCGGAATTGCTTACTCGGCTCACCTCGCCCACCAAGCCATCACAACCAAAATTACTGGATTTGGGCACATGCCTTGGGCAGGATCTTCGCAAGTTGGCTTTCGATGGGGTGCCAGTTGAACAACTCTACGGAACCGACATCTTTAGCGACTTCGAAAAAGCGGGGACGATGCTTTTTCGCGATGAAAATCAGTTCGCGGGTCACTTTATTGCTGCGGATCTTCTGGTCGAAGGCGCGAACGACTCCATGGGTGAGCTGGTGAAGACGGAGGGGACGTGGGATGTGCTGCTCGCGTTTATGTTTCTACACATTTGGGATCATAAGACACAAGTTGCTGCATGCAAGCGCATTTTGAAGCTTTTGAAGCCTGACAAGGGGAGCTTATTGATTGGTGCTTTGAGTGGATCCGTGAACCCTGGAGAGCAGTGGTTTAAGCCGCCGTTGGTTCCGGAGGTGAGAAGTATTTTTCGCCATAGTAAGGAGACTTTTGTGCAGATGTGGAACAAGATTGAAGAGGATCTCGGTGTCAATGTCAAGGTGGAGTGTTCGTATGATGATGATGGTGAGAGGGGGGTAAGGAACGAGGAAGAGGAAGGTAAGGGGAAGGGGCATTTCTTCAAGGGGAGTGATTTGAGGAGGCTTTACTTTTCCGTGGAATTAATGTGATTCGTGGCGCTATATCGATATTGCAGCACATTACGGCCTGGGTGCTGCCTGTGAGGGTTTAATGGCACTCTAAGAAAAAGGCAGCGGAGTTGGGGATGTTAGAGCACGAATCCCTCGTGAAATTCCCCGCGAGCTGAGACCCCTCACAAGCTTCGGCTAGCAGTAATGGAGGTTCCTCTGCCTAGTTTTCGTTTTTCGTTTTGATCCAAGTCCTGTGCATCCATATTTGAGCGCTCCTCGTCTTCCTCCCTTAATCTATAAACTCTTGTCTTTCAGGAAACGTGCCAATAGTTCGAGACGCTGGTTCACCTGCAGTGTGCGGATATACTTGTCTTTCATGCGAGAAAACATGGAATGGATCAAGCCTCAAGATTTCATTCTTGCTGTGTGGCAGAGTCCCATCGTTGGAGCTTGGCAGACCTTGTCGGCTGCTATGCAACTGCTTTGATCCTCTGCTCACCGATAGGCTCAGAATCACGGACTGGAGGGTACTTCCCTTTGACGGTGCGTACAGTTTTGGCAAAGATCAGTAATTCGAGTGCTGCCAGCGACCGCCATGATCGAATGCGGCCATTCTACCGGGCAAGCGAGTCGGAACAGGGAAGCCGCGTTTCAGCGAGCGAGGGCTAACTTGAAAGCACCTTCATTTGCATTGCTGACCGCTCAGTGCTTTACCATAGATGAGCGAATAAATGCGAGGCTTAAATATGGAGATGTCTGGGCCGGTGGTGCAGTGATGCGTAAAATTTCGAACTCCATATGTTTTATCACGAGCCTGCCACATACCTTACGTTTATATAAAGAAATTACTTTTATATAGATTAAAAAAAACGATTTCCGTCATTGTGTTCTGCCTTTGTCATTTAGCAACGAGTGTCTTACTCATCTCTAGCTTTTGCGACGACCGCAGTTGCCGCATAGTTGGGATGAGATCTCTGGTACCACGACCGGAAGGCGAGATCCGTCACCTGCACAATGGCGCAAGATCAAGCAGAAATGACAGACGATGAAAGACGACCGACGTCGATCCAGATGGCCGAACATGGGGCCACTGGCAATGCAAAGGATGATTTGAAAACCCCATTGACCGAGGTGAGCCATTCCTCGCCATGAATGCCTCAACCACAACCTGTCAGACGTAGGGACGCATAAGAGTGGATGATATATATATATATTATATATAATCTATCTAGGAAGCATGGTGCTATCTATATAAAATACCCGGGTAATATAAGATATACGGCCAGGTAATAATATCTATACGCGCTATAATAATATCTTAATACCATTATATAACGGCTTAAGAATACTTTATATAATATTATTATTATACTTATACGTAAGTTAATATATCCCTTTAAGATTATAATATTATTATAATAATAATATAGATCTTAAATACCTTTATTATAGTTATTTCTTAATTATTAATATACCATAATTATTATAAGTAAAAAATACGGCTTAAATTTAATATTTAAGAAATTAAAAATTTAAGAAAAATCGGTAACTTTAAGGATAATAATAATAATAAAACCTTTATATTTTAAGTTACTCCGGAATTTTATATATATTTAATTAAGCTTCGGATATTAACTTAAGTAATCTTATTAAGTAATTTTTATTAAGTATACGCCGAGAAAAGTTAAAAAATAGAAAATTAATAAAACCGTAAAAATAAGTAAACCTTAAAAGATTATTATATACCCGGTTTATAGTTATAATTTTTTAAAAGTTAAATTTCTTAAAAATAACGTCTTTAAGGTTTTATTGAGTTATATTATAATACGGGGTTTTAAGGTTTATTATTATTAAGATTTAAAAATTTTATAAATTCTTTATAATTTTATAATAATAAAATTTTTATAAAGCTATCCGTTAATATTTTTATTATAAATATATATTTAATATTAATTATTTTCTTTTAATATTCTTAACGTAATTAATAATAATATATATTTATATATCGGAATTTTATTATAAATTATAAGTTTATCTTTTAAATTATATAGATTATTTAAGTATTATTATACTTAATCTTTAATAAATAAACTAGGTTTAATATAATTAACTTAAAGAAGTAATTTTATTATATTAACTTTTTTATTATAAAAACAAAATTAAAAAGCTTAACTTTAATAAAGCTTATTATTATTATCTTTTATTTTATTATTTTTTAATTAATCAAGCCTTCAAAAAGCTTAAAAATATAGCCTTATAAATTATATTATATTCTAAAATCGTTAATAAATAACGTACTTAAGGATATTATAAAAACGGTATATAAATTAATAGTTTTCCTATTATATACGATAATATAATACTTAATATATATAAAATATTATAATATTTTTATAACTACTTTTAAGTATTATTTTAACGGATTTATAAAGAACTTAAATAATTTAAATATTAAGTATATAATATCCGTCCTTATAATAACGGCCGCGAAGTTAATAAAGCCAATAAATTATAAATATATATAAATCTCTTAAGGTAAAGTTTACTTAATATTTTTAATAAGAGGTTTAATATTCCGTAAAGGTATTTTAAGAATATGGCTTATTATAATATTAAATTTTACTATAAGTTTATTAATATAATTATCTTAATATAAATATATTTCTTAATTTAAGTAATTTTCTATTATCTTTATATTTAAAAATTATTCTATTTTATTTAAGTTTCTTATTTTATAAATATTAAAGAATTTACTTTAAAAGTTATTTATTTTTTAACTATATTTACGATCGTTAAAAAAAATAATATTATTCATAAAGAAAAAAACCATTATATAATCCTTGATAAAGAAATATTCGATTTTTGGGACTTATTTTATGTTTAAATCCGTTAAGGTTTTTAAAAGATTTTTAAATTATAAAGTTAATAATTATTTAAACTTATATAAAGCTTAAAATAAAAAAGTAAGCTTTTATTCTTATAACCTTTTAATACTTTAATATATATAAATTCATTTATTTTACTATTAATAAACGTATTAATAATATCCTATTATTTTATATTTAAATTAAATACGGTTATTATAACCATAAATACTTTAAGAACCCTAATTATTAAAGTAACGGTAAATATAGGTTATTTAATATTTTATATATTACCTTTTATATAAAGCCTTATTTTATATTTAATAAGATACCCTTTATCGTTAAATTTATATTTAAATTATATAAATAATAAATATTAATATTTTATCCGCTTTTTTAATATACTTAAGTAAAACCTCTTCTTATATACTTTTTTCTTTAAGAGCTTTAAGCTTTATTTCGATTATTAACTTAAAACCTATGATTTATAAATATTTTAATACATAATAATGATATTTTAATTTAATAAGTAAAATATTACGGTGGAATATATTTATTTTTAATAAAAAAAAAGATAACTTCTCGTCCTTCTTATATAACTTATAGGATAATAAAAAAGCAATAAATATTATATAATATAATAACTTTAATTTATTTATAATTAAAATAAAAGCTATAATATAACTTATTTTCTTTATATTTTTTATAGCTTTTTTTCCTTTAATAATATTATTTATATTGAAGTCGGATTTATTATTATTTTTCTTTTTCGGCTTTAAAACTGATAAAACTAATAAAACTAATAATAAATCTAATGGTAAAGTTAATAGTCTATTACCGTTACTATTACTATTATTATCTTCTTTATTTCTTCCGTTATTATTCTTAAATATTATATTATAATTTATTAATACTAAAGTCGGCAAGGATAAATAATCTTTTTATTATTCTTTTTCTTTTCCCTTTTATATAGGGTTAACGGTATTATTTATAAATTCCTTTTTTTTTATTATTTAATAATAGCTTAATAATAATATAAAATATATTTATTTTTAAGATATTAATTAAATAAAAGAACGGCTTTTTTTTAAATTAAGTTATATTAATCTTATCGGCTTTATAGAATTTATTCTTTTTAAAGAAAACATTTTTTATATAAATTACTTTCTTTTAATTAAGTATTTATGTATTATAAATATTAATATTATCGTAATTAATAAGGAAATTAATATATACTTTTATTATTAATTTCTTTTTCTTAAGGATCGATTTATTAAGTAAATAAGCTTTATAGTTATATTATTTAAGGTATTAAAGGTTTAACTTTAAACCGATAACCTTTTTAAATGGTATAACCTATAAATACTTTCTTATTAATATTTAATTTATATGGAAACCGGCCGTTTATACGATTTATGGCTATAAGAACTAAAGAAATTTTACTTATAACTTTATAGTCTTTACTTTTCTAGTTAATAAATTATTTTTTCGTTTTAAATAATCATTTTATATAACGATATATAATATTAATAACTTAAAAACAACATTAAGCTTATTAATAAGGTTATTAAATTTAAATCCTAAGGATCTTTCTCCGTTTAATTAAATAAAAACTATATTATAATAATATTATATTTTAATAATTTTAATAATTTTCCGTAGGATATTTATTACTTTAAACTTATATTTATAAGTATATATTATTTAAAAATTATATTCCAAATAAGTAAGATATAATATCTATTAATCCCGGTTTATCGTTATACTTATTTATATAAGGTTATAAATAATTTAAAAGAAAAACATTATTAATATTTCTACTTTATATAAGGATCTTAATATAATCCGGTAAGCTTTTAATAAAATATAGTTCTCGACGGCGTACACACGGTATGGGGTCACGGGAAGAGGCATATTGCGAGTCTTCTTTCTCTCGATTTTATAGGTGCCTTCGATAAGGTAAATTACCAGAGGTTGCTATATAACTTAAGGAAAAAAAGGATATTATTTTTCTTAATTGAGTAGATGAAGAGTTTCTTAAGCGACCGAGTTACGTCAATTAACCTAAGATAAAAGATAAGCCCGATAAAGTTTATTATAACGGGGATTCCTTAAGGATCGTTTATTTTTCTTATACTGTTTTTATTTTTTAACGGTTTATTAATTAAAAAGCTTATTAAGTTAAAATAAAAAATCCAAATTAAAGGCTTTATTAATAACGTTTACCTCTTAACCTATAGTACCTTTATACGTATGAATTATTTAGAATTAAAATAAGCTTATAAAGTTTATCTTCGGTAAATAAGAATTTATAAAGCTTAATTCATATTATTTAAATACGAACTTATCTATATAATTAAGAGCCTAAAGTTATATAATATAATAACTATAATAAACTTAAGTAAAATTATAATAAAATTAAATATTAATATTAAAGTCTTTAGCCTTTAAGTAAATAAAAAGCTCGATTAAAAAGACTATATAAAAAAGGTTTAAAAGAAGATAACTTTATAGGAAAAAGGCCTTATTTATCTCGCTATATCGATATAAAGAGTTACGTTATAAAAGGCCCGGACCGTTTATTAAGCCGTAATAAAGTTAACTATAATATATATTATAGTTATCTAATATATACTTAAAGGTACTCCGAGATATAGGAAGGAGCCTATTTAGATATTATAGAAAATCCAAAACCAATATTTAAGAGTAATTAATAGTACTTATAAAGTAACCCTCATCCTAATATTAGAGTTTAAGGTTTTTATACCGTTAATTAAAGTTTTATTAAATTAAATAGTCGTTTAAATAAGGTTAAAGAAATATATATACTTAATTATAATAATCAGAAACGGGCGGATCCGTTAAAATCTTAATAAGCCTTAAGTTAAAAAAAATAAATTAAAGATACTTATCTTTCCTCTTATTAAAATAAAGTAAAAATAAATTAAAAAAGAAGTTAACTTTATTAATATCCCGGAGGTTAGTTTAAACGTATATAAATTCCCGTTAAGCGTAAGAGAAATTAAAATTAAAAGGATTTAAAGAGTAAAGGCTATAATAATTATTTTATAAACTATAATAAAGTAAATTAAACGTTAACGGAAATATAAAGATTTTATATTTTAAGGTTATTATTATTTAACTCTTAATAATAAAAAGATTATTAATAAGTATCTCCGTTGTTATAATATTATAAAGAAAAGTAATAACGTATTAATAATTTAACTTTAAACGGGTAAGAACGGTTTAATTTATTTCTTATTTACTATATATATTAAAGGTCGGATAAACGCCGGATATAAGTATAAATAAAGAAAGTAAAACGCTATATATGTTTTTATCTTTTATCCCTTATTTACGGAGGTTAAATTAAGATTTATCGTAAAAATTAATACTTATAATTACCGTTAAATATTATTTATAAAGCGAAATATCCGGGTAATTTTTAAGTTTATAATACTTACCGGATTATTATTATAGTTTAACCTTATTATCAAGATAAATAAGGTTACTGAAAACCTTATAGAAAAAATCCGTTATTAATTAAGGAAGAAAAAAAGAAGCGGAAATTAATTACGTTAATTATATAAACCGGAAAGCATCTTTTATAGCTATAAAAATATAATAATAAACGTTTATTAAAAGTCTTTAAAGGAATTAACGGTAATAATAATATAAATGGAATATATATTAAACGTATAAATATTAATAAAGATATTTAAAGGCGCTACGTAAAGTTAAAACAATATAAATATATAAAGGAACGGAAGAATAATAAGTTTAAGGGTAATTTTTATAAAGATATAATTATAATATTATAAATTTTCTTAAGGGAATTAAAATACAGGAAATATATAAATAGATTATTACTTTTTAAACGGCCGTTAATATCCTTTACCTTAAGGGATAGAGGGTAAAGGCCTGGTAGACGCCGGTTTTTACCTTAACCTTATAAGTATCAGGTTTTTACGGTTACCAGTAAGGTTAAAAAGCCGTATATTAAGGAACGCCGGAATTAGCTTAGCTAGATCCGTAATATAAATCAATCAATCGATCAATCAAAATATAGTTCTTATAATTACTTATATTTAAAGCTTTAATATCATTAATAATCTTTACCTTTTTAATTACTTATTAAAGGTATTATATTATTTCATTAATAATATATATAAGGAGTTAATATTATTAACTTATAGTTATTGATTTAACGATAAATTTACCGGTTATAAATATAGCGTTAATTTACTTAATATTATCTTTAAGTATATAATGTTTATTAATCTTTTTAACCAGTATTCTTATCTATTTATCACTATAAAGGTAATAACGTTTAATATTAAAATAAATATCCTTATTTATAAGGATAATACTAGATATAACGTTAATTATAAAGTTAGGTATATATACAACGTTATAAAGTTTAATAAAGTTATTACCTTTAAGGATATCGATATTTATTTCGATTTTTTTATAAATAATAACTTTAAGATTATTATTATTAACGATAATAATATCGTTCTTTTTATTTATTTTTTTAATAAACCGGTTTTTTATTGTTTTATTATAAATATAAAAGCTTAAGTTATAATCTAAAATCTATAATAATTATAATATATAAGACTTTTATCCTATATTAAATATATTATTATTATTATTATTATTTTAACCCGGTATGAATAAATTATTTTATTTAAACTTAAAGTTTCTGGATTTCTTAAAAACTTAATTAACTCTTTTTTTTATTTTAATGTCCTTAAGCTTATTATTTATTTATCTTTTAAGTATAAGATCGGGTTTGAAGTTAATATGTTAATTAAATCGGTTTATATATAAGTAATTATATTCGCTAAATTAATATTTAATACCGTAAAGGCATTTATTTAACTCGGTATTTTTATTTTTAAATATAAACTTATTATTTTTCTTAATATTATATTAATTTTTATTAATAATAAAAATTAAATAAAATAAAGTTGATTTCTTTATATTATTATACCGTATATAATTTTAAAATTGCTTTTTAAAATTAATAAAAGTTATTAAGATATTAATTAAATTTTTTATATTAAACTCGTAAAGTTATATTAATATAAAAGTTTATTTTTTAATTACGTTAATAAAATTACGGTATATCCGTTTCTTATTTAATACTTTAAGGATATTGTTATTTTTAGCTTTTATAAATACTTAAATATATATATTAAGTTATAATTTAATATTTTAATAAAAATTAAATCCCGTTATAATTATATTATTCTTTCTTTACCGTTAAAAAATAAATAAAATCTAAAGGTATAAACTTAATTTTAAAAGTATATAAATAAATATATAGGTGGTAATTTACGTCCTTAAAATAAATAAGGTTCGTTTTATTAATTATTAAGTATATATAATCGTTAATTTTAATAAAAAACGCGTATTATTCTTTTTATTTTTATAATTCTAGCTTTTATATTTATAAATTATTTTTATAAATTATTAATACTTTTAAGTTAATAGCTTTATCCGTTATAAAAACGGGTTATATTAGTTTTAATAATTTATTTAAGCTTATTAATTTTATTATAAAAATAAAATTAATAAGCTTTTATTTATTTAATAATAACGGATTTAATTTAAATATAATATTTAATAATTTTATTTTTAATAAGCTATAAGTTTTAGTTTTTAAGGTAATAAGTTTAACTTTATATAAACTTATTTTAAGGTTATGGAGGAATAATAAGTAATAAGCTTATTATATTCTTTAATTTTTTTCTATTTTTAATTTATATATAATATATTAACCTTAAGGATTTAATTTAAGTTTTTTTATAATTAATTACGCCTTTAAATTAATTAATAAATAAATAATTATAATAATATACGATACCAGGCTTTTAATTATTAAATATAAAAATATATAAAAGTAAATAATATATATATATATTATATATAATTTATTTAAAAAGCATAATGCTATCTATATAAAATACCCGGGTAATATAAGATATACGGCCAGGTGATAATATCTATACGCGCTATGGTAGTGTCTTAACACCGTCGCATGACGGCTCAGTGACACTCCATGCAATACCACCACCATGCCTGCACCCAGGCTGACACAACCTTATTCCCCTTCTACCGTAGTAGAACAGTCGCTCCAATTCCCCGAATCCACTTCACTGGCCCTCCCAACGCAAATGGATCAATGTGACCCTCGTCAGTGCCCAAGCCATGCTCTCCGCAACCACCTCGACCACCCTCGTTTCCGGAAAACTGCAAATTGCGCGCCATTTTCACCTCACAAGCACGTACACACCAAACCGCCCTATCGGCATGTGCGTACTGGGCTTAGCCATCGGCCCCCTCTGCTTGGGCCCCTTCTTTGAGCTGTACGGCAGGAGGATGGTGTATGTGATCAGCTTCCTGAATTCTACGTGAATGTGGGATGTGCGAGGTCACCGAACATAGCCGCGTTATCGATCCTGCGTTTGGCGTCGGGGGCATGCGGGTCTGCTGGCCCAACATTGGGGGGCGCGAGCATTGGGAATTTGTTCACCAAGGCCGACAGAGGGAAGGCGTAGGCGCTGTATGCGCTTGGGCCAACGCTGGGACCCGTAATTGGACCACTAATTGGGGCTTTCATTGTGAATCGAACGCATACCTGGAGGTGGGCTATGTGGGTTATTGTGAGTGCGTCAGGTGTCGTGACTGCGTGTACGGTGTTGTTCTTGCGCGAGAAATTTACGCCATTCTTGCTGCGGAAGCAGGCTCGGCACGAGGAAAGGAATGGGGGAGTCAATGTGAGGTCTTTGTTTGGAGAGGCAAACAGACGACTGTTTAAATTGCTATTCTTATCTCCGATCTGCTCAATCATGTCTGCGTATATAACTCCTTTGGTTCTCATTTGGTTCCATACATGAACGAGAGGCAAGATCTTAAACCAGGCAATGAGGATGCAAAGGCCGAGATTCGAATGTTATTTCTTCAAATTGGCATGGAGGTAGTCCCCTGCGGACTGGTCATCTTCGCCTGGACCGCTCAAACTCACCAACACTAGATCTTGCCCTTGCTTGGAGGCGCCTTGTGTGCAATAGGGGCGCTGATGCCGTTTGTGTGTATCCAGACGTATCTGGTGGATGTGTATGGGCAATACTCCGCAGGTGCTTTGGCTGCAACGGTGGCTTCACAAAGTATTGGAAGCTGTATTTAGTCAATAGTGGGATTCCAACTTTATGTGAAGCTGAATCATGGCTGGTAAGTGACATTCAATCACTACCTCATATACACACTAGGCTTATGTGCGAAGGGGAACCATGGTGATTGCGTTCATGTGTATCGCTGCGTTGCCAGTACCATTCTTCATCTACAAATATGGGCCATTCCTGCGAGCGAAAGATGCAGAAAAGTCATCTATCTTGAAGATACACTCCCGAATGGCCGAACAGGAAGTAAAGACCATAGCTCACAAGGAGGGTTTCAGAAGCCCGAAGAGAAGCCTTAATAAGGTGAGACTGTTGAACGTTGAATGTGCGTAGGCTTTCGCGAGGCCGCGCGAGGCAGCTTCATTGGGTATCATTTACTTAAACATCGGCTTCTTACAGGATCTGCATACTAGCATCATGCCATGGAACTACAAGGCTTTGAGCCTCGCTTTGCTACTGATGCCAAAGTAACTGCAAAGCAATAGCGAGTTCCAAGCTCACTTGTCACCAAGCCAAAACAAATCCACAAAGTCCTTCACAGCCAGATTATCCTGCTCCACTGCCCTCAACATCTCCCCGATCGTCTCGCTTCCGAACGCCAAACTCATGTTCTGCTTGAACTTCGCTGCCACCTGCTCAAGTGTATCCTGCCTGGCCGGATGCCCACGCGGATACTCAACCACAACTTCAGGAATAACCTTCTGCGAAGCCTTAATACCAACTTGAATAGCATTGGCACAACTGCGTTTCTCCAGATTTCGATAGTCCTCCTTGAACGCAGAATCCTCAACCACCGAAACCTTTTCGCGCAAAGCATCCACGCGCGGGTCCGCAACCCAAGGTGAATCGTCCGTATAATCCACAGTATCGATAGGTGCGCCCTTAAGAAGAATTACAGCAATGATGTACTGAATGCAATGATCGCGATCGGCTGCGTTCCGCAATGGTCCCTGTTTATTGACGATGGTGAAGGCGGGACCTTGGGTTCGGATCCTGACGGCTTCAATATCCTGCTCAGCCAAGGTGTTGTCTTGCTTCATGATGTCGACAACCTTCAGAGCAGGTTCGCAAGCAGAGGTAGCATGGCCTTCGACCGGATAGAGCTTGAAGCCTACACTCTCCATGACCCACGATTCGTACAGTCGCTTTAGCACGAATTCTTTGAAATGGAGTAGCGTCTCGTAGAAGCCCCATTTCTCCGCTGTCAAAACTTTGGGTGCTCCAGGCTGGCCTTTGCTGGTCAAGGACGCCATCATTACGGCGCGTATATATACATTACCAGCTGTTTAGCCACATCCCGGGTCTGAGTATAATTCAGTCCTGAGGTTATCTTGGTCTAAACATGGAAAGGGTAGAATGGAGTTGATGGAACACATGCCACATTACTCATGGAAAAAGATGTTTGCTTTTGGTTACTGGATGGAGACCTGTCAGCTTCTGCTTTACTGTTTGCCTTTTTTCCTCCTCGTCGAAAGCGTGCTTCCTCGCATACTGAAGAATTCGCTTTGAAGCCAGAAAGTTTTGCTACGCAGGACGGTATCAAAAGCCTTAGGTGAGCACGGCGAGATGCTAGTTTACTAGTTAGCCACATCAGTATCCATATTAGCCTCTTTTGCAAGGCCCATGCGGAGGGTCATCTGGGCTCCCTGATGTTTGTCCAGCACCAGTGCGCAGCAGTCTCTTAAGGATTGCATCGTGAAAAATATTCCAGCTAATTCAGGAAGTGTGAGGAAGATTTAAAGAGTGAATGGGGGATGGCAGCAAAGCAAGGAGTTAATATACATGCACTGCTGTAACGAGAGGCCAGACCGAACAGATGTGCTTATATGCTCTCTTATCCAGCCACAATACAATCACCATCTTACCTTATCTCCGCAACAGAGCCGAGTTTTGTTAAGGTAATGCCTTCGATACCAATTTCTATTCATTCGTAGCGCACGACTTGACAAAGGAGATTTGACCTAAGAGACCTAGATGAAAGTCCATCATTAGCGAGCTTGTTTAAGCCTCGCGACTGCCATCCAGCTCTGGCCCGCGAAAGAGACCCTTGAAATGATACCCAGGGTCGTGTAAATGAGTGTCCGTCATTTCTCCCATGACAAGTAATCGTATCTGCGGATCGGCTAGTTGAAGTAGCATGTCCCAAGAAGATGGAGCCTTCTAGCAATAGAGTATTCAGTCAGAAAGCGACAGCATGCATACCAGGTCTAGCTTCAGATGAGACTCTCGTCCGTTTATGCGCTCCTTACCAGTGACTCTTTCAGCAGCCTTTTAGTTGCGAGCAGTGTCAACAACGTCCATTCCAACTTGTGGTCTCAGTATGAATTATCTGTCTCAATACCGTCACTATGACGCATGTTCTCAAGACTACTACACGTTTTCCGGCGGTCATGCTCGAGGATTTTTATACTGAATTGGCGGACGATATTCCACATGATCTGCTGAATTGCCGTTGCTGACAGTCCAATGCTGATGCAAAGAGGTAGTTGAATCACTAGGAAAGTTTCGGGTGCACCACCAATTTCAACCCAGGACCTTGCCACCACTACCACGATGATCAAGCACCAGCAGACTAAGCTAGTCATTGCCCGCTTACGGAGCAACGATCCAACAATGGAGATGGTGCCTATGCTTGCGACTATGGTCGTTGCAAGCAGGACGTATAGTCCAAGTTCATAGGTCTTTTCGACAGGCGTTGCTTGAAGGTTCTGGCTGTTGTCTTTCCACAGCACATCTGATGAAGAGGATTGTAGTTTTCCCACAATGATCCACTGGAGTAATGGGATTATCGATTTTGAAGCTGCCAGGCTGCAAAGGATGGTCGGGCGGAGCGATGCAGAGGTTGGATCAAATATTTGCTTGACACAGAGGTTTGTCATTTGCTTTTCGAGGGCCTCGTGAGCAGCCAATCTTTGCTTTTGCTTGTGCGAATCGTCCTCTCGCAAAGAAAAGTATGATCTTTTAGTGTCCATCCCTCTCATCATCATGTCATCCTTAAGAGATATAAATTCACGATTCTGGCATCTTGTCAGCAGAATCCTGGAATCTACGTTCAACTGAATCTAACCTCCACGTATGACTTCCCTCTCCGTAGGCACCACCGGTCTCGAAAGCATTTCAGATTGCCGGACAGAGCATTCCAAGGGCGCCACCTTAAATGTTCTGGTGGTGTCCCGCCAATTTGGAAATATTGAAATGGCTTTCCTGCTGAGGGCATCTGGCCTTGTTCAACCCACTCATTATAAACATGGCAATCACAACAATCGTCGTGAGTGAGACCTCTTGCCATCGCAGCAGTCACCTGCGTTGGGTCTTTGGTGCAAGGCGCACTGCCGTTGATCCACTTAAAAGTAGGAGCTTCGATGTCCCGTTGGCTTAACCATTGTAGCAGATTTTCCTGATCCTGTTGCTCCCAAATTGCCGCGTTGCTTGCTTCGATATAATCATAGAGTGCAAACCCAGAGTCTAGTACGCAAAAAAGTGCGCCCCACATAGGAAGAGACTCGAGGTATAATAAATCGACCACTGATGTAGAAGTGCCGCCTCCTTCCATTATGCCAACCGACGAATGGTATATATACGGAGATCCTGCAAAGCAACGCTACCGGTTGATTGCTACGAAGAGTGAATCAAGAACTTCTAGTCCTTCCGATGGTATGATATTCGTACTTAAGAGAAGTCGAAGACGCATTGGGATAACATGTATCGGGAAGGTAAAAATGGCAGTGATGTGCAAACCGAAGACGAGATCGGTGAGGAGACAGAACAGACCGACGAAGGGACCGAGGACCGCAGTATACTTGATGGAGCGCCTTAGAGGAACCCCACTTACTTGCATAAATGCGTAGTCCAGATTGTCAGCAATGCATGTAAGAGCGATTGAAGGGAGGTGATTTGCTGGTAAGCCGCATACGGCGCCCAATTTATATGAGCGGTTTTCTAAACCTGCATTAGAAGAGGAGCAAAGTGGCTGAGCTAGGCTTTCTGCTATGCATTTCAACTTCAGTAAGCCAGTAGGAAGCCTGACCACCACGGCCGCCTGCAGTACGCTAGACAACCGCTATATCACATGTGGGAGCACTGTTTCAATTGGGTATTTGCGCAATTCATACATGAGTAGTCCAGATTGTCAGCAATGCATGTAAGAGCGACCGCTTACGGCGCCCAACTTGTATGAGAGATTTTCTTACCTGTATCAGAAGAGGGGCAAAGCGGTTGATGTTAAGCTTTCTGCTATGCATGTCATCTTCAGAAGCCAGTAGCAAGCCTCGCCACTGCGGCCTGCAGTACGCCGGAACCAGCTACGTCACATGTGGGAACATTTGTTCGATTGGCATTTCAGCATCTAAGCCTCAGCAACACCACAAGACAAATGCTGGCTGGGCGGATTTCCTCCTTGACCTCGAAATGACCTGTGACGCTCTCTTCTATGTGCTCGATTGGTCTGAATCTGCATCCCTCTGGTTCCTTCCTTCTTTCGTCCAGATCTCCCGGCACTAAACATCTTAAAAATCCTCAACCGATACATAAGCCCGAATTCGCTCACCACCAGACACCATACTTACATACAACGACAGGAGAGCGACATGACGGTAGGTACAAGACCATATCTGGCGCACAAATTGCAAATCTGCATGGGGGCCTTCTTCCTCATGTGGATCGAGGCACTGTTCACAATCGTTGCCGGCATGAACTTGCCTAAAAGCATCGCAGTATGGGATTGGAAAGTGAATTCGTGGGTGTCCGAACCATTGCTGATCACGCGAGGCTCATGCTCTTAGACTTTGGCTCCTCTGGCTATTCACCACCATCATCTTCGTCTCCTACAACTTCGAAAGCAGCCGAGCTTTCACTTGGTGGGTGCCTGGTACTTGCGAAGAACATCTGATGTCCAGCTGAGCCATGTCTAGTAAGATCTTGATATTCATCGGCAGCATTGGTGTTTCCTTCTGGTTCATGAGCTTTCTGTTGAAGAATGGTACAAGTGGATGGCCAATATACATACCGATCTTCACAGACGTTGGCTTTTTCTTGTAAGTTGGCTCCCAAAACATGCACAGACTCATGCACTTGACGCCCAAGAGTCGAAGTCTCCCATTAGCTACCACAGTCGCTGACTATGGATTCCGCATAGGGGTTTTGCGGTGTGCGATATTTACTCGCGGGCCATTTCGAAGCTTCAGCCATTGGCCCAAACAACGCGCGAAGTCCTTCTTGCACACTGGCGCCCAGTGGTCATCAATCCGAATGGTGACACCCCAGACACAGAACTTGGGAACGTCCGAAGGCCGAACGAAAACGAGCCACCACCCTGACGCTCTTGAAAAGCTATGAAAATAATAACGAATTTGCGTTGGCGTTTTGGGACACAGAGAAATAATCTCTACACACCCTGTCTACCTTTACTCTCGGCCTCACACTCGACCTCACATTCGACCCGATCCTCGACGACATCCTCGACCTCATTTTCGACCTCCTCCTCAATCTCATTCTCGACCTCCTCCTCAATCTCATCCTCGACCTCCTCCTCAATCTCATCCTCGACCTCCTCCTCAATCTCATCCTCGACCTCTCCTTCCCATACCCCTCATCTGTACTCTCATACCCCGCGCCCTCTTCCACTATACCCTGAGAACAAACTCAAGCGTCCTCGCGGAGTGGGCGTTGGCCGTGGCCAGTTCGATAGCATGATATTATGTCAAGAGACCAAAGGAGAGGCCCAGTTGTGAGATGTTCATCCTGTACCCTTTGCATCTTCTGACACATGCATAGCGGATCATTACAATTGTGGCGTCCGAGGGATTGGTCTGACCGTTAGAGCGATAGATGATGGGCGATAGCGGCATCCGAAAGTACCCTTGGATAGAAAAGCGACGTGCGCTGCTTCCTGGTGGCGTCTGACAGCTTGCGAAATCGATTCGAAGTATAAGTGAAACGACATCACGCGATATGTCGCGATACTTCAGAAAAGCAGAGACTATATACTGCCCATCAAGTGTACTTAAATACCATGTATAAGGACTCAGGTCCGGTCAATATCATAATAAAAATTATCATACAAATGCTATGCACCATATATATTAAAAACTATCAAGGAGTGAGTACTGAATGATAGGCTGGCATTTGCTGCTCAAGAACGCCATCATTACGGCGCGCATACATGCGTCACCAGCAGCCCAGCCTTTCCGTAGTCCGTTGGGTGCCTGGCGGTAGGTACGGAGTGTATTGCCGTCTCGGAAGGCCTGAGAAAGAGCTGCGAGGCTCCCAGATCGCGAGAGTCCAAGGAGCCAGGAATCGCAAGCTGTTGATGCAATTTCATGAAAACGATGTGATCAAGACCGACAGCGTTGAACGCATTCTTCTCCTGTAAACAGCCTTGGAGTTCGTAGGTGCTCGCTTTGCTACGGCTGAGCCAGTCTGTAATGGCGAGAAGAGCCCCAAGATTGTTTGGCGATGGCCCCATTCTGCCCCGGGGTATGCATCGTTGTGATCTGGATGGCGAATCGTGCTTGGAAGATCGAAGGGGCCTTTCAGTGGGTCGAGCTTGTGGCTAGTGCCCGGCAGACGGAAACCGATGGGAGTGATTGTACCTAGCACGATTGGGCCCAGCATTGCTACGCATTCTGGGCTCGCATGTAGTGCCTCGATTGTACGACCTAGAGCGGCCAGTAATGCGATTCGTGCTCGTTTCCACGCGAGTGGGGATGTGATATGAAATTCAAAGACATATCTTGTGATGTCTACCAGAAGTTCGTCATAATCGTCAACGTGGGTAGCGTTGTTGGTGGTCGTCATTGATGACGTGGTTAGCAAGAAATGATAGTCGATCTGCGATGATCAGGGCAACGGTAGCTATGATGTCTTACAAATTCTGCAGCCTTCTAGGTAGGTCTACTCAGGGAATGCCAAAAGGACTGGAGAAATCGTGTCAGTCATCAATGTCCACTTTGAGCCGTGTGGGCTCCTTTTACTGCAATAGACGGTTTGCTTCCGGTTGGTAGCTGGATGGGACAGCCATACATTATGTCGCAGCCGTTCTCATCCTGTGCCGCTGAAGAGACAGTGGAGATATTTCACACGATATCCAGGACTAACATCGATTGCAAAAGGCAAGCCCTCTTATCAGCCACTTCGATTTCGCTTTGTGCTGCGATACATACTGGGAAAGCTCTTCCAAGTTTTGGGAGGCAGCCATGGACGCTTCTCGCTTGGGCAGTGTCCATCCAAAGATTTATCCTCAGGCCAGTTGACTACAGTCGATATCAGACTCCAATAGCCAACAACGCTGTACAAGCTGATGACATTGGGAGGATCTTCATTGACGACGAATTCGACTACTCTGAGCGTGTCTTGTTCACCGCTGTGGTGGGGCCATCCTCCCGGCAACGCGGATAAGAGTGCCTTATTTCCATCTCCGGTGTCGTAGCGTATTTTCGTTTCCAGGGTGTACTTTAGGACATGCGGAATAGGCACTTGTCGGCTAAGCGGCTCTTCAGGGGCCGTGCGGGGGAGCTCATAGATTTGTATGAGAGTTCTTCATCTCATCATTGAGGACTTGCTTGGACAACGGCTTTTGTCAAAATTGTCCACCCACCCGCTCCTTTTGTGTACATAGCTTCACTTAGATAGCCCCAGGTTTCCAGCTTCTACGGGAGGCTTCTCAGCCCTGGCTTCACCCCGTGGCCGGGCCACGGCGGGGGGTGCCTCGACGGCGAGGTCCCTGTAGCTCAGGTCAATCAAAAACACGATAAACACCAAAATCACCACAAATCCACGTATACACGTAGCAGGGATGGAGCAAATTAGGTACAGTCTCATACAATCATGAACAGTTGATCTCAGCTTGAACACCATTATCTATAAAACCAAGACTTCATACCACTACAATGCCCGCGCTCGCAGCCCGTATCGAAGCTGTCATCGGCAGCCGCGACGCCAAACTCTTCATCAAATCCGCAGCCTTTAAGCCTCACCCTTACCCACACTCGACGTCACATCCGCGGAATGCGGTGACACCAACTCACCGCTCCTCATCACGCACACCCCTCTTGGCGAAAATCGTTTCCCCGAGCTTTCATGGAGTCGTCAGCCCACCACCGGAGAACCCAGCCTAGACGTAGTAGAATACCTGGTGATAGTAGAAGACCCCGACGCGCCCTTGCCCAGTCCTGTCGTTCATGGGATCTACTATGGTATCCCTGCTTCAAAGACCACCGTCCTATCTAGGGATTTAGAGGTCTCTTCAGACCCAAAGAGCGTTGTCTTGGAAGGCGGGTTCAAGTATGGGATGAATAGGCGACAGACCATATGGGCTGGGGCGAGGCCCGTCTTGGGGCATGGAATGCACAGGTATATGTTTCAAGTGGTTGGCTTGAGCGAAAGTATCAATACAGAGGGGCTGGGTAGGGTGCCTAGTAAGGAGGTGTTGGAGAAGGCGGTAGAGGGGAAAATTGTTGCTTGGGTGTTTGAGTGGGGACATTTGAGAGAAAGATTGGGGTCAATGGGGAGTGAGGCTCTGGTTTCGCTATGACTGGTCGATCTGGGGACGCATAAATTTGAACAAGCAAAACCTCGCCACCACAAAACATGACTTACATCTTTAGTGACTTCTTTTCCTCCGTGCGATGCCAACATGAGTTTGAGATCTTTTCGCAACCGTCGCCACCGCAGCTGATCCAAAGCTTCGTTCCGCGTATACATACATGGTCGTATAGTGATACATGCCTAGCATGCTTGATTTTCTCGCCAAAGGGAAAGCGATCTAGGATCCTCACTGGGCTTGTATGGACTTGCCATCTTTTCAACGTTGGGCACAATTTCGTACACTTTCTCATCATGCGAGGGGCTTATGTGGCATGGTCGGAGATGGGAAGCACTGCAAAAGTGAGAAGATAGCTGGGAGTGATACTCGAGTTTGCATCTACTACAACCACGTACAACGGCAGCCCATCATCATAGTCTCAGGCGACTAGAGAGCTTGAGTATTACAACCTTAGCTTTCGTTCACAGCACGAGCGGCAGAGGAACCAGCGTTGTCTATTATGATACTCTCCCACTGGCCTGGGGGGCCTGGTAAGCTTTGAATCCCGTTTCTGGATCTCCGCCTGGATCCTCTTCTTCCCTATGCATCAGGCAGTTCAAGGGCCACAAGTGGTACAAAAAGCATTATAGGATCCTCTCTCAACCGCACAGCCCTTGCGTTTCGATCAATTAAAAGCTATTGTCATGATCATGCTTACTCTCCCTTTCTCAGCCATCTTCGGGCCGAAGACTGTGTGTGATGTTGGACCATTCGCTGCTTTACTAATGAAGGCTTTAAAATTCCAATTGATTGCTTTCAAGCAGTTGAAAGCGTCCTTGGCGATCGGGACTCGTGAGAGCTCTTTGCTGTTGAAGTTTTGAACGATCAAGCCTTGGGTATCGGATGCTCCGAACTGCATGAGGCCGTTGTCCACATGAAGACCCCTGGGACCACCACCTTTGAGGGCTTCGGGAGAGGGGGCTGTCCGAAAGAACTCAACGCTGCGCTGGAGCCGTGAAATGTGATCGACGTCTAATTCTTTCACCTTTGTAACGACGTCTTTCCCGTGGTCTAGTGCTTTGCTTATGAAATCTTGGAAAGGTTTCAAAGCCGGATCCGTCGCGCGCTCCCATTGCGGACTGAATGAATCTTGCGAAGCTTGGCGTCGCGTTCTTCAATCTTCAGTGCTTTATATGATGGGTCATCTTGCGAGCCGGAGAAGATAGATCTCAGTTGACCGAATAGACTATGCGAAGACATTACCGCCGTCATCGGAGACCGTTCAACGATGGCCGTGCTCCAGTCGTCAAGGTCTTTCTGGACGTTTTGCGCAAAAGAGGCTTGGCCTGTGTCCCAGCTCGTATAATCCTGTGAGGCGGTCAGAGCGGATTCTTCTATCGTATTGTAATTCTTCGGCTCGTAGATCGACAAGCGGTCGACCAGAGTGTTCTCGTCCCCGGCGCCCTCAGCCCCAGCATCGTCTGGCGAGGCTTCGGAGTCGGGCAAGTGGGCATCCTCGAACGGGCTGTCCAAGTCACCAGAATCCGAATCAAGAACCCAGCGCTGGGCACTTTGCAGCAAGAGCCAAAGACGTTACCACGTCGTTGAATGGAGCCCGGGCTTCGCCTCTTGATTCTTGAATTAGCGGTGGACTTCTGGATCATTTGTGACAATTTGCAGGGCCCGCAATTTTGATCCGCCCAATGTTCTCTTTCAGATCGTCTCCTACGATTTTTGCTTCACTCTCAGCAAAGTGTTGAGCAAAACTTCCTTCGCCGGCTTGCTACAAGATTCTACTTCCCTCTTCACTTGCAGGAATAGCAAGATCAACAGCACCCTCCGTGATTTGAACACCAGTTTCGGCTTCCGGGCCAAATGGTACCATAAAAGGGGCCAGATCTGAGATCGTAGCACCATCCTTTTGGTTCCGATCTTTACGTTGTGAGAGCCAATCATGTAGCAACAGCGGTCACATGATTTACCTGTGATATTAAAGAGGGCCGAACCAGAGATCTGCTTCACTTTCTCCGATACGCAAGCTCTTGCGACTCCGAATGCATCACTAAGATTTGGTACCACGGCTCGCTTCCTAAATCTGCGTTTTGCCTGACTCACAAAACCGCTCGCACCTCGAACGAGGCATAGCGATAAGTCCCCCCGATGAGTGAGCTCGTAGAGCTGTATCGCTTGATTGGCCGACTCTTTAGCAAACCCTCAGGTGAGTCTTCCAAAGTCGCTGCCGGCATTGCTGACCTCCTAGGCACCTTAACTATTCCTCCATTGACTGTAGCATTGATGATTCCGTAGGTGACTGCGACTGTATTATGGGTCAAATCGGATTCGACCAGATCCTTTGCGGCGGTGACTGCTTCTTCCACCACCGCAACGGTCGTAGTTTCCACGGATTGAAAAACCTTGGGCTTGAAACGGCAGATAAGTCCTATATACGGATTCCAAGGACCTCTATGCGATGTTCTGTTGCGTAAGGGAGAGCGCGCGACGCATCAATTCCGGTCTATCAGAAGCATTGAAAAACCATGAGTGGCTTCTCAGGATCTGTCACATGGCTGCCGCCAGCCATGATGTCGTTACTCTGAAGATTTCAACAGAGGTCCACCATGTTTCATCGAGGTTTTCAGACAAGACGTTTCTATCGCTTGAGGAGCGGCAAGTTGGATACATCAACAAGGGAGCACTGGAAGCGCCAGAGAAGGATCAAATTTGGCTGACGGACCCGGCTCAGGTCTAAATTTATGATAGAAGATCTCTCGGTATCGCAACCTTGTCTTTTGGAGATTCCGATCACTTTTCCCCCAAATGTCAGATTTAGATTTCTTATCCATTTTCGTATTGTGTAGCTGGACGCTATCGATTGAGCTTTGAATTGGGCCAAGGACTCATGCAAACCTTGTTGCTTTTGCCGTCGATTTCAATTTATTTCTTCACAAATCTGCGTGCGGACCGTGGAAACTTTCGATAAGAAAGCTTCCCCTGGATGAAATCTTCCAGAAAGCGAGAATTGTTACTCCTGAATTACCCTAAGAGCTGCCGAATATGTAAGGGATGAGCAATCTCCTGCGTAATTTGACTTCGCACCCCGCTGTTCGATCGGAGGTGCCAACCAAAAGTCTTCTTGCCATGACTCTCTGTTTCTCTTTCCTCTAATCCGAGTGTAAGGTATTGTTTCGCGATTTGGATCTTTGGAAAACAGTATTCTACAGCTCTTGATTGATCCTGATGTGCCGTATCGGTCATGATGAGTGCGTTGACCTCAGGACAAAAACACAGCGGCGCAGTGTCTGCTCCCAGTGGCGGCGCCGGCGGCGCATTCGTACTCCCAATATGCACATGGATGGAGAGGGTATTAGTCCTTTGTGGCTGGTAGGCGACACCTTAGTCGAGGCAGAATTCTGCGACGGTCGCCCTCCGCATGAACGTCCTTGTGTCTGATGATGGAAAGCAGATGCGCGTTTATGAAGGGTTGCGCCGTCTTGAAGCTGGACAATTGCGGCAAGGCGGATACCGGGTTATGGGCATTGTCAAACCCACTTGTCGTCGGAGTGATTGCTTTGGGCTTCTGAAGGACCACTGTATCATCGACTGATCAAGGAGGTTAGGTCAAGGATCGGAGAGCTGGAAGGAACTAAGGACGTTTATGCGATCAGCACTTATATCAGTCTAGATGCGCTGAGCGCATTCGGATTATCCGTTACGAGAAGCAGCTCCACGCAAGCAATGTGCACGATCAAGCCTTGGGTTGTGTGTGGAAGGATGCAAGAGCACCCAATATAGTGCCTGCAAGAGACGATCGACGAGGTCCACCCAGTTACGGATGAGTCACTTCGGATGAAAGCTCTCCTGGGGCTGCCGCGTCGATTGCAATTCTAAGCATCACGCAGAAACGTCCAGAACACGGAGCCACCCGACATTAGAGATTGGGGCGATTTTGCGTATCCCCTGGTGAGCCACTAATCTCCAACTTCGTCACCCGCATCCTTGATGGCACCTACTTGGAAGACCAGTAACCTTGTCTGTGATAGATTCTACTGGAAACGCCAAGCGCCCTTCCCCTAGGTTGACTTTTCCTTGCAAATCAGTACAAGTAGAGCCTGTTCCTTAGAAAACAGCTGGCTCGACTATGCGATCAGGGTCCACGATCGGTCCATATACAGGTAAGGAAGCAAAGGTCGAACTGCAGATAATGTAATGTGCGGTCTGGACTAACAATCAAAGCTTCTTGGAGGATCCTTTGCTAGCTAGGAATATTCTGTTGACATGAAGCGATGAATTCGTCCAGGCCCTGGGGACCGCTCAAGCCTGTGATCATCAGATTAACGTTGACACCAAGTGTGCTTGGACATGCGACTCACCATAAGGATAATCTCTTGGGACAACATCTTCCTCCTCAAGATATCGCAACAATGGAGTAAAGATCTCCCAGCTGGCTTCCACCTCATCCGCTCCCACCTTCCTGTAGTAGACGCCTTTCAAGGCATCCAACAGCAAAGCCTCGTAAGCTTCGGGTAGCTCTGTACCTCGATACGACATGTCAAGGTCCTCAGCCTCAGTGCTGACATCAAAATCTGGCACCCGCGTATTGATTCTGAGAAAGATACCTTCGTCGGGCTGCACCCGAATGACAATTCGGTTGGGTATCAGATCCTGAAAGATCATTGCGTTTGGCGAAGGATGGAAATTGATCGTGACGGTCGCCTCAGACTTGTCCAATGCTAGGGTCGTCGTTAACTCAGCCAATCTGTTATATTGTCAGGTCGACCTACCTTTGCCAGCTTTCAACAATATGGGAACACCGCTCCAGCGTTCGTTCTCGATCCGAGCCTCTGCCGCGCAGAAGGTTACGCATCTTGATCCATTGGGTACGTCCTCTTCGTCTTGGAACGCTGGCTTGGTGCCATCCACGGACTTGACATACTGGCCAATCAAAGTGCGTCGGTGATCGATCGGTGGCATCCAGGTTAGCACTCTGAGTTTCTCGTTGCCCACATCCTTGCTTGTGAAAGACTTTGGCCGTTCCATCGTCAGCAGAGCGAGGATCTGCATCATATCTGGGTAGAGAATTAGATTTCACTTCAAAAGCATATCCATGTCTTACGATTTTGCATGATGTCTCTGATGGTACCGGTGCTATTGAAGTAGCTGCCTCGGCCTTCTGCGCCACCAGCTTCGCACATTGAGATCTACATCCTCTTGGCATCAATGCTCTTCCTTCGTATAGGCATGACTAGAATACCTCAATATCATGAATATGCCGCTTGTTCCATATCGCGCCGAATATTTCATTACCAAATCTGAGTGCAAGCAAATTGTTGACAACTTCTTTTCCCAGATAATGATCAACACGAAAGATTTCGCCTTCGTCCCAATTACGATTGAGTGCATGTTGCAGCTCCCTTGAGCTCTGGACATCATGGCCAAATGGTTTTTCAATCTATGCATGTTCATCAGCACTACATCGAAAGGTACTTCGCTTAGTGATTGACGAGGAAGTAGAGTGACGTACAATAAGCCGATTGTCGCCTTCTGTCGTGTAACAGAACCTCTTCAATCCGTCGCTCACCGGCTCAAAGGCAACAGGAGGTAAAGCCAAATAGAACAAGCGATGCTGCTCCTTCTTATGCTCACCCAATTCATCAAGCCGCCGTTGCAGCGTTTGAAAAGATTCATCGCCGCCTTCGTGTCCAGAAACGTAGCTGCATCGTGCGGTGAAATCTTTAAGTAGCTCGGCGAACCGTGGACTGTCCTTCTTTGCCTTGCCAGATATGATGCCATCAAACTCATCTTGACTAAGTCTGTCAGGCGCAAAGCCTATCACGCGGAATGTGGAAGGTAGTAATCTTCTTCGCTCCTGGATCTTTGATCAGTAAAGCCGAGGTGGATTTTACCGAGTTATTGTCAGAAATCACCATGTTGAATAGAGCTGGGAACTGAGGTACATCAATCAGCATTATCGAAGATACATACACATATTGAGGGACTATACCAACTTCTTTCGCGCAAGATCGCCTGATGCGCCCGCCACGACGAGGACAGTGTCCTCTTTGATCTCCTGCTCCATCTTCCCTGGTAAATTTGAATCTGCTGTGTTCGCAGAAGCATTTGCAATATCTCACATCGGGTATTGGCACACATCTCGGAATGACATCATCCGACAATTCCGAATGATGACATCCTAATGACTCAGCGCCAAGGCATCGCTGGTGGGGGAATTCCGAAAATAGTATCCACGACCCGCTTCACCATGTCTTCGTGGACAATTCCAAGCAAGGAAGCCTCTCTGCCACTTACTCTCAAGAAAACTATCAGTACCGGTATCGATAACACCCCTGTTGGCACGAGCCGCTTGGAAGGCTTGTTCTATAAGAATCACTCAACATTCCATGCTCCTCGAATCCCCAGTACCAGAGCTCAGCTCCTGCTGATCAATAACTTCATGGCCTAAGATCCACGATGTTGTCAAGAGCAACGCACGGTGAGGCGGTGCAGCGTACTATGATGAGAAGCGATCCATCCATAATGGGTTCTTAGGGCGGTCCGCAGTGGTGGCGCAGGGGGAGCAGCAAGCACAGCGTGAAAAGGGAACGGAAGGGATCAGTTTCGAAATAGCATACTTCGAATTGGTGGACAATGAGACTTTGGAGGGGGTGGCGAACGTGAAGCCGAGAAAGGGGCCGTTTCTGACGGGCGCGATAAAGATCCTACCGTTGGAAGGGTTGCAGTCAAATGATGAGCGAGGGAAGAGTGCGGTGAGGCTGATCGATGGATTGGTGCTGGAGCCGATGATTAATTCCTAAGCGATTGCCAAAACATGGACATCAAATCACAAATACATAAGACTGAATACATATTGACCCGATATACTCAGGCTACGTGGGTCAGTCATGTTGTGTACGGTACCCTGCATTGGGCTAGCTTAGCGTCTGAGATCATGCTGTGCACTCAGAAGTTCAATCGATACTCGTAAAGTGACAGTCTCCAAGTGACCGTCTCCAAAGTGAGTGGAGGACCATGTTCAGCTGAGTGAGTTTAAGTTCGGGTATCGAGGTACCTTTGACAAGGCTTAGGGCTTATTGCGCATGCTCGCAGCCAGTCAGCTCGTTGCCCAAACCAGGAACTTCGGCCACCTGTCAAACAGTACTCAGTCAATCATACAAGTAACGCAACAAGGCAAGGTGAGGTCACTCACACCAACTGCACAATACCCCGCAAGGGGGCGCTCTGCACTGTCACAAGTGCCCTCCGTAAGACCTTTCGTGTAAGTCACTGATCCAGCTAGCGATACCCATGTCAGCATGCTCTCTGGCTGTAGAATGTCAAACACTCTGTTGCCTTACAGTCAAGACGGGTCCCTGTTGGTTCGCCCAAGGCACCTCCGTCTACAGCCGCGCAACAGGTGAGCAGTTCGCTTCCCGGCTTCTGGACTCCCCCAACATCGAGGCCTGGGCATGTGAATACTGAAGTGACCGCGAGCCCGCCGCATAGAAAGGCAAGCAAGGTTGCTGAGTGCATACTGAATTTCAAATGGCTGACGTATGCACACCAGCTGTGGCTTATAGTAAGTAATCCTCGGTATGAGGCAATAGGAGATTAATGTAGTCGACCGGGAGACGGGGGGGTTCGCGAAGGTATAAACGTCCAAAACCTATGCCAGATCCTGAAGTCATCTCCGTCTTGTGGATGTGTGATGGGCTTCTCTAGCTGCAGACGCTTAGGTTGCATTGCCAGAATCCTCTAGCCACACGGTAGTTCAAGCCATCGTCTTGCAGGACTGCGACGATCGTGATTGGTCTATCTCCACCGCACCAAGGACTTTGCAGGAGAATTTCAATGTCAAGCTAGGAGAATCCAGCAACTCCAAGCCCCCGCACGATGTTGGTAGTACCTTTCATATGGCCAAGGGTATCTCCCGCCTTTAACCACTAACATAGGTGGGGTTAAATGTGGTGCGATCGATCGATGGCGAGCATCGCGTGAGAGAGTTGACACATGAGCTCGGCTAGGCTCGCTGGTGATATGCCATGCGTAATTCGTGCAAACGAAGAGAAGTCTCGACCATATGAAGCAGATCGTCCCATCAAGATGACTTTTCACTTGACTTTGCTGCAACCTCCGGCATTAGTCCATAAGCTGGTCATCGTAAAGTATGGCTTCCGACTCGTAGTCTAGGGTAGTCTTATTGACTGTCATGTGCCAGCAAGCTTCTGAAGATGAGATAGCAGCATTAACAGCGTAGTTGCAGGCTTGAGCATTGAGTGCCACAAACCAATCGATTTAGGTTTTTACTCGTGCCTTGCCAAATTAGCATTATACTCAACTGGGAGCTCGCACGGCGTGACCGAACTCAAGCCCCACGGACATTAAATGTGGTCAAAGCTGCCACTTGACGTCCTTTCAATGGCCTTCTCAAGATCCGAGCTGTTCCGATGGTAGTTTTGTATCTGGTCTTGCCTCATAAATAAGACCCAATCCATGAGCATCCTCTGATGGTCCAGGTCCAACCTCTGAGTCTTCTTCGAGTACTTGAGACGTGTTAGGTGAGACATCGGTCCCGCTGTTGCCTTTGCTCTTCTGCTTCAATAGAGACGAGGCTCTTTGACTCCAACGCTTGGAGAACTTCGGCTTGGGTGATGGAGTATCATGGCAAGTGTCGACTATAGACTGTGGCTCCTCCGATAGCACAACGGGGCTGGGCTCTTCTGCATCAATATTCTCCGGGTGCATAATTGGGTCCTTCTTTGACTTGCCCTGTGTCAACCATTGCCCAAGCTTAGGGAGTCTCTCATTCTCACTAAGTGACCTTTTCTGATTTTGGAATTGAGTGACAATATTAGCAACTTTGTCATTCGAGGTAATCATTTTGGGCCAATCCTTTGCGAAGTCAAGGGATCGCCAGATGTCCATCGATTCTTCAGCTGGAACATTGTCCACGTCGTCCATTGTTGATGGAGAAAACGACTTGACACTTTGCAGCTCCAACGTGGCGCTGGGATACTCCGAAAACCGTTGCCAACCTCTGCCGTCCTCCAACTGTCTCCAGCCGTCTTGAGTCTGACCAGCATCTGATCTCATCATCTGTTGTTGCTTGTCTTCCAGCGGGCTTGTCCACCATGTGCAGCCTGTTCCATGATTGAGGAAATACTGCCTCCCGTGTCGGGTATATCTCATCTCCCACATACCCGGAAGGCTCACTCTCTCATACTCGCAGGGATGCTCGTCTGATTCAGATCCACTTTTGAAGTTTCGGAATATTCTCCTCCCGTCTTTTGCAGTGCCTCTTACCCAATCACGAGGCAGCGGTTCGAGGAAGGAACCATCAGGATTCATTGTACACTCCGGGAGCAGGAATGGGTATTCGCGGAACTCAACGTCCGCCGGATCATCAAGATCTAGCACTGGAATCTCAGTATGCGCAATATCGCCACCTTGAAACGACTCCCAATCAACTTCGTTTTCAGCAAGTCTCCAACCACTAGCATTATTCTTCAAGGAAGTGTTTTTCAAAAGACGATTTCTAGTCCACCAGGTGGTTCCGCGCCCATCGCGAGAGTAATGCACCCAATATCTTCTATTGGCCAGGGTATATCGCATCTCCCAGTCTGGTCGCAGTACCCTCCTCTTCTCATTCAAAGGATGTGTCGATCTTTGTGTTCCAGTTCGCATATTCTTGTAAACGTTTCGGCCCTGTGTGTCAACCTCCAAGACCCAATCTTGAGGAAGCGGTTCGATGAAGCCTCGTTGTGTCTCTTCTCTAGCAGGCTTTGCTCGGTCTACCATGTCAAAAGAACGCCCGTCTATTGCCTTCCATCTAGTTTCTCCACTTTTGAGATTCCGATACTTCTTCCCTCGGTCAAAGTCCCATTCCACGTTCCACTCTGGCAGTAGTACCATTCGTTCAGCCTCAATCTGACGTCTCATAGGGTGATAATCGGTCGAAGATGGGGGATCGGTATTGTGATTCATGTAGAACATTTGGCCATCCTCGGTACGACACAGTTCCCATCCAGCAGGCAACGCCATGAAGGTCGGTTTTATCCAATCAGGCGTAGTTTTCTTTTTGGCAACCCATATCTCTGAGCTCCCTGGGCGAGTATCGCATGTGTCCCCCGTCACGCGGTTCTCGTACCATGTCCGACCTTTGTCTGTTTTTTCCTCCCACCTTCGCGACAGCGGGGCGTCTATTATCCGCAGACACATCTCTTGATGCTCTGGCGGTTCCCAACTGTGTGTTCCATCACGATGGTCGACATAGAATGGCACACCTGTAGTTGATTGGCATCGCTCATATCGAGCAACGAGTCTGCTGTCGATTGAATCACTCCTCGAGGACGCCTTTTTTGTCACCTTCCCCTCTTTGATGAGGGATCTGTTTTTGAATGGGGAAGTAGTCATTATAGCAGAATCGTGCAGTTTCGGGGAAACGCCTATACCAACCAGCGCCTGCTCCATGCCGCCCCGTATGCCTCTATTGTTCACTGCATTCTGAGAAATTTGCTCCACCGCAACTGACATGACTGCGGCAGCCCATGTTGGGGTGCCCACAATGAAGCCTGCCGTCAACCATGGGACTGCTTTCAGCCAAGCTAGGCCGGTGGGACTCTCCTCGTCATCGAATATGCCTTTGACTGCCTGGCGCACAGCCTCGAAATTGAGTTCTGGCTTTCCATCAGCGCCACGGCGGACGTATGAGTTTTCTACTCCCTTCCTGAGAGATAGTGACGACTCTAGAACGGTAAGGAACCAATGATCGCCGACGGTATTCAGTCTCCTTAAGACGCCATCAGCCTCGGAGAGATCTCTTTTGATCCATTGTCTTTTCGGATAATGCATGGAGCGTGACGTGATGACATGCAAAGTCCTGTTGAGCGCTTTCTCGTTTCGAGTGATCACGGCCTGGTCACAGCCTCTGTAGTGATAGTATAATCTCGTTATAGCGAGTATAGAGCGGCAGAAGAAATCTCTCACCCATTCGTGAAGAGATTTGAGCTTGAATCGATAATAGGCAAGCCCTCCAATATCACGAAGCATGCTCAACACAGCGACCTGGCAATTGTTGCACCAGATATCATAATTATTGATGTGCATCCTATTCAGGCGACGGAAATGGTCATCCCCCACGGCCCTGATCTCATCGTCGGTCATCGCGGTGGCCCCCTGCCGATAACGGCGAAGTATCTGAGAGCGTTGCTGTTCGTCCCACTTGGACATTCGTAGCCCGGTACGTGTGGGATCATAGTGGCCACGCTGAAGCTCGAAGTACTGTTCTCCCACCTCAATGGCCCAATGCATTGTCGCGGTGAGACCGGACCTGCTCCGTTTGGAAGCTTGCTCTACCAAAGAGCTGAACTTCTCAGTAGGCGAGCAAGTCACAACGGAGATCTCTCGGACGTCACTACGATTGGCTAAACGTTGCTCCAACATCCTTTCCCTAAGCTCATCGTCGTCGTGAATTTCTTTGTGCTGGGCAGCCACAAGGCTTCCCATGTAATATGGGGTTTTCATCTTGTGACGTGCTCACTGCCCGCAAATGGCAGATGCGCTTCCAAGGACCTTTATCGAGCTGCAATTTGTCACCGAATTCCTACAGGGATTTCAAGTTCTTACTATTTGCACTTGGGTGAAGGTTGAGAAAGAGATACTCGTTGGACGTCACGTTGATAATCTGAAGAACGTGATTCGGCACCACCCTAAAGCACTGCCCCTTTAGGGTAGGATTCCACATGCTTAGCCCCCACGTCTAAGGTGGTAGTGAAACAGCTATGCCGCAAGACTATCCTTGCGGGGGAGTGGGAAGCCGGAGCTAAGTGCGCAATCAATCGAATTTGATAGGTCAGTCTGGATGGTACGTTCGATCCTTACCCAATTCCGTTCTACTCCGCCAGCCGCATGCATTAGTGCTGGCGAAGGGGGCCAGCCTCGGCGTCAATTGTGAAATGAGCTTCTGGCTTCTCTCATCAGAAGCAAAAGCCATCCTGAAAGCTCAGACCGTCCTGGTCAAATTGGACTATGAGCGCCCATCCATGGACTGGTGATCTCGCGAATGAGACGCAAGTCTATTCCCCGTGGCGACGCCGTCACCCATACGTCTTCTATCTCACCTTCGGCTTGGGATGGATATATTACCATACGCGGAAGGCTCTCGACATCGCTTTCGCACCATGGCCGTCCATGCATGACCCCATCAAGGCGTTACTCAACGTGCAAGACAGGGAGTTGGCGGATAGGCTAACGGAGAAGTGGACTGACGCGAAAATGGGAGAATTGCAGTATGTCGGTGTGACGGTATGAAGTTCCGGCACACTGAAGAGAAACGGACAGTGTGCTAATGGGACGTCCAGAATGGGCTGGTCACCAGTACTGTCGCTTCAGCATTCTCTTGGGCCTCCATTCCGACTGATCCATGGAGTGTGAATGCATGCTGGATGAGCTCGCTAGTGCTCGCACTGACTGCCATTAGTCTGGCCGCTCAACAGACAATTGGTCTCAATCGATTGCGCAGCTGTGAAAATGGATTGCTGAAGATCCGCCATCTGCTTGGTGAAGCCCCTGATAATGGAGAGCGACATACGACAGTCTCGCACGGTTCAGATGACTCGAAAGACGGACCAAACAGGACTAGGATCAAGAGAAGTCAATTGTGGGCTTGGCAAACACCAATCATGATGTCCAATTTCGCCATCTTGTTGTTCATCGTTGGTCTTATGATAGCCATCTTTGCGAGAGCAGCGGCAGCCATGGGAGATTGGTCGAAGCCTGACGCAAAGGTGCCATTCTCTGCATTTCCTGACTTAATTGAGAAGAATGACTGATGAATCTAGATCGCCGTTTTCTTTGGCGGTGCGACCATCTTTGCCGGGACCAACTATTTGGTCTGCTGGATAAGCTTGAATCGAGGCTCCCTGCTTTTATCGACTCAGCTCAAGCCCCCAGGCTGACTGGTCAGGAGACGGGTCAGAAGACGCCCAACGCCAACTGTTTGCCATCGAAATGGAGCATGTTATAAGCGTGGATGAGAGGGTAGAGTCTTATCACTCATCGTTTAGGAAATGAAAACATTGGGTGTCATATGGGTGACTAACGATATCAATTAAAAAAGAACGCAAGACGAGCACACTCTGTGCGGTCGTGGGTCATGCTGTAGACGAACCCAGCGACATTGTCTCCGCTAGTCCTCGCACTAACTACCGTCGAGCATATCCGAAATTGGGAATTTTCAGGATACGGAGTCGAGCCGCTCGCGGAGATTACCACTTGTTAAACTCCAATATCATCCAAGATGGAATTGATATAGCCGCATCTCTCAACGACCCTCTCCCACTCGACGCCCCGTTGTCTTTCGGATGCCACCGTATCATTCTTAAGCAAGCCTGCGACTACCGGGCGGCTATTTTCAACTCCCTCGATGACCAACAATTCAATGGCGTCAGGGTTTGACAAGCTCAGAGTCTTAGCAGTCTGACCTCCATACGCCACAGGCCAGTCGTTGAAACTTTTTCCGGCACTCGCTACTGTCGGGTTCCCACTATATGCAAAGGCGGAAAAGCTACCGCTCAGTAGTACAGATAGCTCACGTTGGGGCTGGCTATTGTCCCCGCCCGCAGCCACGTCTTCGTTGAAGACGTAGGGGATATCTGAAAGATGGCTCACCGGCCCTTGAGGGACCCCCATATATTGCAAAGTTGGGGTATACTTGGTCTGATTCATTTCGTACAGGTGGATGTTCGTCGACTGCTCAACCCGATGATACTGCCATGTGAAATCAATCACTGGGCATGTGAACCAGAGATTCATTTGCGCAGCGCGGTAGTGTTGTGCTGTAGCTGCCTCTCCGGGACGGACAAGGTGTGCGAAGTCCACGACGGGATAGAGCTGAAGTAAACGTTGCGAGGAGGCTGGTTGCAGACCTTTAATGTAGGATTCAAAGCTGGCGAAGACCTCTGAATCTTCAGTGATGGTTGGCTGAACGTACCAAGCACCATCGTTGGTCATCCATGAGGCCATGATTGGAAACCCTGGACGTCATTAGTTGGCATCCATTTCCGTGATAAGTGACGCGACTTACCTGTTACGACTGAGCCTTTTCGAAGTAACACCGATGGTCTGTCCATGATGTAGTCTCCATCCATAGTTGGATAGAAAACGAGCTCTCCAAAGGGTGGATGTAATGCCCTGGTCAACGTCACGGAAACATCTCTCAATTTCTTGAATGGGACATCTCGCATACACTCCACGACCTGCAAAGAGTCCGGATTGAACGTACCGCAGCCGACGCTTCTTGCCACTTCGGCGGTGTTGTCGGCTACGTAATCAGACATGATATTGAATGTCGTGCCTGTGCTGCCAGACATCATGCTAGCATACGTTTAGCCTGAAGAGATTTTTGGATGGATCACGGAATCATACACTGCCTTTTGAAATGGCACACCCTGACTACCTCCATAGGAAACCAGATGAAGTCCGACAGTCATGGCTCCAACGCTTTGCCCGACTGCCACGACATTGTCGGGATCGCCTCCAAAAGCCGGAATGTTATCACGTACCCCTGTTGATTTCCTTGTCATCATGGTGATTACTTATTTGCACCGCAGTGAAGACATACATTCGAAGGCCAGACGCTGATCGCGCAAGCCGACATTCATCTGTCTCGTGGACTTGAGAGCCTTATTGGCAGCAAATCCGAATACTAGGTCCTTGGTCAATGAGTTTGGCTAGACTGAGAAATTATCGACGTACCACCAAGACGGTAATTGATGCCAACGTAAACAATAGGCTGATCTTTCGCTTTCGCTAAGCTTACCATCCCATCAGGTGTATAGAGTTGATCTGATGCACTGCCGAGTGCATCACCACCACCATGGAAATAGACCATGACTGGCAGCTTTGCTGAAGCTGCCGTGCCGGTCGAGCGTGCGATGCGCAAGCTCAAACAGTTTTCGCTTACGTTGGTAATGGGGCTTGTGAATGGAAGTGGTGGTCCGCCTTCAGCTTGCGGGCACCATGCTCCAGCGCTCGTGGCATTCACGATAGTGCCAGGCTGTGGTAAATATGGAGCAGGCGGGGCGAAACGACGTGGGCCTGAAGTATCATGGGCGTAGAAGATGTTCTGAAAATGTTCCACGCCATTGACATAACTGCCTTGGTAGGAGATCCGGGTGGTGTGATTGGGTACTACAGGAGTTGAAGTAACGGACAGATTTGTTAACAACGTCAAGGGCAAGAATGCACTGCCGTTGAGTAACATAGCTGCAAGGATAGCAGCTTATGGAATCAAGAGCAGCATGACGGACGGTCTTAAGACGCCATCGAAGTACGCCATACTTGAACGAATCCCTCTGCGCTCAGATGGTACATATGGCGATAAGACCGTTACGATCGTTGACCTGTGAAGAAGTATCCATATTGAATGCAATGAACGAAGGTTTTTGGTGGAATTCTTTCGTTTGAAACGACTGATGTCGACACTGGGAATCAAGACGTCAAAAGCAGATGTTGAAGGATGATGAGTTTTGTGAGAAGCACCACGATGATGTGATGTCAGGATGGAGGCCTGCAGGCGCAACCGTTGCACCAGTCGCCCAGTACGGCAAGGATCAAAAGCCTCGCCTTGCACGCGCCCTGCAATGATGCATTCCTAATGAGATCAAATGGCGCCTTCGCATCAACCGGGAAGGTCAATTCTCAGATGACATGCGCTGTGATGGAAAGGAGGCTGAAATTTGGACCGCCGATGCGGCTGGATCAGTCAACACCATGAGTGACGGAGAAGGGGTCTCATCGAGCCAAGCATCGATAGAGACAATTTACGCGCCGAGGTAGTACAAGGAAGTGTTTGCCTTTTCTATCCGAAGAATCCTCGCACCAGCGTCTGATGAGTGGCCTCTGCTAAATGATTGCTTTTGATGATCAAGTTGATCGTCTACTAGAAGGGGTGACCCCCCCAGCCGGACAGATCAAGGAGCAGGACAGTACAGATAATACGCACCCTGTGCTGAACGTTGTGGCGTGAAGTGCCTTACCAGAGCGTTAAGCTCCGGATGCTCCTCCCGGCGGAGTGTCATGCGCATTTAGAACCCCCGTAGGGTATTATCTGTACTGTCCGGCTTAAGGTACCTTAGTGATCTGTCCGGTTGGGGGGTGACACGGCCGGACCCGCTCTCGTGTTGGCCATGTGCGTGATTAAGCATTTTCAGCTCAATCTTCAATTCAAAATTCAAACGACGGGAGCTTTCAGGGTGACAAAATTGCCAGCTACATCAACGGAGACTACCTAACACTCGAATGCATAGTTCCTATTGGACAATCCCAAGGGATCTTTCAGTACAATACGAGTTTCGCGGCCCCACCGCCTCCGGACGGGAAAGAGGAGCCGACTTGGGATGCATTGATACCAAGTACGAGGCCCGAGTCCTCGACGCTGGCGATTGCGAAACTGACAGGATGGCACTACCGTAGATGGGCTTGGATATGTCAACCACAGCGATCTAGGGATACACGTACTCACAGCGTTTCGCCAACTAAATTGTCTTGTGAGTCTTCCATTTTTAATCTGGCCAGATGCCGAATGAAGCACAGTACACGATTCGAAGAATCTTCTATTCACAAGCGGGAGAAGGGAAACTCGAAGCATTTGATTTAGGGAAGGCACGAATGCCGCACATGGCTCATTGCTTCGATTACTTGCGACAGGGAATCACTTGTTCCGCAGACTCGACAGTGGAGCCCGCGATGGACGAAGAGAACGGGTTTCTTGGTCCTGGTTTCGAGAGACAATGTCGGGACTTTGATCAGTTGAAGCAATGGGCGGATAACCACCGAGCTTTCGACGCTCATGGTTTTTTGGCGAAGGCAGCGCACCCTTGAGACCCTTCTCGCTCATTCGCGCCTTTTCGTACACCGATTTACTTGGCCAGCAGCTATCAAATCAATGATCCCCTTCGACACGTTACCTAACATCGTAGTGCGATCATACGAGCACATTCATGGTTCAGCTGTCAGTCATCTAAGGCTCATCAAGCTCGGTCTTACTCGCCTTTCTGAACTTGAATATGCGAAAGCTTACTTCTAGCCTATTGTCTCCATCAAACCCTATCCCTCTAGATGAACTTGTTCGCCTTCCGCCTGCTCAGTCTGGCCTTCTTGAGCGTCGACTGGACTTTGTCCGAGAGCTGTGTGTCAATGGCGTCATGAGAGTTGGCGACGGTTTCATCGCAGTCTTCGGAGAAAAGGCTCTTGAGTCCCAATTTCCCAAGATTTGTTTAGTTTGTTTACCGTCCAGGCCTTGCATCCTTCTGTCAATCCATCTACCAACGCATAACTTCGAGACCCGGGATCGACAAACTACCAGCTACGCAAGTCAACGCAGACTGTTCGTACTTGATCGTTGCGGAAGACGCCTCCGGGACAATCTCCAGTACCTCCAAACCATGATGCGTTCCAAGATCTTCAATCGACTGTACCGCAAAAGGTCTCCCACCACAGTCCTGAACCCTATGAGCATACTTTGCCAATACAGAAGCCATTCACAAACGGCGGATTCTCTATCAATCGCAAGCCAAGATCATCGAGCGTACGCAAGGGCGCCTCACCCACACACACAATCCCCACAAGATCGATCCCCACCCAGATCCACGCCACCCATTTAGCTTCAGTACCGAACGGTAAGACTCGAAGACCCATGTCTGAATCCACGATAGCTTCCCAGACTGCAGTTATGAGGGCCCAAGGCAGATCGCCTTCCGGCTCGATGCGACGACCTATGTGTGTCCCGTCCACGTACCGCTGTTGGTTCTCTGATTGTCATAAGCTGCGAGATCCATTTGGTCGAGAACGCCCGTGTAAGGAACACCAGTCTGAGATGTGATTCCGGGGCGATAACGAAAGGCGATTTCGAAGCGTCGACCGGTCTGGGGGATGCGGACGAGGAGCCTCCCGATATTATCTTGCCGTTTTCCGAGGCTTGGGAATGTCAACCATGTTTGCGGGTTCAGATGCTCGCCATTGTGTGACGCCGACGCTACAGATTGAAATGTCATGAATGCGCCGAGCAGCAGACTGAAAAATGGACGCACTTTAAAATCCAGCAGGGACCGCGTTATGGACATTGAGACAGTGCTTGATATCAGCAATGAGCTCGGTAAGATTGCCTTGAATGTGTGTGACAGGTGTGTGACAGGCTGTCAGTCCCACTAGGAATAGCTCCTAAATGCCTGCCACCATGCCAGAGTAAATTATCACAAGTGTACAGCATGCGCGCTCTGACCCCGACTTCCTCTTGTCGGTCGAATACTGAATGGTCCCGAAACAGCATGTCGTCATGCAATAGTACTGATGCCACGTATGATGCATTTGACACCATGTGTGTGCCCCCAAACAAAGCGTTATGTAAGGTCAGCTCAAACTTTTGTCTCTACCCCGAACCAGCTCAATCTGTTTATTTCGGTCGCCTGCTGGCTGCTGCTCATCATGTCCGTGTCTCAGCCGCAAGTTTCAGCAGCAGAGATATTATTACCCCTTCTGGGCATACCATCGTTGAGTCTGAACTTCAGAGCAATCTTCCAATGAGCCATTGCAGCTATTTGAGGACCCCTCTGCCTACCAAAGCATAAATGATGGCATCTGAGCCAATATGAATGGCGGCGCATTGCGCTACGGAGAACCGTTGGCAGTGAGGTATAGAATTCGCACTTGTTTTCTCGACAACCGCGGGCAATTGACGAATCATGGTTTCTTGACTCGGAAATCGCACAAGATACTGTGTAAAGCTCGACACTGTCATTGAACCCTCCCCTGAAAGAAACACTGTTACATTCCTTGAGTCCCGGAGTTTCGTCATGGGTTCCCTCATTCTCTCCATCAAATCTCCTGTTGTGCATTGCATCCCCCCAAGCCATGACTATCAGCAGTGCCGCCAAAGTCGTGACCACCTACCCCGAAGCCGCGAACAACGGAATTCAATACACCAGCTACATCGACACAAACAGCGGCAGCACCTATACCTCCAGCAACGTCTTCAGCTCCGATGGTGGCTCAAGTAATTTCCTCTACACCTTCGGCAACGCCATTAGTCAACTCAGCACCGACGCCGTCCTACCCAACTACAGCGCTTCAGCCGAACCTTCGATCCTCCGCTTCCTCGCCCACCGATAGCAACATCCCGAGCATCGCCTCCGACCTTCGAGCTATCCAGCAGCCCTGATCTTTCGCTAGGGCAGGGGTTCACAGCGACTTACGTCCGCGGCGAGGACGACACTCCCGGCAACCAGGGCTTTTCTCGGAATGACTCGGCTCATCGCGCCCATCTGCACCATCATGAACAACATCATGGCGGCGCTGGAGCCCAGGAAGGGGTCCCACGGGAAAGGCGACCGGGGGTGGTCGAGATTGACGGCACGAAATTAGGAGGGCAGGGAATGGGGGAACTTTTGATCTCGGTGGAGAGGCTTGGCGTCACCGATCGGGTCGAGTATGAGAGATCAATGTGAACAGTGGATTGGGGTTGCGGCTTACAATATGTACGAGCCCAACGGATTGGGGGGGGTGAGAAGTGGGTGGAGGGTCATTGGGGAAGGGAGTGTGTTGGCGAGGATTGGGGTTGCGATCAATCCGGAGTTCAGTCATTGAGTCTAGGTAACTTTAGGCTCGAGATTGAGGCGACAGCTGTCGCACCGCCTCGAAACATGGCTTCGATTGCGTTGAAACGGTTCTCAAGTGTGATTCTTCTCTCACAAGAGTTGGCTTGTAGGGCCCATGCGCTCGGGGGATACAAGCAATCTGGCACATTGATCAGCAAAAGTGACTTATCTTGCCAGTCGCTGTGCTTGTTCCTGGTCGAGAAGGGCTGGCAATGGGTAGAACCGTTGGGTGATCTGCTCAACTGAACTATTAAGACCTTGAACTATCAGCTTGATAGTCGGTTTGGGCTTAGGATCAACTATTTAAATTTTGAACGGTTCAAATGATAGTCAGAAAAGGTACCTTGATTTGATCCCTGATGATGTACCCTTGGCATCTGTAAGTATCTTTGTACCATGAGTCCAGTCCAATTATAGGCCATATCTGAGGTCTTAGTCATGACTATACATACCCTAACAGTTCAGATAGTTGGTCTAAACCTCAAGCGGACTACTACCCAACTACCTAAACCCCAAACGGAATCATGTAAGGTTCAAAGTATCGGTTTGAACGGGTCAAAGTTAAACAGTTGGGTAAAGGTTGCCAGCCTTGTGGATGAGTAAACATCCACCGTCGCTCGTCTTGGTGCTCGGCGAGACAACAAGCACTGAGAAGCCTCGGCCACTCCGGACCAGCATGCGTAAGGCTGACGACTTCCAGTGGCCCGAGCAATGTCACTTGTACACACGGAAATCGACGGCAATGCGGCAGCAATAATCTTCGTCAATGTCGTGCCACCGATAGATCAACCATCCGTGACACGACGCTCGATAGTATCCAGCCAAAGCTGATTCACCCAACATGACTCTCAATGTCATTGTCGTTGGAGCTGGAATTGCCGGCGTCTGCGCCGCCGTGGCCCTCCATCAGGCGGGGCACCGTGTTATCGTGAGTGGCTGCTACTCATTACCGTCACTCTCCCTCTTGATCCCAAACCCTTGTTTGCACGCAACAAAGCCCCAACGATAACCATCTCATGCTCCACAGGTGTTTGAGAAGTCCAAGTTCGCAACCGAGATCGGCGCCGCATTGCTGCTTTCGCCCAATGGTTCCCGCGTGCTTCGTCACCTTGGCTTCTCCTTTGACCGAGCACGCGGCTGCCAAATGAACGCTTGGGACATAATCGATGGAGCCACACTCACCAAAGTCAAGAGCTTGGACCTCTCGCGTGCGGAGGAGCGCTTCGGGGCTCCGTTGGTCACCGTGCATCGCGTGGATCTGCACAAGGAGCTCCTGCGCCTCGCATCGGAGCCAACAACGGGCGGCAGTAAGAGCAAAGTTGACCTGCGGCTGAACTCAAGAGTGGTGCGCGCCGACGCGGACCGTGGCACTGTTGAATTGGCTGATGGGAGTGTGCACACCGGGGATATGATTGTGGCCGCCGATGGGCTACATTCGGCGGTGAAGGGGACAGTACTGGGTTCGGAGGGTCTGAAGTCTCATGATTACGGATGCAGCGCCTTTCGCTTCTTGATCCCCACCCAGCAGCTGACGCGCGATCCTGAGCTTGCAATGATGCTGAAAAACAAGTGTGTAGGGCCAGCACTTCTTGCTGAAGAGACGGATAGCGTTAAGGACCGGCATATTGTCTGGTATGATTGTCAAGGGTTCGTCGTCTCCTATTTCCGTCAGGACTGAGTATTGATGAGTGGGAAGAGGGGACATACAGAATTTTGTTGGGATTTTACCCAAGCGTCCAGGGGACGAACACGAAGGCAAGTCTGCATGTTCACAGAGAATGATGTGCGAATGGGGGAGCTGAGACTTCATGTTGTCGTCATTAGACACTAAGAGCTTGATCCTTCGAGGATTTAGTGACTTCCATCCTCTCGTTCATCGGATATTCCAGTAAGTCGTTCCTCACCAAAGCAGCGCGCAATGATGGGCCATGCTAAGCGTCCTTCTCAGCAAAGCTCCAGATGTCGTTCGATGGCCGCTTTCCTTCCATGAACCGATCCCCAGATGGTCCAAAGGAAGAATCATCTTGATAGGAGATGCATCGCATGCGGTATGATTCACATCATCACGCTAACAGAGTGGAATGCCGTGCGATGTTGAAGAACTGACAGCCTACTTGACCTTAGATGCTGCCTTACGGAGGTCAAGGCGCGAACCAAGCCATAGAGGATGCAGGCGCCCTTGGCTATCTTTTCAACAATGTCCATGATCCCAGCGAGATCCCCAACGTTTTCCAAACATTCGAGGCCGTGCGTGTCAAGCGAGCATCTCGAGCGCAGGTCTTGGGTAGCGTTCGAGCGGGGAAAGAGGCGCATATCAAGCAGGCATTACTCCCCTATGCTGACCCTCCAGGCTCAGGTAGTGTTGGCCCCTCGGTGATGCATCCTGGACCTCGAGAGTACTGATGATTACAAAAGCAGTTCCCGGGACACATGCAGAGAGAAGTGTGCATGATTATGCGTATGAGACCTATAGGATGGTATAAGGACTTGGACTGATGATTGAGCAGATATGATGTTTTCCAAGAGTGCGCTCGAGCGATGGAGTTGAACGGAGAGTCTCACAGTCATGAGTGATAGGAAAGGAGGTGTGTACAATTCTGGACGAGCCAAGTCTTCAACAGCTCTATGTCTTTAACATACTGTCACATTAGCAAGGCTCTGCAATACCCACAAGACTGGCAGAAGTAGAGTATGATGTGCCTAGTGGCGCCGGGCAAACGATATATTTCAACAATATATTTCCTAATTCACAGGGGGGGGTTCCATCCTTTGTACTCAGCTTTTTCTGCAGAACAACGATATATCTGTTGTCACAAGACTGGAACAATTCATGCATGATCCAAGAGGCTTGATCCCATTCAAACCGGGTGTCCATTCCGCACCAGCAAGTATCTGGCTGATCTTGTCCATTCCCACGGCTCCATGTGTGGACATACGCTGCGCCAGGTTTCTTGGTGGCAAACTACACGAGAAAAAGAAAGCAAGTGCGAGCGACTAGGACATTAGGTTGCATTCTGCTAGTGGCGACTTCGCCGCAACAGGCGAAGAGGACGCGTAGATCAAGGAGCTCGACAAAGCTGCCTCATGAGAAAGTGACGAACGGTAAGCATAAAAAGTGTGGACTGAGGACTGAGGTCCTCCATGCTTGGCTCCAGTTTAAGCGTAATGCTGGATCGAAGAGGAGAACCCCCCAACCGGACAGACCCCCCGACCGGACAGAGCCACCAGCCGGACAGTACAGATAATACGCACCCTGTGCTACATGTTGTGGTATGAAGTGCCCTACCAAAGCATACTATCTCTTGATCGATAGACCTCGTTCAATAACGCTATAACCCTTAAGACGCACGCTAAAAACTCCAGGGGTGGTGTCATACGCATTCAGAACCCCGGGACAGTATATGAAGGGGTGACCCCCCAGCCGGACAGATCACCCTGCCGGACAGTACGGATAATACGCATCCTGTGCTATATGTTGTGGCGTAAAGTGCCCTACCAGAGCCTAAGCTCCGGATGCTCCTCCAGGGGTTGGCGTCATGTGCATTCAGTATTATATGTACTGTCCGGATGCTGGGTCTGTCCGATGGGGGGGTCACCCCTTCTAAGGCTCAATCTGCGTGTCCGTTCCGTATCAAAGGTCTAGGTAGAAGGGAATGCCAATGGCGAAGGAAGTACATGGAGTTCTGGAAGAAGAGCCGTGGTGTTTCACATCGTCGTGAGTCTTTTGTTTAAAACATATCTGAGACTATTCAGCTCATTCGTGTGGGGGAGTTTTGGAACACTGGCGGTATGTCGCATGTCGCCACCATTTCAATGCACGCCATCGCTTTCACAAAGACATTACATTCTCCGTATCTTGCTCCAGTCTTCTTGTTGTTTTGATTCAAAGCGAGCGTCGTCAAATTCGGAAGCTTTGAGATGCGTTATTCATGTGTTGTCGCCCTTCTATTCTCAACCTTTTTGCCTTCCATCCCAGCCTTCCCATTGCCAACTCCGAGCAACACCACCGCCCTTAGCATCCTGAATGGTCACAACTCTGGTAGCACTCTAGGAGACATAGATGGACGATTCAGTATCATTCCAACAAATCCTGGGGGAGTCGATGTCATCCCCGCCGTCTCCACCTACCTGAACACGCTCCAGTTGCTCGAACACCTCGCTCAAGCAGATTTCAGAGCCACAGCGCCTCAGAGCAGATATCAGAGAACGGTGCCTTCGGCTGACATGGACATTGTATGGACCCGCTACTCTGGACATTGCGAGAATCGATTCCTGATCTGGGGTCTCTGGCTGGCTCTTGAATGGTTCCGGCTGAACAGATTCATTGTCAATGACTTCCATCTTTTTTTCAGCAACCAGTTCATGGGCATAATCAACTATGATAAGACTCTCAGTACGGCTGCACCCTCGATGACTTCATCATCAGGCCTTGCGAACGCCAGCATGGTCGAAGATCCAACCACGGCGACTTCGAGAGCGACGTCAAAGCAGAATGGTCTCGTTTCCACCATTCCATCCTCCAACGATAGCATCAGCCTCACCATCCCCACCGCCCCTTCCAATACCCACCTGAGTATCCGTTTCCGTTGGAAACCCTCTGGAGTCACCCTCGGAGTGGCCGGCTTCTTTGCCCCTATCGCTGCAGCCATGGTGTGGTTGGCTGAATACCCTTCTACCGATCGAACAAGGTGGTTCTATGCGAGGCCCAACAACCCCTGCACGGGCTTTCTCCAGATGTTTGGCCCAGCGGCGGCACGTATGCAGTGGCCGTACTTGAGAAACGTGGATGCTTTGCTGTCGCTGTACGAGATCGCTAGTTATGCTGCGAGGAAGGAAACGTTCGCCGAGTTGGATTGGACGGTAGAGATGGATGACATCGAGGTTGGGCGCGGGGCGCTGAGGAGGCAGCAGCCTTCTGGTGGTGTTGATGATGTTGTGGAAGGGTCGGCAACTGTCCGGGTTTGATGTTATTGTGGTTATCTGCTTGTGGTCACAAGGAGGACCACTCAATGCGATGAAGATGTCTCGATGCAAAGACTACTCGCGCAGCTTTGACGGGTATGTGAGAGATTGGTATTGCTGTAGCTGGTCCTTGCAACATTGGAGCTGCTGTAACTGGAAGTTGGGGAGATGACGGTGACTGCGGCTAGCAAAGCATGCGTCTTGTCTCGCTAGGTCTTCCTTACTTGTTCTGATAATCGCGGCGCATGCAGTATCAGTCACTGTCGTTATCAACGGGTTCCGATACCACTTGATCATCAAAAAGAAGCGAAATGTTGAGGACCAGACATATACCGACACCAAGGATGAAAAAGGGAGGCATCAGATTTCGTAGATTTGAATTACTGATCTGAAAATGGTTTGTTGATAGAAGAATTACTCAGGATCAAAATGGTTTTGTTATGGGATCTGTTCACCCAATGTCTCACCTCCCACGGGGCTTCTCACCTCGGGACGGGAGGAATCAACCTCGTCGCAACGAGTGCGCTTCGAGGTGTCCATATCTATTTCTCTTGAATTAAAGTGGCTATGCAAATATATTTTGAGTGCGCCCTCGAATTTTGCTTGAGACATTAACTCCGGAAGTTGTCGCGACCTGCCCATTGGGTAAATTGTAACGGCCGACCGATATAGAGTGAACTCTACTTACTCCGCCTCGGGAGAACGTAAGCACAGCTATTCCGATATTTACACCCTCATTCCCCCTGCAAAGTGTATATTCTCGAAGGATTGCGGTGTTGGGGTTTCACAGCGACCATGCAACGTCAGGCTGTATGGTTACATTTTGACCGTCCAATGAAAGGGGCTCCATCACCCTCAGATTGTTCCGCAATAACTACAGTGCGTGCAAACGATCATCCACGTATGTGAAAATCGATTCACCTTATTCAATATTGAGAATGAGAGGCGCGGTTGGACTAATCTATACAATTGCGAAGTTCCTGGCGAGGTAACAGTTGACGGATATTGAGGGATGGTTCCGTAGGAGGGGTTGATGGCTTCGACTTTTGCGTTGAGGAGGAGGAGGAGTGCGGACGGTGAGGTGGTCTCTGGGAGGGGGTCGAGGCAAATTGGAATCTGCGATTGGCTCCTGTGTGAGTAAGGGTTGGTTCCTTGGACTGTCCTCGGTATATCTACAAGGAGGTTATTATTTTATCCGACGGGCAAGATCATCTGGAAGCTTTTGCCGGATCGATCATATTGCACTGTACATGGGAACTGGCTTTAGAAACTACTCTCTAGGGCCGGAGAAATCCTTTCGATATCATTGATCAATAGAACGGCAGAGGTCAGCCTTGTCCAGACGCGCCCGTCTGCAGCGAAAGCTTGTTTAGGAAACTTCGAGGCTATGACGTTTAGCGCCATAACAGTCTTGTCAGGCTCACTGATCATCTCCGATCTACATCAACGATCGAAGCTGTTTCGAATCGCAGGACTCTGTCCTTTTCTCACAACGATGACCTCAATCCTTGTCACCTACAAACACACTTCCCGATATGCGCAGTGTATCTCACCTGATACATGAACACCCCTGCCAACCTCTCAAGCACCGCCTTGTGGATGGCGAAGAGCAAATCATTCATTCTCCCAAGCTCCTCTTATCGGAAACCCCCCACACCACTCCCCTAAAAAGGTGCGATCGCACGGGTGGCGTCATCTGTGGTGCAAAATTGAACATCTGCGCACAGGCGTTGCTGCTGCGCGGCTTATCAACATGGAGCGGATTCTGCAAGCGGTTCCTGAAGGAAAGCATGCATGTCATTCTTGACTTTGAGCCTGGCTTCTCCGCGGGTTAACAAGCTGTGAACGGGTAGTAATGGTGGGTCTGGCGGGACGAAGTCGGAGCCCACGAAGGCGGCATCGATGTGGGCGAAGCCGCTCTAGAAGAGGGCGGCTCCTTAAGGGTCAATATCTGGTGGGATGTCATTCAACTGCAGGATTGATCGATGCTGCTGGTGTAAAATAAAACATCCTTATGAATGTTGGGTTTTCATCATAATGATGATGTCAAGGTCAGAGATGATCGCTACTGTTGCGGTATTCAAGGCACGAAATGACGCTGGTGGGCATCCAATGTGATGCATTGTCTGCGACTGTGAGCTCCAAGACATCTATATCGATGTCATTCAAGTTTCATTGGGTGCACGTGCCCAGTCCAGCGGTGACATGTGGGTTGTGGACATGGTCACAAGCAATGCATTGGATTGGACGAATCCAGGTCGGCAAAGTCAGGCCAGACCAATTGATGGAGGCTATCACAATCTGTATAAAATCCAAAATCCAGGGATCAAAGGTGATAAAAAACAAAGAGATTTCTTGCGAGTGCCAAGTCGAGAATACTGCCTTTTGGGAGGAAATCCTCACCAAGTCTTTCACAGTAAGGCACGCATGTTCTGAACCTGTCTTATTCAAACTGCATACTGTTCAACTTCCATCATTGGTGGGCAACGGGCCGGTAAAGTAAGCGAGGGTCACACCGCTGATGGTCTGCTGATTGCGCCCTTCTCGATATGCTTCTCAAAGTATTCTTCTTGGATCGTGCGAGTTCGGTATATGGCCCCTGCGCAGGCTGGATTGATCTCGGCAAAGCATTCCCTTACAGGGCCTCGATCTCCACCCGCTTTCACGTACCCTCACATTCATACTTCAGAGTCACCTACGCTTCGTAGCGAGCCGCCTGCGGGTGGTGCATCTGCACTGTCCCCCTTCTGTGACGTCGCAGTTGTCGGTATCGATGAAACCTCTACGATAGGTCCTTTGAACGTCTTCCTCGCCCATACCACATAATAAAACACTGCAAAGATCACCACACTTCCCGTCATCAAGATGCTGTAATTCATGGTCGGTGCAGTGACCGGCGTAGCGACTGGCCAGAAACTGAAGAAGAAGATGATGATGCCGAAGAGCACCGCGAACACGTTGACTGCGAGGCCAAAGATTCCCGGCACGTGGAATGGACCCCATATCAGCTGATCCCCCTCGTTGTGGTCTACCCAGCCATGTGCTGGCATAATGCGACCAGTGCAGCGGTGGTATAGCATCAGAGTCTCGACAATGATGTAGGATCCATAGAGTCCACTCACGCTGAGTGATATCACAGCATTGAATGCTGTGGATGACCCGAGATTGATGAGGCCAATCAGAACAGTAACAATAGCGGTGAAGATGACCGACAGCACTGGTACTGCCGTCTTGGGCCGCAATTTGGTCACGGTCCTCCAGCCGGGCAATCCTCGATCTCGTGCAAAAGCCCACACGATGCGTGAAGCAGTTGCCATAGCGGCTATTGTACCTGCACCGGACATCACAAGGACGATAGCGATCATGACAGAAGCGCCGGTTTTGCTGCTGGTGGCTGTATAGAAGATGTCCATGAATGGATATCCCAGTGCGCCTGTTGGACTCTCGAGCGCGGAATCGACGTCGAGGGTGACGAAGAGGACAGCTAGGATCATGCCAAAGCCGATCGTGCCATTGAAAAGTGTGGTGGAGATCATGGCCCAAGGCACGATGACTGCTGCATTGTTGACTTCTTCGGACATCTGGACTATGGAGTCAGCATGAAGGTCTCTAGTGACTTGGAGTTTGCGCTGACATGGACGGTAGCATCGCATCCTGTCACAACAGTCAGTGTGAATTTAAATCGGCGAGTCTCAGAGAGAGAATACTTGCCAAACATGGCAAAGACGCTGCCTATCAGTCCGATAAAGAATGATAGGCCTTGCGAAGCCCACGCGCCACCGTTGAGGAATTGCGTGAAAACTTCGTGAGCTGATGCCTTTGCGGGTGCGCACTGCCGCACATCAGACCAAAGTTCTGGCAGTTTCGTTACACAGCACTTACTACGACCAGTGGTATGAGTATGGCAAAGAAGCCAATCACATGGATGAACAACATAAGTAGTTCGATCTTAGGCAGAGTCGAGCCAAGCAGCGTATTGACGAATACAGCATAGGCGACCGTAGCCCAGAAGAGCAGAGTGCCATGCCAAAGCTGCGGCACGTAGCTGGGATGATTGAGCTGTATTACGGCGACAATCATGGTCCCCGTCAAGTAGCCGCTGCCTGCAAGGATAGCCTGCCACCCGGCAATGACCAGCCAGCCAGTGATGTAGCTCAAGAAATTGCGACAGCTTGAAGGAGCCAACATCGAGACCCAGTGGTACTGACCACCTGCTGTGGGGGCAATTGACGCCATCTCGGCCATTGTGGTGAAGACGCAGATCGTTCCGGTCCAGACAAAGATGTAACCATAAACCAGTCCTGCGGAGCCGCCATTCGTCAAGCCTGTAGTAAACAGGACCAGAGAACCCTCCCAAGTGACCAGCATTGTACATGTGAAGCCAACAACCGCCAGAAAACCGAATCTTCGCCGCAGGACAGGCTTCTTTCCCAGTCTTGCGAGCAATTGATCATCCCGATCAAGACCGGTCCCATCATGAGTCACGTTGTGATTCATGGCTTTCTGCTCCATTGCGAAGGCATGTTCAAAGCTCGGCTTGACGGCAGATGCCATGTCCTTAGAGCTGTGCGCGATGCGACTCAAATACGGCACCTGTCGGCGCAGCACTGATTTGCCTTCTGGGGTTCGTGGTCTTACAACCACGTCAATGGGGCCTCTGAGTTGTTGGTGATATGTGTAATATCATGTCATGGGGTTGCGATGCGACAGGACTATATCCTTGAGGCCCTTTTCTGAAGGGTTCGGATCCCTGCGCACACTTAATTAGTTTAAGAAAGTAGTCATGTAAGGATCGGTGGGCATATCGAGGAGGGAGCAAAAGGCGGTAAGAACAACCAGCCACTGAAGATGATTGTCCAAGCCACCACGCCACCAGGGTGGTCACGGTTCTTTGCAGAGGCAGAGAAGGTAGAAAATGGGCGACAGAGGATTGGAAATATTCAAGAGCTTGGTGAACATCCATTGATAGCCAGAGGTACCAAGGGACTTGCCCCTCTCCAAGAGATACGTAGCTCCTAATGTGATTGGCGCATACTACGAATGAGCACGCCATTGCTATGAGTGGCGTCGCAAGCCCATTGACTAGGGATTTGCGGGCTTAGGCCTGCCCGAACCTGTGTAAGCGGCAATGACCGCTGTCAATGCAGTAGTGGAAACGCGAACTCGATCGGGAGCTGAAAATTTGATTAGCAAGCCCAAGGCAGCGAAGCCATGGGGGTCTAGCATATAATATGTTGTATGTCTCCTGCGTCGTGGGATTGAGATAGTCTGACTGCAACAATATGCAAGAAGTCGCAATCTGGAAACGACCCTCAAGCAATGACAGCCAGCAATTATGGACCCAGATATTGCGATACGGCCGTCCAAGTTGGTGCCACTAGCAGCGTTTTCGAGGAGGCCCACGGCATTGAAAGGTTTACTCGCCGTCGACTCAATAGTATGAGACCCAGACCTTGTCTCATCCACATTATTCTGACAGTTTTTCGCGTCGGCGCTTCGAAAAAAATCCCTTTTCCTCCAACGTACTATTGAATCGACAGGATAGAGCCTTTCAAAAAGCTCTCCATGCCCCAACAAGCTCCCTTGCTGCTCAGGTCTACGCGATGGGCAGCGCGCGTTGTTCCTGCACTGAAATACCCGGCGATAATGTTAGAATAACAGGCTTGAGGCTGAAGAGATACCAGGTCCAACAGTGGCAGAGAAGTTGAAAGGGTCTACTTAGTCAAAAAAGCTGCAGTACGAGCTCAATAGAACTAGGCGAGCGGGCAGGGTTTTTAAGCGAAAAATCGAAGGAGGGTTTGTTGCATTCGAGGAAAGCGTCCATCTTGGTGGGAGTAGTTGAATGCGGACGATGTTTGTCTCCCTGTGAAGCGCAAGACTTCTTAGTCCAATACCTGAATGATTCATTGTGACCGGCACGTCCAATCCAACTTTAAACCTTTAAGACATGTTTGAAAGCAGGGGCTGGCGCTCTCGATCCATGTCCTGATCTTTTTCTTGGATTCTGGACGTGGAGCGTGTATCAGCAAGGTGAATCGTCAGGCATCAAAGATGGGTAGCACTTACGAGACCATGCCAATAAAAGTCCAGATGTAAAGAGCTCCTATAAAGGAGACAGTCCATTCGAGGATGCCTCCGATGATCAAGTGATTCAGCCAGATCTCCGCCACAAAGGCAACAGAGACTACAAATTCAGCTACCACGGTCACAAAGTTGACGATGCAGCTGCGGAGAAGTCAGATGAATCAATTGACATGAGACCGAAGGCTTTGCGTCATGGATTTCCAACAAGATAATGCAACTGACCTGTTCCTCAGGACTCTATGCTTCGATCCCAAAAATGTAACGTCAGCGTAAACAATAGCCGTGCAGAGTGCGCTGAGGCCGATGCCAAGGAACATGATTAAAAGCAGAGGCTGATGAAGTGAGTGCCAGCGATAGGTGTCAAAGCCGGTGAGCAAGATACAGCCAAGGCCAGCGCACACTCCGCCGACAAGAGCAATTCGAGCGCACACGCGCTGAAAAGGGCGGGTCTGCAGCCCATACGCATGGCTTCGGGCATAGTTGGCAGCAAAAATGGTGCCAATATAGGTGACGGCAGTAATTATGCCGCCCACAACGAAGAGCGGTTTCAGGCGGTGAGCACCAATGTCCGATATAAACCTGCATGGTCAAGCATGCTCAGCATGGCTAAATTCCTCTCAGGTTGCATTGCTGGACGCAATGAAAGTTGGTCGATGTGAGTGAGGATACAGAGAGCAAGTACGTACGCAACATATGGATTGGTTTGATAAGGATAGACTGGTCTGTCCGCTGCCAGCCACACGATGAGCAAGCAAAACAAGGTTAGAAACCAGGCTGTCCCGCTGATGAATGGCAACAGCCACAACCGAGATGCTGATGGCCTGACCGATCGCATAGTGATGACATAGGTCCCTAGGCAGAGTAGGTGAAATGTAAGAATGGTAGAGACTGGCGGCGATTCAGAAAATTATAAAGGTGATGTGGAGAAAAAACTGACGAAAGTCTTGTGATGCATGATTTGCTGCCTGCGCCAAGTCGGATGATCTCGGCGGCAGCTGTCATTGGAAGGTGGGCCGACGGGCCTCCCCTCGGTCCGGTCGTCCTCGACCTTCCCAAAAGCTTGTTTTGAAAATATCACCGGGGCTGGTGATCTCGGAAATGAGAAGGAAAACTCTCCTGAACGTCAGTCAAACAGATTTTGCGTCAGGCAAACAGCTTTCACTCCAGGAAAATAACTTTTGCGTCATGCAGACAAGTTGAGGCTTCCACTATGCTGCCGGCAAAGATTGCTCGCCGGTCTTTAGTGGGGGGCCTCTCATCTAGATATCTTGGTCACCCCTGATTGAATGCCATAGTCAAGGTTGCATGATTGATATTGTCGTTAATTGACTTGTCAAACGGTAAAATCGTAATTAATGAGTCATGGTCACGCATATTGCAGGCTGATGAGACGCAGAATCAGATCGCACAATCATCTGGTTTCAGAAAGACCGAGCTCATGGCTCGCTATCTACATAACGCCTGGTGATTGACTAAGTTACATCAACCTTCATACCTCACTGCCCTACTTTAAAAGCCCCGTCCCCATATTCTCGTCCTCCTCCTCCATCCAGGCAGTCGGATCCTTATCTATCCTCTCATCGTGCACTGACTCACTTTGTTGTTCCTGTCTTGTACGTTTCTTCTGCCCAAGTGCAATGTTGCTTGTAGTCCTCTGGTCCGCCCTTTCCTTGAGTAATTTTGCATTCTCAGTGTTTTGAGCTTTAGTGAGTATTGCTTCTCTCCTCTCCTTCTCCAAATTTATTGCACGTTTATTTAGGACGGAATTTTCTGCCTTGACCTCAAAGAAGTATCTCTTCACAATCGTTTCTAACAGACGTTTCATTTGTGCTTGATCATGGGTGCCGAACAGTGTAGGGATACACTGTAGATCCCAATGAAGGCGACTGCCCAATTGTTCAAAATCGCAGTCCACGATCATCCGGCTGACTCCATTGTGCGCTCGCGAGTTTCGCTGTGCGTACCAAGATATACTATACATGACCTGGTGATAATCGAGGCCGACGTTCTCGCATGTTCTATAGATAGCATGTTTGGTAGGTGTTGGGGGGATACCATCCTGTCGATTGTTGTCGTGCCACTTGGAGAGGGATGCTTGCTCTTCCCAGATAGTCTCTTGGATCTCCGTCCAAGTTTTACCATCTGAGAAATACTTCAAGCTGATACTCTCTTTTTCTATGGCTTTGTCGCGAAGTTCCCGGCATTGCTCTGCAACATAATCTCCATACTGGAGATAATAGCGTAGAACAGATAGCTCACGTAACGCTGTTTTCTGCTCCAGCTCTTCTTTAGATGGCTTATGGAGTAGGAATGCTGCGGAGTGAAGGGTAGCGTGGTATTGATAAAGACAAGCTTTATCAATTAAATCCTGGGTTGCCTTTACTCTCCGAGCGAGCTTCATGTAATCTCGTAACAGCGTTGCTGTTCGAGGCGTTATATTGCGCCGCAATCGAATTTCGGCATACGCAATAGCATGCTCGATAAAGCTTGACGTAATATGAGTGTGGTCATTGATTGGTGGTGGAGGTTCAAAAACATTCGTCGTTGGGTTCTCCGTCATTGTTCTCTTTTCATGATCGTTGCTGTCTGTCGCTATTACAGTCTTTCTCCGCCTTGGCAATTGGATGTCAAGTGAGGGCAATGATGGCTCTGGGTCAGTTCGAGCGCGAGATCGTCGTGAGGACATAATCACACAGGCAAAAGTACCGCACAAGCAAGAAGTACCGTTGAAAAAAGGCTTCAGTAATACGTCAGGACAATGACGTAGAATCTACGGACAATACTCTACAGTTTCAGGAAAAGATTCCCGGGAAGGAGCTCTGCTTATAAGTACAGGGACTGGCTATATACTTTCCTATACATCCCGATCACAACGCCAATAGCATCAGAAAAGCTTGTAGCAGACACCGCGATCCCCGAAAACATGGCACCACGATAACGGATACACATTTCTTTCATACCTCATTGCGCCACGAGCGCACAGCATGCTTTCAAGTCGCAGATGGCGGACTTTTGAATTTCTTCCATGAGTCAGATCACCGAACCTAATCACAAGCGAAACTCCGAGATCTGCCTTCTCCCTTGCGTCCACACGGTGGACAAACCCACTGCCTGGACTGACCACAGATTGTGAATAGCTCGTCCTATCTATTCCAAACGTCTGCGTAATCTCTACTAGCGTGCCTATCACCACCTGAGCTGGATTGTGAATATCTTTCTGCGACCTAAATCTGCGTAAGAAGCAAAGAATGTGACCGCGTCAACAATACTCCATGAGATCTTGGAGCGACGCTGAGTTTAAAATCTTACAGATGTCAAAAGTGCGCGACTCCGCGAGCGTCGGGATTTACACAAAGATCACACTCCTCAGCGAAGAGCTCGACGCTATCAAAAGCACCCATGGCAAGCAGATCACCACCGTTTGGAATACAGGTGCGATCTCGACATCTATGAGAGCACTTCCCAGCTCGTGAACACGGCTCTTGAGCGCCTTCTCAGTCAATAGCAACATAAAGTTTTCGTTGAGCTACACATCAAGCAGAACTAGCTAGAGATCGAGTGCGCTCGAAGACTCTACTCTTCTCGAAATCAACCCCGTGCTCATAAGATCATGGCCCCAGGCCGCACAATCGATCTCGTTGAGGGCTGAGGCAAATGACTGGGCGATCTTAATATTCAACAGAGTGACCATCATCTTCCTCCCACTTTCATTCGTGACAAGCTATCTCGGCATGAACACGGCCAACCTGCGCAATACAAGCTCCAGGCAAGGGCTGTCCTGGCCTACAGGACTACCTGCCACGCTCTTTGTCCTGGCGAGGGCCTGGATGGTTCCATTTCCGTGGAATTGAAAGCATTTTGGGCCTCTTTTAAGAAGGCGATTGGGCCATCTGCAGCCCAATGGTACATGGCGATGTCTGAAATCCTCGAGCTTCAACCACACTGCGCGAGTCAGCACTTTACTGATGATCCACGAGACTTCACGTCCTGATCTAGAGCTGTCATTCAGCACACAAATCACGGTGGAAAACACTGCCGCCATTGAACTCTGTCCACGCCTGCATACGTCAAGGCCGAGTAATACTCTATCAAGTCCGACACGTTTTCACTTCCTTCAGGGCCCTAAACTTGACCAATCACGGCCCATACAATAATCCCCATCTTTTCTCCGCATGAATCGTCTGCAACTGTCTCGGAACTTAGGTATTGCTGCAGCTTTCCCATACGCGATGCTCCACTCCCAAGTCCCACACTAATCATGCACGTCCCCAACGATCCGCCGACGGGGTGCTGCAACCCCCTCACCTCCCCATGCACGCGGATTCTCGGATCTACCAAGCTTGACGTCAACACTGACGTCCGATACCACATCTACCATTCACATACCGAAACCTCTCACATTCCTACGAAAAACACTCTCTCAAGGCCAGATCTATCATGGCGCTCACTTACCTCTCCATCGCCACGCTTTCGCTCATTGGTTACATTGTCTATGGGCTTGTGCTTGCAATCTACCGTTTGTATTTCAGTCCGCTAGCAAAGCTTCCAGGGTCGAAAATCGCGGCTGTGAGTTTGTGGTACGAATTCTACTACGATGTGATCAAGAAGGGGCGGTATTCGTGGAGGATTGGGGAGATGCACGAGCAGTACGGTGGGTTTCTCGTCCTCCTCCTCCTCCCTCCTTCTATGACATTGTTGCCGTCGCCGCAGGATAGGATGTACAGCAATTGAGGATTCACGACTTACGTGGACGGATGTCAAGGCCCAATCATCCGGATCAACCCGTACGAGCTGCATATCAACGATCCAGAGTATGCAATATTCCTTTCCTTCCCATAATTCGCCGTTCTCCGCTCCTCCACGCGTCCTTTACGTCGCACCGCCACCCTCCCCCTTCCCCTGACTCCACTGCCAACCACCCATTGACCCCCCACCAATCCCATCAGCTACCTCGAAACCCTCTACGTCCCGACCACCACCCGACGGACCCAGAAGTACGAGTGGCAGATGCGCGCCTTCGGCCCCACGCTCTCGGCCTTCGCCACCTCGTCGCACGAGCTGCACCGCCTCCGCCGGGGTGCCCTCTCGCCCTTCTTCTCGCGCGCCTCCGTGGTCGGCCTGGCCCCGACCATCACGTCGTCCATCTCGACCCTGGTGGCGCGCCTCGAGCGGATGAGGGGGACGGGGAGTGTGGTGAACCTGTGCGATGCGTTCATGGCGCTGACGAATGATGTGATATGCGGGTACGCGTTCGCGTCGCCGCAGGGGTTTCTGGAAGAGCCGGATTTTGCGTGGGTGCCCACCCCCCCCCGAACCTGGGGACCCCCTCAGCCTGACCCTTTTTGATAATCTCTGCGTTTTGGAGAATGTCCGCAGCACGATGGATGACTCTATTTTGGTGGGAAAGAAGCCGGAGACTGAGACTGATGTGTTTGGTTTGTCAGATCCGAGTGGGGCCAGACGATGAAGGATCTTGGATCGATAAGGGCGGCGTGCCAGCATTTGGGCTGGCTGTATGGGATCATGGGACGGATCCCGCAGTCCATCACGAGATATGTGATGACGAATCCGAAAATGGGGGCGGTGGGGCATTTGCGTAGGGTATGGTCTCTTCCTTCCTCCTTTTCCTTTTTCCTTTTTCGACAGTCAGTCTGTCCGCTTGATGAGGTCGGCGCAATACTCAGCCATTCTTGAATGGTCAAGGGGGATGGTGGTGATGACAACACTGATGATATGAAAGGTCGTCCAAAGCAAGATCGATGATGTCAAAGCGGGCATGGCAAAGGGGAACAAGCAGGAAGGGCGGAAGACCATCTTCTACGACCTCCTCACCAACGAGCATTTGTCCGAAATGGACAAAACAGACGGGCGGCTAGTAGCGGAGGGGATGTCAGTCATGATGGGAGGGTGAGTGCCTGCATCATCGTGGAGGGTACGAGGAAGCAACTATCCGAGATTGATTGGCTGATGGGGAGAGGAATCGGATAGATCAAACACGGTCGAGCATGCCCTTACAGTCATGTCGTATCACCTCATCAAGCAACGGGATATCCGGGAGAGATTGCAGGCAGAGCTACTAGAGGCTCAGAATGGTGCCGATGCGCCATTGCAGTGGGCCCAGCTGGAGCAGCTGCCCTACCTGGTCAGTTCCTTCCCGTGCTCCAGCTCCGTCTCAACCCATCGGGGACCGCTCATCAAATCCACTTGCTGACCGATTTGCAGAGCGCGGTCATCACGGAGGGTCTTCGGTATTCCCCGGCTCGTCGTGTGTGCACATGATTGGGAGTCTAATCTTGATACAGATGTTCACTGGGCGTGACAGCCCGCCTCGCGCGCATCTCACCGGACATCCCACTCCAGTACAAGGACTGGACCATCCCATCTGGTGTACGTCACTACCTCCTTCCTCTTCCCCGTCTCTTTTGACATTGCCTTCCACCCCCCATCCACCTCCCACCAGCTCTGAATGGCACTCACCTTTCTCATCAATTCAGATCCCGGTGGCCATGTCCATCCCCCTGATTCACTGGAACCCCGAGATCTTCCCCTCGCCCAAATCTTTCCAGCCTGAACGATGGCTGGGACCAGACTCGGCGAGATTGCGAAAGTACATGCACTCATTCGGGAGGGGGTCGAGGCAATGTTTGGGAATGAAGTGGGTCTCCGATCTCCTTGTTCGTCTCACCCATTCGCAGACATACCTGTATCGCCGAGAGAGATTTCTGCGAGGGTTCGCTGAGAAGAGTTCGTTGACGCGCGCTGTTGCAAAATACTAGTCTAGCGTACTGTGAGCTCTACCTCACTATTGCGGCCGTCTTCGCACCGGGCCGATTCGACTTTGAGCTGTTCGAGACAGATGAGAGTGATGTTGATATCGTACACGACTTTTTCGTTCCCTTTCCGCGGCTTGATTCAAAGGGGATGAGGGTGAGGATTCATTAGCGGCAAACCTCTTTTCCAATAGTGGTCTCCTACCTCTGTGCTTACAATGTGCCGGAGAAGAGCGCAGACAACACATCCAGTCATGGTCGCAACAATGGTGTACAGCACAGCTGCCTGCATCAGGAACTGCTGGGCTTCATCAAATTTTGTTCAATCGGCAGAATGGAAGACTTTCATCGAACATATCTCAGAAAAGGGGATAGAGGAAGCAATCGATAATAAGCGTCTATCTAAGCTCCAGAGGACTTGGAGAGCAGTGGCGACTGATCACTCAGTCAGTGGTTCGACGAGAGCGTATTGAGCACTGAATGCTCTGATGTGTCAGGAATCGTACTGCCTCCTGACTCTGCATATGAGTCTGTTCCCTGCGAAGGAAGGTTTTCGAGGTCCAATCTGTATGCACCATAACGCCTGAGAATGCGGGCGACACATTTGCGTTGTGACATCTTCTTCCGCGACAACAACGACTGGCGATCACATTCGCCCTCCATTTCCGCATAAGCAAGCGGCGTAAGGCCACGTTTGTCTGGTTTATTCCAATTGATTAATCCAGTATTGAGGAGTAGCTTGACATGGCTCATTGATCCTTCCTCTGCTGCATATGATAATGGGGTCCGGGCAGCATGATCTTCACAGTCTTTTCCGTTCGTGCTCTTTTTAAGGATCGACTGCAAGGCTCGATCATCAGGTTTAGTAAAGGGGAAAGCTTTGCCTGCCGCATACGATAAAGGGGTCCGACCTCGATCATCCGGACGATCGATGTCTACATTTCTGAGTAACAAACTTTGTACAAGCTCAAATGACGCAACCTCAGCTGCGTATGAGATTGGGGCCCGGCAATTCTCATTAGGGAGATCCGGTGCTACGGCGTAAGTTCCAAGGAGCAGCTTGGCCTTTTGGCCAACACCCCGCCTTCCAGAACATACGTATGAGAGTGGTGTCCGGCCCGATTTGTCTGCTCTATCGACCATGCTTGAGTCATGTTTGAGAAGTAGCGCCAAGGTTGATTCATACCCTTTCTCAGCTGCAAACGAAGCGAGAGTTCGGCCTTGCTCGTCCTGGAAGCCAAAATCTGGAATGCCGTTCTTGAAGAGCAGATCTAAGAGGTCTGTATGACCACATGAAGCAGCATGAGATGCTCGATGCCAGGCTTGACCGTCTTGGCCCAGCTTCCTAAGATCTATCACTTCATATTTCTCCAACAGCCGTATGATTTTGGTAGAGCCTTTCCGGAATGCAATCATTGCAGGCGTTTCGCCACCTTCACTTTTTGAATGTAACCCTTGCTGTCCACGTGGCAAAAGTAGCTCTACAATATGATAATAGTCTACTGCGATCGCCCATGAGAGGGGGGTCCAGCCATATTTGTCTGGTTTCTTGAAAGCCGAATCGTCATAATTTAGGAACATCTTCACCAGGGATTGATGCTTAGATTCATCAAGTGTTATATCCTCTGATGGCAATTTCATCCTCCTGGCGTTCTTTGGATGGTCATCGACGCAGGATTTTACTTGAACTCGAAAGTTACTTGCGGTAGCTGCATGCGACAGCGCCCTTCGACCTACATAGTCTTGTGACAAAGCATTCACTCTTTCATGTCTCAACAGCAATTCTGACGTCTTGTAACCCCTGGGGCCAGCACCAGCTGCGTATGAGAGTGGTGTTCGCCCACTTTCATCGGGTAAGTCTATGTTCTGATCATTGTATTCTACCAGCTTGTTGAGAATTGCTTCTTCTCCAGATTCAGCGGCATATGAAAGAGGCGTCCGCCCAGTCCTATCAGCGAAGTCTACGCCCTGACTGGTATGGTGTATTAACATGCTGAATATGGCCAATTGGCCAAGGCTGGCGGCGTATGACAGGGGTGTCTGTCCAAGATCGTTCACAAGGACTTCTGTCGAGTCTATTTGACCGAGCAGAAGTTTGACTGCTGGCGCTTTTGTATATTTAATTGCTTTGAATAGGGCAGCGCCGATAGATTCATCACGAACGTTGCTTGCTTTGATGTCGTGATGCAACAATCTGCGTGTCGCAGGCTCCAGGTCGTTGATGATTGAGCGGTTGAGAGCGGCTTGCCAGGACTCAATACTCACACCAGATTCCAGAAGCATCTGCACGATGTGCCCGTCTAGATGTGTGATAGCTTCTTCAAGTGCCATGGTGTCCCAGACCTCCTTGGCTTTTCCTGAACCGTTCACATCTGCACCGCTATCTAGCAACTGTCGCACAACTCTGCTATGCCCATTGCGTGCTGCCGCGGCAAGGGGGGCATGCCAGTACAGAGTGTTGACATTCGCGCCATTGTTGATCAAAATCTCAACAACTCTCTCATGTCCGTGGAGGGCCGCTACTTTAATGGCAGTCCCATGGCGTCCTCCTGCTGCATTCACGTCAACCCCCCTGTCTAATAACATCTGAACGGAACCATATAAACCATGATGCGATGCGTGATAGAGTGGCGGTCCAACTTCGCGTGACATACTGAGCCAATTAGTAAAGGAATCGTCTCTGTTTAGAATAAACCTTGAAGCCGGTGCTGAAGTTGGACATTGGCTCTCTTCAATGAAACGAGCATGACTGTGCCAGAAATGTGTTGCATAGAAAATTAAAGGGCAGTCGCTATAGCGGTCCGCTTGGCTCCGCGCTACCTTGTTGACATGTAGGAGACAAGCAAGACAGGTGGTATAGATCCTGACATGAGCATTTAGCTCGCAGATACTGAAGTCATGGGCTGCGTCGGCTTGAATCCTTGAGGAGGTGAGAAATTCCTTAACCGAGAAGTGCGCTAGCCTGGCGTAAGTATTGGGCCTATCGTTGTATTTAAACCTGTGAAAGACAGCATGAGGACAGAAGGATTCGTAGTTGATGCCATTGTAGCTGATGCGACCGCGACATTGGCAGTCGAAGATATCAGGATATCTCACACGGTAGTTCGTCTCTGTGGTGATGAGAGTGGAGCAGATAGTCAGGACATCTTGAGGATCTGCAAGTCGCTCCCGTTGATCAAGAAACGGTTCCCTGTCCGTAACCGCGACAACTTCCGCGAGCTCCTCAAGCCGTAATGGTCTTTCGGAATAACACAACCACTGAAGCATGATGAACGCGTAATGTTGATACCCTTCCTTCTTAATCCCGTGGAGTATTCGAGCATAAGTCTCGTCCAATGTTTGAGGCAAATCATGGAGCGCCTCTTGAAGCTTGGCTTCTGTGAGACATTTTCCTAAGACGTCAAGCTGACACGCAGCCCAACGAAACCTAGAAGCGGCGTTAGCTATTGTACGAGTGATCAATCACGAAGGGTGGTAGCGAACATTCCCTTTGCTTTCTCCATCAGCGAATCCGCAATCAATTGTTGAATTTTTGGCTTGTTGCGCCACTTTTGTAACTTCATATCGTCACATAGTTTTGATTGGACGTAATCCCGGATGTCATTGTCAACAAACGCAGTTTGAATACCTACGATGTGTTTATTGTTGCAGAAACAACGCAACACTTCCTCAATGTCTTTTCTTTTTCGGCTTCCAAACATTGTATGGACATTGATGTCGTCCCAGCTTGTGCATTGTTGCATGATTCTTAGAAGATCATCCGTTTCCCCGCCTTCGTCTAAGGCATCCACCACGAGGTAGACCCTCTCGAAGGATTTGAGTAGTTGATGAAGCATCGGCATGAGCTGACCTTCAGTCTGCTGTTGGTACTGACTTCGCCAAGATGCGTATGCATGCTTAGATACGAGTGTCAGCCGAGAAACGAGTTGCATGACTAGCGAACGTATGAGATTATCATACGTCTGCTTTGCTACATCGTTAAAGTCAAAGTAGTAGAAAATCACCGCTACCCTCGAGTCATTCTGTTGGCGTTCCAGGAGATTTTGGATGATGGTGGAAGCAAGTATCGTCTTTCCGCAACCGGGTATACCATGCAGCCAAAGGGGGGAGCGGGCAGTCAGCAGCCATTCTTGGTATACGTTGCTCTCAAGAAACCAGTTCCCCGTATGTTTGTGTCGCAACTTGGAAGCTTTGTTCTGATTGATCCATGGGTCGGGGGCACTGAGCCAGGAAACGAAGCTCTTATATTCATCGTCTGCATCAAGATCAGAAATGATCAGCCGGACAATACGCGAATGACTCACTTTGCTCCAGCTGCGAGATACCATCTCTAAGCCGAGGCATCTCATTGTGTATATCATTTACGTTGCTGTAAGTGGCGCTGGACAAAGCTCTGCAAGGCTATCTGAGCATGATGTTGTCTTTAGAAAGAGAGGAAGTAAGTGAACGGGGTTATACATGTAGTGATCCTGTCTTGCCACAGTGAACAGCAGCTTCTGCCGCTCAATGGCTTCGAGTAGACTCTTGATTTCATCGCTTTTGAACGGCCATTTGATTGAGCCCAAGATCTTACTGGAGCCTTTGGTCGGCGCCAATTTGCGCTCCAAACGTTAAATGGTGCTTCTGAATTGTTCGAGGGGACCGTTGGATGCTTGCAGCGATGGGAAGATTTCATGGAGTTTGTGGTCTTGTGCTTCTTTTTGTGCTTGATTTTGCAGACTGAACAGAACGTTGTTGACGTTACATATTTCGTCGAGAAGACCTCGACGTTGTTCGTCAGCATCTTTGACATCAATCAGGTATTTGATGACGTTGGTCGAGAGTTGGAGGACGGTACCCACGCTGGCTAAAGCGCTGAGTGGATCCATGAGTGAAGTCGTGATGCAAGAGAATATGAAAGTAGGATTTGGGCTCAAGAAGAGGAAAAGAAGTTGGATCGGTCAGGCTGAGAGCCTGAACGAGTTGTGACATCATGAATTGGTCAGCCTGCCGCCAGTGAGAGCCTTACGATGCTGCAGTGAGGGGCGTATGCATCACGAAAACGCGATCTGAACGTACAAATGAGATCCACAGACGCCAAGACGAGAACACATTATGTGAGACTGGACGTGGGTGCATATATGCCTTGATTGAGTGGACTATCTAAGTATATGAAGGAAGGCAGGTCCAGTCTGCATGAAATACACAGGTGTTCTGGAATGTACGGGCAGGTAATGATATCTACAGTGTCATGAGATACCACCTACTACCATGCCTGCACCTAGGCTGACACATGATGTCTTTGTGGAAAAGATACTGCGCGAGCTTTCGTGAACCGATCGCTCGATCTGTTGCTATGAGAGGCCATTCGAAAGACGATTTCTCCAACCCTGGCTCTAGCACAGATACGGTCTAGCTTGATAATGCTTACTCATTAATTCTCGGTTTTCTAATGGTGTGCTTTTCCCTGTGGCGTGATTCCTTGATCCATAATGCACCTTGAACACCCGGCCCGAACCCCTCTTGTCAATGTACGATCAATGAAGACAAGTTCGTGGCCTGAGGCAACCAAGACCCGCCATTCTCTGATTCCGGCCTTGTGCTCGTTGTTCGTCAGAGAATGTCACGGCATCTGGCGTGACAGGCATGGTTCGAGTCTCATCAGAGATTACGTTGTTGGTCGTCAAATGGAGTGATGGTTCGGCTTCAGTACATCCACTGAAGATGCCCTGATCATCACGCAAAAAATCAAGCTCTGTGATACTCTTATTGCTTCAATATAATCAGAGATCGCTGAAGCGTCAATGCTGACAATGACAGTGACCAGAATGAATGGCAGTCATTGTCGCCACTCGTAATTGCGGCAGGGGAGCGTGGAGAGTCCCTATCGGTTCATCAAGATCATTCGGCTTTGTGTCGTGACTGGGATGGCAAGAGGAGGCTTATGAATGGGAGGTACCCGCCAAGAGAGCTTGGAGACCTACCTCACCGCACGCTCTTATTCCGAGACTACTCCATCCCATCAGCGTGTGATGGGCAGCTTTGGGAGACAGGCAGCAACTGCTGTGATGCATGGCGAGGGCCTCGAGAGGATCGTGTATCTTCAGAATACTACATCATTGGACTTTGGTGCTTCTCACGATGGGAATTAGCTCTACCCTCGCCAACGATCATCGCCCGGCGAGCCGGCCTCCTATGACCCACCGCAAAGCCAACAAAGTCGGGTGTGAAACAATACCATAAGAGCTGGGACATACTGGCGTCTAATGGCCAACAATTCTCGCGGATGATCGATCCCCTGATGGCTTCTTGCTTGAACATTGTGACTCGGGTGGATTCCATACAAGGACCAATGTCCGAACGATGCGACTGAAACCATTCAACAGTCACGGATCCCAAGATGATCATTAAGAGCGATGTCGCGCTAACTGAGACTCAACGGTCGACCTGAGTCCAAGCATGAATACATCGGTGCTGCAGCGATCCGCTGGCCTGGGTCCAGACCCCACGATGACAGGAACAAACGAGCCTTACCTTCCTAATACAACCCAAGCTGCTCCTGCTGGCGCCATTCCTTCATGTCGTGCCAGCCTATATCACCCTTTCTAAGCTTATCCTCAGAGCATTCACTACATTGCGATGTGGTGGCATGCGAGCCCACAAGCAAACCTCACCGTTTGGATACGATTGTTTCTGTTGAAAACACGATTGCTTTTCCTGACTCTTGCCACCATCATTATAAGTAAAAGCGCTTGGATTCGTTTACTTCCTCATTGTTGCTGCTTCGAAAAGGCAATGGCACATCGTTGTACAGATCACGCCAGTCCAAGTCATTGACGATGAATTCATTGCAGCATCATACATTCAATCGATATCAATTTGATCTTACTCCGCCTTTCCTCACTCGCAATTTTGTGTCAATGGAGAAAGCAAAAATAACACCAAATCACAACCAATCTCGCGGAGAATCCTTCACCCTATTCAAGTCGTTCCCGTACCCTCAGCCCTCTTCATCTGCATCTCAGCAGTCTTCAAATCCCTGCACCATCACGAACAGAAACTTCCTCGCAGCCTTCATCTCCTTTCCCCCCTGATCCCCGACTTTGTCCTCATACTCTTCCCTAGCCTTGCGCATCTCCCTCGCCCTCTTCGCGCCATGTCCCTCCCTCTCCATCTTCCTCCTCTCCTTCTCCTGCTCCTCCTCCCGCTCCTCCTCGCGCTTCTCATCCATCTTCTCCTCAGCCTTATCCTCCTCCCTAGCCACCACCTTCCCACTCAAGTGATCCAACAAACCCCCCCCCCCTCCCTTCCTCCTGGGCCGCCGGCAACAACCGCAATACCCCTCCAGCGCAGCCATCCTCCTACCTATCCCTCAACCTCACCATCGCCCCTCGCACCGGAACTGGAGGGCCGCCCCCCCCCCACCAATCCTCCTGCCCAATCAATCATCCGCGCTAGAGAATCCTGCTTCGCGATGCGGGCGCACCGACCGTGCGGCATAATGGAAGTACCCCTGGTTTTCACGTGCGTTGAGGTACTGCGTGATGCGGACGCGCGCGACCGAGAGCGCGGAGGTGTTGGGATGGACGGCGGAGGCGGAGGGGGATCGGTCTGTTTTGGGGGGCCCCAACATGTTAGCGAAGCTTTGCAATGCGCGAATGTTTGTGAGCGATGATGTGTTGCAAGGAGAGGAAGGAAGGCGGCTGAGAGGGGGTAACCACCACGAACCCCAGCGCCGTGCCGCCCAGGTTCAGCACCTGGAGCCGGGGGGAGGCGGCTTTGCAGACGTTCAGGGTGGTCCGATGAAGTGCAGGAACTCCGACTGGGTTATATGGAAGCGCGAGAGGGCGGGCGACCAGGCGCGGGAAAAGGAGGATTGGGGAGGTTCGCGGGATCACGACGAGTGCTGTTTGTGTTAGTTCATGGCGCACGTGTTTCTTTTTGGGGAAGATGCGGAGATGTAGGACAAGGGGGGTGAGGGTTGGTTACCGTTAGGATGGGCTTTTCCTCGGGATCGGGAGGGTGGAGGGTGGAGGGGTGTGGGATCCAGGAGACGTGCTCGCGTGGAAGGGGGCTTCGTCGTGGGGTTCTGGGTATGGGGGTGGTGGGTCCGAGCGGTCTTGTTGGTGGGCTTCGTGCAGCATTACTTTGTCGAGGTCGTCCAGGTGGGTGTGATCGGCCTTTGCGTTCGCAGATGGATAGGCCATGGAGATGACGTCTGGGTGGGCGCCATGTTATGGGGGCGCCATGGAATGGGCCATCATCGCGTGAATTGATGGATTTCAATCAATGTTCTACCACGAGTAGGTGAATGCATAGGTTTGGGGAGTCGATTGAGAAGCGAAACACTTCAAGAAACGAGGATAGCATATTATTTATATCATCAGGGGTTGTGTACGCGGATTCCAATCAAGCTTTCCTTCGCTAGGTCCTGATGAGCGGGCTCGCCAGCCTCCGCTGCGGCTGACTATCATGACTCAATGAGGAAATAACTGCGCAAGGTATGATTCAACGGAACATAGTAGTGTACCAGGCTTTGAACTGCCGCTGGTTCGCGCCGGAGCGATTGCAATCAAGATTCCGTTTGGTGATCACTTCACTAGAAAACGGAGCTGTTCTCGTGCGTGCCTTCGACCCCATCACAGCCGTTAGATGTGCATAAATGGAAATTGTGAGTCCCTTGCTGGACTCCACTATACAAGCCCGAAACCCAAGATCATGACTGATATACAAAGTTGTAAATGCGGTGCGAAAAGGTAATGGAAGGATTATCGTCTTGCCCTTCATACACTGGCCTGCCCCTTGGCAACATCCAAGGTAGATGCATCTGCATGGACATATTGGCATATGACGCAGCTGTGGCCGCCAAGTACAGGCATGACTGTTTCTCCGCCTGACTATAGAATTCCGGGAGGAACTCCATCCAGCCCCATGATCCATCGTCCGAGGCAGGACGAAGACATTGATCAATGAAGAAGCAAAGGAGTTGTTCATGCCAGAAAGGGGTGATACCAAATAGTAATGGCAGGTCAGACGTGCTGGATCATGATATTTCTCTTCCGGCATTGTGAGAAGTATATGGCGAAGATGGTGGGAGGGGTAGAGTGGAATAAGCCTGAGAATTGCTGCGTCCTCTATGTCCTCGCGGGGGTGGATGTGACGAGGCTACTGTGAACATTTGGTGGCCAGGGAGACGGGAGCCTTGGCAGGGGATGCCGGATCGGTCTAGCTTCGTCGCACTAAGAAAGAGGGAGGTTCAGTGTCAGCTGAGTGACTTCATCAAAGCGAGGATGGAAGGATTCGCGAAAGGTATAAGCACATTGAGCTTCCGTTTGCGACCTTGCGAGTGTAATTCTAGGCGTTTGGCTCAACTCTGTATTGACGGCTGATGATATACATACAAGTCTCACAGCCTCTAGATGGGCCACCAGGATATAAAGTAACATTGTCGGAATCCTAGATGATATGAAGCCGCTTGGCGACGTATTATCTCATCCTCAAACCAAAATAATCATCGTGGCGAGTCTCGAAACAACGAGGCCGTTACGGCATTGGCCAACCAATATTCAGGCCGGCTTCACTTCGAGCCAATAATGATAGATAATGAGGCAATGAGTAAGGCTAGGTAGGTTTGATTGTCGCGGCGGTGGACTTTCTAATTGGGGCGGTGCATGTGCTCCTTTTCTCCTTTTCTCCTTTTCTCCTTTTGAAGCCAATGGGTTTCTCATGATATACCGCCTGGATGGCTACCATTGTTGTTTCATGGATACTTGGACATAGTCAGAAGTGATGGAAATTTGATAAGGCTCCATGCTCAAGCACCGTACTGTAAGTCATGCAGTGTGGATTTCCCCATTCAAATGCGGAAGCCTGTTCTCTCTACGCTATTCAGATTGATTGCGAATGCTTGGTGCTCGTTTTCAGTGCGTACCACCCAGAATCTTTACCATGTTGGCATTGTTCAATGAGTATGCCTCACCCAGGATTCTCAGATGCAAATTGAATATGTACTTGTTGTTGTAGAGTATCACTATTTTAACGTACGATTTTGCAGGCCTGATTTTTGGGTGGTATGAGCATAGAGAATGATCGCCAAGCATTCCCACTTGATTTGAACAGCGTAGATGACATAATGCTATGACGTACTGTTTCCCCTCTATAGTCACACGCAGCAATTTTCGATATACCAATCAGCCAAGGCTCATACATACTGTGTCTCTCATCCATCATCTGTTGAAAGACGGCATCGCCAGCCCTCTCTTCCCCTCAAAGCCAACTTGCCCTACCGAGACCACATCTCCTTCCTGTACATTTGGCTTCAATCTCATTAATTACCCTCGACATGACCAACACAACCGCCCCTGCCGCTCCCACCGACCTCACAAAGAATCGTGCCCTACGTCTACTCAAGCACGCCACCGAGCACAAGTATGCCGTACCTGCCGTGTGCGTCTACAACCTCGAAGGCATCCTCGCCACAGTCCGAGCCGCCAACGCGAAACGCTCTCCAGCCATGATCCTCCTCTTCCCCTGGGCCCAATCCTACTCTGGCTCTCTACTAGCAAGAGCGGCAGCGTTCGCGGCTTTCGAGGCAGATGCCCCAGTGACGGTGCATTTGGACCACGCCCAGAGCGAACAAGTCATCAAAGAGGCTGCGGATATTTGCATGATGGTGCCAGAGGGCCAGGGCTCGGACAAGAATGTGATTAAGAGATGGTGCTTCGATAGCATCATGGTGGATATGTCGCATCATGAGCATGAAGAGAATTTGAAATTGACCAAGGAATTGACCCAACATTGTCATGACAGAGGCATCGCTGTTGAGGCCGAATGTGGACGTATTGAAGGCGGCGAGGACGGCGTCAGTGATACTGCCGACCTGGAGGGCATGATGACCTCTCCGGAACAAGCCATCGAGTTTCGTGACACGGGAGTTGATTGGCTCGCTCCGGCTTTTGGCAATGTGCATGGCAATTACGGTCCCAGGGGGATCCAGCTCGAATATGACAGACTGGAAAAGATTGGAAAGGCGGTGGGGACAGGCATGCCCTTGGTACTGCATGGTACTGATGGCTTCGATGACGAGCGGTATCAGAAGTGTGTAAGAGCAGGCATTGTCAAAGCAAACATCAACAGGGTTGTCAATCAAAGGTTGACAAAGGAATGGAAAGAGGGACAAGGCGGTTTGACGAGTGTGGTCGAGGAAGGCACCAAAGGCATGCAAGAGGAGGTCGAGACATTGATGGATTGGTTGGGAAGCTCAGGAAAGGCTCACGACTGTTCGTGAATGGATCAACGACTCATCGTCTTTCCTCCGTCGCCACCTCCCCTACTGCTGTAGCACTTTGATTCAACCCAACTCCACCCACCCCAGCTCCGACCGTCAAGGCCGTCCCATTGGGTTGGAGCCCTTCGGGGGTCTCTTGAAAGATGGTCAATTGCAATGCTGAGAGCATCCCTGCTATGATCTGGCCTCCCTGCCGACGACCTCTGACGCAATCCTCGACCAGCGTCGATGCATGCCTCCTAATGGTAGACCAGCTGGCGAAGTCACGCATTGTGGTCGGGTGCTGCGAGAAATGTAACCCAATGTGGCATTGCCCTCCCGGCCATTGCCAGCTGCGAGGCGTCCGCTCCCCATGTCGTGGTGGATTTTCCGTGTCCCAGAAGTCCAAGATTTGGTTCCCCCGAGGCATCAGCGCGAGGCTCTGCCAGCAATCAGACAAGGAGGGCGAGAGGTAACGAGGGTTGCACATGATCTCGCCAGGCCTGAAGGGTGAAGAGTCTGGCGGCGGAAGTGAGTGGTTCCCTGGTTTTAATTCGGCGGGCAGGGCGACAGTCATCCAGAAGGAATTGAATGGAGCGAACAGGCCCAGTGCGATTTGGAACGTTGGCCAGGATAATATCTTCATCTCGATAGAAGCTGGTACAAAACAGGTATCTGGGATGGGTCAAGCCTTTGTTCTTTCCTCCAAAGTCCCACCATGATCCCGAGCGTGGGTGAGAATTTCCCTCACATCACAATTGTGCTGCCGTAGATCCGTGCAAGCCAATCACTGGGTCGAGCGCCACCGCGGATTCTGCTCTATTGTCAGAGGTCTCGTCAGCTGTTCGCATCCTCGGAGCCGGCAAGCCAAAAATCGTCGCTGTTCAATAGGCTCGCATCCTACCAGTATGCGTTCATGATAAAGATAGGCGCAAATCGTTCGTAGCAAAGGCGACTGTTCCTCATCATCCGCGCTGGACACGCTGGCTGGTCGGGCCGCTCATGACGGATATTCGGACTCGTGAGTATCCCGGCCAATACAAAGGATCTGTAAATATAGCCCAGGTCTGAGATCTCTCAAGTCTCATATGCACCCTCACGTCACCTGTCGGATAGTGAAAATGCATCCTAGGACGAGACCCATTGAAAAGACATCTGGCACTCAGACTGTGAGCCTGTCTAATTATGTGGCTGGCTGATCAAGTGTGATTATATCCACCAGCGCGTTCTGCACGTCAGAGGAAAGTCACAACACGGCACCATCCTGCCCCTACCATTGACCATACACAGCCTTTGACCTCGATGTCATGCCGTCCGTGCTCTTGCACAAGTAACGAGCCTCACTGATGTCGTGGATGGCTCAGGCGCATCCTGAGAAAACTCTAAAACCAGCTCTTCCACTGACAAAGCCGCACCGACAAACCACAGCGCGAAACCGCATGGACCACGGACTAAAGCAGGGTGAATCCATTTGCCGCGAGATTCGGTACCTGTGTGATCTATGCCGGCCTCTTCCAGAATGATGCGATTGTACACATGGGGGGCGGGCATCTGCATCGGATGCTCGCTCATTTAAGTCAGCGTACCCAGAAGCCCATGGGAAGGCTTCGCCGTCTGGGCGGCGAGGGTGTCCATGACGACGCCGATGTAGATGGTCTCTCGATCTCGTACACTGCCCAAGTGACTGAGGATGACCGGAATCTGGTTGGCGAGGACTCCGCTGCGATTCCTGCTTGTGGTGAAAACAATCACCTCCTCGATGTAAATGCTGGGTCAACAGTGCCAGCCTCACCAGCATCCTCTGCCGATCAACGTGAAATTGACACCATAAATCGGCGCGCCCAGTACCTCTACGACAAACCCTCCATCACTTTTTTCTAGAAGTGGGTCTCCTCCGTCGCCTCTACTGCGTCCGAATCGCTCATCCCACATTTCCCGGTAAACTCGTCACCTACGACCGCATCCAGCTTGTACAACCTACAGCCTCCCAACCATCCCTAAAATGTCCTCGGCTAAACACTCTGTGGGGGATAAAGACACCGGTGAGTCGCCATCATTGGGTTTGATGTAGGTAGCGGCGTGCGAAATAGGAATCCAAGAGCCCTCCAGGGCCGCGGTATCTACGGCGAGCAGGGTTTTGAGATATTGCTGGGGGTTTAAAGTACCGTTCATGATCTTGTGGTGGGTGCAAAGGGGGCGAGGAAACATTGTGGGGGGAAAGGTAAGTGGGGATGAGTGGCGTGAATCAGACTAGGTAAATCAGCCTGGATAAACCTCATGGCCATTCTACCGGAGTGCGATGTCAGACTTCTGCAAACGGAACACATTGGTGGAAGTCGCAATGTCAAATCTGTCAACCTTGGATATCAAGACTTCCTCATGCGGTTCATTATGACCTTACTCTATCGCATGGGCATAGTACCTTCTCAAAGTGTAGGTCTACATTATCAATACTTGAGAACATCGCCCAGTGTGTGCTTAAAATCACTAAGGACATACCCTGCACGACCGAGCTGGGGCGATCCTTGTCGTGCAATGGCGTCTTTCTCCGCAGTACACACTCGCATAAGTTGCGAGCTTCATGCCTGAGATTCTTTGATTGGGCTCATCCGAGAACCTGAAGGCTCCGATCCTTTATGATATGCCGCGATGGTGCTGCTCAAAGCCCTGCCTTGTCCCTTGTTGCTTTCTTGGATTATGGCGGCGGACAAAGGAGCTCCTTGAGAAGGGCAACGCAAGAACCCCCAAAGTTGACACCGGCATAATGAAAAGTGTTCTTGAATGCGAAAGGGAGCATAGTCTGTCAATTGGCAGGGGGCAGGAAATGGATAGCAAGCAGTCCCTAAGATTACCTCCCGTTCAAAGGATTATGAAAAGAGTGGCCTCGCCCTTCTTGATGCAAAAAAATCCATAGTCCGCAACCCGCATTTTCAGACTCTGCCCCCCTTTTCAACTTTTTAACGCAAATCCCAACCCTCTTCCGCCAGCTCATCACCAACCCCCCAACAATGCCCTCCCCCCTCCTAACCACCCTCGCCGCCCTCACCGCCCTCACCGCCCTCCTCCTCCCCAGCACCACCACCACCACCCACGCCGCCCCCACCATCCCCCCCGTCGACCTCAACTACACCAACGCCCAAATCCCCACCCCCGAACTATCCTTCCAATTCTTCTACGGCGTCGACGCCGGCTGCCAAGACGCCGGCTGGCTCCCCACGAGCATCCGGGTCATCTACGGGGAGCAGCTGACGGTGAGCGACGCCGCGCGGGAGGCCTCGCGGTCGTACTCGCTGGACCGGGATTTGCTGGATGAGGAGATTTTGGATTTTAGTGTGGTGGCGGAGGAGGGGGGGGTTAATTGCGCGAAGTTTCAGCAGCGGGCGGGTGGGCCGGGGGTGGGGGGGGGGAGGAGGAAGGGGTGTCATCGGTTGACGATGGATGCGACGTGTGCGCGGGTGTGGACGGTGGAGGCGAATGGGTGGTGAGGAGGTTGGGAGATGTTTGGAAAGGGGGAGGTGGTTTGGTAGGGAGGTGGGGTTGGGAGGGATGGTGGTTGGGAAATTGGTGGTTTGAGGTTGGAGGTCGACTGTTTTGATTTGTCAATGCTTGATTAAGGTCAGACTGCGACGGTTATATACCTTTTCTATGGTCTGGAACACAGGATCTTATTGAATCTCTTTTGAGGATTTGAAACGTTCACCAACTTTCCATCACCAGAAGGAGCTGACACCAGGAAACGGGAATCGGGCCTGCAGGCCTGAACCGCGTGTGTGGGAAACGAGAATTTGCTGACAATGTGTGTAGAGTATGGCACTGTGCCAGCCCCTTTAATGCAATCATAACTTCAGCGTTTGAAGCCTTATATGTTTATCTCAATGTCGGTGAAGCTTGGTAGCTGCAGGCTAGCGACAGCGTCACCGTCCAGGGACTACCCTTGTGTGAATTGACGATGAAGAAAGTGGCGCTTTGCAGAGAACAGAGCTGGCTGAGCGTCGCTTTTCCAATAGGGTGGGTATTGAAGTGTGTGAAGGAGCACTACGACCGTCGCAGCACAGCTCGCAACATTATGAGACATTATGTTATTGCAATGTCCCGTATGATCCCACTCGGAAACACGCTCCAGACTTCCCAGTTCATACAGCCATGCAGATAGACCTCGCCTACTAGTCTACGATCCATTGTGTCTGCCAGCGGCCGAAGCACGAGTGCAATCGTCAATACCCAGACCGAGTGCCCCGGCTACGTCGACGGTGGGCATAGCCCAAGAAACCCGCTCTTGGTCAGGAGAAATCATTTCCTCAAACGAAGTTGGGCGAGGCATCCCAAAAGGGTCTTGCGCGCACATCGACTCTGACGTCCTCGTGACTGAGGCAGGCGTCCCCATCTTCCCTTGTTCGTTCCAGGATGCTCACACGGTCTTGTGTTTCCGTGCGTGTGAGGACATCCTTGGGGACTGCTGTGTCCTTGAGGAGATCGTGCCGGGCGAGAAATTTTGCAGTGTCTGTGCCTCCTCCTCGTGCCACGACCAAGGCGTCGGCGGTCTGATTGCTGAGCCGACGGCGGAGGTCAGTACCTATGTCTGCGGGGTTAGGGTAGTGCGTCTTTGTGCAGTCACCTACCACGCTTTTTCACATGGCTTCCGAGGGTGAATGGCAGTTGCAATGGGTAGGCGTCATTTTTCGTGTCACATCGATGACTTCGGAGCTGCCGATCTCGTGGGTGAATGCTCTCGGTAGGTAAACTTATCGAGGAGACTGTGTCGCATTCGATGCCGCAGAGATGGAGAACATTACCTTCGACCCGGCATTTTCCAGTAGTTGAACGGCGAGTGGTAGATCCAGCATGCCAATATCTGCCATGCCCTGTCCGATCAATTGCTCGATGTTAGATTCTCAACCCTGGACAGAGCTGAGGCTGAGGGAAGAGTTTCGAGTTGAGAGGCCGCTGTAGATGTGAACACTTCGGCACCTGATTTATCGTAGTCTGCTTGAATGTAGGTTTATGTCCAAAGAGGCTTGTTGTAGTGAGGCCGAAGATACAGTAGAATTTCTCACTTTAAATGAGAATACTTGATGGACTTACCGTATAGAACATGCAATACAATCGTCTCAGCCTCCACGCTTGAACTTGAATGATTTACCTTCAGGCCTTTTGCAAAGTATCAGCGAATATTATTTCGTACAGATCATCTATTCATGAAAAGCTAAACTAGATTTGAGCTATGAGAAAACGCTATGGACCAGCCAGTCAATTTCGAATCGCCGGTGTCAATGGACCTTTGACCCATTCACCGTTCGCTGTCGTTGCTCGGGCTAGGCTGGGGCAAAGGCTGGAGTCGCACGCCGGGGCAAAAGAAATCGGATTGTGTGCTGAATGAGGAAATTGTCATGCTGCCGAGCAAATTGCTGCGTTCTGGTGTGGCATTTGATCTTGGGTCGTTTTCCCAAGTCGAATTGTGAATGTTGCGTTGAAGACGACTGCCCCGAAATGACTGATACCTCCAAATAGGAGATGGATAAGACTCGAATTCCAGCCATTCATGGAAGCTCGATTGCATCAACAGCCGGATCCCATCTTCTCGGAAGTCGTCAAGCTAAGTGTGATCGCTAAGCACGCTTATGCTCCCGAACTATATCCAAGATGTCGTCGTGTGCCTTGGTCAAATTCTTACTGCTCCCTGCTTCGAGCTCCAAATCATGGCGAATCTTTTCAAATGCCTTTCCCATATGGAATTCCATTTGCTGCCGACATGTGTCTCGGGCAAGGCCTGTTTCCAGAGAAGGCTCAATATTTTCAGAAAAGAAGTTATCCAACTGTTCACCAAAGGTGTAATCTCCTCCAGAGGTAATCTCAAGTTCCGCTTGAATCCATTCCACATTATCTTGGCCAAGAGCTGCAAGGATCATATACTCACAAAACCTCTCTGAAAACGCATCTGATGTGCCCAAGGATCGCGTGGCCATGCCCAAACAACTATAAGCTGTAGTATATACTTCATCGTAATGCCCCAACTTTAGCAACGAATAAATCAAATCTCTCTGACAAAAAAACGTGTACCGACTCGATGGGTCATAGTAGCCCTCGTAGAACTCTGAGCACTTTCGATAGATATCTACTGCTTCATGCCAGCGCGCTTGACGTAGACAGATCTAGAACCTGATCAGCGAAAGAAAACAGAGGAAGTCTCTTACACCTACATCGCCAATAATCTGCTGCATGCGATTTCTTTGAAACCCAATCATCTCATCCGGCAAGTGTTTCACCAGATCCAGACCCTGGCCCAATATTTGCTCCGCTTCGGAGAGCGTGTTGCTTTTCATTAGTGTCCTGGCAAGAGTTTGGTATATCTCCGAGCGGTCTTGGACATCATAGTCATTTGAGCTGGTTGCACGATCCAGCAGCTGCCGAAGGAGTTGTTCAGCCTCATCAAACCGCTTCTGAGATGAAATTGAACTAGCATGTTGGCAGGCTATAGTATTTGAAGTTGTACCTATCTTTGTGCAGATGCTCAAAAGCTCAGAGCTCAGAGCTTCGGCTTCTTGAAGGTTTTTCTCCCAAAACAAGAGACTAACGAGGAGGCTGCCACTTCCAAGGAACGCCATGCTTTCGGTACTGCCTACACGCCTATAAATTCCTACGGCCTCCTCAGCTGCGGCTTGCGCGAATTCCAAGTCGCCATTAGTAAAATCATAGGACGCTAGAGCAGATAAGAGCTTTGCATGACACGCTGAAGTTCCTTCGGCTCTTTCGTAGGTTGCAACAAGTCGAGCATGGGGAAGCAAATCGTGCTTTGGGCTCCAATTATAATTCATCAAGTCTACGTTAATTCGTCCAGAAACAATTTCAAGCGCTTCGTGCTGCACTTTCAAGAGCCTACCCTGGGTCTCAAGCCATGCCTGTGTTGCTAGATGGACGACCCTGTGGAGGCTGTAAGTGGAAGACTGAGATTCTTCTGAGATGAGCGAAAAGGCTTTCAAGGTGCCGATGGCGATCATGAATTGGCTCTTGCTGTCATCCTTTTTCCGAAGTAGGTAACTTGGTATCGCTTGACGGTCCAATACTGCCATGAGCGACAAGATGTTTGCGGCGTTAGGATTCTGCTCACGAATTCTGTTGAATGATAGCATCCAAGTCTGAATGATGGAATTCTTGATCTCAGGGTCTCTGCTCAGGTCGTAGATGTCCTTAGCAAGAAGATCTTTCGATTCAGCATCGCTTGAATGCAGTAGCTCCAGATAGTCCGCTGGCAAGATGGCGTTTTGCGTGATGAAGGCTGCCGCTTGAGAGATAGCCAAGGGGAGGCAGTCTAGAGCTTGCACAAGCTCCATCTCTGTATCTTCTTCTGTATCTGGTCCAAGCTTAGAATGAAGGAACGCTTGCGCCACTGGGACCTTGAAGGCACGAAGGTGGATTGTAGTCGCCTTAAGCAAAGCAGCAACTCTTTTATCCCTCGTCGTGACGATCACAGAGCCTACAGTAGCTCGAGGCAGGTAGTCAGGCAGCCTGGGTTTTCCAGAATTGCCCCCTCCCGGTGCGAAGAGTGTCTCCATATCGTCGGCATTGTCAAAGATTGCAAACCAAGGCGTGATGGTCTCGTTGAACCAGTCTCGAACCAGGCTGAGGACGTTACCATTGGAGCCCTCCGGGGATACAAGGTTCAAAGCTTTCGCGATATCTCTGTAAGATTGCTCGAATCTTGCTGCACTCCCAGCATGAATCCAGAAAACATGTCCTCGAGGGTTTTTGGCACGGTATTTGAAGCAACACTCGATTGCGACTCGGGACTTCCTATGTATAATGAAAGATGTCAGTAATCTAAGATCGCACACCCGCCTGCTTTCCCGTGCATTGCTTGAGTTGGAGCAGCTCACCCGACACCTGCCATCCCATAAATTGCGACTCGGTGCTTGTCCGATTCAAGGTGATGAAAAATGTCATGAATAATATCATCTCTGCCGATGAAGTCTGGGTCATGGTCAAAGTTTACCAGGAACGCAGGCTTCCTACTGTCTGGATCTTGCGCCGGGTTTGCCGGCTCAATGTGCAATTCCCTCATACCAGGAATGAACGAGGTATGGAAGTAAGTCAATGAACGTTCGTACTCGGCCAATTTCGAATTGATTCGTTGAAGGTCACTATCTTTGTTGAGGCTCGACACGGCCTTCAAGCCTTTCCGCCAGGTCGAATCGCCTTTGGATGGTAGGGTCTTATCGAGGATTGCTTCGAGTGCTTGGACTTGGACAAGGCAATCCTCGACCACAGGTTTTAGAACCATCTCCTCAGCTTGGTTTTTACTTTGGTGCCCTTTTGTCCGCTCTAATGACTGGACAAGAAGCTGTAGCCGAAGGTCGACGCTTTTCAATGACTTGGGGATTTCACCTGTAGACTTCTGGAACTCGAGTAATCGAGATGCGACTTTGGACCCAAAGTCAAGAAATGTGGCAATGGTGCCAGCCAGACTCGCTGCAGTGATTGGATCCATGACACCTGTCACGACACGCTCTCGGGGTGTAGGTGTCATCATGAGAAGAGCGAGCTCGCATACCCCGCTCAAGAGCCCTCAGCCTCAGCCTTATCTTTGTAGATTGTACCACACCATTTCCCATCCGATCTGGACCAATACTGCTGCACCATTGCCCCGTCGATACTGATGGCGAGCACAAAATCACCCGACAACGTCCGTGGTCAGCAAACGACGTCTCTGAGCATCCTGGAACAAGCTTAGCGACTTATGGACTCTGAGAATTCCGAGAAGACGTGGATGTCATGCTCAACAAGGAGTACCCAGGAGTGTACCCTGCCGCTTGCCTTTGTTTGGCCAGATCCTGGCAGCCATCTGCCATCTCCATTCTCTTGCTCCAATTAATTGTCTGGCAAGCTTGCCTCAGGTAACAATTTGTGTTGACAATAAGTTACTGCTTCAAGATTGGGTATGAGGCAGACGCCAGCCCGGGATTCCAAAAGTACCCAAATGACCTTACTTTCGACTTGAAGAGCCTTCAGGCTGGCATTGAAGTTGCTTAGAAGAGACAGTCATATAGACAATGGGTCTTTGGGTACGCGAAAGAAGCCATACAAAGCTGGTACGAAATCCGGAACGAGCTCTCCTGCAACACGCATCCATCCTGACTCAACCTGAGAAAGTCTTCAGATCATAACACCACCCATCTCAGCTTCTTGAAAGCTCCTACTCAAACCGCAAACGTTCCTCTTTCACCAAATGACGGCCCGCTAAGCTAGACATGACAATTCAGAGGCAAAATACAGAGCCTACCGCCCCGCCGTTCCTTCCTCCATGGCGCCCACCTCGCTCTTCCTCTTCCTCAGAGGGTTCGCATACTGTCGCTTGGCATGTTCAGCTTCGCTGCCTCATCAAAGCGACAGCAGCGCCCTTCGTCCGCTATGATACTGTCACTGCTGCAGGAGTCGGTGGTACTCAATCGTTTGCTGGGTTCAGCGTGAAAATGGAGCTACCGCCCAGGACAACGCACGAGGGGGAACACACAAGGGATAGAAGAGAAGGAGTGGGTAGCTTTTGCACCCTGTCTCCCGTGCCTGCACAGGTGGTGAGATGTGGATTGGGCTTCATATGAGGAGGAGAAAACACAAACGCATCGCATGCAACAGTAGCAGTCAAGAGAGCCAATTTGCTTCGCCTCGCCTCTTATATTATACTCGGAGACTACATCGTGCTGCTACCTAAAGGCTTCCATTCTTGTCCCAGGCATTCTTCTGCAAGTAATGTCTCCCAAAAAGCGGCATCGTCTCTCTCCACGTGGACCATCATCCGGGAACCTGCAGGACCCAACCCCGTCACCTCTTCACGGCTTTCAATCCCGTACGCAAAAGCCTAGTAACAAGCGCATCATCCCCTGGATCTTCCACCAGGGGAGGTAAATCTGACAGCTCTTGGCACGGTCGTTGCCTGTGCCAGGCACGGAACATGCGTGCTGCCGAGCCGCATGAGTTTACCGTTGCAGGGAATGATTTTGTTGGGCCTTTGGTGAAGCAAGTAGGGTTACCAGCATGCGATCGCATGGGTATGACAGCCTGAATCCTAGCAAAAAACGACGTCGCAAAAGCGGATTCGCGACGCAGCTGTCATTAGCAAGGCATCGGTCAAACAGGCAACCATCCTGTTGGCTTGCCGAGCAGGGATCAAGGCTCTCGCTTACGACTCGCCCTAGTCGCCTGAGATCGATCTCGAACACCATGATGGATTAAGACGGTTGCAACCCGGCTGTCCATATGGAGTAATGTCATTGCCAATTCGATGACGCGTCAAGCGTTGCCGGCCGCTTATCTCGTTCTAATGCTCTTAGTGTTATCAAAGCTCGCTTCGCAAAATTTAGGACTACAGTGAGGCAGTGACGAAGAGTGGAGCCCTGGTTCTGGACGCCTACGGACGGGAGACACGGTTCACACGGGCTATATTGCTTGTACAGAAGGCTTATCCGTCAAAGGTTATTGGCCCGCTGCCAAGCCTGCATGACCTCTATCGGAGAAAACCCACATGGCGCTGTTGCGAACTTCAAAGCCTTAAGCACCATCACACCACAAAGGAATTTCTCTGACTACAAAACCCGCTTTTGCTTGAGACCTCCAATTCCGCGGTTCTCCCGACCGCAGTTGCTCCTGTCAAATAACCTGCGCACGTTATCCTACGGTTGACATGACTCGCAAGACCGCAAGGATCGTGCAGATGCCATACAGCTCTTAGGCCCAAGAGCTTGCGACTCGTGGCTGACACTCCATGCGGTAGATAACGAATACGAATCAGATTGGTTCCCAGAAGAGAGAAAACCCCCCTGGTCGCAGCACTAAAGCAGGGCAAGCGAAGCACAAGCCACACACCATCGCAACGGGTCACCATCTTTTGCTGCTGTTCGAATACGTGTTGCCCTAAAGGTGTGCCATGCTGGCATCATGGCCTGCTGTGCCTCACTTCGCAAGTCATCAGGCATACGTTCGGTCATCCTTAGCAAATATCAGCAGGGGGTTCCATTGGCTACATGGCAAGTACCGACTCAGCCTTCTACTTATCCGTCAGGTTGTGCGTGATGGTTCCCTGTGGACACACGTCGCTTGGGTGGGGCCACGGGTCACCGCATACTCCAACGGCGGCCCTCTTTATCTCGTGAGGGCCATCTGGCGTTTGCGTGTTCGCTTTTACCAAAGGGTCGTGCAATTTGGTGCAACGCGGATCGCCATCTTGTCTTGCTTATCACTTCTCCATCCATGACTTCTCCTAGCGGCTGTCCCAAAGACAACAACGCCGCCGCATAGATTTCTGTGTTGGACCCCATTGATCTTGAACGGCACTAAAAGCCCTCTCAATTCTCACCGAATCGTATAAGATGAAGGCGATTTAGCAACATTACCGTTGATTAGGGGAGTGACACGTGCACTCGTGCCCAGGCCGCCTGGCTATGATAGCTCCTTTCAGAAGTACATGATCTGTAGAGCTCCCGCCTGAGTTCCTTTCTCCTTACTGTGTGACCTTACTTCTCCTCACAACACTGCCCTCTTTCAGCATACCGTCAGGTTCTTTCATCGAAAATGTCAGCAACGGCAACATCCGCCGCGGCCGCAGCAGCTACATCAACTGACCCTGTCGCCCCATCCTGGCTTGATCCCGGCCATAATGCCTGGCAACTCACCGCCGGCACGCTCGTGGGCCTGCAATCCATCCCTGGGCTCGTCATCCTCTACGCCGGGTGGGTGAAGCATAAATGGGCCATCAATTCGGCTTTCATGGCCTTTTACGCCTTCGCCTGCGTGATGATCTGCTGGGTGCTCTGGGGCTACCAGATGGCCTTTGGCACCCAGATGTTGCCGCTAGTGGGATACCCGTCCATTGCTGTGGATTTGGGGTTTGAGCTCGAGCAGAGCAATTTGCCAACGGCGGCATTTACGGAGCAGTTCCCGCAGGCGAGTATGGTGTATTTTCAGTTCGTGTTCAGTGCCATTACCGTGATTATTATGGCGGGGGGGTTCTTGTGCCGGATGAATTTCTCGGCGTGGATGATTTTCGTGCCGTTGTGGATGACGTTTAGTTATACGATTGGAGCGTTCAGCATCTGGGGTGGGGGTTCTTGTTCCAGTATGGGGTGATTGACTATTCGGGGGGATATGTCATCCATCTCTCTTCTGGCACGGCTGCGTTCGTGGGCGCCTGGTGGATCGGACCACGGCTCGATATTGACCGCGTGGACGCCAAACCTTCCAATATTACGCTCATGTTGGCCGGCGCAGGTATCCTGTGGACGGGGTGGAATGGCTTCAATGGCGGGGATCCCTACGCGGCTTCGCCAGATGCAGGCGTGGCTGTGCTGAACACTAACATCTGCACTGCAATGTCACTCCTTACTTGGATGATCCTTGATATCATCTTCTTCAAGAAGCCTTCCGTCATTGGAGCTGTTCAAGGCATGATCACGGGACTTGTCGCCATCACACCCGCTGCAGGTGTCGTTGCCGGTTGGGGCGCCATCCTGCTCGGTCTCGGTTCCGGCTCTGTACCTTGGATCTCGATGAACGTGGTGGGTCGAACGCAGCTCTTTCGTAAAGTTGATGATACTATTGATGTGTTCCACACACATTTCGTGGCGGCTATTGTCGGCGGTGTAGGCACAGGTGAGCTTGGCTTCCCTTCGTTTCAACTAATCTTCTCTTGACTAGACAATGTTGGCCACACTGTCTCGCCCGATCCCCAATTTTTCGCCCCTGCACCCAGTATCTCTAGTCCAATGTATCCGACTGACTCTCATTGACCAGGTCTCTGGGCCACAGCCAAAGGCTGCGCGGCCTTCGGTCTGACCAATCCCGGCGGGGCTGTCGCAGGCAACGGCCGCCAAATCGGCATTCAACTCGTCGGCGCGCTCTTCATCATCGGTTGGAATATCGTCTGGACCTCGCTCATCATGATCTTTATCAAATACGTCTGCCGCGTGCCGCTCCGCATGAGCGATGAGGATTTGGCGGTGGGGGATTTTGCCATCCATGGCGAGGAGCCGTATACGTTTGAGTATTACAATCGGAACTACAGGACGGTGGTGGGGTATGGACATCCGCCAGCGAAGGCCCGTGCGACCGGGCTCGGAGACGATGGGGCGGGAGATGTAATTTTGGGGGCAGATCCTGAGAGAGGGATTTCGGGTCCGGCGTTGGGAGCTGTGGGACATGGGAAGAATGGAACGGAGATCAAGGAGGAGTGAATTTTGCGTGCTCAAGCTGTGCGAGGAGAGCATTGCAAATACTCAGTCGAGACTGTTAAGTGTGGAGAGAGGTACGTCTGGTTTGCTGGATGGTCCTGAATAGATAGGCGGGTAAGTGTTGTAGAATGAGACCACACCTCTGCTTGATGCTTGGTGGCTTAGCAGTCCGTGTACGGTTCAGCGCGGTTGTGAGATTACCTTTCTTGTCAACGACTTTTCTTTGCTCGGTGCTGCATGAGTCTCAAGTCTGGTCACGATTTGTGGCCTCCGCCTAGAGCTTGGCAGATGAATGGACGGATAATCAACAAGACTACAGCTCCCCCACGGGATGATGATATGCGAGGAAGAAGCCTCATTTCATTGATATTTGAGGAAGCTGTCGCCTCGGACTCGTCATCGATTCTTTCACGTGATCGTTTTGGTTGTTCCTTCCATCCTTGGTCAACATCTCAGCAAGTCACTTTCTCCCTCTCCCTTTCCCTTTCATCATCATACCTCGCTGGCTAAGCCAAATCGAACATTTGGATGGCTCTTGCCATATTTTTCTCTCCATCAAGTGAGAACCAAGGCTGTTGCCTTCCCATCCCTAATATTGCCAGCTCAAAGGCGGCCCCTCGGGTACACTCCTTCCTTGGTCAGATTTCAGACTTGTCGACGCAGCTGTTCGATTGCATCATTTCAACCGCTGGGTAAAGTCAGTCGGTCCAGGCTCTTGCCTCTTCCACTGCTTCCAGGACTAAACAACCATGGAGGCTCCTACCCTCCCAATCACCACGCCAGCAGCTCAAAAGGCCGCCGATTCCCACTTTTTGTTTTTCTCTTCTTCAACCATTCGTATCACTATCCCCAACATCAGATTCAATCTTCACTGATAGCTCAACCTCGCCTTGTTACATTATTAGAAGTGCCCCTCTTCAATACTCCTCGAATCCTACAGATCTGCACAACCTCTACTTGAGACAGTGCACCATCCACTCTCCTCATCATGCATCCTCTCACCACCATCAGCTTGTCGCTCATCACCTCTCCTTATCTCTTGCATGCTGTTCACGCTGCATCAGCAACCACGCCTAGTCAACTTCCTTTGGCCCAAGACATGGAGAGATGTCGAGATACGTGCCTTGGCAAGCATCCAGCCGAGGATCTGGAGACCCAGTCAGAATGCCGCCAGAGTTGCCTACACTTGCCGGCGCCACGGTTACCTCGCAGCGCTCCGAGCAGATTTGTTGGCAAAGCTTTGACCGCCTCTAGCCCGCTCGAGATTTTCGATTTTCCAGAATGCATCCAGACGTGCCAGGATTGGGACCATGGGAACGCATCCTGTACGGATATTTGCCAGAGGCTTTTGCCCTGCTGGATATACTGCAATCAGGAGTTCGAGGACGACACTGTGAGGAATCAGGATTGTCTCCTCACTTGCGTCGCCGATGTGACAAACGCCACCTTTCCATCAGCTGACGTCGGCGCCTCCTCAAACACTGCTGACCTACGACGTGCCTTGTCTGACATACTTCTCCCAGGTCGAGTAACCGCAAGAGTATGCACTGAGGACATTGATCGAGATGTTGTTTGTGCTGACCAGCCCAAGATGACGGTGCCTCGCGACGCTCATGATCAGTGCAAAATGGACTGCGATGAAATTCAAAAATCCAGCGACACCTACCTCTGCAAGTTGAATTGCACGAAAGAATACTCAAGTGACGACATCACGTCAGATGTTGACGCTCGAGACATCAACCTCGACACCTCCTCCAACCCTTCTACCATCCCTCGATCGCAGACAGATGCCAAGTCTGCCAGCACTGATTGCATGGAATACTGCACCTCCAATTCCAGCGGTGGCAGCTCCATCGAGATCCGTGATCGGTGCTCAAAAGCATGCAAGACTTTGGACACCTGCGAGACCGCCTGTGAAGCCCAAGGGCCTAATGATGGCGAGCGTTGCGTCGTGGATTGCATCATGATAGGATCTGATGACAAAAATGAAATGGCCGTTGTAGCTAGAGATTTTGTTCCTCTGGTTCAAATCGAAGCGAAAGGGGCCATGCTGGCAACCAACCTTGTTCGACGTCAAGGACCTTACGACAATTTCGAGGATTGTCTCAAAGAATGCCGCACTACTCCAATACGCGACTCCTCGTGCAAGCCACTCTGCCATGAAATGGTAGCCTGCAATCATGCTTGCAAGGGGCGAGACGACCCTGATAAGTGTTATGAGAACTGTGGTGATGAGGTCTTTAGTGATCAGCATATCTCTGAGGACACAGCAACAGAAGTCATCTCTCGAAGCGTCATCCCTCAGACTCAGGCAGAAGCAGAGAGGAAAATCAGTACAACAAGTCCGCCAATAAATCAATCAAGTATCGACGATTGCACTGAGGTCTGCCTGCGAAATTTGGACCGTGGAAGTTCCGACGAGTTCCGAGCAAAGTGCAAAGCTGCATGTAAAGTCGCTGAAGACTGTGATCAAGCGTGTAAAGCGGTCGATGATCCCACTGAGCACCTCGATTGCATCGCTACATGCTTTGGCCGTGGTCCACCACCACCTGATGGCTCTTTGGATGTCGTCATGGATGCTGCCACTCGAGCCATCGTCGCCCGAGCTGAATCTCAGTCCGAAGAAGACGACGTCGCAATCGGCCGCCTGGACAAGCGGTACAGCCCTGATCAATGTAAATGGGCCTGCCATGAAATCGACGATCCGACTAACCAGATCTGCTATCAACCTTGTATTGACGCTGGTCCTCATGGTTCCGTTAAAGCTGCTGCGGATTTTGTCTCTTCTAATGTCACACCACAGTCTCAAATTGAAAAGGCTGCTGTCAGAGTCGACCACGTGGACAAGCGATACAGTCCGGAGCAGTGCAAATGGGCTTGCCATGAGGTTGACGACCCAACGAATCAAATCTGCTACCAACCCTGTATTGACGCTGGCCCCCATGGCTCTCCCAACGCTGCAGCGGAGTTCGTCTCTCAGGAAATCGTTCCTCAACTCCGTAAGAAGGAAGCCATCCCAGCCACTGCTCCCCTGGACAAGCAATATACCCCGGAACAATGCAAATGGGCTTGCCACGAGATTGACGACCCAACAAATCAAATCTGTTACCAACCCTGCATTGACGCTGGTCCTCGCCAGAACGATGGCTCTAATGGTGCTGCTGCCGATTTTGTCGCTCAGAACATCAAATTCCAATCACGACAAGAAGAAGCCGCTAGCGATGCGCATACAGAAACGGAAGACAGTGATGGCCGTGACACACGAGAGGGAGCTGCGTACCTGCGTGAGCTGTCGCTAGCCGATCGATATGATCACGACGAGGGAACTAGCACCACAATCACCTTCCCGGAGCTCCTGAGACCAACAGAATCAGCCCAGGTGCCATCAGGAACAACGACGATCACACCGACGATCATACCGACGATCATACCGACGATCATACCGACGACCATACCGACGACCATACCGACGATCATACCGACGATCATACCGACCATTACACCGACGCCGGTGGTAGTCGTAGCAGCAGGACCGAGTCTGAGATTCAGCGACTGGCAGGCTGCGTGGGTGGTGCTTGTTGCTTGTGTTGCTGGTGGGATGTTCTTCTGGTGAGGACGGGGTTCAAAGGAGAGATTCTTCAAAGTAGGAACGGTGGGTATTCAGGAAAATGTTTGGTGATTGATGGCAACGGGTAGGAGGGATGCTCATCGGTGAAGGGCTTGGCGTGGTGAAGCAAGACTTCGGAAGCAGTCGTACCCTTGGAGATGGCAGGAGGAGAGGTGGTGTGTACGGTAGAAATGCCTGTAGAGAGCGTGAAATGGAAAGTGCCGTTCTCCCTCCTACTCTTCACGCTTCGAGATGCCTGGGCTCAAACACCGCCATAAGGATTTCTCTGTCCCTTGCCTTGTTAAAACTTCCATGCAAGATGCTTCATCTGGATCAGATTGACTGAAGTATTCCTTCTCGCTCCAGCTGCGCCTAAAGGAGCCATCCTCGAGAGACTGAAACCGGTATAGAAATACAATCAACGGGTACATGGGAGGGAAAGGACATAACGCACATACGCAAAGACTTCCATCCACGTCTCCGTCACCGAGTCAAGGAAGAGGGCTCGTTCAGGAATCCAAGAGAGAAGAAAGAGCTCCCTACACGTACGAGCCCACCCTTGAGAGAGCGAAATACGTGTAGGGCTATAAAATCACATGGGAGGGAAGAGATACAACGTAAGTACGCAGGGAAGTCCGTTCTACGTATCTATAATCCCTTTAAGGACGATAGCATTTCCGGGAATCAAGGAAACAAAAGAGCTCCCTACACGTAAAAACCCCCTCTTTCTCGAGATACTGGAGGCGGTGTAGAGCTTCAAATGAAGCCTGCGTGGAAGGAAACAGAAAAGGACGTACGTAGAGATGTCCGTCTACGTATCCGTACCCTCCCTTGGGGCAATAACCGTACCTTAAGGAATCCAGAGAGAAGAAAGCTCCCTGTACCTATAAGCCAGACTTCGAAAGAGTAAAGATTGTATAGAGCTATAAATAAAGACTCCTCCACGGAAGGAAACAGAAGAAGACGTACGTAAAGACTTCTATCCACGCCCCCGTCACCAAGTAAGGGACTAAGGCACCTCAGGGAATCCAGAGAAGAGAAAAGCTGCCTGCACCTATAAGCCGACTTTTGAAAGAGTGAAACCTGTGGCGGGTTGCAATTAACGGGTGCATAGAAGGAAACAGCAAAGGACGTATACGCAAACCTTCCCTCAACGTCTCCGTACCCTCCCTCCAGACATACCTACCTTGCCGGATCCAGACCCAGAAAAGAATGAACGAACAGACACGAGTGCGCTGGCATGATATTCCAACAACTCCATTCTTTCCGGTATCATTTATGTGGGGGCGTGCGAGCTTCTGACTCCTGGCGAAACGAAGGATCGCGGTCTGCGTGTTTGCTCTGCGGTTTTCCGGCATAAGGTGAAGAGGTGGGGGGCAAGCACCTCTGGGTGATTGATTGGTTGAGTGTTTGTTGGTTGGGATGGGATGGGATGGGATGGTATGGGTCCCTTTCCCCAACCCACGGCCCATTTGATGGCAGTGGTTGTTTACTCTATTCGGATCATGTTCTTTGATCTCTGACGATGGGGGGCGCTGATAATAATGCTCTGGTCCGGCTATTTGGGAGATGTGCTGATGCGGCGCGTTCTTCTCGGTAGTTGCAGCGTCACTAGGCACGGGAAGAGGGATGGTTGTTGGCATGCGGGAGTGATGCGGGGAGGAGTCAATGAGGTGGTGTTGGTGGTAGGACAGTGTGACGTGGGCTCGAAAGGTGGATGCTTGGGCAGAGGCGATTGTGGGGGATTGGAAAGCAGCAGCAGCAAGGTTGGGGAAAATGGCGGTGTGATATGATACATCTAGATGACGGCATTTGTTTTCGCTTTGACAGGACGCCGGTATCCCAATGCTAGTATAGTAGACATGACTCCCTCTTGCTTTCCATGCCAGAGGCTTATACCACGCGCTTGACCTGTCCCACAGACGGTGCGTTAGCCAACCTGCCTGGGAAGAGCCAAGGAGAGAGAAGTGTGTCATACCTCGAAGAACCGCTTCAACCACCACACCTGGAAGATGCCCTCCCCAATCAGCACGCCCAGCTGGAATACAGACCACCACTTGACGCGGGCGTTGGTGGACTCGGCGGTGTTGCGGTGGGTGCGCTCGCGGACGACGATGTAGGATTGTTCGTCTTTGACTTGGTTGAGGAGGTCTGTCAGGGCTTTGACTGTTCCTCACGTACGTTAGCTTGTGGTGGGTCTCTGTGAAGAAGCATCATAGTCGTATGCATGAAAGTGACGAGGGGTTAGGGTAGTCTTGGAGGGAGGACACGGGCAAAGGATCGGAGTATGGAGAAGGTACAAGAAAGAGGTGGCTCTTCGAGATAGAAGTAGGAGGGCAGCTGGATGAATGAAGCTTTGCTCCAGCCGAAGAAGTACCTCATCCCAATCCAGAGACGACGCAGGTAGCTCGTCTCTCGAGCAATCGTATTGGACTCGTGAGAGGTGTGGGATTGAGTCAAAGTCCCGGCAGTGTAAAGTGTACGGCCAGCATCTTTCATCCACGTACCTTCCTTCTCCAATGGGTCACTGGGCGCCTCATTCTCCGGCACATATACAATTCCATGCACATTGAATGAAACCTCTTTCGTATTGGAGGACCAGTTCTCATTGCTGAAGCAGTAGACGTGTTTCCCGTCGGCGCGGGCGTCGAAGGAGTGGTCGCCCGAGGCGACGGCCGTTTGGTGGACTAGGTAGGTATTTGTGGGGTCTTGGATCTGTTTCGCTCCCATCCGAGCCGTCAGAAATTGCGTCGACAAGCGATGACAGGGTAATGAGGGGCATGCGGGAGGAGGATGATGGGGGGGCTGGTGTTGTTCATACCCAGAAATCTATCTCGAGATTGCCGCTCCCACCAAATTCCCGGTCGGCGACTTGGAAGGTGACGGTCATCTTGTCATCTTTGTGGAGCACCTCGTGGAAGCATTCTCGCGTGTGGGAGGAGAGCTGGATGTTGTGCGCGAGGGTGGAGAGAGGGAGGAGGGTGAGGAGAGCGGTGGATACGAGGCTGAAGGGACGCATCGTAGGGGAGGGCAGGGCAGGCGAGTCGACTGAATATATTGGTCAGCAGAAAGGCCTCGAACAGAGTCGGGGCATCAATGGCGATACAGACAAGGGTGACGGGTGATTGTCTGCACTGGCCGTGGACAAGGAGACAAATTGCGATTCAAGAGGCTTGACTAAGGAAGGCAGAGTGATAGTTTTAAGACCGCGACGAAGATATTATGGCGAGGACATCGCACCTGACTATCTCAGCCTATCATATTTCCGTGCTCCTCCTCTGCTCCTTCCGCCTCGTTCCCCATCAACAACATCACTCGGCGCTTTACTCAGTTCCCTTAAAATGGCGAGACTGTCTTCTGTCAGTTCATGGGCTTGACCGGAGCTTCGTCGTAGAACTGCCAATCGACGCAGCATTTAATGATAGCTCTCCAAATGTTCAAGCTGTGGCCCACCGGCATCTTGGTGTCAACACAACCACATTTTTGTTTGCCAGGTGATGGCGTTAATGACACACGAACCCTTCGAATACCCTTTGAAGGCCACGTGACCTCGAATGTTGCCATGATTCCGGCAATTGCATCTAGTATCATTCACTTCTCTCATCACTCCCCATATCATGTTCCCCGCAGTGCTGAAGATGAATGCATTCGCTCTCCACTTCCTGATCGAACCCATCACTTTTCCATTTTCATTCTTCTTGAGAACCTACCTTGCACCACACAAGTCCAGAATTACCTGCTCTATTGGCATCTAGTCAAACATAGCTTTTGCGATTGAACCTACCAGTCGTCGCCATGTTCATGTCATTTGCTGGCGACGGCATCATCAGGACCAAGAAGGGTGAGAAGGCTTTCGTGAGAAAGCGGGTAAGCAGAACCATCAGACTCTATCTATAATCATGCTCAATGCTTGTATGGTCCAATGCTTTCGCATCTCCACATTTAGGAAGGTGTCAATGAATTACTAAACTGTCCCTTGCCAGAGCACACGTTCCTCGTCTTCATCAGCCGCCCCACCAGCTCCGGCTGCCAAGCCCGTGATGATCAAGAAGCCCGAGCCCACTCCTCCCGGCCCTCCAGTGATTGCACCGTGGACCGAAGCCGAAGACGACATCCTACGGGACATGAAAGCGACAAATAAATCATGGAAGATCATTGGCGATCACCTGCAAGGCCGAGATGTCTGGACAATGAAGCAGCGCTGGAAGGAGCTCAACGCCGCAAAGACGAGCGAAACGAATGAAGAGAAGAAAGAAGACACCAAAGCAGAGGAGAAGAAAGGCGAGAAGAAAAACGACGAGAAGGGAGAGAAGAAAGACGACAATAAGGACGAGAAGGACGAGAAGAAAGAAGATCCACCCATCAAATCCGCCCTGAAGACCACCAAGACCGAGACCAAAGCCGAAACAGTACCTAAGAAGGTTGGGGACCAGCCTATCATCCACGTGGATAAAGATGATCAATGCTCTCCTGAAGACGTAAGTCACTCAAGTGTCCCGGTGCATCCCCTATATAGCTCCACGCATTTCCACCATTGTACACGTTCTAACGATCATGATCATGGCAGTACACTCTACTCTACAAGCTACATGGTAAGGCGGAAACGGACAAGTGGGTTGAAATTGCTTCTCGCTTCTTCGACAAGACGGGCAGGCGCATTGACACGCAGTATCTGAAAGAGAAATTGGCCAATTGTTAGCCTTTTGCTAAAGCCTGGTGACTGCTCTGGAGAGTGCCGAGAGGAGTTCTTGCATGACTTTATGGCTTTTGATCGTGATACCCTGCATTTGGCGTGTCTTGCCACCCAAAAAGGACTGGTTGTAAGAACCGGGAGGATCCACGGAACGGCCGGAATTGCGTAACAGGAAGCCAATTATATTACAGTCTAAACATTATCATCTTCATCCTGCCTCTGTTCATCGTCAGTGTCGGGTATATCCTCTTCTTCCTCATCTTCTACCGGTCTTGTTTGCGTAAGCTGATATTCTGCCGTCAACAGAGCCCCTATCCCCTCCATAACGTCTGCCTCCCTTCCCTCCTCATCCTCAGGATCCATTGCCGCGTCCATCAAATTTTCGAAGCGCATACCTACTTCTTCTGCCATTGCCGACAGGGGACCTGACCTCACGTAAGACCCCTTGGTCCCCCAATATGGTCTGTTCAATGGTACCAAGTCGGGCCGCTGGTGATCGCTAAGATCTTGCCAGATTTTCCTGAGGTGTGAGATTGCCCACTGCCACCATAGGTAGCGCGCCCGAGGCCGAAATTCGCTTCGGAATTGTAGTACTTTTCCGTGCTGTGAGGGCCAACGCACCCGTTCACCGTTGCTATCCTCACAGTACATAGGCATACGTAATTTTGCGCCCTTTGCTTTTTCGTTGATCACCTCAAGTTTGTATGATTTGACCGTGGCACTGTTCCATTCTGCTTGCTCTGCTGCAGTGGGCTGATCTGGTATATTAGGGACAATCGCCATAAACCCGAGAGAAATGTTCTTCTCCGCATCTTTATGCATCAGCAAGCCATTTTCTGGCTCGAACATCTCTGATCTGCCGTCGACACCTCCGAAAAGATTATCCATGGCTTCCTGCCCCCCTGCCGAGTAAGGAAATACGTGCGCGATAGTCGTCTGATCCCTGGGGAAGAATTCGCCCATAATCGGACACCAGACTTCTTCTTCTCTTTCTACACCACCATCACAATTGTATACCTCCATCACCTTTCTCTCAAAGTTTCTTGCCGGTCATCATATGGTCGTTGGCCTTGCCCGGCAGCGTCACCGCCTGCTCCGATTCTTCGTTTGGATAATGGTGCCGCGGTGAGGAGCTCCATGAGCCATCTTGGAGAGATCTGCGCCATAACATTGTAACTAGAGGTAAGCAAGCGCTCGATCTGACGTTCGATACATCGTAGGCGCAAGTCCAGGCTCCTTTCTTCTTCTCTAAGAACTCTGGCTTGCTGGTTTTCCGTCCACCCCTTTTGCTCACCCCCGTTCGATACGAAGTCATGGAATGAACGCTTGCGTTTGAGGTCATGGCGGAGGAGTTCTTGCTTCGTCATTTCTTGTGCTTGAGACCAGAATTCTGCACCTAAAAAACCCTTCGCCTTGAGCCTTTTCCTAGAAGTCTCAATGTGCTTTTCCAGTTTTTCGGTCGCTATCAAATCAGACTCCGTAAATATCTCTGGTGCATTCTCCTTGTGCTCCTCGTCATCTGCGACTCTTTTTCTGGAGGCACGACCAGGGACAGCGCTTGAGGTACGTGGTGAGATTAATGGTGGATTTTTGGAGGGCGATTTCTGCGGCGACGATTTGGGAGGGTGATTGGAAGGCATTGTCAGAAGTGTAGGACAGCCTGAATGGACTGCTTCGGATAAGGACAACAAGAGTACTTTGGAGTTTCAAGAGTCACAAACTATTCTTTAATAGTAAACAACATGTTGTGAGTCATTCAGAAGCTTTCCACAATGGTCAGCCACTGCAAAAGTAAGCAGGAACGACCTCTGTTCGATTTCTCTGACCCTTCTTTCTTCATCAAACTCTCCAAAACATTGTCACCAATTACATGTTCGCGACTTTTGCTGACTTCATTATGGTGTTGTGTGTCTCTCGATTTTATTGTAGATTATGGTCCGCAATGCTCGATGGCTACACCATGCATGTCTTCTTTCTTGGACGACCGGACCAAATCGGCATGCGAGCTTCATGGAACAAAAAGCGGCTGTGAATCAACATTAACAAAAAGTGGAGTTTCATTTGCGAAGCAAAGAATGGCTCGACTGCCTGACAATTACAGGATTCATGCTTCGGTGGTGAAGCCTTGCTCCGAGCATCTTCGATCAAAATTCTGAACGTGATCAGTAAACCCAGCTATTCATCACGACGACTTTCACAGTTATCTCTGTATTCTGGATCATGCGCCCCAGATGTCCCATGGCAGGCTCTACGCCCTTCTGCTGACCAAAGTGAAGCGAATTAGACAAGGGGTGTGAAGCTCTTTTTGGTGCTGAAATCATTTCTTTGGTGAATCCACCAAGCACACAGCAGACACAAAATTGATCTTCACATCTCAATTTCACACGGCGAGCTGCAGAATGTGAGTGACGCATCAACTACTATCTTCTCCGCCATCACTACGTCTTTCTTCTTCAACACACTGCGCATCTCTTCTCGCACACTTCTCACAGCTCTACTGGCGATATGACCAACATGTCGCGACGCTGGTTGTATCTCCGACATCACAATTTCATCTGCTTTCTGATCAGCAATACACAAGCGGCTTTCCGCCTAGGTAGCAGTAACATGGACATCCCCTTGCGCTGTGCACGAAGATGATGCACATAGCTATGTCTAAATATATACCAGTCGTGATCGAGCATGTGGAAGATTTGGTATTAGCACCTTTCTCTGGCCGCTATGAGAAAGTTCACGCCGGCTCAAATACGCTACAGACAACATCCAACGGAAGAAACCAAAAGGCAAGCAGGACTGAGGGGAGGACAAAGGTCTGATGAGAAAGCGGAAAGCAAAGACGCCCAATGGGAAGGGCAAAAGCCTACTGAGAAGGCAGAAACGCCTATTAAGAAGGCAGAAAAGGAGGAGAAAACCCCGCAAGCTGATGATGGGGTTGTAAGCCTATCACTCAAGCGTAAGCGCTCCCACGCGGAAGCGGAGGACTGCGAAACGAGTGCCATCTCCTCGAAGAAAGCAAAATAACCCGACGATAAGAATACTGTACGACTTCTTTCTCAAGGACAAGATGTAGCCGTATAAAGGCGGCATCCCATCTGCTGGCTGCGCTTTGCGAGGTCGAGAAGACTCTGATCTTGGCTGAAACCCAAAACAGCGCCATGAGCGCCTAACAAGCCTTGGAGTGAGAATAACTCATCGCTCTTAGATTTGGATGGTTTTCCCAGTTGCTGCGATTCTGTCTCGGACGTCTCCCTCATCGCGCCAATCTCCTGTCCGGTGATGGAGTATCACGCAACTACACATCCGCCAACGAGTTAGCACGAGCGCTCAACTTCTCCGGACTATTGCCATGTCAAGTGGCTCTCTAGGGAAACAATTGCAGAATTGGGGTGCCCGCCTACAACCGCACAAATGAATGACACGACGGTCTTCACGAAAGATATCACATCAACCTCGGCGGATTACGATCCGGCGGACAAACATGAAAACATTATCCAAGAGGCTCGGCCAAAACTCGCCGGATCAATAGATACTGCGGTCCAGGTGGTCAGCCCCGCCGAGGAAGAGGAGGATCATGTTGCCGAAGAAGCTCCCCCAGCTATGCATCCTGAGCGTCCGGGCGTAGCGGCTTGTAAGGGACTTCAGTCAAGTCCCGTTAGATCGACTCAGATGTGTACTTTGGGCTCTGACATACGCTACGCATACACGAAATCATCCAGACAACAGTTGAAGACGAGATCCCAAAAGAGCAGAAGGGCTTGGTTCCTCCCAAGTGGCAACACTTTCAATGATTTGTCCACCTTTGCAACGGCGATCATTGACAAAATGACCAAAGCCGAAGGTAGCAGCCGGTCTGTCTTGAATCCATCCGACGATGAAGCTATCGCTTCAGCGGATGTCTACCCCTACTACGGAAGGTCCTTACATGAGAGCACTCCCACCTGCCGTTCGAACTCCCCATCCAACATCACCCAGCCTAAAATCAAGGCTCAGTCTTAGCTAGGCCCCGGCAAGTGACAAAGTATGTCCACTTGAACTTCACAACGCTTAAACATGCGTCAAGAGTCGCCTGAGAGAACAATTCATTATCAGCCATCAATTCCCCGTCTGAAATCTACCACACCCTTCAAAAAAGCAGTACTCTGTGTAGCTTGAGAGTTTAATTGTCGCTTATCTCCTTATGCCGATTAGCAGCACCTCTATTCCTGTTGGAAAAGCTCGTGAGGACGAAGGGATGGATGGACATTGCTCATGAAGTAGTTTCGCGACCATCTTCGGGGTGACGTGAAATGGCTCGTGGACAATGCCAGCGATCAGAGCAGCGAGCAAGAATTGCGAGACTGGAAGAACGCTGTCCGTAGCACACTAAATCGCTTGTCCGAAATACAAAAGCATTATGTTATGAACCCCCCAATCTTCGCAGTCTTCTGTCGCCGGTGCAGCCTCTACTCGTATTGGGAATCTGGAGTCCATGGTTTCAGAAGCTCGAAAAAATGTGAAACAGCAAAGCAAGGTCGTTGAGGAGATCACCGGGGCTCTGGAGATGCAGCTAATCATTCCGCCCTAAGTGCATATTGCCATGCAGCAGCTTTGCAATACCTAATGCAGGAGCTCATGAAGATGAACAAGTCGATGCCAGATCGCAGAGACCAGAGAGTGGTAATCATAGCATTATCGGCCTCATCGACCCATGTTCGCTAAGCCTGGGATCTTCAAAGAGACGGGATGCTGATTGGAAACAGCCTTCTTTCTCGGCTTGAAGAAGGCCTACTCCTTCTCGTAAGTAATCATCTCTACATCCTTCATTTCATCAGGGTTAAAATCTTCTTCTCAACGTTATCAAACTCTAGTACCTTTTGCCATGTTCCAGATACATAATTCTTGCTCTTGGTGTTGGACAATACATGTCATACCCATAATGACTCTATTGGAGTTGAAAGCGACTGGAAAGCTGTCTGACCATCATTCTGCTTACACAATGAAGACTGGTGAAATTTCTACCATGGAGGCGCCAGGACCTCTAACAAGAGAAGATCGAGAAACAGAAGACGAGACTGAGAGCAGAAGTTCTGAATTATGTTCAGGTGCCCAGCAAGTAGTATACTTCCGTCTTGGCTTTGACTGCCCAATCCTTCACGTTGGTCTCGTTTGGACTCTTGGCCGCGGCAGTCACAAGGGAATCGGCGGACATCGAGGTGTGGACATATTATTGGCGCCCCCAAGGCTCCAAAATGGCGAGCCCAAAGAAATTAGGTGCTAAACACAAAGGTGGTCCCATCTCCGGAAGATCTATAAGCAGCAGAAAAGGAGCTCCAACGGATGGAAGAGATCGAAATTAACCCAGTCTGCACCCTCGATGAAGTGGGCCGAAAGAGTGGCCGCGATCTGCAACTCCACGGGCTTACAATCATGTTGAATGCCGCAGAGAAATACCGAAAATTGTTTGGGCAACGATCATGTTTCAGTGATCGAACCCAGTCCAGGTCTCGAGACAGTCAGAGGCGTGATTGGGCTTTCGAACGCTGAGCTGATGTATGGCTCTGCGGAAGAGGTCCTGTGATACAAGAAAAGAAGAACGCTGGCGTTGCACTGACACTGTGCTCACGCTGGCAGTCCATCTGTTTGTGTTTCCTGGCATCATGCGTAAGTCTCACCCTGATCCTTGGTACAGTGTTGCATGCGTGTAACGGCGCCGCGCTGGCGCAGACGTGAGTGAGATGCTGATGATGTGTGCAGCAGTCCCCTGTTCCACCTGCTTCTTGCAGGGAAAACTTGAGTGTGTGCGTGGGCCTTTACCCTGCCCCCAGTGTTGTGAAAAGCGGCACCCAAGCCGTTGTCTTCCCGTGAGCATTCCTGACGCCGTCGGACCGCCTGTGTCCTAATACATGTACAGTTCTCGGATTCGCTGGGACCCCGGGAGGCTCCGTGAATGCGTAAGCATCCACCAGTTGGTATGTTGTCTGTTCGGTCGCAAGCCCGGCACGTGCGGAAGCGCAAGAAGATCCTTAGGCCGCAATGTCACGTCTCGAAAGCTTCGAAAGACCGAAAGGCTTGCAATGTTATGAATACGACACCAACAGTGTCAATGCGGAGGTTTCCAGCGACAAACACGAGAAGCTCGTCACGATGACAGTTCTTAAGGATGAGAGTTTATGAACTTCTTCACGGCTGACAGTTGCAGATGAAGGTAATACGAGATAGTAACTAATCAATCATTAATCGGTATAGAACAAGCAGAAGAAGAGGAAGAAGACTGCTTCCCACTGCGTCCGCCGTTCAGCCTCCCCCAACCATTCTCGAAGACGAGGTGGAAGAAGAAGCAGACGATGAATCAGCTTTCCAGCCCGCGTGCGCCCGCGCTTACTTACCCCGGCAGCAGCAGCAACTTCAAGGTTCACGGCAGCACCAGAAATGGTGTTATTGTAGAGGAAGAAGAAAAAGGGGAAGACGACGATGACTTCTTCGAGCCTTGGCCCCACCAGCACCCCTGTCTCAGGACTTACCCTCTCCGCATCTCTCTTGCATGTATCAACGCCTTTCGCCCTCTGTGGCGATGGTGGCTCTTCAGCAAGCTCCATCCATCTCATGGCAGGAGCACCATGGGATATTGAAGACAGCCCATGCACTACACCTTCGGTCACGCGAGCGGATCCGCCGCGAATTGATTAGCTACGGAGAGACAATTGGCAATGTCTCAGATGCCATGGTGCGAGATCGCACTTTCTTATTGGCTGTACTGCAGCTTCTTTTGGGTGTCCTAGGGAAGAGGATTCGCCTATATGCTATGGATGACATACGCAAAAGTAAGCGACAGATTGTTGCACTCCTTCCTATACATTCAAGAATTTCGATATCGAGTCACCAAGGGTCCAAGGTGGAGAATTCACCCTATGCTGTCCATCAATGATCGCCTGTGATGAGTCTCATCAACACAAGAGCTCTACCACGGCAATTCACGACAGATTCCTGCGTAAAGCCAAGGCTTGTTATAAGACCGTGGCCCATGAACCTGAAGTGACTTCACCTCACCGGAGCCGGCCCATGAAGCTGAAGTGAGGGTTTGACTTCATCTCAAATCCCACCGATCAAACCAGCTTTCATGCTTCACTAATTGTGACACGCCTACCACCTATATTAAAACCTTCTGGTCTCCCCTCTTCTTCTCTCTTACAACCACCCATCAACCCTCGCTTTCATCCTGGGCCTTAACCCTGTTTAGAATGTCTGAAGGCCGAAAGGCCATATACTCGCCCCGATCATGGGGTATGCCATTTCTGCTCCGTGCAGAAGAAGGAGCAGAGGCGTATTACGCTTGCCACCCGGTAAGTTCGTCCCAAAAAATGTTAAAGGAATCAGCTAAGATTCAAAAGGTTCCGGTAGGTTTCCTGCGGCGTAACACGTTAACGGGCGTAACGGTCCGGCGGGCAGGGCGCTCGCTAACCAGGTTAACGGCGCTTTACGCTGTAATCAAGTTCTACCCTCGCCTCCGCCTCCGCCTCCCCCGCCTCCCCCCATACTATCGCAATCTATTGCGATTGCAGTGGTGGTTCCCCTCGCCGCTCCCGCCGCTCCCGCCGCGCCCTCCCTCTCGCCCTCTCGCCTCCTCCCCCCTCCTTGCCTGCTTCTGTGAAATATACCCGAATGCCGACTCGAAAGTCCTCAAAATTAATCGTTCCGGACACGATTTCGCTGTGCCTCGTCTCCAATGCCTGAAGGGCAACAGAGACTGTAACCGCCCCCAGGGGGCATGTACCAACTGCCGTGCGCAGAAGAAAGGTGAAGACGCCGCCTACGGGTGCGCTCCCGTAAGTGAATACCAATGGCAAAAATATTGAAGGAATTAATTAAGATCAAAAAGATCCCGGCAGGTTTCCTGCCTCATGTCCAAGCTTGGCACGCCAATGGGCGTCAGACGCAAGCGGCAATCAGAGCCGTCAAATGCGACGGTGGTGCACCGCCCCCCCACCAATGCCCTCTCAATCGAGGGCAATCATGGTGTTGATCCCTCCCCCCGCGCCCGCTCCCCTCGCGCCCGCTCCCCTCGCGCCCGCTCCCCCGCCCGCTCCCCCGCCCTCTCCCCCCGTGTGGCCCCCCAACAACCGCGAGCCCATTCAGGACGTCGCGAGACCCACCCCCTCCACCACCTCCTCCGACTCGTCCCCGCCTCGTGGCCTCTTGCCTCCCATTATCAGGGTCGGCACCGCCCCTCTACCACCACCACTCAAGAAGAAGTAGAGGAAGCCGAGTTTCTAGGTACATATAATCTTTTAACGTTGTTCTTATTGCTTACTGCCTTCTCTGCCAATTACCCTTATAGATAGCTTTTGCGGGGGGATCTTCGTAACGCTAGCTTAAAACAGTAGGTATGGATAGAACCGCTCTAGGGGAAGACATACCTAGTTAAGGAGGGTTAACGTCGCAAGATCCCCCCTCGCGCTATCTAGTTCGGAGGATGAAAAAAAACCAGAAAAAAATAAAAAATTGATACCTGTGCCGTGAGGCGCTTACACCTTATGGCTACTGTTCTACAGTAGCTAGGCAGGCTAGCCTGGTTCAAGAGGCTGCGGTTACGCCTGGCCCATATCTCTGACTAGAACTAACCTAAATAGTAACACCACTCACCACCATCACACTTGGTCTTCTTAGGCCATTGATTCTCGCCTCTGCCCTCCCCGTCGCCTGAGGCCGACTCCGACTATCGGTATTTTCATATCCACCCAGAAGCTCTACTTGCGGGCATCCGAGGACAGAAGGACTTGCCACTTGTCGAATATCTCTCTCTTGGGATCACGGCTATAGGACCCAATATATCAGGTCGACCAAACAAACAAGAGTAAGCCGAAATCCCGAATAGCAGCTGCGAGCATGCATAGCAATTCTCGAATTCGGTGCAAACCTGGGTGAAACGAACACTGAGATCCTGGTGGAAACCATGGCGAATGTCGACGACGAGAGGATATGGTCCGCCCGGTTTCGGTCGCTGCACAAGCGAAAGCCGCATTGCTCAGCCCAACAAATTTCGGCAGTTAAAGTCGAATAATATAAGCTTGAAACGATCAATGTAAAAACGAAAGGGGCAAAGCCACGTATGCCTTACAGAGCTTTTGATTTACCAAGATATTAAGAAGAAACAGTCGTGAACTAGATTCGCTCATTGATTAGTATATGTCTAAATTGCAGAGAAAGAACCAATGCTTATGGTGGCTGCTCCGGCCTATACACTCCGATGTGCATTTTACAAGCCACGATTAAGAAGGAGAGAGTTGGATTTCTTACGCTGGAGGCATGACTACCAGTATCTGCAGATGAGATAAGTGATTCTGCTGTGGCCTTCATAGGAGAGATCCACTTTCTCGAATCAATTGGGAGGTCGTTTTCATCTACCGAATTGCAGTAAATGAACATGTACATGATCTCCCGGCAGACTCTCCCTTATTTCAGCCTGGACACGAGAAACAAGCGTTAGGATCGTTGGTGACTTTACCACTCGCTTTCCCATGGGACCAACCGACGACGGTCAAAAACCTGTGCGCATCTTCCATGACAAATTAAGCCGTGGCCCAATATCTGCGTTAGCTAAAGCGAGCTTCCACGTGCACTGAGGCGGTTAATGTTATTGAAAACCTAATTTAAGAATGAACACCTTGATTTGCAAGGCTCTTCAGTTCGAGCTTGTCTTCTTAATGGCCATCTCCAAGACCGAATCAGACGGCCTCTTGCTGTTTTGGAGAGGCGCGCATACTATGGCTTCTTTTCCAGCACAGAATGTTCGTCATATGCCCTGTTTTGGAGAGGCGCGCATACTATGGCTTCTTTTCCAGCACAGAATGTTCGTCATATGCCGAGGTTTGCACAAGAACAGAACAGGAAAAGATCAACACAGTCGCGGAAGGAAGAATGGGGAAAGAAAGGAAACTCGAAATCAGACATCAACAAGCTGGACTACCATCGCGAACTCGCAACCATGCCTGAAGATGATGTCAATGAACATGATGAACTGCAGGTCAAGCTCAACGACTACCATGCGAAATCCATACCTCCATTTTTCAAAGAAAGGAAGAGAAAGCCTTATTTCGGATCTTTCCCGGACATGCCTAGTGTCTCATTTCACGGTATTTGGGGTCTTGACCGCCAAAACCCGCAGGACTAAATTGGCCCCTGCGGAAAAGACTCGGCGAAGTGTATCATAGGGGTCGTACACTCTGGTGAGAAAGAGGCAAAGGTATTAAAAGACTTCGGACCTGCACACAGAAGAAGGAAAAGGAAGATGACGGTGAGCTAAATAAAGAGGATCATACTTCTTTCCCTCATGCCCGGCAAAGCATCTAGGCATGTCATCACCTCAACCCAACGGTTTTTCACTACTCAACCCTCTGGTTGATACAAAAAAGCTCAATCTTCTTATCATGGCTGCAGCCCCTACCAGAATCGATGTCTACAAAAAGAATTGCACTCAAGTACACCAAAAAGCTCGGTATTCCCTTCATCATCTACACAGCTTTAGTACGCGCTGTTTGTACATTCGCATAGTCTCGATGGTATGAAAACAACGCCATTATCCCAACCTTCTTAAAATGCAGACCAGCAAGACCAGGACAAAGCGCTTGGGTGTCTTCATTCTGGCTCAGTCTACTTTGAAATGGCAGGAGCTTATGGGAACAGGAATCGCCAACAATTTCATGAAGCCACTGGATTCGATGCCGAATGATGCTTGTATGCAGTGTTGATGATTTCGTGAAGAAAGCGTTTAAGGGTTTGTATTTCTAGGAGCCGACAGTGCGGGCTCGTAGGAAGCAGATATATATGCCGTTGGACCCAACATGCCTCTTCTCGCGCACGAGGAGGTCGCATTATACTTCTAAATCGTTTTATGCTATCGATCATCAGCAGGCCTATCGAGTGTTGCCTAATCAGATTTAGGGTTGCCACAAAAGGTACTTTGAGAAGAAGGCTGACAAACAGGTCATCAACCGCCTTGCAAAGAGCTTCGAGGCTATTAAACTCGGCGTGGACAAGATCCCCCAGCTTAGTAGTCCCAATCTGCTACCCAAACCAGCCTGGCCGAAGTAGTTGAAAAGCAGCAAGCGTCCAACGAGCAAGCAATGGCCACTCATCAGAGAGCAAAGTCTGAGCACCTGGGGAAGCTCATCTCATGGCTCGGTGCTGCTAGGGGAAAATTGTGCTACGCTGGAGAGATTCGAGCGATAACGGAGAGCATGCGAACAAGACGGGCGTCGACACCTTAGAATCAGCAGACGAGACGCCCAAGACTGAAGGACTTCGAGATTAAGCCAGCGACGTAGCACAGCGTTTCGAAAGTAGTAGTGGAGAGTGGAATGGTTTACTAGAGCTTCATACTCGATAGTTCACACTGTCATCAACTTCAAGATGTCTGCTATGTCATATATCAGGCCGACCTTAAGAAGATCCACCCCCACAATTCTTGCCACAAAAAGTGAAAGTCAGAAGAGGAAGCAACAGCTCGCGGAGCTCTTATCGAAAGCGGACCAACATACTACCGGTGATCTTCACGGCAAAGAGAACGACATATGGCCGTGATATGGAGAAAATCACGTCATCAGAAAGTGATGAATCCGAGTAGAACTGGGCACTGCCATCAACAACGATGGCATCCTAAGACTGGTAGTTCGCGGCCTACATCACTATAAGTTGCATCGTAACAGCATCCGAATCGTCTTTAGCAGTTATACAATTGAAGTTTTCTGATCATACATATATGAGTAGCGAAGCGAACTTCTGCCAGAGAAAAGGCTGGAATGAAGAAAGCGAATGCACAGGCCGCAAGGGAAGAAGCTGCCGCCGCCGCCGCCAACGATGCTGATCCTCCTCGTCCCGCTGCCCCTGGCCCCACTGGTCCCCCCGTGGCTGGTGCCACGCGTGAGCAGTTGGTCGTTTTGGACTACGACAACGACGACAAAGAATCCCCCTCGCCTCACGCCTGAAACAACAGCAATAATATCGACAAGCGGAGCATTACAATCAGTATGGACGATGAGGAATTCTGCGTCGACCACACCATTAGCAGCAGCGAACGTGCTGCGTTTTCTGTTGCAGATTTCTCTCGCCTCCCCCCCAGCCACCCGACAGAACAACCAGCCCTGTCCGCCCGGGTATGAAGTTATTCCCCCCGCACCCCCTACAGTGTACAATCAGAGTGGGAGACCCTCCGCCGGCTTGGGGAATCAAGGCTGTCTTGGCAGTTCCTCAAAGAGCACTGGCCGTTAACTCTTACCCCCATCGAAGGGATTGCTGAAACGTACGTACCATTAGGAGCACCTGCAATCTGCACGGGTAATGACAATCGCTACAACTTTGTTTTTACCTGTCGCAAACAAATTATAGGGAATGCTAAAACGTGCTTGGATCGAAGATGCAAGGCAGACAACACCAAAGAACAGCCGGAATACCGGTACGGTACCCTAGATGGGGGATCAAGTCAATGCGAGAAGTTATAAAGATAAATGTGACTTCGAATCCGAGCTTCTGCGTTCTACGTCGATACGCACATCCAATTAATCCACGGCATATTGAGCATCTTTGACTTCGGCAGCCCGTATGGCTCAACATCGATGTCCACTAATGGAGTCGAGTTGCCCAAAGTCTTCATCAACCATATGGAGTACGATCGCCTTCCAAAAGTCTACTTTTAATTACCACCACGTACTTCAAGCGCTGTACTTGATCGTGTCTCTAGAGAAAATAGTTGCTGTTGACGATGAGTACAAGGAGAATATACCACGGCCGTTTACGGAGTCTGATTCAGTATCAACCACATCGGATGATGAAGAGACTGGTGGTTTATATACAAAGCCGCTGATGCAATTACGCAAGATTTGCTGTGGAACGCCTAGACTCTGAAAAAATGCCTGCACGTGGAAGGCCTTCTGTAAAGACTGGGCTCATTGATTATTTCCCCTGACTGTTGTTTTCAGATAGAGTGCAAAGATTATCTGTCACGCTTACAGTCAGCTTTATTCTCTTACCTACAAAGCTTTACGGCTTGATGGGAGGCTTGTTAGCATTAGTTAGCAATGTCTTCCGCTGCTTCTGTAGAAGTTTTTGGTGTTATTGATGGTATTTATGGTGTGGATATGGGATCTAGGATTCCGGTGATGGGTGGGTCAAGTGTGCGGTGCGAGACCGTCAAGTCCTCGCAAAGCCGATTTGGGATCGAAGATCCTGAGTGTCGCAAGAAATGTAGCAGCGTCCCGGCCAGGATAGTCGTTGTTGACGCTACTCTCAAAACCCTGGAAGTCGACCAACGCCTTATAGGACTGTTCGGTGACTCGAAGTCACTGCTCCCAAGCAATTTCCTTTTCCAATGAATGTAAGGAGGGACATGCACATCGACTCCGAAAATGTATGCGTGATCAGATGCAAGCCAAGAGAGATGATGTTGGCAAAGACAAGGCTGGAGACATGGGACTTCGTTGCATCCAAGCCCAGCCAACATCCCACCAAATGTCTCCACCGTTTTGTTCTCTCCATACCCTGGGTCTCTACTTGAATCTGGAATCTCTTTGAGAGGGAAGTTGCGGCGCCAAATGTGCTCCAGCAGCCATGTGATCGCATATTGCTCCGTCTGGTCAGAGGCAATCCGAGCCCCCACATGGGCCACCACTTCTCTCTGAGTTACCTTTCAATGAAGGTAAACCCTTGTCGGATGACGTGTTTCCAGCAGATTATAGGCATGCAATATCAAGGAAGGTTTACACGACGGCGTATATCACATTAAGGAGACATGTCCAGTATCCTCAAAGGCGTTGCATGCATAATCGAGAGGGTTGCACCTCTGGGATTACGATCGCTGAGGACTATGTTCGAAACGTGCTACTCTTCCTGGACAGATTGGACGGCATTGATGTCAAGCGTCCCCGGGGACAAACGACGCTGTCGCAAAGTGGAAACGTGATATCGTTGCCCCCAGTGCAATGCTCGAAGGCACATACGATACAACAGAACAGTCCGTGAACCTACTGGGTCAGAAAATCGACGAATTCATCGACGCTGTCACGAACTAGGGGTATCCGCGTCGTGCAAGGAGACTGGTCTGAAGGACACTGATGTACACGGTCTATGCGCACAACATATCAAAGACACTGGTCGGTTACCATCGGTGTCCATGCGTGCAGCAACGAGGACGTTGCCCTTTTTCTTTTGTTGATGGCATTGATAGGATCTGGCAAGGCGGACAGGCTTTATACATTGGACAGCCTGCGCATACCAATGGGACAGATCTTAGATAGCATCACTTGTCCAAGGACAAGGCACATCATCACACTTATGCACCCATCCCGGATACCGTCCTTATCAAAAGGTTGCATAAACATATTTTGGCTCATCATGCGATGAAAGGAGCAAACAGGAATCCTTTGTTGCAATGGGCGAATGATGCAATCGAAGCTCGAAGGATTTCTCGTAATGCGCCCCTCACACCTGGACTATGCTCATGGACGTATTCACATGATCGGTGAATTGAATGGCCAAATGATGTTGTCGTCAAGGGACCAACACGCTTCCATTTCTCCGAGGAATGCCTCCTGCCTGGTCATAATTACACAACAATTGGATCTGATGCAAGTGAGTGAGAAGGGATCCTCCAGGTTCCGTGGACCCGATGGGTGTGCCAAAACGCTCAAGAGGAGGCGCCAGAGGCGCTTGCTTGAAGCCCGCCATCGAAATAATATACATCCGTCGCCACCGCTTGTTTGCAAGAAGTCGTTGCATCAGACAGCGCCATATTGAGATTGTACGCCGTTCCGTTTGTCGTGCACGATACAAATGAGGAGCTATACGGAATGGTATGGCGGAGCCTGCTTTCCCTATCTCTTATCCAAACAGATATAACATAGCTCCCCCAATACTATTCCAAATAGACACCACTGGACCCTTTTTCTTGACGATTTCCAGGGTTTCGTCCATCCGTGAAGAGAAAGGACGTCAAAGGAACGTCGGGAAATAATTGAAGTCGAGAAAGTGCAGAGGATGGAATGCGATGTGATCTTACAATACTATCATCGTAAGAGCCTGCCTTTGAAACTGGACATCCGTATCATTGACCATAGTGTCGAAGAACCAGGTAGGAGTAGTGTTATCATGCCATGTTCCGAGGAGACATAGGAGCCTGTCAGTGTGGCAAATTCATGGTATTGAAGAACGCGTTGCCTACCTAGAAAAGCTGCAACACATTGTAGCAAGAGAGTATCTGTTTCTCTGAAAAGAGCAAGAATTCTCTTGTCACGACCCCTAGACTCTGTGTAGACGCCAATGCAGGCTTCGCCTCAATGTTATCTCGGCCACGTGGGGCGTGGTGTCGTAATGTTTGCTCGACTCCACTCGTTATCTTTGAGTTACGTACATCAAAGCAATGCTTCCGGCCTTTAACACATTGCCAGGATGACTTTTACGAGACGCTAGTGGAAATTGCTTCACAACACGTGGGAATGTGTCGAGCTTGGTGAGGGGTAATACGAGGTTTCTACTGAAGTGTTGAGCAGGGATTTGAGCATAAATATCTCGGTCCCCCCCCGACTTCTTCCTTTCTTTTCATCCATCTTCCACTCATTCAGAATCTCATCCCGCCTCCAACTGCAACACTTCTCATATCATCTCATCGCCTCTACTGTCGTGACACCTACATTCCATCTCATCTTCACAAGACTCACATCTACATCCTCACTCTTACCATCTCGGCTTACTGCTTTGCCTACAACACATCAGAGCTCACCCAATCAAAGCATCTCACCATACAATTATGCAAACACCATCGTCCACAGCCGCAGGAGAGCAAAGCATAGCTGCCGGCCCCAGTGCTGCCGTCGCCCAGCAAATGGAGGTTGGCTCATCATCGTCGTATCCAACCATTATGTGACCAAGATGCTCACATCGTATTCAATCAAGGAACTAGATACGAGCATGCTAGAAGCGGCTGAGGTAAGTCATATACTCGCCAAGCCTCAGCTCAGGTCTAATATCATTGCCTAGTCACAAGCACAAGGGGCCGCACAATGGCTGCAAGTGCATTCCCAGTCAGAGCCGGAGCAACCACCATCTGTACGTGCCCAGTCCCACCTTGCCCACCTTTCATACAACTTACAAGCCCCAGTCTCCCCCCGACAACTACCCGGGCGTTCTGAACATAGACAACCATGAGTGGTCAGACGCAGAAACCAAGTACCTCATCGCCTCCACGCTCCTCGGCCGATCAATGGACTACATCTCAAACTTCTTCGCCAACACAGATGGCTTCTTCAGCTGGCCAGTCTCATACTGCAGACAACGTATCACCTACCTCGCGGCCACTGAAGTCCACTTGCCTCGAGACTGGATGGTCTCAAACACCATCCTTCATCCGCCATACATCCCACAGCTATCGCCAGACGAGGAAGCGGAGCTGCGCATCTTCGTAGAAACCGGCCACATCTACACCGACTATATCTTCCGCGACTACCGCACTCGCCACTGGCTACGTCTCGCTTGCCACGAACTCTACAATCAGAGAGTTACCGAGCCGGAGCTGTGGAAGGCTAAATTCGACACTGCGGTCGAGGCCGCTGACTATCGCCGCCGTGGCTTGCAAGACAGGATGATACAGTGGCGCAATGAGACAAGAGAACGCCGGGAGCGATTGGAGGCTGCACAGCGCACACCGCGATTCCCGGGCGTGGTCAGTGACGATGAGATTGCTGGTGAGGAGGCAGTTTGTGATTGATGATTGGCGGAGCAGCGGTGGTACTTGGGGGAAATGGTAAGATCTGCTCTGGGTGCGGTTCACATTCCGAGGTTGATTGGCTAACTTTTCTCTCAAGGCAGGAGGAGAACTTGGTTGAATGGCAGAAAAGCGGCGTGGACACTTGCGTCTTGATTTCAATTGCGTGTGACTTCTGTTCTGACTTGATTTCTGCTCTGAACTTGATATTCACTAATCTGCTTTCATTTTCCTTTTCTAAAGAATGGAGGATTGTTCGGTGACGCGCGGTCACTGCTCGCATGCACTTTCCTTTTCTGAAGAATGGAGGACACCTACTAGTGTGGCTCGAGGCTACTACTACTACTACTTCACTTGGATCTCACTTTGAAAAGAATGGAGGACTCATCTCAGTGGCTCGAGGTCACTGCTTGTGCTTTTTACCTTTCCTTTTCTAAAGAATGGAGGATAATGTCATTGCGGTCCACGCCGGCCAAAGCGGGGCAAGGAACTGTGGTTGGGAGTGCAAGTCAGCTCTTGAGAGATGAGTCACTGTGCACCAGCGAACATAAAATAGCAAGAGAGCGACATTGCACAAGCAAAGGAGACGGTGGGGGATGGGCATCATAGATATGACAGATCTCATGCAATACGTTCTCTTGAATACAGTGCCATTTGCTTGATTCGTAGAATGATTCCTACCGTATCTTCCATCTATGCGTATTCTAGACAATAGACCCGCTCAATCAGATTTCCCACCCCAACTTGGCCAAGTCACCACTCTCCATGTATCCCCTCAATTTCCAAATCGTCTGTTCCCTCGTCAGATCTCCAGCCCGGAGCCCACTGAGCCCATATGACCTCCCCCATGCTAGTCACCATACACCAGCACAATGCATCAGAGCTCGCCAGAGAGCGGCTGCCCTCGTCGCCAAAAGCTATGCCATTCGGTCATCCTTCATGGTGCCAGACAACCAACCGGCAACTCGCAAAAATTAGTGCATTCGGGTGTAGGGTCAACTTTTTCGACTATCTCGTAGCCGAAATGGGCCACGAGCCCATTGGAGAGGCCGGGGGGAGCCGCCACAGAGAAAGCGGCACATTCTTCGTTCGTCATTTGACGATGAACGCGAAATTCAGTGTCATCCATGTTTGGTGGTGATTCTGCGTCTGTCTATCTGAATGCCACTGCGGGCATTGGGGGGGTGGATTTGGCGGCGGTGGCGGCGGGCCGAGGGGAATCCTTCATCGCCCTCCATCGTCCTCGTCGTCGTCTACGACGATGGGCCGCGCCCGCGTGGAGCCAGCCAGGGGGGAGGAGGGCGCAACGTTGGTGGCGGCGGAGGCGGCGGCTTCTTCACGCGCGGCTTGCGCGTTGGCCTTCTTCATACCCGCCTTCTTCATACCCGCCTTCTCTCTGGCGGACGTGGCGCAGAAGAGATGGTGAGATCCAGATGTGGAGAGCCCAAATTGAGAGTGTGCCTGGGAGAAAAATTGCTCAATTATGCAAGATGAGCTTTTTGTTGTTCGCTATACTAGCTTCAGCATTTCCCTTTACGGTGTGCCCGAATCTAGCAATGAGAAGTCGCAAGCCTTGAAACTAGATAAAAGCCGGGAGTTATAAAGCCCTATTCTGACCACTTTCCTGGTTTCTATTTAATTTTTCCTTGGGTGTCTCCAGTAAAAAAGGCAAATGGGATTTGATTGAGATCTGGGCAATTCCGGCTTTTGTCCAGACCATTCGCATAGACTTTGTGTATGTTATTGACTGTCTGCATGATGTGGTTGAGCTGGTCGTGATCCATTGTGATCTGGGCGGACCGTACTGGCCCAGATTGGTGCACTGCGCGGGAGGTAGAGAAGAGCAACTTTGCAAGAAGCAATAAGAAAGAAGCTTTGCGATAAGCTTGGCTCTGAGACGGCGAGAACGGGGAAAAGCCTTGCAATAAACGTTGCTCTAGGAGGGGAAGGGAGAAAGTCTTGCGATACACTTGGCTCTGAGTGATGATCAGGCTCGAGTGAAAATCATAAGGTGCTCGGCAATTCAATACCTCTGTACACAATCTGGACCTACGCCCCCTCGTTCGTAGATCTCAAAAATGGGTGCAAACCCTGGGTACTTTGCTTCAGCTGGAAATCGAACTTGCGGCTGTTGAGGGAGCTGCGGAGCTACGGTCGGCATCCTCATGGGAGTAGGTTGGAACCGAAAGGGAAGTTGTTGAGGCAAATGAGCTTCTCCCTGTGCCTTAGCTTTGGGAACTTTCTTCTTCGTCCTTCGTATGCTGACAATCAGCGCAGGGTCTCTCCGGCCAGATAAAGGTAAGGTTAGATATCATCGCTCGTATTCCCATATTGTCGATATACATCCTCCTGCCCACTGCAGAAGGGTGGCCGATTCATCTATAATCCTCTCGCCGCTATTTGGTAGAATATAGCTTCGACCCAAACTTTGCTTGTTCTGTGAACTTACAGCCGATCTTAGGAGGTTTCTCTCCCTCCCTACGCTTGATGTTCTCCCCCCAAGATTCGTAGACCTCCAGCTAGGCTGACGGGTGGTAAGTGGTCTTCGCAGCGTCATCATCTTCATTTTGGTTTTCTGAAGCCTTTGAGGATCCGTTCGGTTTGCATGTTGTCCCAGAAGCGGAGATGGATTTCTTGGCCCCAGTCTTCGGTTTGGTAGGAGCGCCTGCCGGTTTTTTCTGCATTCGAATAGACGGATGTGTTTCTTCAAGGAGGCTTTACCATACCTATGCGTTAAGTTTCCGCAACAGAGTGAGTCTGTTCTTTGTTGCTAAGCATTGGATTCGGGCGACGAAACTGAGAGCACCACGTTTCTAGATCGCTATCGCTCAGGTCGTTTGGGTCTTTCTCTCCTTCAACTCCTCAACATTGTAACCACACCTATCTCGCTCATACGGACAGTCCTTCGCTACCCAACTCTCTTCCCCCTAATCACTATCCCATCCGTTCGGTGTCTGCCACAAGTCCGTATAATACTTGACATTCGGACGAGTGTCTGTCACCGGACCCCTTGCCTCCTCATTGTACGCAAAGCGCACACTGTCCGATTTTTGGAATTGGTGAGCTCAGAAAGCTCGGGCTCATCCTTTTCAACGTGTTTACAAGACCAGAATTTGTGCCAGCTGTTGTTTGCAGTCTCGGCGCTAAATAGAAGGTTCCCAAAAGTTTCCATTGATTCCATTTCAGCTGGGACTAACTCACAATATACAATAGCTATTTTTTGGTTTATTGTAGAGAATCCTATCGTTAAAACTGATCGATGTCTCTGATGACTTGGATAGCCGCTGTACACTGCTCATACGGATCGCGTTGTCTTCAATTTTGATCTGCAAGAGACGTAATTTTACTGAGCTCCGAGCTACAAATCAAGATCCCACCTTCTTTGCTAGCTTCAGTCCAAGAAATGTCAACCTCTCGAGATACTAAATTTATCAGCGTAGTCTACCACAGTAATCCCATGCATGTTCAGATGCTTGTCTATTTTTCAAAGAAATTAAAAAGAAAGAAAGTCAAGAGAGCTGGCACAAGCGACCAGGATGTCACCGTAGATAACGCGACCCCTGTGCACGAACACCTTCGGATTCGCGGATCCGTGGGGTACTTCCTGTTCAGCTGGGTAAGGGAACGGGAAAATATAGGAATTCAGAAACCTTAAAAAGGCTCTAAATAGCTTAGAAAGACTTACTCCAATCTTAGTTAATTTGATATATTTGATAAATAACGGAATTATAGAATTGCATGAGATTGCCTCTTGCTTCAAGGCTTTGGTCGCCAGTCGCTTGGACCTTTTCGTAGGGCTCGGAGTCCTCGGTTGGGCTCAGCCTTTCCCTCCAGAGCGTTGTTGATTGCTTCGCAAGCAAAGTCAAACATCGACTCGAAACGCGACACTGAGAATTCTGGTTTCAGCGCTCGTGCTAACTCTTTGGCGCTTGTGCCTCTACACCAGATTAATGAGTCTCTCAGACAGGTTTCTTGATGGCGTCGCCAGAATTTTGGACGCTGGCTACCGCGACCTTCACGGTGTTCGTTGGCGAAAGTGCTTTTGCTATTAATAAATAGGCAGGGAGATGCTCGAGTAAGCCGAAGACTTGGCGAAGCATAGCTTATCTGGCATACAAAGGAAGGGCGCATACTGGTATTGCTTAGAAAAGCAGACACGCAGGTGATCACCTAAATGTGCGTCGTCCATAATAGGTATATAAGTCTATTAGATATCGGCTGTCAGGAGTCCATTAGTCTTTTTATTCGCCACCCGGCGTTAAACGAAAGCCTGTATTATCGACTTATAGTCGAGATCTCGCTCCTCGATAGTTATGATATAGAAGCCGTCATAATTCTAAGTCTAGCTGCTATAACGAAGACCTTGAAGGTTCTTGAAACTGGTTCCTTCGACCCTGGTAATCGAGATGATCATTTGTGCGATCGTACGATCATGCTCCGAGCGTAGCGGCAAAGGTATCGATGGTAGGTCGGGCACTGGTGTAGACTTTGGTGTCTGAAGCTGAGAGTCGGTGGTATGAGTAGGGCGTTCCTGCTGTTTAAACGGTACAGGGGGAGTAACCGACTTCACGGTGCGTCGATTGCTTTTTACAAATTGGATAAGACCAGTCACGCAGCTATCGTTCCAGGCGCTAGTTGGTACCCTAGAGAAGATAGTGGGATACTTGGTGCGCAGTTCTAGGGCGAACTGGGAGATCTCTTGACTGAGCTGCCGTAGGTCTCGAATATGGCTGTACGGCTCAAAGAAGGCTGCGCATTCCGCGATGAGTGTGGCTAATTCTGTATCACTGGCTTGAAGGCCTTCTTTGAGTATACTGCTACGATCTCTCCATCTGTCATCCCTTTGGGATCTATTGTATTATCCTCGTTCTACCACTCGTTGCTTCTGACATTAAGTGATGACCACCTTTACAACAGTCTCTGAAAGGGTCTGATGGTGGTTTCTGGTGGTTCGCCATCTTTCGAACCCACCCTCAGTATCACACACTCACGCGCGGTGACCTAAGTGCTGGGCCCCTCCCTTAACCTGCAGCACTGTCTAATCTGTCCATTCGTGCATTGGCAGATGCCTATGATGACAATCTTTCTCGAGATTCAGGGCAATTGCGCTGGATGCGTAAGTCGTAATGATAAAACTCGTAAGGAGGCTCGTCACAGTTGTGCTCGCGATATGGAAGCCCAAAGCAATTGATCAACGGCGCAACGGTCTGGAAAGTATGTATAATATATCCAAAATTGATTGGGATACGAAGACCTTCGGATTCGATGAGTTCTCGTTCCATTAAAACTTGATACAGGGGAAGTAGAGAGCATAGATAGGTAGATTACGGTCCATTGGTTGCAGAATAAGTGCTATTGGTTTTTATAGCCTTCATCGTTGGAGAAGATTTAAGCCTCCTCCCTACATTTCGTGACCTCCGATGAGACTGTATCTGTAACGAAGGCAGCTTCTTGTATCGAAGCGTCGGCTGGGGTTCCTGCATTTGCGCTGAGGAAATACGACTCATTTCTTGCGTTCTCACTGAAAGAACCCCACTCATGGCGTGAGTCCGCAAGTTTTTCAAGATTGCAATCATATCTTGATGGTATATTTATAAGGGATGAGGTTTTGCAACTTCCAATTGCATCCCTTCACCTTGCACCAAATCTTCTAAGCTTGACCCCTTATAGACCGTTTCAAGAAAGTGCCAACCGCTCTAAAGTTTGGTACTGGTTCATAGAGCTGTAGGTGTAACTACCAGGTGTAACGTTCTGTAGGGATTTTGCAAGGTCTCTCGATCAGTAAGAGATCTCCCCGTGCGTCTGACCAGCTCATAGTAGAGGAAGGCTTTTACGTCATGTGGTATAAGCATCTGCCGGACGGTTTGGTTGAATTGCTCATACTCGCGTAAATATAGTGTCTCTCCAGGAACATAGCAATATATTCGTGAATCGCGTCTCGTGCCTGGATCTGCGAGAAAGTACCCAGGAAGCGCTGCATTGGTGCTTCTCGAGTGTCGTCCGATGAAGGCGAATTTTGTCCGAATCTAACCTACTGTGACGCTAGCAGTCGACTCAGACTTACTTCTCAGTGGCCACTTGCTGCTGCTGCTCTTGTTGCAACGGCTGCATTATTGGTGGTGGCGGAGCTGTTGGGCGGAGCAGGGGTGCAGAGCGGCTTTCGTCGTCGATGTCGTTGTCCTCATCGTCACCAAAGACTATAGGGAGCCTGAGCGCAGGCGGCGGGGGCAGTAGCGGCACCAACCTACACAAGGTCTGACACGGCGCGCGCTGCTCATAATGTATGACTAACTAACCACTAACATTCAACCACTAGAGACAATTCGGCTGTTTTTACGATGCGACTTACAGGCGTATTAGCCCCTGCGGACCGGTCTTAGGACACCAATGGGCAAATAATGGAAAGCCGTGCGCACTCCTGCATTCGGTAAGACCCAAGATGATGAATTGATTGCAATCTTCCCCATCCAGGCGGAAAAGGGAAGGTGTGGCGTTGGGCGCTGGACAGGTCCTTCGCTGTGGGCGTCAGTATCGCATCGAGGAGTACTTGTTGTGCCTGCTTTGCAATGCAGGCGAATTCAGAGTGCGCTGCGTCACTTGGCCTTGATTCAACAGTATATTTACCGAAAGTAACAATAATCTGAACACTCATGTTATTGGCGGTGTCCATAGTCACATCTCGGTCTTCATCCTCCCCGTCGGACCATCCGATCGGTGACTCGTCACTTTCACCATTCTCAACCTCTGAATAAGGCTATCGTGGGCTGGGGGTGGTTGCATATTATTCTCCGTGTGAATTGATCGCAGTAACCATTACCGCTGGATTGAAGCTTGCCCCGAGCGGCTTTAAAAGAATTGTAGCCACGACCAATAGTCGTACCTCGCATACTCTTATATTAGTCCTAAGCCTTCGTAGAGAGACGGATGAACAATGTAGGAAGTTCTAGTGCATTCCTGGTGATGCGGTAAAATTCTATCAGCTAATAGTCGTATAGTGCACCAGGAGGATGAGTTTCATGTATGGCTGCGAAGAATCCTCAATATATGGGCGGACTGCGAGTTCATTGAAGACGAGGTCACTGCTGGTGGGAGTCCTCTGGAATGACAATTTTTCGTGTTGGGGGGACCTGGGCACGACCTCCAGAAAAGCAGGTAACACAGGTGAAGCAAATACTTCATTTTTTGGTTCCTGCCCTTTCTTGTTCACACCGCAGAAAATAGGAGCACCCCCGACTTAAGACTTTGACTTCAAAACCGCTTCGAAGCTTCCGCTTTGTTCCTCAACTGCCTTCTGCTTCAATACGGGGACCATCTCTGCTTCGATTTGCTTCCTGATATCTACTATTATCAATTGAACTTTTTGGTCCAGTTCTGCTTGACATTCTGCGCTCTTAATCTCGTCCCGACTTATAGGATCATTTTCAACTCAGCGAGTGACTGATTTGATGCTCTCCATTCAGTTTGAACCTTAATCCACCCACCCTCGTACTTCCATGATCTTTCTTGATAGTGGAGCATCTACTTGCTTATATATGAGCTTTACATTGTGATCAATGGATGACCTCTTGTTGATATGTTAGCAATGTTTCCATTGATTGAAAGCTATGTGTGTGGAGCGCAGGAAGACAAAATCTATCCGCAACTAGCTATCAAGGCGTACTAGGACGTACGGCCAACAGCTACGAGCACGTGATATGTATGGGCCTTGTCCATGGGGCGTCTTCAACACCTCCAACACCTCTGAGTGCTTCTGGGACCTTTCAATCCCGGAGAGCCACCCAATAGCTCTATGAATAGAGTGACAGCGCTGGTTTGTGTTATGAGGATGGTACCGTAGAACGTATTGATTCCAGCTCGTGGGAAGACTCCTGGAATGGTGGTCTATCAGGAGCTGCGTGGCTCCACCGCTGACCATTGCCGTGGCAGCAAATTATATCCCGCAATGGCGACACCTTATCCTCTATAGCAAGCTCTTATTGTGACACGCTTTAATAAGCGCCTCATCTAGAGCTACATCGATCGGGAGTGGCCACCACATAATGGCACAGACTCCCTTTTGAGTCTCTCCAAAACGCCTGTGTAAAACAGTCCAGTAAGAAAGGCGTATTGTACATAATGAGAACTTCGGGTCATGAGCGATGGCCATAATGGAACACTGTACGTCATGTGCTTTCGTTGGTGGTTGACCAGGATTCTGCGCCTGAAGAACCGTTTGCTTTGATTTTTTTTTCTAGAAGTATCAACATACTTCTCCAACTTTGCGGTTTCTTTTGCATCAGACTCCGTGAATGGCTCTGGTACATTCTGCTTGTCCTCGTCGTCATCAGCAACTATTTCTCTGGGGACACCGATTAATTCCTTTCGCGTCTTTGCCCAAAATGACCAGATGCTGGTAATTTGCCTCACAACGCCAGAGTGAGCGACACGTGTGATCATGCGGTATCGTAGGACCGAGATGGACCAGCGATGCCGGCAGGACCGGACCAACGTGGAGACGACTAACCTGCCTGAACTGGAGGAGTCGGGCGAGCGGACAGGCGAGGTATAGGTGAAACAGACAATCAGCTGGGCGGAAGGCGACGGCGACAGACGAACCGGCCGAGATTGCTGGAGTGGCTGGGCAACAGAGCGGGACGACTGAGACTCGGGAGCAGGCCGGCCCTGACACCTGCCACCATCTCCTACATAAGTAGATCGAGCGTGCGCTTCTGCAGGAATGAAGAAGGCCGCATTATCTGGCATATTGCTTATGTTGCTGTCTGCCTACTATCGCTCCCACTGCCTGACCCTGCTGCTTTATTCGCCTTCTTCAGTTTGTCTAGCTGCTCCCTCATCTGCGGGGAATATGCCCCTTCTCCAACAAAATGGTTGCTTTTGCTACACTGTTGTTATGGCCCCCTTTTTTCAAATTACCGCAAGCTCCAGCGAACCATCCTTCGAGGAGATTACAGTCCTGAACACTAGCAATGTCAGTTCTATGCATACAAAGGCAGCAACTTCTGTTGGATATTCAAAGACGAGCATTGTTCCTCCATGAATCCAAGCCCACAGCAACTCTCTTTTTTTTTTCCCACCAACGTGGGAAATTAGTCCATTTCGTATGAATGGTCAATACCCCACTCACCGCCATCAGGACGTGATGGCATTTTGAATAATCCGTGCAATGCCTGCATGGCTAGCGCCGAGTTGAAAAGTGATATTTTGAAAATAATTGGTGAACCTCCTCAACTCAGTTCTGAACAGCAATCTTCTGGACAACAATCCTCTTAACAATAATCCATGGACCAATCCAGTCCTGCTGCTGGGAAGACGGCTGCGGACATGACGCCTTCGGACAAGACGCCTGCCGACAATTGACGAACTAGTGCAATCGCCAGGTCCGGAGAAGCCAACAAACGTGAGGACAAGAAAACGGTTGATCGTCAGAGAGTTGCAGATCTGCTGTCTTATATGGAGCATTCAACGAAGTATCGGCTTTTTTACCAGGGACACTCCACCAGCAGGTACGCATCCTACAGTCAGTGAAATTACGCCTTTCCTAATCTTTTTCAGGTTGCAAATTGCAAGCGGGTTCATGATACCCTCCCTTAAAATCTCCATTATTGAGGGGCCAGCACTTAAGCGTTCAAGACACTGGCAAGATTGGCTGAAAAACTCCTGAGTTGATCAGCAAGGCCTCTAGAAGATGGGAATCTTTGGGAAATCTTTCTGGCTCCCTGACGGCAACGTAGATGCCCTCATTGATCTTTGCTATTGTCCAATGGTCTGGATGGGAGAATAGAGGCTTTGGCTGTTGTAGGCACGCCTGACGCCCGAATGAGATATTGCGGGCAGCTTGTCAGTGTCGGCGACCTGCTGTTGGTGGTGGCTCTCCTTTGAACACAAGAGTGAATGAAGAAGACGGGTTCACGCAATTGTAGCCGGATTGCCTGCGATGCACGTCAGCAAGTGGGGCGAAGATTGAGCGCCGGATGGTCCGACTTGCTCAGCAAACAATCAACGCGGTGATCGGGCAGGCACAGCATATCATAGCCTTGAGTGCGACCGTCCACTTGCTCAACAATTGTGGTGGATGCAGACAACTCACGGCTTGCCAGATTTGATACCAATACGGGGCACAAACTCGCATTAGTAGAAGTAACTCTGCTCCAGCCAACGTCTCTTTCAGGCTTCATTATTCTCCTGCCAAAGTACATTGACCAAGATGGTCTTCGCCGGCTTCTTCTGACCTCGCTCCCACATCATCTCGTCGTCGCGCGCTGAGCAAATGAGGGGTATTGCGTTTTTGGCGCGATGGGAAGGCTACAGGGCATTCATCATGTAGTTTACGACGTAGGTGCCGATGCGTTTCCGTAAGAGTGTCTCTTTCACAAACACTTCCAGCTGCACCGTTCCGCGGAACACCGCGCCCTTTAATTGGGGAACGCTCTCCACTTTGGGTTCGACACATATACTCGTCCGCCCCCGTCTGTCCAGGCAGTCGGTTCGTCGATCGCTCTTTCATCATATACAGGCTCATTCTGCGTTTCTTGTCTTGTGCGTCTCTTCTGGCCGATTATATGTTACTTTTCGGTTCGCCTTTTCCTTGAGCAACTTTGCATTGCTAGACATTTGGGCTTTAGTGAGTATTGCTACCTTCTTATCGGTCTCCAACTGTATTGCATGTTCGTTCATGACAGGGTTTTCTCACTGAGAACCGAATTGATATTCCATAGGAAGATCGTCTTCCAGGAAAAGGTCTTTTATCTCTCCCCAATGCCATCGGGAGAATCTCTCACCCAACATCCCCGAATAGAGTCTCGACGTATAGGCGTCACTTGCGCGTTCCCTGCTCTCTTCACGGTCTTTCTCTTCACCATCATCACCTGCTTGTACCTGGAGATCTTTAATAGCTCGGGATCGTTGGCTGTTGGAACTGTACCAGTGGATGCCGTGTACTGCTCAAATTCGAGTTTAGGCTTGGGTAAGAAGGTCACTGTCACATCCAACGACGAGCTGGTCTGTCATGACATCTTTCAACACCTGATCCTCGGATCCAAGGCTACAAATCATGATCCAGGTCTGGTTGAGCTCGCCCATTTGCTCCACTTTCCGGTCTTGTTCCGTGATCTTAGCATCATAGGCATCTTACGCCACGGCGTACTCCTTCCGGAAAGGCAGCAAGTTTCGAGCAGTTGCCAGGATACCAAGATTCTTCTTGAGAGCAATGAGCTTAGTGTCAAAATGGCCAGACCTCAGACTTCGAGCAAAGAACATTTCACTGGCGTAAAACGCGCTGCATAAGTTTCTCTTTCCCAAGACACCCAAGAGCAGCTATAGTGCAACTAGCACATATGTGCGTTCTCGAATCATCGCATCGGAACATTTCCAAGTCTTTCACAGCAGCTAACCAATTAGTGTCGAATGCCCCCTCCCGACCTGAGGTGTAGCGTCTCGTAGTATTCTTGCCACAGGACTGCCGGAGCTTGTTAGAGAGCCATCAAGCGGACCATGATCTGGTCCGGATTCTCCGGAATCTTCTGGGTTATGTTGCGCGCCTCCCCATCTTCCGGGATCGTGTTCTGGAGGTTTTTTGCATAGCGCAGCAGATTGATCAGCCAACGGTAGAGATGCGCCTGGTACAATTGCAGCTGTGGACATTTTGATTCCGTGAAGTCCGAGGTTGAAATTGCGGTCAATGCTTGGGTCTGGCTTGGCTACACTTCCCTCTGCGTCAGCTTCATAGAAGATCTCCCATGGCAAGTTGTCCAGATTTTGCGCTCTTTAGAGGCCCTCTTGCGTCCTAGATGGGCGTCCCATCCCGGCTCTGGATCCTGAGCACGCTTAATCAGAGGCGACATCCATGTTGCTTTGACTTTGAGCAACTTTGCTCTTCTTAAAGAAAATGTAGCGCTTCAACGCCCGTAAGACGGGTGCGAGGTCACGACAGAAAATCATATATATATATTTATGTCTTGAAATGCAACATCTGGGCGCGAATGAAACCCTGCAACATACATCCAGATCGCGATGAAGATGTACTGCTTAAAGCTCTTCTCTATGCTGTCTCACCTTGCTACTGAACGCTTTTCTCGTGGCGTAAGCATTTTACCATTAGGCTCCACGGCGGCTTCACGCCAAAGTCCTTGCTAGCAAGTTCTTCTCCTGGCTCTCGCATTGAGTTGTCCAGCATGTATATCCTAGCGCGAGATCGTCGTGTGATATATTGGTACAATTTATGATAATCATGGTATGCCATCTGACGCTCCTCCCCTGCTCTTTTCTTCTGTGCGCGAGCGACTGGCTTCATACGAGTTTTGTTTCGCGAGAGGCCATGAGCTTCACCCTCGTCTTTCTTCGCCTGCAAAACAGGATTCCTGATGGCTTTGTTTTTGCGTTGCCCTAACACTTCGTTCATGGCATGGTGCGCCAGAACAGATTCATGTAATCTGATACGTGTCTGAAGATTGTCATGTCCAAACTTACATCCCTCTGTCACACACTCCTTGCCTTTCAGTAGACTTTTACAGGTTTTTTGATGTGGTAAAGCCCATCGTGAAAAACTTCCTGTACGTTGCATGCCTATCATGTGTTGGAACCACATCATCTGAAATTTCAAAGGAATGACTTACATCTTTTTGGTATAGAGGACACAGGTAATAGAGGACGTGATGATTACATAGGCGAGAAGTACCGATGAACAGGAGATAAGGCGTTTCAGTAGTACGGCAGCTCTCGCGTCAACTCGTCCAGCATGTCTAAAAACAGATGCCAGCATCACATAGCCATGAAGGTCGGTCCCATAGATTCTCCAGGGTATTAATGCCAATTTTCCTTAGGAGCCAACGAAGTACTGCGCTTCCTTTGGGCGCGAAATACCCAAGATGGCACGAGACTTGTCACCCATGAAAGAGTGCCAGGTGGCCGTCTGATTGTCCGGCCGGAAGTCCTTTCGCCTAGCTACCCGACAGCTGTCTTGTGTGCTCCTTACTTCTTCCGTCCATGTCCTCCGGAACCTGAACGCCACTGAAGATATAACGACAGATGTTAAGTGTGAGGTCCAGAGAAAGTTCGATACGCTCCATGTAGTCAGACCTCCAAATGACTTCTATCGTTGAGTCTTCCAGGCATTCGAAAAGTTTTCGTTGTCCTTAAGTCTTCTGAAACCGAATCTTGACATGACTGAGGTCATGTCATGTTCCAATGCTACGAAGTCTGTTTGCGCGTCATGGACTGTGCCAGTCTCTCAGTAGATAATTGAATCGAAGCAACCTTGTGGTGCTTTTGGGAACCTCAGGAAAACTTTCTTTCATTGGAGGTTACGTCGCGTTTGAACGTGTATGAGATAGCATGCATCGGAGGAGGTGGAAGGGTCAAATCTTATATATGTGGATCTTGAAATACGACAGGTGCGCGAAGGTGAAGATCTTTCACTGATACTCAGATACAGTGAAGAGACATTCTTCATAAGATTCACAATATTGGAATCCAGATAGCTTCACCAGTCATATGATGAAGAGTACTCACACATGACGTGAGTCAATTCGAGTGACATTCGCGGCGCGTCGCCAGATGCTCAGGTCAACAAGTTGTAAGCTCGGAGTGCGGGCGATTCATTCGAAGGTTAATGCACTCATGTCCGTTAATTTGCCTTTATTTTGAAGACTCGTCTTTGTCTTCAAGCCTAACATGCGGCTGCTCCAGCGTCCCTCCAGATCCCAAGGCTTTGATTCGCGATAATCTCCGGTCTGCAAATGTGATGCGGGGAGCTTTTTGGTACGGAATTTTGGTGCAGTTGGACTTGGCAGAGCGCTGCAGAGCTCTTTCAAGGTTCACCGAGCGTGCAATGAGCAATCGGGGTTTATATATATTTGGGGGGATGCCCAAAAGTCCGAGTCCCACATCTGCCTCTGAGATTAACTCTTGTTTGACTTTCTAGGTCGAGGTAGTCCCCGTAATTCAACAGGTTTTCCATTTTGCGTAGGCTGATGAAATCCTTTTTTATTTGAACTGTCTTAGAGTCTGGAACTCTGTGTAGGAAGGCGGTGGAGTGGTACGTGGCGTCCATTGCCTGGACGACTGCGAGAGAAGCTTCCATGGGCCCATCTTCCATCGACTGCATCGGCAAATCTCCGATTATGCTCGATATTTTTGTGCCACCATGACTCTGATACAACTAAGATGCGACGTTGTACCCCATATTTATAGAGTGTCCGTCGAAACAACCATCTCAGCAGAGACCTGGCTTACTTAGTCAAGTCTGAGGTCACCTCATCTGTAAACCCTCCTGCCTTGCGCCGTTCGATATTGCAGTCCCTTACGGAGGGAGGGAACAGGAGGTGTGTCATCGGAGGGATACGCTTCTCTCGCGTGCTGTCGAAATTTCGTGTAGCGTAGTCATCAGCCTTGGGAATACGCGTAGTCATGTGATGGACACGAAAGTCTGGACTATGGACGTAGCCATTCTCAGGGTAATCGCCGGGAGGGATGTCAGCTTCTCGCGGAATTTTATTACAGCGAATCTTATTCCGCTCTAGGTACCAGGTCTCTAGGAAAAGGACGCTCCGTAGTTTGAGTCTGATATTTGTGTCACTGCCTTCTACAGTGCGCAAAGCTCGCAAAGTAAACTTCCGCGTGGATTCTGCCCAGGCGAAGCAGCCAGGACTTGGCTCTACGAGGCAGTTTTGACGTTGTAGCTTGTTAGTACGCAAGAACTGAGGATCATGTAGTCTCAAGACTTTTGATAGGGGATGCACTGGGTGAAGAGCATGACGAATGAAGGGATGAACATGGCGAACTTTAAGGCGGTGACTGCCATTTACTCTGCTCTCTGACCACGCTTTGTGATGCTCTGACTTCTTTCAACAGCTGGCGTCGGCTGGAGATGAAGAATCTTGCTCATGCTTTGAGTAGCGTCAGATTGCGGAAACGGCGTGAGAATGGGGACGGAATAGTAAATGTCAGAAGATTCTGGGGGTAAAAGACATTGTAGAAGGTGTATGTGCTTCGCTAAGGTAAGGGGTGTGAGCAGGCAAAGACTGTGCAGTGTTTGGTTAGATGGATGTAGAATTTAGGAATGAGTAGAGGGTAAGAAGCTTGACGGGGTTGATGAGAATCTCCGACTTCACTCGCAGGCCCTGGAAGGTTTCTGTCAAGTGTGAGATTCATACTCAGTGTGAAGAAGAAATATTTGTGCTGGCATCCTACTCGCTTTTTGCGAGTGTCAGTCATAAGGATGAATCACTTCGAGTGAACGAATTGCAAAAGGAAGTCTGCAAGCCCATACATGAAGCACGCGAGGGAGAATGCCTTGACTTCACTGGCGAAGGGAAAAGTATACCACAATTACCTGGCGTAGAGTTAATGCACATTAATTGATTCATTAAGTCAATAGGAGATGATAAGTCTTCAAAGTAGAATGCATACATCAAAGACAAGGCACCGTCATCCATGAATCCATGTCGGGATCATTGTCGGTTGTCCCTCACACTGGAGATGTTGTGAAGGCATAATAGAGCAGGGGAGATGTCAAGCGCGAATCTCCATGCATTCATTTCGTTGCGCAGTAGAAATTGTCAGACATGATCTGGCGCCATCTCAGATGACGCAATGCGTACACTGCGAAAACGATGGAAAAAGAGACCCATGACCCATATGGATCCAGTGAAGCAGATGGTGCATATTGCACTTCGACATTCGGGATCGACGTACGCAGTCATCTCAGATGCGTTGCTTGCGGGTCTCGCTCGTCCAATGTCGATATCTTCATGCAGACAAAGTTCGGAAAACCAAAGACAGGTCGAAGAATGCCCTATAGGCCAACTCATGTCGTCCAGCGGCCGGTTCAAGTGTGGGCTTGGCTATAGATTAGCGAATCTCAAGAGCTGCAGATCAGTGGGTCGAGAGGTGGGGATCAGGAGCTTGACACATCCCCACCAAGGCTATCAATGCTGCTAGTAGCGTGTCAGTGGCACAAGCTCCACTTATTATTCCTACCAAGTCCAAAGATTTGAAGATGTACGAAAGCTTTGGTCGCAGTCGCCTAATCTTGTTGACTCACCGCTTTCTCATCCAAGATAGACATAGCGGTGTCACGACAAACGGGCATGAACGGATCGAGAGCTATCCCCTAGCTGCATGAAGTCAAAGGAGTTGTGCCGTGCTTGAAGTGGCTTCATGCAGTGGCAGATTCCGGCATGATGGATAGCGAGAGAAGATTGAGGCTGGGGGTGAAGGTCGAAGAGTGGGTGAGAGAAGGTCAATGCGTTGGCAGATTCGGGCAAAGCAGAAGTTTAATAGGGTTTAAGACAGGAACGGCGGCATGAAAATTGTCGAGGTGAATTGTTGTGCATACTGAGGGCCACGCTTTGCTACAGAATAATTGAGACTGTCACCAGTCTTGGCCCAATCAGATTCACCATGTACGCGCTGTGATTCGCTGAAAGGGCCAGCTTGATGACCCGCACCATTGGGACCAGCCCACATCCATCGCCCTTGGCCCACCTTCTTGTCCATCTACATATACTTCTTGCCATGTCATCGTCTCTGCCGCCACAGCAGAATGTTTCATCGACACCAGTCACTCAGGTCTCATGTTGGGCTGCGGCGGCCTCTCATATTTGTAATCACGACCCCCAAGAAGATGAAAGACAAGGATCTGCAGGTCGGGAGATGGGGAGCACCAGGGGGAGATGAAAGCTCCGCTTGACACGTTGTCAAGCGTCGCAACTTTTTTTTTTTGGTGCCCCCAGTCTCGCTGCAGCTCCTGCCTCGGAACCCGCCAAATGCAAGAAAATGTCGCTCGCTGCCCAACCACAACGTACGGGATTGCCGTGCCCATGTATGATCTGACTGCCTTACTGATATGCGCTGTATTGTCGCATCACTCTCCTTGACTTTCTGCGACTCTGCATTCCTTTATATCTGCTTCACGCTCATTGAACTTGGCCGCCTGCCTAACTGACCCAAATCTCAAACAAGCACTTCGACCAAAAGGCGGTGACGAACTCTATGCTGACTCTAGTCACCACTGCGGCCCAGTTCCAGTCGAGCTCTCTCCGAATTTGGCAAAGAGGAAAGGGCGAGGCCACAAAACAGCTTGCGCCGGAGGGAAAAATTCCACAGCTCCTTCGTTGCTACCACATAACATCCTCATCACCTCTACCCTTCCTTTCTTGTGCCATTGACCCCCCACAACCGCTTCAAATCGGGTGCTGTGTACATACACGAGGGCTGGCAAGTTTGGACAAGTGTGAAAAGGGTTGGGATTTTGGAGGGACTGTAAATTATCTAATTGGAGGTGTTTGTGCTTCATACGCGGGTTTTTCGGTGTCAGTGAGCTCCTGTACCCACCACATACCTCAATCGCTGACTCGTATGCAGGAAATAATTCCATTGTTTTCCTTGTCCCTCTCAGCACCTCTGAATCATTCAGCTCCACCAATTGAGCTGCCCCAGCATCCTTTGCAGGTTGAAAGAGTTGACTACAGATTTGAGCTGGAATCTGGCTCCACAGCAGCACAGATCTTTACCCCACCAGCTACATTCTGGAATTAAGAGGCATGGTCATGGTACACAATTAGTATACACGCAAGATCGTATTCGTCAATTGGCGCTCGAACTAGACACCAGGTCCAGGGAGCAGCTGTGTGCAAGTCCTCGACTGCCAGCAACGATGACGCAGACTGTCTCGAGGGATACAACGCGCAAACTACCAACCTCGAAACATTATCGCAGATGATTGAATTCTCCGTTGCGGACTCCTGCATCGGTTCGTAAAAATAGAAGTGGTTGGAGGGGGAAAGGCGGGCGGTAAACGGTATGTCGAGATTTCTTCAAATTGGTCCGCCCTCGCCGCCCAATTGCCCAATGCAGAAGTCGCGTTTCAGGTCGCACCCGGTCTTATGGGACAAGTACAAATACAAATACAAATACAAAAAACACACAAACACATAAAACTGTCGACCCACCACTCAATTGCCTCGTCAACACTTACCACACTTACCACACTTACCGCAGTTTCCTTTCATTCCCTTTCCTCCAACACAATATCTGGGACTGTTTAATGGCTTCTCACGCAAAATGAATGCCCCTTCATCACCACAAAGTGTCACCCCTAGCGTCACCACCGCTTCATCACCACTCTGGCATCCCTCCAAAGAACAAGCAGATCAACTGACAATCATGGCTCAATTCCAGAGACTCCGGACCTTCGCCTTCAATTCGTTGATGGCCTCTTCCGATGTGGATCAAAAGTTCCTCGGCCGATTCGCCAAAGAGACTCACATCAACAATCCATTTCTGAGTGCCATGCTCTACAAAGTCTTAGGTCTGTCCGTTCTCTTATCGAAGAAGCTGATCCGCGCCCGTCGACTCCGCCGTCTCGATACAACACGCGACACCAAATCTCTGCAACTCTACCATCACATAATCTGGCTCTCCCGTGAAGGCCTCACCATCCTGGAAGAATACATCCTCCCCATGGTTGACAACTACGCCTTTGAACTTCAAGTCCTGGCACACAAACTTCGCGCCTCCTTCTACCACATTTTCGTCCTCTTCCACAACCAGCCCTCCATCCACGCCACCTTCATTCCCGCATCCACCACCGGCACCACCAGCGCCGTCCAAACATCCGGCTCCATCCGCCACTCCCCACCACCCCTGCCCACCAACTTACCACCCGGTCTCGCTCCCGTCTCCATCCCAAAGCCATCCGCCACCTTTCTCTTACCAGCACGCAACTACATCCCCGGCGCATCCTCCTACTTCTCCTACGCCGCCGAACTTGCGGATGCACATCTTTTCGGCTCCCACCCCCTCCGGCTCAGCGTCAAGACAGAATATGCAGCATACCTCTACGACTGCCTGCACGACGGTCCCGCCTCACGGAAACTTGCCGCCGCTGCTATACGCGATGTCTATAACGCGGAAGAGGGGATGGACGACGATATGTTCGATGACAGCGCCGAGATGGTGGGCATTCTGGGGCGGATGATGAGGAGGGGGTTGAGAAGCGAGGCCGGATCGCGTAATTCCAGCAGCACGCCCGCGAGCGAGGTCGGCGTGGGGGGGAGTCCGAGCGTGGGGAGGAGGAGTGGGGGGTCTGGCAGCGCTACAACGCCGGGAAGTACCCCGAGGCCTGTCCCTGTGAAGCCGCAGCCGCAGCCGCAGCCGATGCCGGTAAACGCGCAAAGCCCCGTGAGGAAGAAGAGTGGGAATGGCAATGGCAATGACAATGGCAGGAAAGAGGAGAGGAAGAGGGAGAAAAACATACTACAGAGAGAGGTTCCTGTTGTGCCCAGCAGGAGGAGCGGAAGATCACCACGCTGATTGTCTCTGGCTCAATCCTGAAGTCCACTGGACCTCCCGCATCACTTCGCTGGCCAACGACAAAGGTTCGAAGAGCTACTGCCATCTTTGGTCATCCACATCTCACATTAAGAAGAGCGTCTTGAGTCAGAGGTCCACAGGCCACGGCGGATGGCTGGGGCATAGGCCGTGCTACTGGCCTATGCTCGAAGTGGACGCTATTGTATTGTGCTTGCTGCATCACTCTGGAGTTCTGTTTCTGGCTCCTGCTTTGTCATGTATTTAACAGATACCCAATTGCTCTTTGTATTGCTACCACTCCGCCATACTTGTCAGTTGATGATTGGAAATACCTAGCCTCTGCTCGCATTGCTCATACAATCTCTCAGAAAGTTTGGAATCCAGCAACGCATCCTCCACTCTCGTCTTGATCGCCTTCCCAATTCGGGAAGCACGCGTTTGTCTTCTTCAAAACAGCCTTCTACACGTACTCATAAAACCAGAGATCTCCCTCCCCACCATCCTCGTGACCAACTCCTCAAACTTGGTCTCCTCATCCTCTACTATATTATCAGGCAATCAATTTACACAAGGGGTTTCCATCCTGGGACTCCACCCCTCGTCCCAATCATACCCTATAACCCAACGCGTCGAAGCATGGGAGGCTCTCACTCCCCGTCTCCTATCGCCCTGCGCCCTTCCACGAGGGCCAGCAGCGTAGAAGGAGAACCCATTGGCGCTTCTATCCAGCGTCCCCCATCAATGTAACCAGAATCCTCCGCACGAGGCTCCTGTCAAGACCGCCCTAGAATCACCAGGAACCCACATTCACCCCTTCTCCCTCCTTCCTCACCGCCCTTTCCGGGTCAACGATTCCTGCAACAACCATTGCAGCGGACTTGCCCCCATCTGCTGCTGCGCTGCCTCGCCAGTCACTGATGCCACGGCCTGGGATTGATGGGCATAGCTAAGAAACCTTGCAGTCCCAACGATGCCCGTGCCACCGCGGCATTGCGGCGTCCGCATGAAGGCAACGTCGAACCATACTCCAGCTTCCTGCTACCACTGGGAGAAGACGGTGGGGATACATGGTGTGCGAGGTTCGTGATTCAAAAAAAAGCAGGATAGAGCTGTGTGGGCCTGTGGCAGTGAGGTCGCTTTTACAAAGAAAAATTGTGGAAGGGGTATGAGGTAGAAGCGGCGGGGAGCACATGAAAGGGAAAGGAAGTGTTCTGTTTCTTTGATGTTGTACGCAGCGCGGCGTTCGTTCGCTGCTAATTTCTGTGTTTCCGTGTATATGTTCGGCCTGCAAATTTCTTTTGAAACGGATTGTATGTTCCTTCCCCACGAACACGGAAATTACCAAAGAGAGCAGGACGTGAAGGAAGTATTTACGTACCCATAGATCTTCGTTTGCTGTCCGTACGCTTTCAGGGGGTTACTGATTATACTTTATACCAAACTTGGGGGAAAGATGTCCCTTTGACAACAATTTATCAAGCCATTGATTTTGGCTTCTCCCAGAATCCGACTTTTGCCTCCCTATCCATATTCCCCCCCAACCGGCTGAAACTTCCTTCGACGTCAGACACGGCGGGCGAGCCCATCGCGCCAGCCAGCCAGCCAAAGTCGAACCTCTCCAACAATCACTGTATGTAAACATGTGAACAAAATCGCCGGGGCCCCCCCTTCCCCCCAACGGGCGCCATCTCCAACCTCCTTCCTTCATTTCACATATCCACCAACCTAGGGGGGAAAAAGGGGGCGGAGCTGCATAAACCCTGCATTACCCCATGAGACACGCCAGATAAAGCAATGAACGGACAGACACCCCCCGTGGCTGAGTTAGCGCGGATGGATGGGCTCGTTTGTGGTTGGTGTGGGTGGTGGGTACCATGTTTGTTTATGTGGGTGCCTGCTTTGATCGATCTTTTTAGAATGTATATGTGCGCGTGTGTCCGTGTGTGTATGTGTATGTGTGTGTGTGTATGTGTGTGTGTCTCTGTGTGTGTATATGTATGTATGTATCTGTGCCTCATACACCTCGCACCGTATATAATTTCCCCTCGTGCGTGCGTGCGTGTATATCTATAACCCACCCCCAGCATCTCCCCTGACTGTACTTCACTGTACTGCACCATATACCACAACACACAAGAAAACTGGAAGCATGGGATTCGAGGTCTCGCACAGCACTATGTCTATGTATGTATGTGGAACGACGAACCCCCCATTCCCCCCCCTTTTCCCCACCACCCCTCCCCTTTCCCCCACCACTCCCCCCGCCGGCTTCCCGCCTCCCCTCCCCTCCCCACCTCCCCCTTCCTACTACGAACAAAAGCAATTAACACATCAGCACTGGGCTACCGCTACCGCTACCACTGCGTGGATACCCAGCCCAGGTACGCAGCACCCACCACCATCCTTACCTGCGGTATAACTCGGTAGGCCGCACCGACGTTCCCAGCCTTGGGGATGAAGTGGGGAACGAGCAGGTCGTTGGCCATTCATCGGGGGTGGTTGGAGTGGGGCGTCGTTCCCGAGAGGGGGGGAGGGGGTGGAGCATTGTTGTTGTTTGGGCTAGGGGTTTTTTATGTGTGTGTGTGACTCCAGTGGGTGGTGTGCTGGGGTTGGAAGAGGGTCTCGGCGTTGGTGGGGGGAAGATGGTGAACAATTCCATGTATTTAAGGAGAAAGGAGGCAACAATTCATGAGTTTGCTAGTACGACGAGATTCAACATACGACGCCGGGAATTTGCCAAACAGCATTCAAGCGAAACCCAAATGCAGAAGAAGAGCCCGGTCCTCACCACCCATCATTGTTGAACGCGGGCGCCATGATCTCATCCTCCTCTTGCCTGTTCCACGCTCCCCTCGCCATGAAGTACTCCCGGTACCTCGTCTCCTCCCTGGACTTCTCATGGAATTTTTCGTCCATCAGGTGGACCATGTGCACGGCCAGGTCATGATATTTCTCCATCACTTCCTGGATCTGGTCATCCGCCAACAAGGTCGCGACCTCAAACCCGGCCACTCTCTCGACGACCACGTTACGCATCTCCAGATCGGAAACGCTGGTGAGTGAGTAGACACTCTCAATCACACGCGCCCACATCGCCAAGTCGTTGGTGGTCTGGGAATTCGCAGCATCGGCAGCGGCAACATCCCTGAATTTCTGGACTGCTAGATCCTTGAGGCCGGGGACGTCGAAGCGGTCCCCGAGCGCGAAACACCTGCTGTGCGCGATCAGCTGCGTTTCGACAGTCACGGTGTTGGGGTTGCTGACGCCGTAGTTGGCCGTGTACATATACCGGAACATGCGGCTCAACTCCGCGTGGGTGAAGTCCGGTGACTCGTTGGGCAGCGTGATGATGGGTGTACCGGTTGTGGGATGGAGAGCACCTTGAACGGAATCCCAAGCGGCGCCACGGGATGCGGTGGAATCGAAGCGGACGGCGAAAAATTTGGAGCAGAAGGTCAGCACTGATTTGTGCAGGTGCCACTCGTGGTCTGCAGAGTCACGGACGGTAACGTCCGATTGAACGCCGCCTGCTACATGAAAGTGAGTTTGAGGGCCGTTGCCGGTGACCGAGGTACGGGGGGCTACTCTGAGAGCCATTGTGAGCTTGATATACTGATTTGCTGAAAGGTAGGCTCGAGAATCGATTGAATGGTCGAAAAGGGTTGGCGCTACTTACCGTGATATATATTTAAAAAAGGAGAAGGTGCATCAAGCAAAGCTCATGAAGCTCTCAAGGGCTCATTGTTCGAATTACAAGGAAACATCCAGTTTTTGATTCTTGCGTTGTCGTCTCGAAGAACTTCGTCTTTGTGGGATATGTGTAAGGACAAAGCCAACAGACGTGCGCTTTCTAGACCTGTGAGGCTCTTCGAGGACTACCTCAGATGTTGTAGTGAAATCAAAGACCCATAGAGATAGGGACTCTCATTCACCGTAAAGGAAGACATCATCATACACCATAAACGAACAAACTGCAATAGTATTCGTGACAGACCTTGTCGGACCCTCGTGATGATAAAAGGTTTCTGAATCACTCATGAAATGTCTCGAGGATCATTAAGTTTTCTAGACAACCTTGATGATGTGAGTGTGGTAGTCAGGATTGTATGAGATGCAGGGAAGCGATGACTCATTTTTGTGATTTACCATGATCCAGAGAATCTCTTCCTGAACGAAGCTTTCACCAATGCCCAGCCTACAGAAGCTCGCATGGTTTTGACGCCGCAAGATAAGGCCTCGCAAGCGAGCTCTATTATTGGCCCCAAGCCATATAATCGGCATGAAATATAGGGATCCATTTCGATCCTCATGAGCCAAGTCAGGATGATGCACATCGAGTTTGACAAATGCAAGACCCAATAGGTTCTTCTCCCCGGGGCCGCTATCAAGACACATCTGATGCGTACCCCACCTGTTACCCTGTCGAAGATACACTCGTTTCAATGTGCCCTCGAGAATGACATGGCCCCCTTGGACAAGGCTTGTTGTGTCTGCAGTAGTGTAGTCGATCCAGCACCCTTTTACAGAACATAGCAGGCCTCGATCTGTAGGGCTGGCTGCACGTATTCGACCATTAACAGACGCCCAAGAAAAACTCGGAGCACGATACTGCCAAGGTCGGGTGGATGGTGATCCGTCGCCTTGTTCCTGTCCAACCACCTCCCATACGAGCTGACTAGCTAGACACCGTCTCCACATACCGACCACATACTCATCCTGCGTCAAAGCTTGGACCCTATTTGCAATACCGGAGATTGCAATGAGCTTGTCCTTGTCGTTAGAGAGCATGCCTGCGGTGTACTCCACGAGAACGCGCTGCCACGGCCTCGGCGCAGTACGTTCAGGATATAACAGCGCGTTGCCATCGAGATCGAGACAAGAGGCTTGCACAAAATGCCCATTCTCTTGATACGTGGAGGGATTAGTACGTTTGAACGGCGCCCCTTGCGGAAGTGAAGGAGGCAAGCCATCTGGGTAGGCTTCGGCAGCATCCATTTCAGAACACTCCCAGATCAACTGAACAGAACAAAAGTGCAGCACACGGCGCGCTAGTAGCCGCTCTTGCAAGACCCATCCGCGCGAGATTAGGGGCATCTGTGTCAGTTGACGATCCCAGTCATATCCATTGAGAAAGATGTAGCGCTTTTTCTCCTTACATGGATCGAATAGAGTGAATGCCAGATCAATCTCAAGGACGTCCCACAGTAGCTTCGGGCCTCGGTCGAAGAAGAGTCCTTGGGAGCTGTCGGCTGCCCCGGTGGCAGACAGATTACAGTACGCGTTTTCGTAAATGACGTCCATTTGCGCAGCTTCCCGCGTCCAATCGGATAGATCATCTTCATCTGGAAAGATGCAAAACGTGTCAATCCAAAGGTATCGAACAGAAAGGCGTTGCTTGGTCACGAAGAATGCATCCTGAAAGGTTTTTGGTAGTTCAGTAACCTCGAGACCGGCCTTCAAGGTGGCATATGTGCTTTTCCTGAGATATTTTTTTGTGACACCTCCCCAGCGATGGCTTAGCGTAACGTATGAGGATGATGGTAGTGGCCGCTCTTCGTGTGTGACTATCAGGCGGGGGGAAGATGTAGGCTCTGTTGCCGAGCCAAGATCTATGAGCCGAGTGGGATACCAGCTTCCGAGTATCGGTCCCTTGTTGCAACAAGAATGGTGCTTGACGCAATTGGTCAGCCACTTGGCAGCTAATGCCCATGATTCATCTGAGCTTGTTGAGGTGGAAGTAGGTTTCGCATTCAGATAGCCCTCTAGCTCTGTGACACGTTAGCTCTAGGTAGGACCGAGATTGCAGGGTTGATGAAAGCTTGATCATGGAGCAAAGGTGTATAAACTCGACCTACCAGTGACAGGCTGGAACACCAACAAATTGGAGCCCGAAGTGATCTCGTTCTTGTGCAGGGAGACGATGTGCTGTTTGACATCTGGATCCAAACCTATTCTAAGGTAACAGGCGTACTGGCCCTTTCCAACAGGCTTTTTCCACAGAGAAACCCAAGTCACACGTTTAGGCGTTTGTTGGCGCCACAATTGCTCCTGTTGTTCGGCGTCGAATATAGCGAGGAAGTGGGAACAAATGTAGCAGTGCTGAGTGACGGCACATTCCAGAGACAAGAGGCTCTCATGGTGATTGAATTTGAACAAGTCCCCTTCAACGGCAACGTAGGTGGGTTCTTTACTTCCCTGCAGAACAGCAGTGCAGACCGCACACAGCACGTGCGATGCCGCAGATGACATACTTTGAAGCCTTGCTGAATGTCTTACCGAAGCTTTTAGCTGGTCAAAAATCCTAGTTGATCTTACGTCGTGAACATGCTCTAGATTTCAACCCTGATGAGCGTTCTTCTCAAGCCGATGGTTTGACAGCACAGGATCAAGCGTGACAGCAGATTTGGTCGGTCAAGCAATAAGCAAAGCTGGGGCTTGCAAGGCTGGACAAGGTGAGTCGTGAGTGACGAGCCAGATGGGCCGGATGAATGATAATGCGCTCATCAAAGCGAACCCCATAGTCGCCTAGTTCCATCCGGAATCCTTCCGATTTGTTGTTTCAATATTGTTCATTCAGCTATGTCTTGGTGGCAGCTGGGCCAAGGGTACACCGAGGCATGCGCGGGGAACGCGGGGAAGTCTTGCATCATCAACATGCATAGCTTCTGATAGTCCCGGAGAAGGTATCATAAGAATTCATTGAGCCTTTAAAAGTAGAAGTTGCAGTAACAGAGCTTTGTTGTTTTCCACAGAGGAATTGCTCGTATCAACATTGATCAACATGTCATCCAGCTTCCCTTCCCTTCAGCCGGCCATGACCGTGCTTGTATGTACTATTCTGGCTGATCAAGTGGAAGCTTGAACGACTCACAAGACGCAGGTTGAGATCGGTGGTCCACTATCGGTCGGTATGGCAGTGACTTTCAAATGATCCAATCATACCAACATGACCCACTCATGAAACTAGGATCCTCGTCAAGACAAACACCACTCTCCGTCGTTGTACGCATCCCATGCCAGCCCAATCTCTGATATCTGATATGCTCAATTGACATTATCGGCACATAGCCTATGACCGGTGGCTCGATCAAGTCAGAGCGTGGCTTCTCGCCAGCCATCGACGCCAAGTTCGTCTCTCAAGGGGCAGACTATATCCACAATGACCCTGACGGTAAATTTATGCGTCTGAATGCGCACCAGGTCATCAAGTAAGCTATGATTTTGGCGCAGCATTGCAGGAGGAATCCGCAATTAAACCTTTTGTAGGGACACGACGGAATCATTGATTTATGTCAACTATGGCGGCGTCATTGCCATCACCCCTGGCGTAGGGAAGATCCTTGGTGGGGCCTCTGATGCAGAAAGCACACCGTTTGGTGACGCATGTGCGTTCTGACCAGCCAACTCTGCTTTGGGTAGTCTCAGCTGACATTTCAAGACATTGAGATGAAGTTCGAGACCGGAGATGAGCGTTTCAAGGATCTGGAAACCGGGGTTTTTGTAGGTACTGGACGCTTTATTGTGGAGCAGGACAAGCCTGTAATGGTGGAGTACAAGCTCAGCAAGGTGGTGAAAGGATCCTAGGTGCTTGACCAAGCCCGGGTTGTTGTGGCCGTTCAACCAAGTAATCTCTCATTTTCCACTGATGGACCCGACTTGTCTCTTCCCATCATTGCTGGCAGACGAGCTTTGATCCACCGACCTCTCTTCTGCATCACATCCTTACATTGCACATACCACGGCTTCCATTTGCCTCGACTCCATGTCCATGCTCTGCCCAGAATCCAGATAGCAGCGATCAGAGCTAGCGTCGAGAAGACTGCGACGACAATGCTCAAGAAGGTGATGGTAGAGACATTGCAACCCAACTCATTGCCTCTTAGCTCCCACCTCTCATCTCTTGTAGGGCAAACATCTTTCTTCCAGATTGGTGACAGTAAAGGCCAGGTCACAGGATTGGCAGTGCATACTGAGCTCTGCAGCAGAGGTCAGAGTGGCTGCACATTTATCGCAGAGGGTTGTACACGCGTACCGAAGCACACCAACTGCAGTGATACTGAGCATATAAACACGATCGGCAATCTTGAAGTCGCCAGCAATGTGGGAGAAGAGCATCAGGGTCAGGATACTGGCTCAATCCATTCGGCAAGCTGGCAGTCCCAAGACTTTGTCCAGAAGAGGAGCTTGTCAGGTTTGGCGGCATCAATTGCTTCTCAGTAGCCAGCAGCCTTCACTTTTCAGACATCAGGAAGCGTCCTCCAATGGGTCGGAAACACTGCCGACGCATCAATCGGCCTGCCGATCTTGTGCATCACAGTGATGTCATTAATCATTCAAAGTGGGGATGAAGATGGCGCCCATCTTCTCTATCAATTCTCCCATCCTCAATCGAGAAGATTCTCTCCATCTATAATCCGTCGAACGATTCTCTGACGCATAAAACATCTTACTGCGATCAAAGAATTAAATATAATCGAAGATGCATTTGTCCAGGCAGTTCCTCTCCTTTTCCTTGGCAACCTTGGCGCCCCTGGTTGCCTCTGCCGATCAAAAACCTCTTCAGCAAGAACCACTTTCCTCCTCCTCCTCCAGCGCCCCGAACTCAATTCCTCAAATCGGGTTTGGAACCTGGCGTCTCGATAAATCTAATGCCTCCGAAGCCGTCTCACTCGCCATCCAGACAGGTTACAACCACATCGATTGTGCTGCGATCTACGGCAATGAAAAGGAAGTCGGGCGAGGCATCGCAGATGGGCTGAAGAAGTCCGGCAAGAGGAGGGAGGACATTTGGGTGACCAGCAAATTATGGAATGACCAGTAAGCGCCCTGTCCTACTCTTCTTCCTCCACCTAGCCCCCTCGCTCAGCAAGGTGATGTCTATGCGACTATCAAATAATGACAGACGATGCTAACGACCCATGTTCATCTAGCCACAACCCGGCCGATGTCCCTCTTGCCCTCTCCAAAACCCTGTCAGACCTGCAACTCGACTACCTAGACCTCTACCTGATGCACTGGCCCGTCTCCTCCCAGCCCTCTCCCTCGCACCCATCTGGGGGCAACCACATCTCCTACCTCCCCGCCTGGACCGCCATGACCGCGCTCCTCGAACCCCCAGCCAATATCCCTCCGGGCAAACCCCACCCCCACACTCGCCACATCGGCGTCTCCAACTTCTCCCCCGCACAAGTAAAAGATCTAGTCAAGAACAGCGGGGTGGCGAAGCCGGCGGTACATCAATTCGAATTGCACCCGTATCTTCAACAGCGGGATTTCCTCTCCCTGCACGCCGACCTCGGCATCAACGTGACCGCCTACTCTCCCCTCGCCAATCTGAACTACAACCCTAATCCGAAGGGGGATGCCCCACCCAGTATCCTGGAGAATGACCGTATTTCCGAGATTGCGAAAATTAGGGGCTGTACCAATGCGCAGGTGGTGTTGCAGTGGGGCATGCGTGGCGGGTGGGCGGTTATCCCGAAGAGCCAGCACGCGGACCGGATTAAGGAGAATTACGCATCGAAGGGATGTGTGTTGACGAAAGCAGATGAGATGGTGATGCTGGAGGTCGGAGAGGAGTGGGTAAGGCGGTTTAACAATCCGAGCAAAGGATGGGGGGTCCCATTGTATGAAGGATTGGATGATGCGTGAAAGGGGTCAGTGGAGGGGTGTAGGAGGGGAGCATGACAGAGATTAGCCGTGGTATGAGTGGGAAATTTTGGACACATGCCTGATGGAGATATGATCGTTGCCTTGTTAGGTGGAATACCTAAGTGCGCCAGGCTGTTGCAATACAGAGTGGGGAAGACTGTACGATGAAAGAGGCAGTGGAGCAACAGCATGATTTGTAAATGGGGGTTGAATGATTGAACCGCCCCTAGAACCAGGGGCTCAAGGGGTCAAGGGGGCCAAGGGGCATCAGGAAAGCTGCAGAGAGAGATGTTGGCTTGGCCAAAGGCTTCTCCGCCTTCTTTAGCCAAAATTGATTGTCTTCTTTCGTCTGCTGGCTCAAGTCCGTATGACATGCACTGTCGATGGTGATCTCCCCAAATCTGGCAAGTACGTATTGAGCGCACTTCGAGAGAAAGCAGCTCTTTTCTCTATACCTTATGAGCAGTGTAGGGCAAAGTTCGCGCGCGACAGGAGACTATAGCATCGTCGATGAATGTGCATCAGCTGCCACATTTACACCACCAACAGCTTCAACATATATCCGGAGCATCTAGCCGAACAACGATTTCTTCTTGTTTGGTCACTTACGCTTGCTTATTTTGGCCATGAAGTAGGCCGACTGGCCTCGTCAGGCGCTACGGGCCGCAATAGAAGATGGTGATGGTGATGGTGGCACAGCTGGCGCTCTTTGGTTTCAGGACCACGAACCATACTCTGGCCCCCTCATAATCCTTGGCTACTACCCACAGATACAGAAAAGGTTGCGAGCTACGAAACAGCTATGAACAAGCTGTTCCATGCCATCACCACCCGCTATGCAACTCACCTTGCGTACCTGCTGCACTTTTCTAACCGTGATTGACAAGGGGGCCCCAGCAGGAACATCAATATCGCTTTGCTAGCCTTGGGATACCAACACTGTCTTTATTGCCACCAACTTGGACTGATCAGTTTCTTGCCGTGTTTACCAAATGCTCATGACGAGCCCAACAGATCACACGTGCTGTTTCTATAAGTCCACGACTATTATGACATGGTGGCTCGCACACTTAATGTCAAACAATCCACTGCATATATCTGCACGGCGTTGTATGAAATTTCTTGTGCGTCTTCAATGGCCACGTCTGGGCCACCAACTTTACAACATCAGGTAAGGTAATGAGGTCGTCCACGCCGCAGAACTGCTCGGCCGCGGTTCCTGGATCGACCAGAGCATGTCTCACATTTCCAGACTTCTTGCCTACTGCTACCCCAACCCCCACTCTCACACAATATCTCCTTTTTTTGAGCTCTAGCCAGCGTCTGCCTATGAACTTTCATGCCTGCTGTCAAAGGTAATGCAATCTCGAACACAGCCAAGGAGAAGTACGCCGCGTTGGATGGCAAAGCAGTCTCCGTTGTGCTTCATGGTCAGCGAATCCTACCGTTATGGCTGACACTACATATACACCCAGAGCGCTGTTCTTGACTTCTTTTTATTCTTGTCTCCGCAGTTCACGTGAGCGCTGCTTTTCTCCGACGTTCATTTCAGTTCCTGAGCTCACTGGCCTTGAAGGCCTTTCCTCTCCTTCAATCTATACTGTGTCTTTAAGAAGCAGTACTCCCACAATGGCATCGATCTCCCGTTCCATCGTCTTATTCGTATCTGCTCTCTCGTTCACTGTCCTCGCAAACCCACAGGGACGTCACCGCAACGGCGGCGGCGGGCGTTCTGCCCCGCAACAACCAACAACAACTGCCGCCGTTGCCTCATCCGCAGATAACTCGATCGCCGCAGTCCCACCGCCAGACACCTCAGCCGTCGTAGTCGGCAACCCCCGACCTTCAGTCACCCCAAGCGCCTCCGCCCCCGTCTCCAAAACCCCCACCCAGCCATCCCAACCCATCTCCTCCTCCCAACCCTCCGGCACAAACCCCCCCTCCAACACATGCGGCTCCGGCGGCGGCGGTATTCAAATCCAATGGACCGGCCTCGAAGTCCCCTACTCCTATTCCGGCGGCTCCGGCAAAACCACATCAGGAACCTGCCTCGACCTCACCGGGTTCCAGGGGCAAGTCGCACTGGGCGGGGCCGGCGGCTCCATCATCGAGACGAACCCCTCCAACTACTTCGACGTATCCTACATCCTGGGGTACTCTGTACCCATCGTCTGCTCGGGCGGGGGCGCCGCGACGGGCTGCAACAAGGACCTCTTGGGCAACGGCGGCGTGGCGGGCCAGGTCCAGAAAAACCCGACTGGCCCCGGCGGAGCCAAGGATCCGGGCAGCTACGGGGGCACGGCGGACCAGATACCCTGGTGCTATGCCTGCAGCGAGATCGATCCCTTTTTCCAGCCGTGTGCCGGGTCCGCGTACGTGTACCCGTACGATGATGGCGCGACGGTGGGGCCCGCCACGGATGTCACGTGTTGTGTCGGTACCGATTGTCCCGTCACGGGGCGGGAGGGGAGTACGGCTGGGGGGCATCCGGAGATGAGTCGGGATCCGCCGTGTAATTATTGCGCTGGCACGGGGGGTGGGACGGGGAGTACGAAGAGAGGGTTGCAGGAGCTGTTGGAGGGCGTGGAGGGGGCCAATACGACGACGACGGGAGCAGAGCAGGGAGGGAAAAGGAGGAAGCATAAGAGACACGGGGGCGCGCATGGCCATCCGTGGAGTTTGGTGTTGCCGGCTGGGAGTTGAGGGTGGGGTTGGGATTTTGGGATTCGTATTTTCTTGGATGGGATATGAGAGTAACTTTCATGTACGGTAATCTCTATGTTCTGGGTAGACCAACTGGATTGGATATATTGTCTTAATCTCCTCTCTCTCCCTCTGTGGGGCGGCTGTACAAACAATAACATAGATTCATTGGCGCCACCACCCTCAGCCTCGTACTTAGACCTACCTTTATGACCATTCTTTGATAACTGCGAGAACATATTACTATTGTAGCAGTGATCACCCTGATCGCCAGCACTTCTTCCAAACCTAATTCCCCTCCCTCCACACCACTCACTCCACCCCATCCCAGGCGTCCACCTCTTCACAACAGGCCCTCGCACCACCCACTGCCACTCCAACCATTCCAAAAAAGGCCAAACAATGGCCCGTGGGCAGAATCTGCCCAAAAATAAATAATAGTATGGACATTCGTCACCTACAGGACTCGAACCTGTGCATCCGAAGATAATAGATTTCTAGTCTATCGCCTTAACCACTCGGCCAAAGTGACTTGCTTGAACGGGTTGCGTGAAGCAGTATTGTTTTGCGTTTTCATTCAGATATATATTCAGGAAAATAAAGTGAGTTGTCATTGTGCGCAGTAATACCCTTTGTGGACTAGCGCGATTCGTAATATTCGACTCCCGAGGTCCATACAAGATTGCCGACCAAGCCGACCTCTTAGGACTTCGATGCCTTCTTCGAGCTTTTTCAAGAAGATATGGATACGCTTGTTCTTATAATGCTTTTTGATTTCATCTTTGACTTGAATATCTTTGCCGTCTAGCAAAACGGGGCTACAGGAGGTCTATTCCTTGTATGATCATGGTTTGCATCTTCTCTATTGCGTCTTGCTCACACGCAGCCAAAACCATCCACTCAAGCCCGCTTATGTCTACGGGTTTTTGGCAAACAATGCTTACCTCATCACGATATTCTTGGCTTTGAGAATAGAATGATCACTCTCTTCGACCGCCTGCCAAACCTTGCACCAGTCTCCCACTCACAATGGTACTCCGTGAGTACTCTGTCCTTGGTTCCGCTTGAAGAGTACCAATTATTTTCGGCCTATTATCTCAACGCACATTAAAGATCGAAAGATTGACCTCCCAGCGACAAGGTACAAGATGACAAGCGCAATACACTTTGCGACATCTGACACGGGAACGTCTCCTCCGAGGAGCTACTCCTGTTGTTCTACTGACAGAACTTGCCAGCCAGGGATGCTGATGACATCGTCATGGACCTTCTTCCTGCAGCATGTCACAGAGCTCCTTGGTTTCACATCTGACTCCGAGTAGTACAGCTCTCCTCTGCGACGATGCAAAGATGCTTCGCGCCAGTGTTCTTATTGTGACTATCTTTAAAATAAGGCCGTGCGAATATCCTTTTCGTCTCCCTCAAATTCCTCAACAGAATTTGTGGCCTCGCTACTCTACTGGTTCCCGAGGTCTTAAATCCTCGTGTTGAGCCTCACGCTCTCCTCTTCGGTGTCCTCAGAAGGGGCCATGCGGTGCTTTTTGAGGCAAAAGGCGTTCAGTGCTCTTTATGTAGCTCTCTATTGATTCACGATTTTGGATGAACACTGTCTTCGCTTTTCTCGCCAAGACTATAAGATCAGAAATCAAGATGTGCTGTTCGAAGCCTGGAACAACTATCAATTCCTTTGTCCTTGCGACCCTGCATGTTTTCATCTTGATGTTCGTCCTCAGCGGTGATGCTTAGCTCGTCGATTGCTCCGTAGTTGGGGATACTTTATTTGCCAGATCCATAATCAATCAGAAAAGTGAGCGTATTCATGTATTTTTGTTATCTGTCTAATAACTGGCTATGATCTCAGCAACATCCAGGTTGCTGAGTTAACTAAGATGATTGCCAAAGCAAACCACCTTTCCCCCTTCATTCAGAACTCCCCTACAGAAATCTCGAGGACAGTTTCAAGGGTAATGAACGTGCAACCTCTATCGAGGAACGAGTTCTATATATGGAAAAGAAATTCAAGGAAACGTTATTGAGGAGCTGCATACCCGGGCGCAAACGAGCTTAAGCGTACTGCTTCCCTCGCCCGATGAATGCCTCTGCATCCCTTTGCCGAATGAAGGCTGGGATGAATGAACAACTTACACAACAACCATAGTCTCTGTCGCCTGTTGTTCATGGCCACAAAGGAATGAGGCCAGCTCCAGGGGCTACGTTTTCCGCAGATTTGCGTCACCAATACGCGAGCTTTGCTATACCTCTGAGATTCCTTGATCTTTCAACAATATTATGAAGAATATGTTATTGCCGCAAGTCATTGACTCTACGGATGAGGGACTCTATCAGTAAAGTGATTGGAGACTTTCACAATTCGTAGATCCTATCACTGCCATCTTCACAGAAACATCTCACGTTGAGCATTCATTTAACTTGCACCTTGCTAACTTGGGCTCCTCTCCTCGACTGTATAAGCCCGGTGAGTCCCTTCTCAAGTCCTCCCGACCTCGTTCCATATCCGCCTCTAGAACAATCCCTCACGACTACCATTACCCTGCTGATCTGTTTTCGTTGTATAGCGTTGCCTTCTGCAACAAACTCCCAACCAGCTCAGCCTCTACATTTCAAAAGTGACTGCCTGCAGGGAAGCGCTTCTCTTCGTAAGAAACTCCTCCAGAGTGCGACTAAAATTTGTGCTCTACCATGTGCCGAAAAGCATGGAAAGATCTTCCACTTGCCCCAGTCGCCACTGTCTAGTGAATCAAGTCTCAAAGTTCGCAGTCTCGAGAGCTGTCCCCGAACATACCTGCCATTCCGATAGTTGCGATCCTTCGAATTGGAGCATTAAGGGCACGCAACCCAACAAGTTCAGCGTCCCAGATTTTGGGAGACACTCATACCCAGTCAATCATCACTGGAAGATATGCATGTCGCACGCAGTATCTTAGGACTTGGATCAGCAAACTTTTCCATTTCAGCGAACATCTTCCGAACTTTACAACGACTCCAGAGCGCACGTCCCTCCAATTTAGTTGGTGTGGAGATTTGCTGGCTCAGTTCCCGTGCCAGATAAGACGTATGTCGCTGGTTCCTCGTGTCGACTGTCAGCGATATTTATTATTGTACATCTGGGCACCTCGAGGCGGGAGTTGATCGGTTGTATCACTGTGATACACTGCCTTGTATCGTGCGGCCCCAGCTTCACCGCGAACCATGGTTAGAGTGGAGATCATCCGTGCAAACTTTCTAGCAAATATCAAAATATTTTCTACGTTGTGCTACCGGAGATGCCTTTCACATCAACGCTACAGATTTGAAGGGAGATACTGCTCTAATGGAATACGCTGGATATCTCACTATTCGTGAAAGAACAATATACAGAAGTACATAAAACCTGTACAAAGTACCACACAGATACTTCATTGTCGAATTGCGATGAAACATTACAAACTCAGCGTCAATCTGAAGCCGTCTACCAACCAGAAACCACCCGCCAGGCAAAAGCCACCCCTCCCTCAAAAATCAGCTGTCAGAAAGACGCAACCCGTTGATTGCACCCAATATCAATCCAAACCCCCCTCCACCAAAAGCAGCCTCAGATGCGTGAACGAAAATCAGTGCTTCCTCCTACAATTTCTCGTCTTCACAAATCTTGCGAAGCATGGAACATGCACGTTAAATATATACACTAGCTGGCGTCGATCAGTCTCGAAAATCGCCGGACTTTCCTGGTGCCAACATATATTGCCTGGATACCTACACGGATCGGCTATACCTGGATTTGCTTTTGGGGGGGCATAGACCATCTACTCAACATCCTTGCTGCGAATCGTGGCCAACGTGACCTGCTGCACAGGGAAAGGATTATCTTTTGTCAGCCTTGGCTTGGTGTGTCTTTGGTTCAACATGCAAGCAGATTCTATGAGCCGACATGCGGTAATAGGGAAGTATTTTGCTACCACGGGTTTGAGCGGTACCCCTGCGGAGCAAAAGAACTAGATTCTTAGATGTCTTCACCGTCGCAAGTCCTACCCAGTTCTAACAACTGTTTCACATAGCATTACGGGACCAACGGCTTCCGTTTCTAGAGCTATGCTTTTTTTGCCGACTATCTTCGAGCTCATTAATCCAGTACGACTGTTCATATCGTGTACAAGGCCATTTCAAGACTGTATTGACGCTACAGGCTTCTACGTATAAAGGAGCTCACCTTAAATGATAAAATAAATGCAACAATCCACGTTACGCGTCTCGGCTTCTGCCAACACCCTTGGTCATCCCAGTCACGTCAGCAGGCAGTCTCCACTTCGATCAGCAAGCTGAGGATGGGAAGCGCCGTCTCAGCTTCGCCTTCGATCAGCAGGCAAGCAAATCGTCCGTATCTCGACCAGGTGAGGCTAGCCCTTCTGCAGTATGTATGTCTCGATAGAAGGGAAACCGCAAAGTTGGACAAGGCGATCGGTGCAGTGGTCGCGGTGTTGATCGACTGATGCCCAGCGTTGTGCATCCACTACCTTTACTGATCCCAGAGTAGAAGGTCGGTGGGCAGAAATGCAAGATTGGAGCTGACGGAGATTCTTCACCAGGAAGGGTTGGACAGAAAAGATTCTTCTGAATCTATACAGTCTCGTATGGCGGGATTACTTACTTGTGGGAGTGAGAAGGATTACTCTTAGCTCTGTGATCTATGGAATGATGATGATTCATTGGTCGACTATTCATCAATTATTGATTATTGAAAGGGTCAAAGTTCCAAGAGTAGGCTCGTCACAAGAAAGTCGATGAATAATATTGCCACAGAAATTGACCGACACTCCTTCAAGAACAGATCCTGACAATCTTCGATTGAATTGTCCAGTCTGGCCTCTCACACATTGTACAGACTTTGAAGCGAGACGTCACACCAAGAACCAGGGGCCTTCTTACATCTCTGCAAATCTAGTTTACAAGGTTGCTTTAGAGCAAGACGAGCCAACAGAAGCTTCTCTGGCAGCAGTCGTACGGGCGATGGACGCCACCTATAATTCCGAAGGAACCTTCAATTCTCTTCGAATCTCGAGAAATGTGGAATTGATCCTTAGTTTCCTTCTTGGATCACGAATCTGAGATGAATACCGAATCTGATATCAATCTTGCAGCTCAATATCGAATTAACATCTCGCTGCCGTGTCGGAAAACAATCGAAACAGTGGCCACTATTGATTTTCAAATTGCTTTGGGCCTGCCACGTACCGCATATCTTCGCAACGGACAAGCCGATTGCAACCGATAATACTCTGCTTGTGACTTGTGCAAGGCACAAAAGAAATTTTTGAAGACCTCTGCCTTTGATACTTGCTAGTTTGTTCACAGGAACAACTAAGCCCCCAGTCGCTCCGGCATAGGTTCGGGGTCGCAGGGCAATGCTCGTGAATTCAGAAAGCCGGATCATAGCCTTCAGCGGCTCGCTATAACACAAGCTCACCCGTCTCCCCACCAAAGTCCCTCAGTCCGCCGTCTCATACTTATGCTGTTGAACAATCTTGGGTCGCAAGATGAACTGGAAGAAAGGCTCCAAATGTGATGGTTGCAAAGAGAATGGCATTAGTAAAGTTAAGAATATGAGAACCATATAAATTTCTGGTTATAATTCACGGAAAAATAATTCATTAAAATAATAGTCTGCCTCTGACCTGAACAGGCGTGGCGACATCATAAAGCCGAAGCCATCGTCACACATGAAAGGACCACCTACCAGCTCAGTTCCAATGATGTGTGCAATAACTCCATATCGGACATTCTTGAGGACTGGCCGCTGGTGTTCACTTCTACGAAAGGCTTACTACCCGGGTGCAGACCCATACAAATGGATTCAAACACCAAGGCGGCCACCATCCAGCTGATGACGGATGCATTGGTTAATGGCATCGATCAGTTGCACAGGGTGGCAATACACCAAAACATTCATCCTGGATTTCTGGTCAGCATTCGCAATTTGTCCCAAGTACACAAAAGCGATGATGTTGCAATTGGACAAAGTAGACACCTTGCTTCCAACATTGGAAGAGACGACCCGAACCGAGATCAACAAATGGGTCAACACCTTGCCCGTGCCCATGACTAAATTAAGCGGTGACTACGATGTATCCCCAACGTCGCGTGTGGGACTTGACAAGAAAGTTGATGTCATGGTCGACTCTCTCAGCAGATGATGTCACACATGCGCGATGAATGTTGTTGTCGCTGACAAGACACTGGTAGGACGTTCGACAACTAATTCCAGTGTCAACTGGAGATCAATAAGGTCGAAAACTACCTAGACCATCTATAGAAGATAGAGGCGGGATTGGCATCAGCGGAAAATAACAAGCACGATCAACACTTCTCTGATAATGGTGGAATGGATCTTTGTATAAATATTGACAGGTCGTAGCAGGGAGAGAAACAGACCAAGTCAGGCCGCAACAGGGAGTGGCCCAAGTTGGTCAGGTCTGGATACTATAAGAGCAGGTTTTTCCAGATCCGCTGTGATCGTCTGAAGAAATTCGATTGGTCGGGAGTTTTGGAAACGGTCCCAATGAAACAGCCAGACCGATGAAGAAGTCAAACCAAAAAAAAGGAGCAACCTACCAGTGAATCTATGGTTGCTGGAGAGCAAGATTCAGAAAATTGACCTGGTTCACGGCCGTCTTCAGAACTTCTGGACTTACTGTCGGGCACGGATTCCTACTGCAGACCTTCCTGACGCATGGGCTTCACCCTTACGCTCAATTCTTGACGGATGCTCATCATCATGGTCTTCAGGTGACCTGGGGGTCGCACTGCCTTGGAGCAAGAGCATTGCTAGCCGCAGGAGACGCGTCTGTAGTCTTGCGTGATTGGAGCGCAGATGAATCGCGACCGACTTTGACAGTCACCAGAGTTGTCGCCCGACGGGCTCATGATTGCCCCACCTACTTCCTCACCTTAGAACCTACAACTTTTCTGATACATGCGGAACGATGTATTCCAGGGTACGATACCCTTTCAACATTGCTCGCTACGCAGCTCGTCGATGCTCTTTTGCGTGGAGGCAGCTGACTGCACGACATGTCAACTGTCGCGTGAAATCGAGTCGCGTCTCAAGGATTGAAGACGATGGCGAGGCTGAAGGGAAATGTAGTAGCGAATCGGAAGAGCACTGGAATGACTGTACGGAGACCGATAAGGACAACGAGAGAGACGAGCATATCGAGGAGGAGGACGTGGGGGGAGACGAGGCGGAGATAGAAGACGGCGATGGAACAAAGTACGTTCAGGCATGTACGGAAAAGCGGGCAAGGTGGCTGATGGAGTGGGATAGGGACTCACACCCAGGGCAACTCCCGCTCTTCCGACTACCCTGGGAACTCCGGGAAGAAGTATACCGACAATTCTTCAAGGGCGGAGGTGGAGAAGTAAGCTGTGCTGCCCTGCGGATGACGTGTTGTCAGGTGCATGAAGAAACGGAGAGGTCGCTCTTTGAAGTGAGAACCATCACTTTTCCCGTCTTTGGACCGAACGCAATTCAAGGCGGGTCAGACTTCCTGGAGAAAGTCAGATACTCGAGGTTGGCGGTCAATTGCAATGGCGAAGGAGCACCGGCCACAGATAGAGCAATCGGCAGAGCAACCGAGATCTTATAAGCCGAATATCCAAAGCTGGTTAGTCTCCATATTCACAGAACATGGGGAACATTGCTGGGCAGCAGCAATGCAATGGTGCCTGTCGCAACCCTCGGCGGGGCTGGGGGCTTGATCAGGGCCGGATCTGACCTCAGATCCTTCGAGTTGACGGTGGGGCACAGGTATCCTTTACCAACGACATTGACGGAAGGCTTGTGCGGTAAAGCGTCCTTGTGGACAGAATGTCACCACGCACACCTCAAAGATAAACGTTTGGATTGGACTGTAGATCGGCACGGGCGTTAGGATTAGTACTGTTTCAGTCAAGATCTGGTGATAGACCTCTCGCCAAATTCTGATATCTGGGTCACCAAGACCGGCAGGACTGACGCGGACGAGGCGTTCCTGAGAATACTGCTCACAGGCACGAAGGACACAGACTTCGACCATGGTCCATATGCAGACGTTCCTTGAAAAGCTGAACGCCGATGAGGATCGTATGCAGGACGTGACTAACAAGGTCCACCTACTCTCAACTTTGGATACACCATGATGCTTCCCCGTTTTTATTAATACCATTAGAGCTCCGCGGAGAGACTTATCGTGCTGTGTTCATACGAGGGCCATCTCACCAACGACTGAAACTGCGTAAGTATCAAGCCAACCTGCCTGCGCGTTTACTCCGAGACGCACAACTCACTTCTCGATAACGACATCCTGAGCCCGTAGCCTCTTCACCGCAGCGTGATCTTTCCTTTCTTATCACCCACGATGCAATGGCCTGCTGGCGTGAGGGTTGATATCGTGAGCCTGGATGTTCTAGGCCCGAATGGCCAGCACCAGCGACCTGCTGTTCCTCCTAGATTATTAATCATGTAGATTAGCTTGTTGCGTGGTGTTGATCGAAGACAAGAACACACCCTGTCAATCAGGATTTCAGAGGGATATGCTGGGGGTGAACGCGGATATGAATGTTGATTGTTTAGTAGGGGAGACCTCTGAAAGGTCTCTGTTGCAATTCCGGATGTCTTGTATGGCGAAGCCTGGATGTTATCAAATCTCAAGTCAGGGGGAAAGCCTGTTCATTTCTTATGTTGTCGCTTTGCACTATGACGCTGAGCAAGCCTTGGAAATCGCCCAATGAAAATGCGATAAATCGTTTCACTTCAGCGCTTTCAACAAGCTGCCGTCTTACATGAATGATAGATAGTATACACATTGCATTGCCCCATCTCCTTACTCCCCCCACCCGCTCACAACAATCTTCCCCTTCACGCGCCCCGTCTTCAACAGTTCAAACGCCTTCTTCGCCCCGCCCTCCTCATGCGCATCCACCTTCTCCGCAATGACAGCCTTACACTTCCCCTCCTTCATCCACCCCGCGATCCTCTCAAAATCCTCCTTCGAATTTTGGACCCCTAGGAACAAAAACTTCCTCTTCCCGCCCCCAAACCACCGTGGCCACACGAACCTACTCATCAAGGTCCCAATATCTGCCAGACTGAACCCCCCACCGACCTGCACGTACTCCCCACCCTCCTTCAGAAACCGGTGGGATTGGTAGTACAGCTGACTCGGCGTCCCCACATTATCGACGACGAGGTCGAACGGCCCCCAATCTCCCCCTCCTCCCTCGCCATCTCCTTCACCCTCTCCACCACATCCTCACTCCGATAATCGACGCACCGATCCGCGCCCAGGCTCTCACACAGCGCCCGATTACCCGCCGAACAGGACACCACGACCTCCCTCGCCCCCACAGCCTTGGCGATCTGAATGCCCCAGCACCCGACCCCGCCGCTCCCGCCGTTGATGAAAACCCTCGCCGCGGGAGATTTCTGGACGCGCGGCACGATCTGCTGAAAGGCCGTCAACGCCGCCGTCCCCGCCGCGGCGGCATGGGCTGGATCGACTCCCGCAGGCAGCGCCACGACGCCATTGAATGGCGCAACGGTGTACGACGCGCATGTCCCGAAGCGGGTGGGCGGGGCGAGGCGGCCGAATACCCAGGTGCCCACCTCATACAGCTTCTCGCCCGAGGAGGGAGGAGGAACGGCGGCGACGCGGCCGCAGAAGTCGAGGCCGGGGGAGGCGGGTTTGGAGATGAGGAGGCGGTGGATGAGGGGGACCTCGGGGAGTTTGTAGTCGATAGGGTTGATGGCGGAGGCGGCAACGTGGATTAGGTAGTGGCCCTTTGGGGGCGGGGTGGGTGGCAGGGGAGCTGAGGCAGTGAGGGCGAGGGCGGCAGGGAGGGTGGGGGAGGCGAGGGTGTAGGTCCAGGCGTGCATGGTGTTGGGGAGTGAGGAGTCTGAGGGAGGCATGTTGGGTTGTGGTATCCTCGGTGGTCAGGAAGGTTGCGCGGTCAGGATGGATGATGCTCTTTCCAGTTTACGGTCAAGGAGGTCGTGCAGGATGATTGAATTATGTTACAATTCGTTGAAGATCCATTGCAATTGATATTGTCTGCGCCGCATGATGTCATTGGCGATCGTTCGGCCGTTGTTCCATGACCCGTTGGGCGGGCGGGGGCTGCATATAAAACAAGTACGAATACGAGCGTCCAAGAAAGGTACTGCAAGACCTGTGAAGCCAGCAACATCCAACTGCCTACCCGCGAACCCTTGCAGATGCCATGGTGTACCAATAAGGGTTGTTCTTCATGCTTCCTCCATTAGCGCTGACCTGGGGGTACTCCTCACCGCCTGTTCTTGATCAAGATCTTGCTGACTGCATCCACGTTTATCGCTCCACTTTTGTGACTTACCCCACTCAGCCATCCCGAACCTATGCCATCTGCTGTGAAGTATCGAAGGGCATTTCTCTCAAGGAAGAATTAGTCCGGTAGTTCCTCAGATCTTCAGGTCCAGTCCGCCCTGGATGAAGAATGGCAGGTGAGGAGGCCAATGTCGCCGTTGCCGCAATCGTCGTCGCCCTTGTGGCGCTACTCGTGACCACAGGGCAGCTCCTCACAAGCACTGTTCGGGACCGCTGTGGGATATCGCCATTGCCAAAGATCCGTCATCGGAGGCTGGGTCAAATGGAGGAGTCTCAAATGGCACTGGCGCGAATTTCGCTTTGAAACCAAGTTTTGTACACCACACATCTCATTAGAGCGCAATTATGAGGAGCACGAACGTCCGGATCGCCTTCATCTGTCGCGCCTGAGACCGCATTTGAACACCAATGATCGGAAATTCGTCACAGGGACATTGAGATCTAGGAATGACACATGCACAACTGAGACCGACTTCTGTAGAGAGGAGGAGTTCCTAGTGGGCTGGCTCCGACTACTGGAACAACTTCATGTGACCATCGATGAATGTCTGTGTGATCATGTGTCAGGTCTTGAGCTGAAATCTGACATGGACAATCTGAGTGACCCGCAAGAACTTGGGCCGCACAAGATGAGGATGTTGCTGTCCGCCCACAGAGTCAATCATTACAAATCTTTCCACAATCCGCGATCAGCGTGCACAAGCCCAGTCATCCATTACCGTCTTCGTTCTTGGGATTTTATGCCTCCAGAGATCATCCGACCGTTTGCCTCTAGTGATGTTGGAGACATCATCGCAATTGCACACCGTCTGGAAATGGGGTGGATCGATCTACGCCCAGAGGAGGGCAGTATGCGAGCCGAAGGTTGCGGCCGGACCTTTACATCCACCACTGTTCGAGGCCAGGGTATCCTTCTTCAGTTCAATTGTAATCACCAGGTCAGACACCGAAAGCCTGAAGTCTGGCGTGACTTCACCATTCCGTGCGAGGAGGCCGATGCTCTGGGGTTCGGTATCATCAAAGTCTGCCGAAGCTACCTGCCACTTCCAGATCTGATCCTTGACGACGAGGGCGAGTGTGTTCGGACGATTCTGGGTACCCTGGGAATAGAATGGAAAGTCATAGAAAATTTCTGCAACAATGTGCCACACTATGGATTGCAAGGCTTGGGCGATTTGATCAGTCTCGTGGCGCCGTTTATGCCGATCGAAGGGTTAAGGGTAAGAAAGATTATGAGAATTCATCGGGACTTCTGTCCCAGCCATTTGAACTGGTGGGAAGGATTCCATGTTTTCGAACTCCGGTTGGAGAAATTGTATCAGAGAGGGGAGTGCTCCCAGCAGATGGCAACCCTGCGCACAGATTTCAGACGCATGAGAGAGACGTGGAAGCAGCGCTGGACTGATCAGGAGCGAGACCCTGATCACGGCAATGGCGTGCCCGTCGGATACCTGGACGACCTTCAGGCCCTGTGGCGCAAGACGACAGATTACCTACTAGACACTAGCAAATTCAACGATTATTCATTCCTCAGCTCGCTCATTGCAGCGCACATTTTCCAGGCGATTGAAAATCCAGGAATGGTAGATATGGCAGACCAAGACGAGGTAAAACGAAAGGAAATCGAAGAAGGCTTACATAAATCTCGATCGCGGCGGACGGCAGCGAGGATGCATCTTTACATTGACCGAATCCCCATGGTACTCCGTTTTATGTTGGAGAGAGGCTCTCACGATGAGAATGACGTGACTGATGCATGGTGGACAATGATCTTTCGGGCCATGTGCTGGCATCGAGCTCATTATATGATTGAAGGCAAGACTCGGGGCTATGGAGGGATCCCCGTCAAGTCGACGTTCCATGATAGCAAGTTACCCGTGTACATAGTGTAAGCGGAAAGTAATTAGGATTTGACCAACCCTGCTTCTCCGAGACTGTGCAGGTCGGCCGAATGATAGAGTATGGTCGGCCGACCTGTATACTCCTTCGAAGATGAGCTGACTTCCCAATTGAGAAGCTACAACAGTCAAGCCTCTGAACAAAACTTCCACTGCCAGCGATCTGCTACACACAACCTGCAACTTCCGCCATACCATCTCAATCCTTTGACCTGAACCTCTCATTCATCCCGGACACGGCACCCTCGGGCCCCCTCACTGCCTCATTTCTACGGCTTCCGCTGCCCAAAACCATTATCCCCCACCACCACTTCATCCAGGGTCCCCCTCCCCTCCCCTTTACCCGCGCCACCCTCCCAGACTCCAAAAATCCCCATTCCAAAACTTCGCGTGCCTTACCGAGTAACCTTTATACCTTACCCTTTGCCTGCACCTCCCCGCCCCGGCTTTGCTCCCCAATTCAAAAAGCATAACAATGCATGGGCCATCACCTTCGCAGTTTCCACGCCGTCATTGTTATAAATATACTGCATCCCGAACCATGCTGGCCTATTCACAAGAGGCCTCTGCTGGCATTGGGCATTGGCTGGACGGAGGGATGTGCAAGGCGGGGTAAACTGCCCTGAGATGGGCGCAACAGGAGCGTAAGGTCTTGAAAAGGTAATACAAAATATTGAAAGGCAGGAAGGTGGTAAGGGGGGAGGGAGAATCGTCATGACTCGTCACGGCAGTGACTCGGAAGTTCTCGGAAACGCGATTTTGTTTGGCTGGATGAGCTGGAATGACGTTCCTGTGCACCACACCACTACCATGTGGAACCGACTAACGTGTGGGACCGGTCTCGGGAGAGGAGACGGATTGGCCAAGGTAGGGATGAGATGATGAGAGGGAAACGCGGTGTCAACAGTCTCAGAGTTGCGGACTCTGTCCTTCTCTCCAAAAAAAAAAAAAGAAAGACAGAAAAAGCGCTTCAGACTATCTATCACGTATAGGGTGACTTCGAAGGCGGTATTAGATCTTCAGCTTTATGGACGAGATAGGCAAATGTGTGGGACCAATGAGGCTTGCATTGAATAAAATTCGTTATTCGTTAACTTCTCGAAATAGAGTCCCGTTGTGCAACAGAGGAAGGGGCTAGAGGTATCTACCTTGCCTCCAAGTCCTAGACCACATATGAGCGACCAAGTCATAGACCACACATGAGCGAGGATTCAGATCCAAGTAGATGGCTGGCCATTTGATGTCCATGAAAGGGCTGATATCCCCCTTATTGTGATCTCGTGTTCGCCGAACGTGGTTGTGATCAACAAGTACGTGCCAAAGATTCTTCTCGTCTCTTGATTTATGTACTAGCAACGCTAATAGCTCCTTTCTGGCCTTACATGTACCACCGCCACATTCAGAGGAGTCAAGCTCTTCATCAGAGACAATAGCGGGAGAATCTCCGTCAGACTCAATATCGAGATCATCATCAGACTCAATATCGCAAGAATCGAGATCATCATTAGTATCACAGAACTCGGAGACAGAAGTACAGTTGTCATGAAACACCCGGTAGCATGCAAGGGGTATTGCAATTGAGTGATCATCCATCTTTCTAGAAAGGTGGGGTGGTATCCGGAACTTAAGACCCTTGTTTGTAATTGAATAAGGTGGACGTTGCCCCAGTCCTCCGCGACCAAAGAAAACCACAACGGTGGTTCTGACGTTGCCGCTCTCCGCAAACTGAATAGGATGAGAGGCAAGGATAGGTCCTCTCACGATGAATGAACGCGAATGACTATCTCTTTGTGGTGGCCACCATGCAAAAATAGACTCATCTGCGGATGTCTGGATGATCTCGAGCTGTAGTCTGTGGAAAGCTCTGTCGCCTTCGCCATAGAGGAGTGGCATGTTGATGCCGAACAAGCCTAACATGCAATACGCCATGTCCTCCACACGACTGGTTTCGCGGCGTGAAAGCCAGCTCATCTTCTCAGCTATACAAGCTCGGTCATAATTTCCCATAAAGCATTCCTTCCTGAAGAATATTGCTCTTATCCCTGTGGCTTTGACGATCTGAGGTCTCAATAAATCGATACTCCCAACAAATGTCCAGCTGTGGTTGTAAAATAGTACTTGGACAGGTGCGAGGAGCTCTTGAAGTGTCCACCCGCGTGTGAACCATTTACTTCTCATAAATTCTTCCTGGAAAGCCAGCCTTGCATCAGAAGCCTGAGGCGGTAGCTCGCCAAACACATCTGACAGATAGACATAGCACTCTCGAGCACCTTCGTACCAGCGAAACATGGAATTAATGGCTTCGGAAAGTTCAGCGCTGCTCTTCTTGTCGATGCAACAAGTATCGATCCATACCCAGTGGAGCTTTCTTTCCGCAGCCAAGAGACAGCATTCCCAAATCTTGGCAAGACCTGGTCCTTCTGGGGCTCTGCCTTTTGACATCTCTTGGAATGATACCTCTTTCTCACCCCATCTGTGTGAGAGGATTGCATACTGAGGGATCCTCCTGTCGAAGAACTCCTCAAAGTGCAAGTCTTTGGTATGAAGGAGTCTCATACTGGCCAGATTCTGGCAATTATCAGACTAACTGGATGAGATGTTTCTCAAAACCCAGAGATTACAATCAATACACTGCTCAGTACACTTTTGAACGTCGACTTGGGCTTTGTCTTCAAGTTGCCGGGTTGATCCTCGGCCTTGATAATCCAAGTCATATGAGACTGCCTTTGAGGTCCTGAGGTGGCAGAGGTGACCGCAAGCTATGTCCCTCCAATTGCGCTTCTGAAGATATGCTCCACAGACCTTATCGCTCAAAATATGCCAGGATCATAGGCGAGGCTCAAGAAACGGTCAAGAAGCGGGATACAATTGACATACCACGGATTTCCAGTCAAGCCAGCCGTTTTCTGCCCACGGGAGTCTCTCTGCCTCAAAGATAAGAGTAGATGATCATAGTATGTTGCACGTTTGCCGTCTTGGATGCCTTATCGAAACGTCAGCCCTCAGCCTGATCGTAGAAGATACGTCATCTCGGACTTATCTTTATATCCGAAAGACGCTTCGGGGCTCCTGGTGGCTCGGCCGAGCAAGACCGAGGGGCAAAACCGAGGTGGGAATATGGATAATTATAATCCAGCCACTTGGTATTAGGTGCTGCTGCTAATCTGCAGCAAATCTGACAATAAGGAGAAAATCGTCAAACAATCCTTAGATTGAGCCGACGATTGATGCTTCTGCAAAGTCGATAGTGGTCCGCAAGACGCTTATGGGGACTTCGAAAACTAAACTACACAGGACGCAAATTCTCGCTTCCTCACTCTGTTCCTTGACCCGCTTGATGAGACGAGCTTACTGTGGACCTATGCAGTCTCAAATGCTTCCTTCCAAAAACCAAGGCTGTCAAAGAATCATCCGGCGCGGACGCGGCAGAAGGTCTCACAGCAGGCGCATGCAGCCGCAGTCCGCAGAAGAGTCTTGTGATTGTTTATATCGAATCTCAAAAGCTTTTCCGTTTCCCAAGCTTCTCCGTGATGGCGGTGCTCGAAGAGCCCTTTTAAATGTCGCTATAGGTTTCTTGGTGTAGCAGGAGGCAGCTGCAACCCACTTCCATGGCCTCGCAGAGATATGTATATTTTTCCTCCTGTTCTCCCCTCCATTGTTTTTCTCTCGCCCCCCAAGGTGCATCCTTTACTGACCATAACATCCAACATTCTGGCGGAGCAGCCTCCCGGCCATCCTTCCTCACAAAATTGACGGCGGACTCTATATTGTTCCTGGGAACGTCCACATTTTCACGCCCATCTACGGATGAGTTTATCTGTGAACCCTTGGAGATAGTTCATGGATGTCTACATTGGATTATGCCTTCATTCATTCAGAAGATTTAACGAATAAGGGTGGGGTAAGAAGGCTTAATTTGAACAAGCTGTTTCTATTCAACCCGAATCTTTCCCATGTGTCATATGGAATATCCTTTCCAACATGGGCCCTTCTTCATCATCCACCTTGTTTGGTCATTACTCTTCAAAGTTGCTCTTTGAAAATTCTCCATTGGGATGCTCAATACCAGCGCCCATGCAATACAACCGTAGCTCTGAATAAGCAAGCCCAGAATCCTGCCCCTTGCACCCGAGTCGTACCCCCTTGCTACCAACCAAAGCATACGGTTTAAGTCCCCCCTCCAAAAGCAGACTCAGGCCCTACAGAACAAATCGTTTTTCAAGAGTAATGTTAGCCAAACTTCTCTTACAGCATCGCCTCTCTTCCTTTTCCTGTACCTGCAGATGCAACATCCACTCCAGTGGCCCCAGCCAGCCAGACAGCTGTGTATGCACTACCCGCCCACCAACACCTTTCCCTTCCTCACATTCTTTAAGCGTGACAGGATAATTTTCAGCTATCCCCAACCTGCACGCATATCCTGATCATCATTCTCATAATGCCAACTAATTGGCCCCTATATCAGTGGTTGCCATGCTTCAACACACTCACTGCCATGGGACATTTGTGAACGAGAGCCCCCCACCAAGGGGTTGGTGGGTTGGGTGGGCAAGCTATGCATCTCTGTTTCATGGCACCACAATGCTGCATGAATATGAATGTCCGCATCACACACACTCTCTCTTCTTATGGTTCCGAAAGAGCATGAGAGGATGAACGCCCGGGTTCTTCTACTCCTCCGCCGTTGAGCGGCGAATGCTCGAAATGTGCTTTTTGTGTTTTTTTTTTAAATTCTGGGGCGATGGTAGGTTTACCCGTCCGCCACCACCTCCTCGCTACTGATGTTTCCGAGGGTTTTTTTCGGGGGAGGGGGGTAAGGCAGACGACGATGATGATGAGGACGAGCACGGTGATTCTGGACAGAGCGTGTGACAAGACCGATATTATTGAGGGTCATCTTGAACACGAGGAATGGTGGCGAGCTGCAGCTATTCACTGATTCCGGGGCTGTGGCGGCAGCGACGTGGAGCAGGGGCTGTATCTTCGGGTTGGAAACTTTGGTGCAGTTCGGGCGGGCGTTTTTGCGTGAGCAGATGGGGGAGTTTAACGAGACGAGCGTGTCTGTGGTTGCTGAGGCCGTTGAGTCACTTCACCATTATACATGTCATCGATTCATGTATGGCCAGTTAGTCAGTGGAAAACGATGGCGGTTGGCGATTCGACCATTCCATGTGGGCTGAGATGCTAGAAAAGCGCGTGGCTGCGGAAAAGGGGCCCAAAGAGGGAGATGTGCGAGTGGTTGGCGATGGGGAAGCTGCGTCATTTCATCGCATGGTGATATTTGTCAATCCCCGGACTCTTTGTGCACGATTGCATCCAGCAAGGACGCCGTGTCATCCAGTACTTGTGAGGGAATATCAGATACCGTCGGAAGTGAGAGAGAGAGCCTGCGCGATGATGTTGGTCCAAGGGGGACCCTCGACGAAACCATGCTTCCTGTCTTGTCCTTCATGGAAAATCATTTAGCCCTTGTCTCCTTATTATTATCTACTCTCAATACCTTTCGAACCAACTCACATCATGCGTCCCTCCCTCGTCCTTGTCCCAGCCCTCACAGCCTTCACCTCCGCCTAATCCCTCGGCGTCAACAATGACGTCGCATGTACCCGTGACTGGTCCGCCTCCTTCCCCCGACTCTGTAGTCAAACAGCCCGGACTGAAACCTCCATCTGGCGGAGGCGGTGACGCTGGATGCGCCCTCCCGTGCCGGACCGGCTACTCCATCAGCGGCAACGGCAATGCATTCTTCGCCAATTGCGGTCATTTGAATATCGTGCTTCCACATGGGAGAGGTGAGACTCTCCCCAAGGTGCGGATGGCTTGTGCTCACCTATTTTGCGACAATGAAAGTTACGGACTGAAGGGTCAACATATTAAGTTGGGGAGTTGGGACACGTGAGTATCTCTTGCGGTCGATGAAGGAGGTGCAATGCGTTGACATTTGCGAGGGTCAGGTCGGGTGGGAAATACAAGCTGGTGAGTGCGTTTGTTTGGTGCAATGGGTGTTGGCATGACGGGTGTGCGACAGGATGATAGCGGATATTTCATGTATACGCACGGGACGAGCGTCACTATCACGCGATCTGATGGCTGGTAAGTCTTGTCTTGTCTGTCTATCTTGAGGGGTGAGCGATTTCGCTGATGAAGAATAGCTACACGTCCAGCTGCACGCCTGGTGAGTAGATAAATCTTGGGTATGGAGTTATCGAGGTGTGGGGTTGTTATAGTCCATCACAGTGACTTGCTGGACAAAAGAATGGTGGTGGTACTGGAGCGATGGGAGACTGGATGATTGGGGAATACAATGAGTATATATCTTGTGAATCGTTCAAGTGTGCTCTGACAAAGCCAAAGATTATTGAGAATGTATCAAATTGCATTTCCTGTGCGTCTGTTGTCGTCTGTATGCAATGTGTTTGCTCAGCAAAAGATTTGATCATTGTGATCAGGCCTTCGTCCTCCTTGATACTCTTCACGATTGATTTGCAGATGATCAGGTTTTGTTATTATTTATCAGCTTGTTCGTTCAGTGGCAATGGAGTGAATGAAAGTGCCACCAAACTCCATATACCATCAGCTATGTTATCAATTCAAACAGATACCTACGTTCGTGAAAAGGAGAGGAGACTTGGGTCAAAAAGGATGGGTTGGTAACAGCAGCAAGGCCAATTCAGCTGTGATATTTCATGAACCATGTAAGCGGATCACGAGGTTGAGAAAGGGAGGCTCCCGGATTCATCGTGACTTGTTTCCTCAATGGAATATTTGTGCTTGATGAATAAGGGATATCAAAATTGTAATGGATCGATCCTTGGAGGGGAGAAAAATATTACCCGGGGGGGAGTGGGGCGGACGGATCCCGGATGGTCGGCGAGGAGACGCCATAACTCCACGACTCCACGAGCATTGACAGGCGGGTGTGGCTCCCGGGGTTTGCGGACTCCGGGGAGGAAACGGTACGGCTTTTGCGCATCTACAGATGTACGTACTCCTAGCCTCCTACTCTTCTAGCTATTTAGTAGTCTTCCTGGAGTGTTGGACGAAGAGGGCTGGCAGTTGACTCTTTGCACGTGTGATTGGGTCTGAAGTACTCGGTACCGAACCCACATTCTCCCTCTAAATGCAGAATGCTGCCTCCTCAACCTATCGAAACTCGAAAAGCGATCCACCCGGGTATGCATTACGGAAAATGACAAATACCGTGCAGCGTATCCATGTCACTGGTGGAAGCAATATGCACGATTGCACGTTCCCCGAATGCTACTAGTACTACTACTGTCTACATAGAGCGCAGAGCAGCCTGCCTGCTTTGCTATCTCCCACACGAATGACCATCATGCCCGATATTCCGTAAAGGTCCAAGTGATTGATTGAGCGCCCTCGACCCTTGACTCTCACTCAACGGTCGCAATGACTCACTCCCACGAGAAAAAAAAAGCAAGTCCCGATCGTCCAGGTTCCGGCTGTAATCGGAACAATCAGCGTCAATTATCACATGGCCATCACACGGTCCGATTTGACAGAATGTTCGTGAAACTGCTGATCACCGCGTGGACGAGAAGTAATAAAGTAAGATATAGGCGCCCTGAGATGTGTAAAAACGGTTATTCAGACAAAACCGTTGGATGTGCATCCGAATATCTGATAGGCCTCGAGCCTTACCTAAAGGCTACCTACAGTACCGAGTACCTACCTCGAGCCTACTTGCCCATCCGCAATGATCGACGAGATCCCTGCTTCTCCCGCAAGCCACGATCTGCGACTATGTCGTTAGCAGCTCTTAGCAGTTGCAGACAGCTTGACAGATGACGAATCTTTACTAGGCTTGCCAATCATGCTCATGAGCGAGCATGACCGAGGTAAGTCTCCGGCTGGGTCAAAGATACCGGAAGCGTGAATTTGAAATATACTTGCAGACGCCAGGTGAGGCACATATGATGGGACAAGGGTCGTACGATGAAGGCCAATTGCAAGACCGACGACCCTTCAATCTATGCCAAAAGATCATTAAGCACTCACCAGTGCCACCGCTCACCAGCACTGGAGAGGTATTATTGATCCCTGCTTCGGCTTCAGAATACGCGATTTAGCTACTAGCTTGGCCTGTCACCATCAACCCGGTTACCAAGGCCATAAATTGACTTTCTCGAGTCAAGCTGCCGTCCAAATCCTACGGACGTCCATGGCCATTCACTACCGAATTATCGTGACGAGTGTCTTCTCCCGAAACACCATTCTCGTCTGGAACTGCTGCCGCATGCTCATAAAGCTATAATGATCTACAGACTTGCATCGCATCACGAGCTGTCCTGCTGCACCTCTGTTCTCGGAAGCCTTCTCCTTTTATCCGCAGCATCAGCCTGGTGCCCTTAGTCAAAGCTTGGAAATTGCTGAGTCCTGACGAACACGATTGCCTAATTGCCATGTTCCATATTGCCCTTCAATCCTTTTAACCGACTGTCTACCCTTCGAGAATTTAGCACCCAGCTGTCATCAACCTCCTCCCTTGAGGTTTCACTCTCCCTCTTGCCAATGAGCTGCATTTTAGCCTCTCATATCGCCGTCGTTCTTGCAGCCGAACACTCGGACCTTATCCTCGACGGAGGCATCTTACTATCCGTATCGTCATCAATAACATCCGAAAAGCACCTCGAATAAGTGTCTTCATCCTTCAGTCTCATCTTCGTCATCTTGACCTCCCGCGTCTATATCGACCGACTCGGGATCGACGAGCATCCAGTCCAGTCAGCCCTCCGAAACGCCGTTCCACCTGGTTTGACCGCCCACCGCCTTCATAGCCCTCAGACTTGGAAGCAGATGCTTAGAGACTGCAATCGCTTCCCGTCAGAGCAACAGAATCCAAGCTCACTCCATCAGTAACTCACCCCGCGCCTCTGCACCCCGCAAAGTTGGGCTGTAATTGCACGCTTTCCCAGGAAGGTCCACGAGAAGCTTCCAAACATAGGTGCTCGCTTTCTGAACGCTTTTGCACGCGGCCCAGATATAGGCTCTGCTGAATCGAGTAAACGCTCGAGTTCCGTGCAAATAAATCCAGCCTTCCACCAATCTCCATTACAACACTGTTCTCACCTAGGGCTGCCTCTTCCTTACCGCATACTCCCCGTCAAAACCGTGTAGCAGCGCTTGGTGGAAGAGGCAATTTCGCTCTTCTCTGTACGGCCACCAATTGACTTCGTGTTCGGACATCCTTTTTTCGAGGAAAAGCCTTTCTTCTTGCTGCAGGTAAGCACCATTATTTCCTCAAACCGGACGTCAGCTATCTTTAGATCCTCCGGCAAATTAGCTCAACCAATGTATGCGACAGAAGCTGATTTATCTTAGCCGTCGATATGCCTGCAGATTTCGTCTTCATCAATGAGGACGCCCCGCTGGCCGGCCAGTCCACACACAACAAGCGCCGGGTGAGAGCGCAAGCCGCTCGGGGGCCACATACCAACAGCAGCAACAGCACCGTTGTTAGCACTTTGGCCCTTCCCGCAACCGAGACTGTGACAACCAAGTCTCTTCCCAACAGGCGAGGCAGTCAGCGCAATGGCTCCGCCCAGGCCATTTCGTTCAGCGATGATTCCATCCAAGATCTCCGCCATCGGAATGGCATGGAGGATAAGAAGGACACTAGGATTGTCATCACGGTCGAGGAGAAACCGTTGGAAGCCGAGATTGATTTCAACTCCACGCCCTCCCAGCAGATCAGCTCTGACAATTCTCGCCGCGAGACCGCCGTTGTCCACAAGACAGAAGCCTCAGACCATCCATCGACCAAGCAGATTGTCGTCGCCGCCCCCACAACACGCATGAATAGGGGGATGTTCGCTCAAGGTCCTCCACCGAGTACCAGTCTCTTCTTCAACCACTGTAAGCTCCCCATTCTACACAATCGCATCATTGAAGTCCCTGCCGTAGCCTCCTCCGCGATTTCCGCTCGGACCTACAATTTTCGAACTCATTGAGACATATGCTGATCCCTTCAGATATCACGAACATGGCCGTCCCCATCCCCGAGCTCGACCTCGAAACCCCCGAGATCCTACGCAAACGCTGGGTCCCCTGGGTCTGCCAATTCCCTGCAGTGATGTCCGTCATCCTCCTCACCTCGGCGCACCACTACGCCGTGGTCTTCGGCCAGGACGCCGCGCGCACCGCCCAGATCGTCAATCTGAAGTCGCGCACGCATGGCTACCTCATCAAGTTGCTACAGGCAGTGTCTAACGATCCAAGGCTCTCGGACATTTTGATCGGCTGTGTGGCAAAGTTGGCTAGCTACGAGGCGTCATTCGGACGCGATCTGGCCGCTTTCACTACGCACATGAACTTCCTGGAGACGTTGGTGAAGAAGCGGGGTGGGCTGTCGAAGTTGGGACTGGGCGGGTTGCTGGAACGGATGATTTTGTGGATTGATATAAATAGCGCGTTTCAGTTTGGTACAGAGGTGAGGTTTTGGGCGCCTCTGCCGTTGGCGGGACATACCAGCCCTGTATGGATGTTTGCGAACCCACGGGGGTTCTTGGGCTATGAGGCATAGGATGCGTGAGCGATTCTAACCAGGTCTGGGGGGGGTTAGTTGCTGTGGAGGATCCGTTGTAGCGTGGGAGGACGATGTACACCATACGATTGTTTGTACGATCCAAGCGCTGGATCATGGCAGGCGATGAGCAGAGGCGCAAGGAAATGTCACAGAACGATGTCAATTTGCTGTGGATGAACGATTCCATGTCAAGTATGTGAGGATATATCTTCTCGGAACTAGGTCAGTAATCCAAAGGCAGTGAGCCAATGACATACCTAAGCTCTTGGGACTTTGGCTGACCCCCCAACCGGACAGTACAAATAATACCGTATCAGGGTTCTGAATGCGCATGACACCACCGCTGGAGGTGCCAGGGGAGCTTCGTTCTTAGCGGGGGTTACAGCGTCATTTAACGAGGCCCACAGATCAAGAGATAACATGCTCTGATAGGGCTCGACCCCCCGCAAAATGTAGCAGACAAAGCGTATTATCTGTCCTGTCCAGTTGGTGGGTCTGCCCGTTTGGTGGGTGTTTGTCCGGTTGGGGGATCACCTCTTCTAAATGTTAAATTATCGTCAAATTCAACGCCTTGATTGGCTTCTCCCACTTCCTTCCCTCCGTTCACCCGATTGTGCATCTGGGCGCCCACAACTCGTTCCCACATCAAACATCATTCATAGCACCATCTTATTGGGAACCAGTCACACTAGTTCTTGGGCATGTTCTGGAACATGGCCTCGCCTGGGAGCAGTCCTCCTTCGAGGATGCTTCCCCGCATCACCAGCGTCATACATAATGCTGATCCTTTACAGCTCAAGTTCGCGACTATTCCTGCAATTGAGCCTTCTGCCTTCTCGTATCATTGCTGGAAACAGAAACATACACCCAAAATAGAAAGGCCCTGATTTCGACCATGGACATTTCCAACAAAGCAGAAGACCAAGCCGCAATGGCCAATCGCAAATACCTGTCCTGGAAGAGCGAGGGCGTGGAGAAGATCCCACCAAATGAGGCCGAGGACATCCAAGCTGTGGCAGACATGGTCAACGCGATGCAAAAAGCCCAATACAATTCTCATCGACATTGCTACACCGGCACGCATGCCCGCACCCAGGGTATCGTCAAAGGCAAGGTCATAGTGGAGGACAATCTGCCCAAGCATTTGAAGCAGAGCCTGTTCGAGCATGCAGGGGAATATCCCGTTGTCTGTCGCTACTCGAGCGAGCCTGGAGACCCGGGCTTGGATGTTCGCCCCCAGCTTCCATTCTCTTCAATTGTCATCTTTCCCCATAGCCTTCGCCATCTCTCTCTTCTTAGCCCCACGGAGAGCGCTCTGTACTGACTCAATCCCCGCTTTTCAGGACCGTATTCCTCAACCTCGCGGTTTCGCCATGAAACTCTTCAACGTGCCTGGCGAAATGTTTGACGAGACCAAGACCGCGCAGGACATCGAATTCAACAGCACCCCTGCCCTCGACCTCGCCGACGCGAAGACCACCAAGGAGATCATCGATCTGCGCATCAACTACGGCGGCAATCAGCCCGAACTCTACAAGCGGCTCGAAGCCCGCCCGGACACCGACCTGCAGAAATTTCGGGACTCGGTGCGCAACACACATTTGGAGTCTACTCGGCAGTATTCGCAGACGGCGTACCGATTTGGGGAGTATGTGGCCAAGTACTGCCTCGTGCCTAGCACCGAGACGCAGCGGAAGCTGTATGAAGAGACGGTGAAGCCTGACAGCGATCCCTCCGACATCCTGTCGCAATGGCTACAAAACTTTCACGCCGCGCATGACGCCGAATACCTCTGGCAATTCCAGCTTCTCGAGAACTTGGATGACCAACCCGTCGAATACGCGGGCAAAGTGTGGGATCCCGAGAAGTATCCCTGGCAGACCGTCGCAAAGCTGGTGATACCAAAGCAAGAGAGTTTCGATTACGAATTGAAGAGCTTTTGGGAAGATCACATGCGGATTGATCCGTGGTTGGGGTTGAAGTCGCTGCAGCCGTTGGGGAGTCCCAATCGGTTGAGGAAGGTGGTGTATCCGGCAAGCAGCGGCTTGAGGAGGAAGATGAATGGGAGGAAGGAGGTTCAGGTGCATAGTATGGAGCAAATCCCGTGAGTGAAAAGACATCCATCTGTGTTTAAAGAGAATGCAGCGGATGAGCAAGGCTGACGTGAATATGCATAACAGGGGCCCTCCAACACCGAGCACAAACGGGACGAATGGGGCCAGTGCTATGGAGCCAATAGTGGTCAATTGAGGAGCCATGGACTCTGAACACGGGCATACAAGAGTGGCAAGGAACAAGGGCCAATTCCCAGTTCTGCGATCTGGGTGGAGGCCGTCCGAAATCATCCATGGCGATGTACATTATATCATTCAGGAGCAGAGAAACACGAAAGGACAGCCGACAAGGCTTAAGTCATTGAGACCAGCAAACCACGCTTTCACTTCACCATCCTTCCTTCAGGCTGGGTTCCCTTAGGAATTCCCTTGTCCATGTCGCCTTCGCTGTCCCCTCATGCTTGCCAGATACCCATTGCTTCTCACTCACCGTCATCCTCCCGACGATCTCCTCGCATGCCTACGCTCCGAGATCAGAACGCATGAGAAATCTGGTTCTGTCATCGGATCGCCCGCTGAACCCCAAAAAGGAGGCTGAGGAAGGCTTGGCATTGGTTTCGCCTGCTTAGTAAACCATCTAGCCTGCATCTCCAGATTTGATTTTGATAAGTCCAATGCACGACACTTGGGCGGTCTACTGGCCAACGTGCTCGTAGTGATGTGCGAGTGTCAAATTGTATGCTGGAAGAGAACTCATGTCAAATAGGACCCGCTGTCATTCATCACTGGAATCGAAAGGTCAAGGCTGTACTACCGGTTCTGATTGCAATCTGATTTTCAAACTGCTTGCCTCTTACCATGTCTTTCTTCTCCTAAAAAGATCCTCCTTCTTGATCATACTGTAGCATTATCCGAAGATGACTTGGCTCTTCGGCAGCAATTTGGAGATATTGGGCACAATTCTCGGAGTGCTTGCCAGCATCATCTTGGGGAATGTGCTACAGCAACTCCTCCTACGAAAGTCAAGCGAGCCGCCTGTTGTCTTCCATTGGGTACCAGTTATTGGTAGTACTGTCACATATGGCATGGACCCATTCAAATTCTTCTTCGCTTGTCAAGCAAAAGTAGGCAAGCCTACACTAGAATTTTCTTCCCAAATGGAAAAAAAAAAACAAATGCAGCATGACTGATGGGATGGTCTAGTACGGCGATGTCTTCACCTTCATACTCCTGGGTCGCAAAGTCACCGTCTATCTTGGCCCGAAAGGCAACCAATTCATCCTGAATGCAAAGCTTAAGGATGTAAACGCCGAGGAGATCTACTCCGTCCTCACCACTCCTGTGTTCGGCAAGGATGTCATCTACGATGTCCCCAACGCGAAGTTCATGGAGCAGAAGAAGGTACCTCCATATTCATACCCCCTTCCCACCTCCGCAAACCACCCCCCTGAATCTTATTGGTATCACAGTTCATCAAACATGGCCTCACCAGCTCCGCCCTCCGCGCCCATGTTCCGCTGATGCAGGCCGAATTCACATCCTTCATCAACACCTCCCCCATCTTCAACCCTCCTTCTTCCCCCACCCCATCTTCCGGGATTGTCCAAATAGCCCCCCTAACGGCCCAAATAACCCTCTTCACCGCCTCCCTCGCCCTCCAAGGCCGCGAAGTCCGTCGCCAACTCGACACCACCTTCGCCAAACTCTACCACGATCTCGATGACGGGTTCCAGCCCATCAATTTCATGCTCCCCTGGTTTCCCTTGCCGCAGAATAGGCGACGGGATAGAGCGCAGCGGCGGATGACTGAATTGTATACTGACATCATCAATTCCAGACGAGCTGCTGCCGCTGGTGGTGAGAAGCAGGGGCCAAACGAGGACAACGACATGATCGCCACCCTCATGTCCAGCACCTACAAATCCGGCGCCCCCATCCCGGACCACGAGATCGCGCACATGATGATCGGTCTCCTGATGGCGGGCCAGCATTCCAGCTCCGTGACGAGCGCGTGGGTGCTGCTGCACCTCGCGGCGAGCCCTCCCATCGCCGAAGCTCTCTACGACGAACAGGTGCGCGTGCTGGGTGGGCCGGACGTCGACCTGACCCACGACAACCTCCAGGAACTGACGCTCCTGAAGTGGGTCATCCAGGAAACGCTGCGCCTCCACCCGCCCATCCACTCCATCATGCGCTGCGTCAAGTGCCCCCTCCCCGTGCCCGACCATCCCGAGTGGATCGTCCCAACAAGCCACGTGCTACTGGCCAGCCCCGCCTTCATGGGCCACTCCCCGCAGTACTTCCCCGACCCTGCAAAATGGGATCCGCGACGCTGGCGTGACATGGCGCCCCCCAGCGAGATGGAGCGCGAGAAGGCGGATTACGGGTACGGCCTCGTGAGCACGGGGGCCGATAGCCACTACCTCCCCTTCGGAGCAGGGCGGCACCGCTGCATTGGGGAAGGGTTCGCCAACACCCAGATCGCCGTGGTGGTCAGCCTCATGGTGCGGCGATTCCGGTTCTTCGGGGATCTTTGGAGGGGAGGGGGGGAGGTCGTGGGGACGGATTATTCGGTAAACGGCTTTTCCCTTTTTTTCCCCCTCCACTCCACAGTATTCATCTCCTTTTCACACACAAAAAAGAAAAAAGAAAAAAAAAAAGAAAGGGGAAAGCGTTCGAGATGAATGGATGATCGAATGGATGGATGCTAACCCTGTCTTAATGAATGAATGTGCGTAGTCCATGTTCTCCCGCCCGATGGAACCAGCAATGGTGCGGTGGGAGCGACGCCGCAACGCGACTTGACGCAAGCACCCATCCACCCATCCACCCACGGCCCACCTACAAACCCACACACGCACGGAGTAATAACGCATGCATATCATGAAAACCATCATACGACAGCTTCCACCTCTCTCCCACAAAAATCAATAACCTGGCGAACAGGTCATTCATTGCATGCACCACTCACTCACTGGTGTGGCTTTTTCCTTTTTTCCTTTTTTTCTTCTTTTTTGGTAGGGTTGGGGCGGAGCAACCAAGTCTCACATCCCCCCCCCAAAAACAAGTGTTTAGGGCCAGGGGGGGCCGGGGGGTGTGTGAGACAAGTGTTTCTTGCTTGCGCTGTTGTTGCGGGTCAGGTACGGGACGTGTGTCTATCCATCCATCCCATCTACTCGGGTGAGACGAGGGGTTTAAAAAATTTCTCGGAGAAAATGACGCTGGCCAATCAATCAAATAATAATACTATCGGGGTATGAGGCAGTACTGAGTCGACGGGATGAGGAAGCGAGACACATGTGCAGTGCAGGTAAGACAACACGCGATCTGAAACAAGTTGTCCTCCGTACAAAGGCAAATAATAATGGATTTTTTTTCCTCGTGTCCTTGACTGGGCCAAAGGGAGAAAATGTGGACCTTTCTTCGGTGCATAATAAGGATGGGAGTAAGTTGGGGATGATGTCGTCGCCGCAACGTAGAAAAAGCCATCGTACCGCCCTTTGCGGGTATGCCGCACTGTTCATCCTATCTGTCCTTTCCGCGATCCTCGCCTCCCCCATCGACACCACACTTGCCAACTCGCCCTCCCACAGCCTGACTCTGCCATCCTCCTCGTCCTCCACCACGAATCTCACCTCCACCATCTCGACAGCCAACACCACAACCAACCTCACCACGCCCGGCCACCCCAACATCCACTGCCTCCCCTCCTCCCTCTATCCCTCCTTCATCACCCCATCCTTCTCCCCCCGCGACTGCGTCCACGCCATCCGCGACTTCAACGACCGCACCGCCTTCCCGCAAGGTTCCGAGACCTTCGAATTCGTCGCCGCGGGAACGGTCCCGCACTACCTCGAACCCAAGCAGCGGACCCCGCAGAAGTGGTGGTCGGGGACTTGCGTGGTGGCGGTCGTGCTGCTGTCCGAGTTCGAGGAGGCCGAATTGCCGGGAGGAACGTGGAGTAACAGAAAAAATGATTTGACGGATTTCGGGACGATGTTGGGGGAGGCGATGGATGTGGATCGGGCGTGTCTGGATCCGAGGTGGGTGCTGCCGGGCGGCGGTGGTGCCACTGATGGGGTGGATGTTGCGAGAAGGGGCCAAGGGGAGCCGGCAGGAGGAGGGGGCTGAATTTCGTTCAGGATGTGGGGTTTGCGGTGGTGGGACATTTTCAGGCGATGGGGGTGTTTCTGTGGGATACGGATTCGTTTGTGAATACTAGGGTTCGGACCGTGGAGGAAGAGGTGGCGGCGGCGAGGGCAGGGAATGCGACAAGTAGGCCTGCTGGTGCTGATGGGATGGTGAGGCCCGGGGGCGACGTAGATGAGCTCCCGCAAACGACGTAGTGATTTCCGATTGTAGAGCCTATCTCCAGTCGACGTTCAATTGAAACCGTCATCGGCAGAAGATTCCTGCAAGTCATCGAATTCCCTCGTGCCGACATAAGCTCGCCTGAAGAAGGTGGACCACAATTCATGGATCTTTCGCCGCTCCTCCTTCTTTCTCTTTTTCTTTTCCTTCTTCTTCTTCTCCATCTTGCTTCTCCGAGCAGACTCTAGATCAAAATCTAGATCAGACTTGCCACAATGATACCGCTCTTTGTCCTTGTCAAGCTCCATATCTTCGACAGTCCAGTAGGGTCTGTAATTGCCAATCCTACTCGCAAGATTGACCCAACTTTTCACAGTCAGATCTTCCATGCTGTAGACGCTGTCATTCTTGGTGTCATATTCGACTTCGAATTCAAAAGGCAGTACGTCCTCGTGCGGATGCTTAGGGACCTTGTCTTTGTGCCCGCCCTCTCGCCATTTGTGCTTCATCGCGGTGGAATCGTCCGCGGCGACCTGCTCCAAGTCGAGGACGGTACGGAAGTCGTTGTTGATCGTGGTAAGGTTCGCGTAGTATTGCGCGAAGCTGAGCCAGGTAAATGTTTGTGGAGAGTAGGCTGGGCCTGGAGGCGAGCATTTGGAGGGCGGAAGGGGAACCTCGAATTTGGGATCTCCGGCATGGTGCTTTTTCCCATTCTTCTTCTTGTGCTTCTTATTGGACTCGTAACTGTGCCCTTCCTGTATATCAAAGGCAGACTGTGTCATGCGCTCCGGAGACTTGGGCTTGTCATCGACATTCCCCCCCTCATCTGTTGGGGACCGAACAGGCTCGAGGCCGGTGAGGTTGTATTCGAAGACACGAAAGGTAGGAAAATAGTTGGGTACGATGCTTGCCGTGACGAGCGAGGCTGCATATCGCTCCGCCCAGGGTCCTCCTATCTTTTCCAAGTATTTTTCTTCTTTTGACTGTTTCTTCTTCCTCTTGGCCGGCTTGGGAGACAGCGCGGTGGATTTGGGTGCATCCGGAATGCTCGCCCATCCTGCCCTGAGCTCCTCCAAATACTCGGCCGACGACTGGATTGTCATCTCATCCTCCAGAGACTGCTGGAAATTGGTATCTTCCTCGAAAGTATTACCATGAGCGGTCTTCTTGGTAATCTCATCAAAATCCTGCAACATGAAGTGATCGATGTTCATGTGCCCGTACAGACTACCAACGACGACGTCACGGTATTGCTGCATCCACAAGGCATACTTCTGCCAGCATGTCTCGTCCCAGGCGGTCTTGCTCTCAGTCCGGGCTGGAGCCACATGGCCCATCAGGATGGCTTTCATGCCTCTTTCTCTCAAGAATTGTAGTTGGATTCGCAACCACTCAAAATGCTCGTAACCCGGCTCGGACTTGTCTGCGCATCCATCAACGGCGGTGTTGGAATCAAAGAAGTACATGGTATTCAAGCTGAAGACAGCCAGCTTATGTGGGATGACTTCCACAAAGAACCAGCCACCTCGCTCGAAGCCATGGCGTTGCTCCTCTGGGATGAAATTCCTCCAGACATGTGAGAACTTCCTGGTCCACCAAGTCGGGCCTGGCTCCATGATATTGTGGGGCATCATGTCGTTGTTGCCCCATGTCGGAATTATCGGTATCGTGAAGTCGTTTGTGGAGTCCGGATCATCAATATTATCACCGGTTCCCCACACCTCTTTGAACTTGGTCACGAGCATCTCATTGAGGTCGACGACTTGACTGCGGGTGCGAGGGATTTGTGGGTCGGTATCGTGTCTGGCAGAGTCCCCGGTCCAGACGACGAAATCTATACTGTCTTTGAGGTTGTCGTTGAGCCATTGAAACGTTGCATTGACGAGTGTGAAGGGGGAGTCGCAGTCGGAGGTTTCGGCGCCAAAGACACCGGCGGGCCCAGTATCACGATGGCATGCAGACTCTGCCGATGTTGAGGAGAAAGGTTTATAGAAAGCGTCGGGATGAAAATCTGGACATGTCAGTCATCGAGTAGCAGGCATCCACTTGGGCAGGTTGTATGTACCGGTTATGTGGAGGAAGCGGCCGTAAAAGGGACGCTTCTGCTTCTTTCCAACAGCTGTGACATGCTGGTTTTGGGGCTTCTCGTTCTGAAAGAGAGGCTTCTGGATTACGGCGGAGTGACAAAGGTTGAGGAAGAGAGAGCCTAAGAGCAGGAGAGTAGCACGCATGACTGTGCAAGCCCAGGGCTCGGTAGAAGGAGGAAACGGTCTCAGAGGCTATAGTTCTAGATGGGTCAATAGCAACATCGACCCAAGGCCGTTGAAGCCTCCCTTGCCTCTCTGCAACCCCCCGTGCCGCTCCTGGTGTGTCCTCTTCCTCCTTTCAGCTGTGGACTGAAAGTGCCGCCCAGAGGAAAATCAGAGGGGTCGTGTCCATAAGATTAATGCAGGAACAATAGGCCAAAAGCTTAGCAAGCTTATCAAGCTTAGCTGGTGTGGGACAGGGATCGGAGACTGGTCCGTCCGTAGTCGGGTCGGAAGAATTTAAAGAATTCTGTTGAAGGATATGAAAAGTAGGACATATGAGAGGAAGACGATGAGATGGAGGTTTTGATATATATGTATTCCGTATGATCCATTTGGGCCAGCTGACTGCAGCTGCCAATCATTGTGTGACTTGACTGTGATAAACTGATAATTGTGCGTCTCCTCCTTTCATCTGACGCGCCTAAGGGTTCGCGCCGGGCAGCCGCGAATTGGTAGTGGTCAGCCAATGTGCAGGCCCCATTTGCTACACGTGTCTCTCATCTCCACCATTATTCCCCATTCTTTGCTTTCAACCCCGCCTTCACCCAACAACGGATAGTCAGTCAACTGATACAGCAACCACCTTGTCATTGAAGTCACCGGACTGTTGGTCTGCCTGCCTGACTGGGGATGAACGGGCTCATGTTCACAATCGTGTGCGTTCTTGCATCGCATCGTTCCTACTCTGTCCGCACTCGACCTTTTTAAGCCGTACCCTTCATGCAGCCTCAGGAACATAACGATAATGTCCTGATACTGATTTCCATCTCCCATTATGAAGACCCTTTCAGGCCTTTTATGAGGGAATGTTCGAGCGTGATCCCCAACATCTGGACGGGCTTCGAAACGAATTTGAAACACAATTTCCGTACTGACAAGCCTACGATTGCGGCGCGGACGATGAAAGAATGCGATTCAGGCCTCATTACCTTGAGCAAGCATTGGCGGAAGATGGAGTGCGGACAGACTGAGATCCATGTTGTTCCCGGATTGCCTGCTTCTCCCATGGTCGCTTTCCATGATTCGAGCAGAACAGATGATTTTGAACCTCCATCTCTAAACTTGATCTCTAGGGGGCCTGCCAAGACTTCTCGGCATCATCAACCTCTTCAGACCAAGCAAAGCAGTATTGATTGGGCTCTCCGGTCCCGGTGTATATTTATGAACACATCGTACTGGAAGCCGCCAAAGGTACAACCCAAGAATGAAGCAACGATCGGAATCCAGAAAAAGTACCCGCCAGCGGAACAAACCTCATGGCCATACCCAACCGCATAAGGCATCAAGCGCCGTCCAAAATCTCGGGCGAGGTTGATAGCATACCCTATCTCATATCCAAAACAAGCGCAGAGACCGAAAATCAGAAAGAACAAAGCGAGAGGAAAGAAAAGGGGCGACGGATGATGTAACGGTTTCGCAGTAGGTCGGACGGATGCCATGACGTCAACCAGATCCGGGGGGCTATCATCACAGTCTTACTCCTGACTTGGTCAGCCTTGATCTTCAAACGAAGCATCACTGAAATGACCTTCTGATCCAGAGTCTTCTGGTGATCCATGGCGCGTTACGTCGACTATGATGGAACCCTCCCCCCATCGCCACAGGCGACTCCCGAGCAGGAATTGCTGAAGTCACTCACCAAATTGGTGAAGCTCAGCCCTCCGCATCGTCATTGTAGCAAACACGAGCTGCATGGTCTCTACTCTGGACCTACTTCAATTGCATATCTGTTCTTCCGTTGTTCCCCGCTCTTTGGTTCAGACCCTGAGATCGCAGGTCGAAAGACAAGGCAATGGTGTGATGCATACCTGAGTCATGAAGTTCCCAGTGAGCCAGTTGAACCTGATCGGTACGCTTGAGGGCTCTTGATACCATTTGCGTCCTATTGTTTGCAGCTTATCTTCCGTTCATTTGTTCAAAAGGAATGGAAGAAATGAACCAATCATGGTTGGACCTGTCTGATTAACCTCCTGCCAGCTGTGGCGTCGCCTCTGAAACACTCTCTCACCTCACCCTTCTCATCCTCACAAATACCGACCCAACCGCCCATATCCAGAACTTCCTCGCTTATGTCCCCGCCATCCTTTCGCCATCACCACATCGACCTGCATCAAATGAATGGCTCTACGGCCGCGCAGGAACGCTCTACCTCCTTCGTCTCATTCGCTGCTCCGTCGCCCCTGATCCCGAGTACTCTCCAAGGATTGATGCAGCGATCGCAGCTATCTCCGCCAAGATCATTGCTGAGGGCCCGGATTGGCGGTGGCATGGCAAGGAGTACCTCGGCGCCGTGCATGGGAGCATTGGCATCTTGGCCCAGGTTATGCGTTCATTATCGATGATAGGGCGACCACCACCACGAGTCTGTTGGGGATGGTTGCGCGACATACTGAATTCGCAATTCGAATCCGGGAACTGGCCGAGCAGCTTGGGCCGGAGCGCAGCAAGGGATGAATTGGTGCAGTTCTGTCATGGAGCCCCGGGGTTTGTGATCTCCCTCCTTGCCATTCGGAAGGTGATTGAAGCTATGGAAGACGACGCCAGACTTAATAATGACGCGGGTGCTGAGATGACTGCGAAGATTGATGATCAACTTGGCACGAATGTAAGGGAGCTGAGCAGGGACATCGAGATCGCAATCTCGAAGGCAAGGGAGTGCATCAAGCAAAGGGGCGTGTTGACCAAGGAACCGTGTCTTTGTCACGGGGCCACCGGCAACGCGTTGGCACTCGAAGGGGAAGAGAGGAAGGTGATGATGAACTGGACGCAGGAAGAGATAGTCAAGAAGGGGACGGACCAGGGATGGTATGTCAAAGGCGATGATCCTGTGGGCTTATTCTGCGGTGAAGCAGGGAGGGCTTCGGGATGGATAGTCATGTTGCAGGTGGGGGGGGGAATGATTGGGTTCAATGATGTCTGAGAGTGATGGTAGAGCGATGGTCGGATGCTGGTCCCTCCGGATCTGAGCTGCATGAGCCTGCCAACGTGCAATGTGGAACTCGCAGGCAAGGATCCGTTGATAGGAGCCTTAGAGGAGCCTTGTCGCGACCCAGACTCTTTATACACGCCGAGTGTAGTGCGCACTATAGTCGCCTTTGCAACATCCATCATCAGAGACTTGGCATACGGCATCATGGAGATGGGGCAAGAGTCTGGACACATCATTACTATGAGAACGTCGCCGACAGCCTGCGGCTCAAATTCAAGAGCATCTCAGACTGGACCCATCTGCATCAAGTATAACAATCTGACAAGACCTCTCACAAATTTGCCTCTGATCCATATCAGCCCACCCTCACCACTCCAGACAACTATCCAAGCAATGTTGTATTCCCCATACTCGGAATCTGCATTCACCCCCGAAAAATCAGCTCAGCCACACAAACCCATCCATGACCCATCCCTATTCTCTCACCCCAATCCTTTCTTCCTACCATGAACACCAAAGTCTTATTCCCCACCCTCCACCCCCCCAACCATCTCCCTCCCTCACCAGTACATCCAGCTATTTCGCACAATTCACTAAGATACTCCCGCCGCGGCGCCCCCGACCCCCGTAAACGTTCACGATGAAATACGTTATCATCGCGTTCACCGTTACCCCGGCCTCTTTACGACCTACGTCCCGAAAAATCGTACTGGCTCATTACCACGCCCCGCGAGCAGCTCGTCCAGATAAGGATGAGATAGCCGGGAAGGCCCGATTAAGCGGCGTATTTAACGAAGAGGGCCGAGGGGGTTGGAAGACGGAGGAGAGGAGGGGGAACGTCTTTAGAGTTAATGGCGAGGGGGAAGAGTGAGAGGGTACGTGTGGGTTATGGAGAGGTGGGTCGGTGTGGGGGAGGTGGGAGGGATTGACGAGGAAGGGGGAGGGGGAGGAGGGTGCGGAAATGGTGGGGGAGGGAGGAGGGAGAGGAGCAGCGAGAGGGATGATGGGAGGGTGAGGGTGAGGTGCATTATGTGTCACTCCGTCGTGAAGGAGATGAACAACTTCTTCCGCCCCTTTTTTTTATATTCTGGAGGGAGGGGGGTGCAAGCATCGTCTGTTGTCTCATATACATGTCCGGTCCGGAGCCCCCCCCCTCCTCCCCCCCCTTCCCCGTCATCCAACTGGTCCACCAGCCGACATCGGGACGGGCAATGGTTCATACGTAATCTCCCAGGTGGGTGGCCGCAGCTGTTCGGTGTATAGCTTATATAGTTCACCTCCTGCAGATATCGGACGCGTCCCCCTGCATGGAAACCTTCCCCTCCAGCGCTCAGGCAGACCCTGAGATCCATGCATGGGGAAATCCCCCCACTTTGGAGAAGCGGGGGGAGCGAAAAGGATATTCGTTTCTTTGTTTTGGGCCTACTCCCCAATTCTTCCAATCCTCCAATCACTGAAGCATTTGCGGAAGCAATATGCTTTTTTCCAGATCCGCAACCTCCTCCCCTCTCTGCTGGGCTGTATCAGGGATGCGAGGTCGTGCATGTACGTACTTGGGTATATGGCACTGCCCCAGGTGTCCTTGCTTGTGCAAAGGGAAGTGTGGGGGGGGGATCTTCTTAGCTTTGAGCCATCACCACTGACGTTGCCGGGGCTTGTAGCTGTGGGTGTAGGGGACCTCGACCGCCGAGGCACATGAAACCGTGAGGCATCCTACGGCTCGGTGGTGAGGGACAGCCATATCGAGGGATCGTGAGAAACACTCATATTCGCCCATATATATCACGAGATCCCGAGCAGATTAGACCGTTGCTCCGGGAGCCCGAAGGAGTACATGCAAATAAGCCAATTTAAGTCTGCAGGCATGCTACGTGACGTCAGCCCCACAAGTATATATCCACGACCTGAAACGAGATTGTGACGGATCCAGGCGGAGTGGCTAGCTCACGGCCGCTCGCAACGACGGGGACACACCAACAATGGACTCAACAGCTACAAATACTAGTGGAGGGTTGATGATCTTCGCATCGACGCATCGGATATACCGACCCCTACGAACCTCCTCGAGACACTCTTCTTTGCCAAATGATAATAACTCTGTTAAACCATGCCCGAATACTGTATCCCTGCAGGGCTCAGTGATTGTGTAGTTGCTAGCGCCTGGAGACGAGGAGAGCCGAGCTAATAAAGCTTTGGAGAGAGAGCGGAGAATCGGGGTCTCGCAACGAGGATGCTATGGGATTCGGATGTTGGGGCAGGGAGGTTTTCTGTTTTTTGTTTCTTTTTTTCTTTTTTTCAAAAATCGGGATGGGCATCCTGAAGATAAAGAAGAAGAAGAGGTATGTAAGCTGGGACAGGGCGAGTGGCGGCATCCACGGCCACGTTTGAGTGAAGTTCTGCAATTGCTGGCGATGAGTGATTTAACTCTCTCGCCAGACAGTCGAGGGTAGCTGCAAGAGGGTGTGTCGTTGTCCAACATGTCTTTCTCTCATTCCGACGAACGATTGTGGCCTCTGTGGGGAACATGGCTGGCGAGACAGGAAGTCCACATGTCGTTAGCCTGTAAACGTTTCCATCTTGCAGAAGTCTCAAGTTTCGAGGTGAGAAGGACCATATGTTTCGCTTTGATTGGGAGACCCGATGTGCGGTCTTCACCGCATGGCATGATATTTCCAGATACGCTTTAGGACTGGAAACTGGAAGATGTGTATATAAATCACGCGGAAAGCGTTGGTTTGATGAAGAATGTGCCAAAAGGCTGTCAATTAACGCCCTCAGAGAAGATACCAGGTTATTTGGTAGGGTGTTGTTCTGACTGCTAGCCTTTTTGATTTTTAAACCTGCTAACTCACTGTTATTTGGCATAAATTATTCTGCATGGGACTGGAGTATTTCGGAAAACGTACTGACTCTCAGCTATGGCTACCATTGGTACGATGAGAGGGAGAGCAGCGCAAATGGGTCAACATGTCGAGTACCTGGCGGAGTGTAAAGATATTTGCAGTGACCACGCATTCCTCCTTTCACGCGTGAGACATCACAAACCGTTCCGGTCTGGCTCTCAAGTGCTGGCGAGAACCAAATACTTCATTATAGGAAGTATGTATTGCCATCTGGCAATCACTTTTTGCTACACTTCTGTTGAAAAGCCTTATCAACATTGTTATGGCTTTACCGAAGAATTGGAAGGATGGGGATGTCGTAGATGACCCTGATCTTTGCACGGACTGTTTCGTGTGGCAAGATCTACAACAACCATTCATTAGTCTCTATTTAAATGGGTTTATAATAACGTCCGTAGGTCCAGGGCCATTGGTTCACATCGCCATGCGACCAGCCCAACTGTAGAGGTCCCTTTCTTTTGAGATGGCTGTTCAGGTGAAGTGTGTTCATACAATCATTCCTACCAGCCCAGGCAGAACAATTTCGGAGCGCCGCCCGGGATCACTGTCCTCTCCAACTTCGGTAGATGCCACCATGTCGGTTGCTCAAGCAAGTCTAGATCCACCAATAGTCACGCCAGTCACGATCGAAGAGGAACAAGCCGCAAGCCCCAACAACTCTCAGCTTGTGAGCACCCTGGGGTCAAGTCCGGATTTGATCATTGTTGATCTTTCAGAAAAGACACGTCCACCGCATCATGGTCGATCCGCTCCTTTGACAGATGTCGAGCAAAAGCAACACGTCGAACCCTTGTTACACATCAAATCTCATCAAAGGGAAAAGACTCCGATTGTAATGTGAATAAGTGAAGCACAGAGTTCAGCAGCTGGTATTGAAGCTGTTACTATGCATTCTCCCTTCGAAAACATCGCTGGTGTCCTCAGGCCGCGAGCGGGTCACATGCATATCTCAAAGGCTGTCTTCCGGGAGAGATGGAACCTGGGCGGAGGCCTCGTGGTAAGTGCTAGAACAGAGGTTCTACATCGGATGAAGTTTATGTGTTGTGGTTAAAGGATCATTGGAGAGATTCCATCTCCTTGGCAAGAAATACCGTGAGCTGGTTTTGTCGGGTCGTTGTTACGTGGCATTGGTTGTTGTGGAGCCATGATGAAAGAGCGTCGAGTTGAAATCTAAGCGTGTTGCGCTGACGCAACGTCTCTTCCCCTTTCGAAAACGCTTTCAGTTCAACTTCACGTCGAAAGGCAGGATGCTTCTCTTCCCACTAGCTTCGAATTTTTGGCACAATGTACCCTGGTCGCTCTTCCGACCATATCCTCCTTCCTTCAAGTTGCTTCGCACTGTAACGCATTTACTCCACTGTTTGGGGGAGAGGTAAGTCATAACAGACATACCCATTCATCAATAAGACAATAATCCTAAGTCATTTCAATCTAAATCGCTAGTGCGATCAAAGCACCATTCCCTTGACAGTGTTCCAGCATGTTCGCGGACCGACATGACCTTCATAGGTGTATCGCTACTATCATCAAGTTATTGATCTACACAACGCCATGTTTGGAGTCAGAAGGCATGGTTCGGTGGATATCATAAGCTAGCAGGCGCAAATTCGTTTTACGAAGCCCTTGATGCAATTAAAATGCAACGATTTTCCATCCGCTTGGCTGTACCTGACTAGAAGTTTCTTGCTTGTGCGGTCGTAGCTCACGTCGAGCGTATCAATGACATCAACGGCCGACTGGCAATACGTACACTACACACGTCATGACGCACGTGGAAAGAAGCAGAGGCTATGCCTCATTTTTCGCATAGTCTCATGCTAGATTTTTGTGACGATTTGTATGCAAGGAACGAAGCTTGTACAAACCCCTCAAGATATTCCACAAAGAGAATAGTCAACTTCTGATCTTTGGTTCAATGCGTTTATTCAGCGTTTTGTGTAAAAGGCCAAAACGAACTGTTCGAGTCTTGATTTACAAGTCAAATACTTAGTCCATCTTTTAGATGGACTATTAAAAACCCGTTGAGGACTAATGATTCCAATACTTAGTCCACGTTTCAAATCGTCGAAGATAACGCAATTGCCTATCGCACATCTACCCATATCGACCATGCTAAGTCAACCTGACCTATGCCGCCAATCTGACAAAAACATCATTCTCTCCACACAATCACAGCGTGTTCACGCACTCGCAAAAAGGCTCGAAGCAGATTCCATCATTACAACTAACACCTTGTAAACGACTTACAACCATACATTTCATCAAAGATCGATGGCTTAGGGCTGCCTGAAGCCAGTCAATGTCCTTTTATTCAACCTTTGATCATCATCAATGAAATTCCTCCTACTCCATACCTGCTTTACTGTGCCTGATTCTTGTGTCTTGCTGATCTGCTCTTCCACCTGACCAAGGGAACCACTATACTGATGTAAAGATAGGACATCGAGTAGCCCCTGGTGCCCCGGTGGAAGGAAGCTGAATGCGCCCAGCTCGAAGATAACAAGAATTTGGAGTCATCACGTTCTTGCAGCCATATGACATGCACCGAAAAAGAGCAGCATTTTCACTTCACTTCCCCACGCAAATCCCCAGCACGGAGGATATACCCTGCCATACCAATCACATCGCATTTCATCACGTACAGATCATCTCCTGTTCCGGTCACTGGAGACTTCGGTTGTTCGTTTGGTAAGTGCACTTATGGATCGAGACTTTTCTCTATTGTTCCCCCGATCCTCGACATTTGAGATCTGATCGCGAACGGACATGTCAGGATTGGTGCTATATATTGAAAAGGCTTCACCTACCTATTTTTATAATGGTGAACACAACGATGAGTGAAGGAGCATCACACCAGCTTTCCTCAGATCATTATGCTGCTCGCCAAGATGACCAATTTGCCCGCATTTCATCACCATCACACTCGACGATTATCTGTAGTACAGACTCTCACATATCGCCAAATTATCCCCTCCCCTTCCCTTCCCTCCTTCCCCCCCCCGCGGCGGGGGTTCTCGTTGATGGCGGCAAAAAAGGAAAAAACAAGGGAAAAAAATCAGCAGAAGGGGGAACCACACATCCCTCAGTACAATCTCGCAAAGATTTCTTCCTCCCCTCCTCCCCTCATCTCTCCCTCCTCCCTTCCTTTCCCCCTCCCTTCCCCTTCCCTCTCCAGTCCACAAACACTTACGCTACCATCATCATAACCATCCCCCCCTCGTTTCAAACCCATCCCATCCATATCAATCCGCTCCTTCCAGCCATCCCCATCCCGCCTCCTTCGTACTTCCCCGATATTCGCAAGCAAAAACAGTGAGCAAACACCTGCTTCCGAGTGCTCTTCAAGCAGCGATCGACAAATCCCCCCTTTTTATCTGAACGATGCAGTGGATTGGGGGTCGGTGCCATGGGCGAGTGAATTGTGTTTCCTTGGTCCTGGGCGGTTGGAGGAGGAGGAGCTGGCCGCTTGAATGGGACTCCGGCTCCATCCTAATATCTCTGTCTGAGTTCGGTATCAGTTTGATTTGTATCCCCCCATCATCATTAACAGTCTTCGTCATCCGGCGAGACATCACGACCCGGACTGCTGCATAGGTACGCAGCCTCCCCTCTTCATCACTCAATTGATCTCTTCATACAAACACGCAATTCTCAATGGGTAAACAATAATAGATCCCACGACCCCCGCGCCCACGAGGAAATCAATTACCGTTTGTTGCTGATGATGATGATGAGGGCGGTAGGGGGCCTTGCCACATGCACCAAAGTCCAGCCGGCACACCCTGCGATCTCCATCCTTACGAAGGGGATGGAATATGTAAGTTTGCCGCTCATCATCGAGATGAGGAATGGTGCAGTATAGCTGCACCACCCCCCTTGCAATGGATACATAGGTAGTCCCTGGAATCGGACATCCTTGACCTCTCCCCCCCGTACCAAGAAACACTGGATAGATTGCCGGTTTACCCGCGGTGCCCCTCTTCCCCTTACGCACGGATGTACTTTATCTCCTTAACACTGCTGTCTTGCATGCTTGCACGCATGCATGCATATACATCCTCCCCCCCCTTCTCCTCAGCACTCAACCCCTACTACTGCTGGCCCAATCAGTCGGCTCTCCAATCGGTACAATCCCGCGTCCCTCATCCATCCGGTTTGTTTGTCTTTGCTTTACTGGCGCAAGTGTGTGTGTGGCCCTCCAAAGTTTCCACGCGAGTGAACCTCTACCCCACCGCAGTCCTGGGAATCGCCCGGGAGTCTGAGAAAAGAAACTGCGTGCCATGCCACGCTTGAAAACGGCAATCTCCGATGTGGGCGATTCCTTTGGGAAAATAACTGCGGGCGGGGCGATGGAGGTGAGGCGCATCGATGCGTGTGTGTGTGGAGGGGGGGGGATGCAGATTGTAATCCCGCCCCCAGTTGAAGATGGCACATCTCTGTATCGTCTGATTTCTTTTGCGTTTCTCTCTCTCTCTCTCTCTCTCTCTCCGGTGCCCCAGGAATTCTCGGACGGTAGGTATGGGTATTCGATTTGTCTTTGTCTTTGCCTTTTCCTTTGCGCGATACAATATAGAAAAAAAGAGGGAGGGGGGTGGGGAAAGGGGGATATAGTTCTCTCGTGCGACTCCATCATATCAGCATCGGTCTGCTCTGATCAAGGGCGCTTTCGCCCCTTCGGGGGAATCCGTTCATAGAATGCAGGCTGCCAGGAAACGTGTGCGATGAGATTGTTCCTACCCCTTTTTTCGACGAGCTCGGGGAGAAACTGTTGCGATCGATTATGTGAGGGGATCGCTTTCGAGTGCATGGCTGATGGATTGCGAAAAAGAAGAAAAAATAAATCAGGAGGGAGAAAAGAAGAAGAGGGGCTGCTGCTTGGATCGAGGAACGATAGTCTACGTAATGTGGTAGGCTTACAATGTCTCACAATGGAAGCAACAGTGTGCCACACGAATCATCCCTTCGATTGACGAGGTTGGACAGGAGGGCGTTTGGAACGACTTGGCGAGGTGTTACATGGCCTGTTTCAAGGTGGTCACGCAGGGTGATTCTTTGGCGCTCCCTCGGATTCGAGGATTGGATATGAGGACGCAGAGTGGGAACGACTTCCAGCGTGCCAGTGGGATGATTCTCAGAAATGAGAGCACAGGAAGCGCGGAGACAGACTCAGGCTCGAAACAAGTAAAGCGGGGACTACCCTCCCACACTCACATATGTCCACGGGGCCATTACCCTCACCCATTACATTTCTCAGATGTTGTGAAACCAAGGCCCATCAGCTCGCCGTATCCAGGACCCATTCTCCAAGGTCCTGGCCTCCTGTCCTCACCTTCCAAACACCCTCCCCAGCAACGCCTCCGCACACCCCCCTTCCCCGCCTGGCGCACCTACACAAACATCCACCCGATTTCCCCGATACCGGCTCAACCATCCACCCTGATCCGAGCTCACCTCCTCCAAATCTCCCGTGAGGAGGTCGTCCTTTTCAGCGAGCTGTTTCCGTCCGCGGCGGTCGACAACACACATACCTACTGTCCATTGGCCCTGTGTTTCGATACGGACGTCAACGGAGTGGTCGTAACTCCAACCGTCCTCGTCAGTCTGGGTAGGTATTCATGGGGTTAGTCATGTGCTTCATTGAGATACCCGCCCCGGGCCCATCGATGTCCCGCGTCCCACCCAGCCAAGGGGAACTCACGACAGCATTCCACACCACCACGGGATCATGCAAATTCATCTCCACCTCCTCCCCCACATGCAAGCCGCGATTCCGCTCAAAGGTACTCCTTGTGAATGCACTCACCCACTCCGCCAACGGACTGCCCTTTTCCATCCTCCGTCCGCACACACCCAGGATATCGCGCTCCCGCAGTTTCTGCCCCGTGGTGACGTCGAGCGGGAACATGACCACCTTGAGTCTCCGCTCGCCCAGCTCCTGCCGTGACGGGTAGGGTGGTAGCACGGCGGATTGCGGCATCGTGGAGGCCGGATTCGGCGACGTGAGCGCGTACACCCGCGCGGCGGCGAGGGGGTCAGCGAGGGTGTTGAATTCGCCGACGGGGGTGATATTTCCGGGGAGGGCGAGGGCGCCGCCCATGACGCAGACGCTTTTCGCGCGCATGAATGTCGTGGGGGAGCGGGAGGCGGCGAGGGCGAAATTCGTCAGGGGCCCGAGGGCGATGAGGCTGAGTGTGTCGGCGGGGTGGGAGGCGAGCAGGGAGAGGATTTGGTCGACGGCGTGGAGCTTCGATGGCGTGAAAGCATGGGATAAATTCGGAGTGGGATCGTGGGTTGCGGCGGCGGCGGATACGGTGATAGGGTCATCGCTGGGCGGAGCGGGTGGTGGCGGCTCGAAGAGCTGAGACCAAGTGTCGGAGGGGGTGAAGTGCGGGTGCTGGTGGTGTTTGCTTGAGCGAGCGGATTCCTTCTGGGGATGGAAAGGGAAAATGGGACTTACAGTCGTGTGCACACCACCTAGACCATCAATACCGTCTTTGATCCATAAGCCCCCCCTGGATCCAGATGAAAGGAGAAGGGGACCCACGATAGTAGTCGGCCTGCCTCTTTTGCCCTCCCAAAGGCCCCTCCGCTCCAACAGCGATCATCGGCTTGTGCTTCGATAGCGTTTCGAAACCCTCGGGTATACCCTGGGACTTCCGCCATTGCCGCTCCTTTTCGATGACATGGAATGTGGAAATGACGTTTTGGAGGCAGCTGGAAAAGGTGCCTCAGCCAACATGAGATGCTGTGTTGGCTTCGATATGCTTCTTTTGCGCGGTACAAAAGGGGGAAGGCATGGGTATGACCTACCCTTTGACAGAGATGTTCCCATACGTCACAGAAATCAAAACAACCTCCACATCCTCAGGCGAGGACGCGAGCGCGAGCAGCAGAGCGAGCACATCGTCGCAACCCTACCATGTATTATCATCCATCCATCCATTCAGTTCTCGTATCTTTTCCCACGGGGTTTATCGGGCTCCAGACTTACCGGATCGGTGTCAATGATGATCTGATTCTTCGCCATGGACGGTGACAACGCTGACTCTTTATTTGTGGCTAGAGACTAGTCTTTCAGCCCGTCTGCACGGTTTGACAGAAAGCGAAGTGTAGGGAAAAGGGGGAGCGGATTGCCGTGACGTCACACTTCCACCCCCATTTTCCATCAGTCACGAATACGATGCGTGTGGGCAGGATGTTGACCCGAGGTTGATTCCTGGACGAATTCAATGTGAAGGGTACGATTGGATGGCAAGTCGAGGTTGTCATGTCAGACATCAAGCAGCATTGACAAGTCTATAGAATTATCGTTGATTGTGTATCTAAAGTGGTGTTGGGTGTCTATATACAGATCTAGATCTTTGTCCTTATCATGAGTGGCATGTGATTCTCATAACGCTACTCCTCCAGATCGAGGTGAGATTTTCGTCCCTGTGCTCCTGGTCCCAGCCCAGACTCCAATATTACCACCAGACATCAAACCCATTGGGCTCCACATTCATCTCCATGCTCGTATTCGAGACCTTGTTCGGATCCTCGGTCTCAAAGTCCTGCATGAAGGCATCCCACTCCGCCCAATTCGCCGATCCACCTGTCTCATCCGTACCAGTTCCAGTAGCCGCATATTCCGTGGTTGGCAATGCCTGACTGAAATTCAGGGGCTGATCTAGGTTGAGATCTTGGGGTATCACATCAAAGCTACTGCCACCACTGCTGGGACTGAACAGGGCAGGATTTTGCGCAATGAAACCAAGGGACTCGAATTGAGGTAGCGGTTGCTGCTGCTGCTGCTGTTGCTGCAGCATCATGGCTTGTTTTCGCATCCGCGTTTCATATCGCGTTGTCTGAGCTTTCGCGCGTAGTTTCTTCATCGGACGCCAGAGCATCCCGTTGGGTGAGTCGGCGATACGGGAGCTCCAGTCGTCGAACACGGTATCCACGATGCGCCACGCCCGGTCCACCAGCCGGCCTTCGGTTTGGACGCAGAGCTCGGCAAGCACGGTGGCGAGCGCGTGCCACTGGACGTAGGTCTTGAAATACCACCGCCATTTGGCCGCGGCTGGCTCGACGTCTAGGAGATGGGAGTACTCCATATTGGCCACTGCCGTTTCGAGAAGCCGCTCTCGAGGCACATCAGGGCGCTCGACTTTGGTCTCGGCTACTTGGAGGGGGTGGAAGATTACGAGGCGGATCCGACACATGATGAGGCGGGTCACGACAGACGTCACCCAGGCAATGGGAACGGTGGTGTCGCATTTGTCAAGGTAATGAGTCTTGAGTGCCGTCTCAATCTCTTCAAGTGCAATCATTTGCTCGTCAAAGGGAAGAGGCACAATGATTTCGCGGCCATTTTCAAAGCGAGGGAAGAAGCCCATGCGCCATTTGACGGCCGAGACTTCATGACTGACGGAGCAGTTGGACATCTCTGTAAACTCGTCCCGCTCTTGGGGTGAAGTCGTCATTTCCGGCCACATGTCCTCATCATTGATGTTCAGTGGTCTTTTGGTAGTGAAGGTACCGCGATTGATCAATGGCTCGGACGCTCTGTCCTCGCAGCAACGACCATCGAGAGCAACCAGTGCCCACCAGCATCTTCGCCGCATCTCAAGAGCGAAAGGTGAGAGCCCGACGTTGACGGCTTCTCTGTGAAGACCCATGCCATGTGCCAGACGGAGAGCGGTTGCGAACAGGGTCCATGAGAGTTGGGAGTAATCGTTGGATCGGAGGGTGAGTATGTATATGGAGAGGGCTTGCAAGGTGCCCAGGTCCCTTGTGGACATAAAGTCGGCATTGGCGAAAGCCCTCTCAAGCCCGGCCTGATATTTAGAGAGTAGATTGTCTCGGCTGTCATGAAAAAGTTGTAGACATTCGTCGTTAGTCTGAGAGGTGATTGCGGCATAGTAGATTGAGAAGAGGAGAGGTTCGACATAATTGTCTGTGGGTATGTCATCAAGATTCGCGATAGCGTTGGAAACCAGAGCCCGCGATGTGGGGATGTGCAGGACTTTCATCACTGCATCGACATTCTCCGCGTAGAGATCGTGCAACTTCATCATGTGCGCCGGGGGTGGATGGAGTTGACGCAGATTTTGCGGAGTATTGAAGGTGGATCCAAACATGAGTGTGCCATGGGAGGCACTGTGAGTTTCCGCAATGGATGGATTCGAATATGGTGAGTTCTCTTCCCCATCCGATCCATCATCCAGCGCTTGACGAAAGCCCTCCACTTCACCGGATAATGTTTGCCAGAAACTGCCGGCTATAAAGCGATTGAGGTTTTGTGTGGGGGAGACGGAGCCTTCATGGGATCGAGGGTCTGAGGGACTTTGACTAGCCCGTTGACTATTCCTTATATCTTCCAGGGATGGTGATGTTGAAGTTGTTTGCGTGGTCAAGGTTGGTTGAGACGACTCTTCAGATATGCTCTTGCCATCCTTGTCCATCTTTTCAATGAGCTGCTCCATTCGGCTGAGACGGGCCAGGAGCTCGTCGTTGGTGGTTTTGGCGCCATGCTTCTTCTTCTTGGGATGACGAGCGCGCTCTGGGAAGACGCATTCGAGGTTGGCCCTTTGACATGGTAGACAGGGATGAGTCTTGTTGCATTTGACCTTTCTTTGTCGACAATGCGTGCAGCTGAGAGCGTGTTGCTGTTGCTGCTGCTGCTGCTGCGGCGTGCTCGACTGTCTGGAGAGAGAAGGATCATTGATGCTGCCACCAGCAGAAGATGTGGACCCTCTTGCGGTCGAGCTTCTGTCGGTCATTGCCCCTGAAGTTAGTACACAAGAAATATAGGAATGGTATAGACAAGAAGGGAACGGGAAGGAGACAATGGAAAGGTCACTGACAATTATTAAAGGGTCTAAATGGAATATCAATTGAGTCAGTTGGATTCAGGTCAGCGTCATATTGAAGGGCTGATTACGGTTTAGTCTTAGATCCTTCTGGCCGCTACCCCGGCCTGTAATCGTATTCGCACGTTTCAGGGCGCGAAGGAGTCAGGCACCCAAAAAATGTCCCCTAGAACTATCGTAGAATCCAAAAGATGTGGTACCCGGCGTTAGTAAGCGGACGACACACCCACTTTTTGGTAAGAATTATGCCCACCCCCGCCGGCAGCCATTTCTTGCGATTTATAGATTAAATCGCTCCTTAAAGCTTATTATATAACTTAAATAGGCAATTAAGAGTATTATAAGGTATAATTCGTTACTTAAAGCTTATTTTATTACTATTGCCGTCGTTATTGCCTTTAAGCTATTTATTTTTATTACTCTTATAGTCTTTTTTAGTTTTATTACCTTAAATCCTTATATTAATATCGTTATGGGTTAATAACCTATTAATAAACAACTTAGGTTATAATATAAATAAGACTTTAAGTAAGGGAAAAACAATAAGTAAATCGTAAAGAATCGCGGGTTTACCTTATAGACCCTTATTTATTACCGTAAGACTTATAAAGAAACGGGAGATATATATATATTATTAATACTTAAGACCGGTTAATTTAAAGTTATTTTTAAATATATTATTCTCTTTATTAAGTAATACTTAAATATAAATTTAAACGCTTATTTAACTAAAATTTATTAAGTCCTTTTTAATAAGTTCGGTATCGAAGCTTCTAATTAAACGATCGGTCGTTATATACTTTAAAACCTTAATATTATAAAAAAAAGAATTAAATATATTATTATTAAGAAAAATCCGAAGTTAAAAAATCGTTTTTATATATAAATAACTTAATATAAACCTTATAAGTTCATTTTCCTTAACGAAATAATAAATAATAAACGGATAATTAATTAACGTTATAAATAAGCCTTAAAAAATATAGCTTATAAAAAGGTATAATTATTTAAAAAAATTAAAGAAATAAAGTATACTCCCGGCTTATATTATAAATAAATATATTACGTATAAAATCTATTAAAATTCCTTTATATAAACTCTTTTTAATAAGTTTATAATCGAAAAGCTCCTCTTAAAATATATTAATTATAAAGGAAAATAATAATTTATCTTAATAATAAATAACGTAAAAGCTTATTATAATTTTAAGTTATATAAAACTTATTTAAAAGTAAATATTATTATTAAGTTTTTACTATTATATTTACCGGACTTTAACTTTATTAAAACGTCCTTTATTTACTTTAAGAAATATATATAAAATAATATTATAATTATATAAGAATATAAAAATAACTTTACTTTAAAAGGTTTTTGATTTTTCCTTAAAACGGCTTTAAGTAACGTAAATCTTAACTATAAAGGGCCGGATCCAATTATATTCTATAAATACGTAAAGTATATAATAAAAAATAAATAAAAAAATAAAATACTTATATAAATAAATAAATATAATTATATTCTATTTTTTACCTTATTTTTAACCTTAATTATCCTTATCTATTATTATTAATTAACTTTACGGTCGCCCACCCCTATATTTATCCTTAAGGCTATTATTAAATTTATCCTTAAAACTATTATTAAGCTTATCCTTATTATTTATAACTATAGACTTTTTATTTACTTTATTTTATATAAGGTTTATATTTATGGTCCCGTTTTAAGATAAATCTATTTTTATAAATAATTTTTAAATAATAAAAGCTTTAATACTTTAACGGGTTTCTATATTTTTATAATATTTATTTTAACGGCTAACCTCTTAAGTAATACCCTTAATAATCCCTTTAAATATATTTATCTCTTAAAGCTTTTTAAGATTATCTGGAATATACTTTATATCCTATATAATCTTAAGGTTAAAGTTTTTATTTTTAAGTTTATTAATAATTATTTAATAAAGCTCCGGGAGTATATTGTTATTAAATTTCTTTTTTAAATATAAGAAATAGCTATTTTAATTATTAGAAATAATAAAATTATTCCGATTTTTATTAATTGGTTAAATAAGTTTATTTTACTTATATCCCGGTTAATTATAATTATATTCTTAATATAATAAAATAAGTTTATTATAAGTTTTAAAGGAGGGAATAATAAAGGAATAATTTTAAAAAGGATAAGTAAAAAGTCCAATTAAAGTATAAATATTATAAGGCTAATATCTTACGCCTTAATATGCTTAATATAATATAGGATAAGGTTAAATTTACTAATTAATAGACTATATTTAATATTATAACGGTATAAGTTACCTGGATTTATTATTAAGGCTATTAAAAAATCGTAAATATTACGGTTTTTATCTTTAATTTCTTTAAGCTTTTATAAGCCGTTTATTTAAACTTAATAATTAAATTAAGTAATAAATTTATATAATTATAAACGTTATTATTATTATAGTAATAATTAACTTATATAAGTAAATCTCGACCGGTTAATTAAATATAAGTATTATTATTATTTTAATAAAGTATATTTTTATATAAATAAATAACGTCCTTATAATAAAGTAATTATTTAAACTTATTAACCTTCTCTTTAATACGTCCGGACCTCTATAATAAAGTTTTTTCTTACTTACTTAGTTACTTTATTAACGTTTTTAAGGGCTTTTATTTCGATTTCTCTTTGGATAACAATAATAAAGCAGGGTTAAAATTAGTAATATTTAGACTATATTTGAAATCAATATTAACCTATATAATACGGTTTTTAAACCTTTTAATCGTTTTTAATATTTCTATTTATTAAATCCTTTTAAGTCTGTCCTTTTTTAAGATAATTAAATAATATTAAGCCTTAATAAACTTTTAATTAACCAATATAATTAACGTAAAAATAAGGAAAATAATATAATTATTAAGATTAATATAATAATATTTAATTTATTTATTTATCTCTTTAAATTAAGTTTATATATTAAAATCTTCTACCGGACGTATTTATATATTCTTATATATAAATGTTTTTTTATTACCCCCTTATTAAACCCGGGAGATAAATTTAATTTCCTCCTTTTTTTATTTAGATTTAGGTTTTTTAAACTTCTTTTTAATACGTTTAAATTACGGAAAAGCGGTTTTTTAACTTTTCTTTATAATACTTTTTAAGGGGGAGGGGGAGTTCTTAAGGAAAGGTTAACTTAAAGGGATTTATATCTTTAACGGTTTATCCTGCTAAGATTTAGGCTATTATAACCTTTCTTTAATAACTTAAGGTTAAAAAGTCATAGTTCTTTAATTTTTCTTTATAGCGTTATTTAAGTAAAATAATAAAATAGATTTTAAGGGTAACTAACTTAAAGAGAACTGGGCTTTATCGTTATAATTAAGCTATAAGGGGAGGTATTAAAGGCCGTTATTACTATTATTATTACTCTTAATATTTATCGTTATTCTTAAAGTTTTCTTAAAGTAATTTACGTAGTTAATAATAAACTTTAATTTATTTAATGTCCTTTTTATTTATTAATAGTTTCTCTTTAAGCTATTTAAAATTATTTAATTCTTTTTTAAATAATTATATAGGTTTTATTTATACTTTTTATCCGAATTATTTAAACTTAGGAGCTGCTTTTAAGCCGGGGGTAACTATTAAGGCTCTTAAAAAAAAGGGGTAATAACGTCCCGTTATTAAGGTAATTATGGCCCGTATATATAGACTCGACTGGGTATTTATTATCCAGGAATAAAAGGAATACCGAGAAATACCTTCTTCGGTATAAATATAAGTGGGTTTAACCTAAGGGCCTTCCCCGTAACGGCTTAAAGGGGGTTTTCGGGCTTATCTTTTAATTTTTTATAAGTCCGGCGTTTTAATTTATTTATATTAATATTAAAACGCCGTTTCCTTATTTAATTAAAAGGAAAAACGGGTAAAGAGAGATCCTTTAAGCTCGTTTTTACTATAGAAGGCTTAAGGGTAACCTTTAAAGGGGGCGGTAGTAATATACTTTTATAGCGAATAAACGGCTTACCCTTTATAGACTTAAATAATATTTATAATACCTTTAATAAAGAGATTTACGTTTATATAAGTTATATAATCGATTATAAAAGGATAAAATCGTAAAAAATAACTGCCGGCGGGGGTAAGCATAATTCTCACCAAAAAATAAGTGTATCGTCCGCTTACTAGCGCCGGGTACCACATCTTTTGGATTCTACGATATGTGCCTCAATTGACTCATCTTATCAGATTCTGGCTAGACCTTGCGATTTGATTACGAGGTAAAGATGATAGTGCTTACAAAGCTCTGGGCCACCATGACCTCGTGATACGTCAATTGCAGGCCTGTCCGGCTGATAGGGTCAGAACGGTCAGAAAGGATGACTATTTTACTGCGCCAGGCTATAATACATGGAGGAAATCATTTGACGCCATGGTATCATCACCCCATTCCAAATAGGGCACATAAAACCGTTCCCTACCATCTCCAGGCAGCAACCCAACGAGCGACATGATTGGCGCATTCGTATCTCGTCTGCGCCAGAGTGGTATTGAGCAGCAAGCGCAAGCCATTCCCAGGTCAGCAATATGAGCTTGTACTGTCACGTCGCCTCAACTTTCAAATCGACAAAGTCGACCCATACAAACGTACACCCTCACCACATGGAATTACATCAGCCCATCATCTCGTAAATGTGCTTCACCCGCCCTTGGCTTCCCACCTCATCATTCGAACCTCTCTGCCCAGCTCTGACGGGTGAACCATCGCTGTCCTGCCTGTCCATATTTGCCCGCGCGGTTTGCATCCTGATCATGTCGGTAGTAATCATCTCTCCCTTGCTGCGTCGCTGCCTGTCCATCAACTCGTCGACTGGGTCGTGGCCTGCTAGTTCTTGAGGTGTCCTCGGCAAGGGTTTGGCCAGCAGGCTGCCACTTCTATTCATCCCGAATTTGGACTGGTTGGTGCCACTTCTTCCCACTGGTGAAGTAGGGTCTTCCAATTCGGTAGGATGAGGACCGTGTGAGCGTGTAGATCCGATGAGCGTGTTTCCTTGAGACGATGAATACCCGTGCGAATCTGGCGATCCTACTGGCCAAGCTTCGTCTTTCTCGTATAACCCGGCTATTGGGCTGGTCCCTCCGTCACTTGATGATAACGATTTACCTTTCGAGCCTCGTTGTTGCGACATGTCTGGATTTGTGTGGGCGGACGACCTTTGATCGTGGGCTCGGCGACGGCGAAGGAGGAAAAAGAGCAGAGCCCCGATAATGATAATGGCTCCAACGACGGAGCCAACGACGACTCCCGCAATAGCGCCACCACTCAACCCTGCATTTGGGTTACTTGCAGCCGAGGATGATGAAAGAATCGGATGTTTATGGTGATTGATAGTGATAATGTTGGAGGGTTTGGGGGCTTTGGATACCGTTTGTGAGATGGAGAAATTCGAGGTTTCGTAATCAACAATGATGTAAGATTCTTGAAAGAAGGCGCGGCCAATAGTATATTGACTTGGATCGGAGGCCCGGCGAAGTGGGAAATAATTGGTGCCATTGGGGTAGATTGGACTTGATGCTTGCAGATCAAAGGCGCCATATGGGAGAGAGATGTCAAGAGTCCGACTGGCATTGCCTAGCGTGAATGTGACCATAGGGTTACTGTTGAGAAGTTGTTGATGCGTTGTGTCGTTGACGAGATAATAGTCATTCACATCGTCCCATGTCAGGCCAAATGCCCTTTCGAAAGCGTGGCAAGCATCCAGAGGCAGCCACATGTGCGCGAGGGTGGTATCGATGTTTGCCGTGATACTGGTTGGTAGAAGAGTCTGAGTTTTCGGTAGCAGGGTCGTTTGACCGGTGATGGATTGGATTGGGAGAAGGAGGTGGCCGCTGTCGGCAATCGGAAAGCTCACGTCGTTAGGAGTGAAAAGCGAGAGATCGTAGCCTCCAAATGTGAGGCTACCATACATGAGGTTGGACTTGTACAAAGCACCCGAGGTGTATCCGTACGACATACTCGGGATCTTGGCCTGGTCCGCTAGCTGTTGCATCAGACTACCAGTGTTGCCTGCGGGACCGGTCGTGTTCGAGGGGATCAGTCCAAGATGACCGAGGAAGAAGGGCTCTGCTGGCACGCCTGTAACAATGCTCGAATCAAGGGTTAGACTGCTCGATGGATCGGAGCCCAGGCCTACAGTGTCGAGACCCCACTCTCCTTGTACTGTGACGTTGAAAGTCGCTTTTGCTCCGATCACGTGGTTGCCTTGATCTTTCCAGGTCGAGGTCATGTTGGACAGGAATCCTTGGGCAAGGAGTGGGCTGGTCGCGCTGGCCGAGCTGGTGACAGAGCCATCGTCTGCATTGTAATCTGGACCTGGGCAGGGACAGCCAATGTATGCGCCAGTACAGATGCCACTGATGCCGTTACACCCTCCCGAATTACAGGCTCCTGGCGGGTCACCACAGCAGGTGCGCCCCATACATGGACCGTTGGAACATTTTCCGTTGAAACTGGTGCAGTCTCCACAGAATGGTGATTTGTTCGCAGTGCACGTCTTTCCAGCATCCAAAGATCCCAAGGTGAGGCCGGTTGGCGAGCCTGAGGCTGGGCCTGATGTTCCCGAGTTGAATGGTTCAACCCCTCTGGCATTCCCACACCAAGCTACACCTTGACTGCAATTGCTGGGGATGGGCACCCATGTTTCTTGACCACTTGTCGCAGGTACTATGCGAAAGAATTGCGGTGGTGTCCCGACCCGGATGACAAATGTTGTCCATGCGCCGTCATTGCCATCCCACACCTGACTCGCCGGGAGATTGTATGCTTCCGAGTAGTTGCCCGAGGCAGGACCTGATCTCGCCTGGAGCGGAGAGTCTGCAATGGACATTGTTCTTCTCATCTACTGCTACACTCTGTCAACATCGGTGTGACGGCTCACTTGTAAGACACGGAGGCAGGATTACATGCATGAAAGGGAGATGAATTGGACAACATGTTAATAAGATTAAAGGTTCCAAGCAGAGAGATGGCGCAAAGGTCTGGATGTCTGTCTACTGTCCTGCAGTGCGGTAGAAGCGGCCCCCAGCCATGCAAGGTGTTTCGTAGCTTCAAGAAAGAGTATGTGGGCAGTTGTGGGTTGCACCATTGGTAGCCCCACCAGCCTTTCTGCATGCTATATTGGGGAGCGGGAAGCCCATGATCAAATGTGGAGGCAGATCTGAGCCAGGCAGCCAGCGGCCCGTCCTTGAAACACTGAAGTCAGAAAGCCTTGTATGGAGATACGATGGTTAGGCGAATGCGGGATGAGGCTTTTCTATTGGCGCGCAAAGAAAGGTGGAAAGGTGGAAAGACGACTGGGTCATGTGAAACGGCATTGCGGACGCAAAGCCTGCACATCAACAAGTGTCAAGTGGTGTCGATGCACAGTGCATACAGGATTACAGGATGGGAAGGTGGGATGATTTTGAGTAACAGAGATTGGTGCGGCAGAAGGATTGTTAATCTGCGAACGGCTGGTGACTAACCAGAATCGGTTATATTCTGCCCAAGGGTCCCTGTGTTTTGGCATCTCAATTCTCAAAACATCTGCTCAAACTGTTGCTATCAATAGAGTAGAAACAACTCCGTTACATCAGGCGGAGAGGGAATAGTTTGATCCACTGTATGGAGCTGCCTGATATTGATGCAGTAAGACCAAGTCGCAATACAACACAACGTCCACCGAGACCCTCTTCTTGCTGTTAATTCGGAATGCGTAAGACACGATTGGCAATTGATTACCTGCAGTGGAATAGTCCACTATCTCGATCTCGTCCGGAAGACTAAGATCCCTAATCCCTATCCTTAACCTCGACGTCTTACAAGTATCGGCGTTGTATCTCCTGCTTAGCGTTAGACTCTGGCGCTGCCCCTGTCGATCTTTCTTCATGACATGTAAGACCAGACGGCAGCTCGTCTTTACACGCAAGGCACATAACCCTTTCGTTTGGTAGCAGCTTGTCACAGTATTCATCAGGTGTCTATTTCGTGGCCTTGTATCAGCTCTTGTTGTTTCCGCATCAGCGTGGCTGTAGCCTGGTTCTCAACCTTTCGTACCTGAAGATATGCCGCGAGTGTGGCCTATGAAAGTGCTGAGCCAGAGCTCAAATGGGTTCACGTATGTGACTCCCACCACGCCATTGGTGGCTTATGTGGAAAGAGCCTCATCCATCTCCTGCTCTTGCTTGCCGATCTCATGCGCGATAGCGTCAAGCGTAAGGGCGAGTACCACCATGCGCTGGGTAATGTCTCCTTTGAATCTCCCCTCGCGTTCAAACTTTTCAGCAACCTTTGGACGCCACTGATGCAGTTCCCCCAGTGACATCTGATGCACCTTTGGCATGGGGCAGCCAGTCGAGTGAGCGGTCGAGGTAGGTGGCGATTGGGTGTTGGTCTTGATTTTTCCTGTGTGCAGTACGTTGGGATGGTAAATTTTGCGAGGAGGACTTGGCCTTCCATTTGTATAGCTGGTAGGCATTATTGAGTCGCAATGGAAAGAGGTTTGAGGATTAAGGGAAGGGTGCGAAAAGGATCCCATATTTGTTTATTGATGTTGCTATGCTCTCCGATCGGGTGGCTTTAACGCCCATACCTTATGTTACACAGGGAATATACGTTTCTCATTTTATGTCCTTACTTCACACACAATTTACACTTTGTTTACCAAGGAAGGGCGCAATACCCACTTAGCAACCAAGAGTATTTTGCAAGCACCACGCAGCTCTCGTTGTCTCGTCCCGTAAATACTCCAGTTCGCAGATCATTTCTCTCTCTCCAACTTCTTGATAACAATCATACCGACCTTGCACAGTTCACCCACCAATTTTACTCTGGACATTGCTGCTATAAACACCAATATTCCAGTCCCGATTCGCAATGCTATCCCGATCTCTCAAAATCTTCAAAAAGCTCAAGGACCTTTTCAGAATACGTCACAACCATTCTGGCAAATCTGAGGCCTCGATGCACGAACTACAGGGCATCAGCGTTATCAGACCAGAAGAGTTCACGTATGACCATTGGCTCAATCCAAACAGCTTGAGCGGGTACGACATCATGGACGACGAATATTACGCTCGTGGCCATATGATATGAAATACTCTGAATGACAGCTTTCGCTTTGGTAACGGGGCTACGCTACGGGAGCCTGATATAAATCCCTCGAGACAGACGCTAGACTTCCACTACCGGTTGTTTGGGCGGCAGGCTTCCATACCCAGAAAAAGAAGAAGAATTACTACCTCAAATCCAGAATCGGGGAATCATTGAAATCCTCAAGCCAGAACAAAAACCGATTGCTCATTCGGACCTGAATACCTCCCTAATCTCAATCCAACCCCCTGAACGCTGGCTCGCTTGACCTTCCCCACTGCGACGACTGACGATTTTCCGCCATGACGTCACCATGAAGAACCGCCTTGTCGTCACACACACACAAAGCCCCACCATTGATGCCCTTCTCTCACCAATATCATCCTCCTCTATCCCTTCAACACCAGCACTCCACAGCTACCCACAGCTGATCACAACCTCCCATACACCGCCCCTGCCCATCTACCGCACCCAGAAGATCCCAACATGTCCGACCCCAATCCCCAAGGCGGATCCATAACCGACATGGCCGTCGAGGGCACCCACGTTGACCCCAACGCCTCCAAACCGCGCATCATCCCCTCCAAACCGAACCCGCACCAGATGACCGACCAGTCTGACCTGGGCGCCGCGAACCTCTCCGAAGCGGCCGATAATGCGGGGGATATCTCGAGGGTACGCTATTTCCCTCCCCCCGCCTCTTCTCTCTCTCTCTCTCTCTCGATCGAAGGTTCCATACTTCACCACTACTCTTTTAATGGAGACATCTGTACACACACACCCGTACACCCCCACACACACACTCGCAACCCCCTCTCCCCCTCTTCCAGCTTCCAACCCAGGAATACATACATACCTGCACATACATCCCCCCCTTGCCATGCGCATTCCCGCATCTGTGCCAACGAAACTAACCAACTTTCCAGACAACCCGCGACAACGCCCCCACGGGCGACGTCATCACCGGCACCGGCGACGCCCTGCCCTCCGAGGTCGGGAGCAAGCGGTTGCATAATGTGGCGCAGGGGGATCTGAGCAAGGGCCACCCGCGGTACGACAAGCACGTCGCGCAGAAGGGGAGTGATCTGCAGAAGGGGGCCAGTGAGGGGCCGACGGAGGATGAGGTCGTTGGTGGGGTTGTGGGGGGGCGTTGAGGGTTGGCCCCCCCCCACTTTTGAAAAAGAGAGAGAGAGAGAGAGAGAGAGAAAGAGCATTGTGCGTGAGATGGGGAAGCGAAGGGGGGTTTGGCATGAGTGAGGGGAGGGAGGAGCGGATATAGGAGAGAAAGTCACACGGAGACGAAACAGATATCACTTGTATCTTGTGTATGTCGTGCTGCTCGCTCCCAAATCGCGCGCTCCCTGCTTGCCGACCTCCACACCATCCCATCACTACATTCCTTACTCAACATACCAAAACCCCCCCGTCACCCTCCCCTGCCGCTTCATTACCCTCGCCGCTCAATCGTCCCCTTTAGTGTCTTCCCTCGCAACCTCCCACATCTGCTTCTGCTCCACGTCCACCACCTCGTCATTCTCCATCTCATCCGGGGAAACGACCACGCGAAGAAAGAAAGAGAGATACAACAGATCGGCGGGCTCGACAACAGATCCCTCGGATTGCGCGGAGGCGGAGGCGGAGGCGGATGATGATGAGGATAGACTGATAACATTGCTCACCGTCCCTCCCCCTCCCGGTGGTCGTGTTGTATCAATCGCACTGCATAGCCCGCGATCGCAACGAGGGGTTTCTGGGTGTCAGGCTACGAGATCGGGGAGCGTTGCATTGTTCAACATGGCTACATATGTGAATGTGAGTGAGTGTGAGTAAGAGAGAGGGAGGGAGAGACAAGACACTCTCTGCTACTTCCTCACGCCGCACGCGACGCTACAACTTTGCTCTTTGTTTTCCCCCCTCGGTTGGCAGTGATCGAAAGAACGCCCCTGGAAGGGGGACGGGGGGGAAAAGCACTGAACCAAACACATCCGGATGAGTGCCCCATGCACGATACAAAGGATGCAACAACAAAAAAAAGAGAAAAAAAAGAAAGAACCTCCCCCTCCTGCACCACCAGCGCACGACCAGCAACAGCAGCAAAAGCAAACCCCGCTTCGAACCAACGGATCCGGTGGATGGTACTGGTGGTGGCGGACTCGGCGACGACGACGCGGTTGGACCGGATAGGGGGCGCGACGAAGAGGTGCGGGGGTCCGCCATTTGAGGGGAGGGAGGAGGAGGAGGCGGAGGAGTTGGTAGAGCTCTGCTAGTGTGAGGGGTTGTCATGAGGAGGATGAGGGAGGGGGGTTGATGGGGAGGGATATTGAGAGGGAAAGGGGGAGAATGATAAGCCTGAGAGAACGATGGTGGGAGGAAGGTTTGATTCATTGGTGAGATAGATAAGCAAAGACCGCGAGAAAAGATGAAGTTGAGAGATTTTGTTAGGGGATTACCATGGTGGAAGACAAGGACAAAGACGAGTGATCACCTATACCCCTTCCAACCCCGCCCGCAGATGTATGCACCCTTCAGATCTACAACATCTCGAAGGAGCGAAAGCTCGCTTATCAAGCAACCTACATACTGGTCATGGAGCACGCAATTACAATAGGAGATATGCCCACTTCCCGCCATGCGAGGCGCTGATTGGTAGCCTGAAGGGTCTTCGTCCTGCAGCAAAAAAAACAGAAATGATGACGTGGGCAGGTTGGCGATTACCCGTACAGTCTATGAGAAATTGGTTTCGGAGAAGAGAACGTTTCGATGAAGTTTAAGGTCGTGGTGGAGGGTTGCAGATCTTTCGCGTGCACGTTGCAAATCTTGTTTCCTGGAGACGAGGAGGGGATCTGCGGGTGAGGAGGTCTGGTGACTGAAAATGAACCTGACATTTAAAATGTCAGTTGACGGGCCATTGATCGATTGCGAATCAAAACATGCTTTCGATGTACCAGATTCAGCAGGAACACGAGGTTGAGCATTGATGACTGGATTGGACGGACGTGAGTTGCTGGTTAGGGCAATGATCAACTCATCATGGTTTGTTTAATATCTATGTTTCCAATGTGATGGTACAGTTGTGACAGGGTGCCATGTCCATAAAAACGAAGAGCATCATCATGATAGCTCTGCAAGTCCGTGTCCAGTGACCTGCAAAACAACCAGTCTCATTCAAAGTGTCCGACCAATGCCCCTGATGATGACCACACTCAGTCCAGCACTCAGTCCTACAACGACCAGACATTCGATTGCACCCCTTACACACAACCACCCGTTGCCCCACTCTGTACTTCCCTGATCCACCGTCATCCTTGTCTCCACTACCTTCTCTCCGTCCTCTACCTCTTTTTCTCGTGGTTTATTCCCACCCCATGACCAACCCCAGCCCCCACCAACAACAACGGCAGTCTTCCCATACCCAAACACCGCCAACAACACCACGCTGATCCCCACACTCACGTAAAGTGCCAGATTCACCCTTCCCTTGTCCACGACCATATACGGTATCAATGGCAGGATGCCCGAAAAATACGCCAAGCCCAGTACTAGCGCGATCTTCCAGCAACCCGAGGTGGAGGGTGGGGAGGCATCGTGGTAGATGTCAGTGAAGCGGAGGAGAAAGGACGATTGTTGGTCTTGGGGCAAGGAGGTTATGTGATATGTAAGGGAGTCGAGAAGAGGTGGCGGAAGGTTGTAGGAGGCGAAGGTCTGGTGGATGTGCTGGGTTGTGAGGGAGTGGTCGGGGCAGCTGGTAAGCTGGGTGGAGAGCTTGCGGGCGGCGACGTTGTAGCCTTGTCTGAATGGGACGAAGCAAAGTCAGTATACGAAGACGGGGTCAGGAAAGTGAGACAATGCTGGACGGTAGGGCTTCTGGTAAAGACGAATGGTAAATCATCAATGGGGGCTACGGAAAGAAAGTGCAAACACTTACACATCGCTCTTCGCGCCCAGCACACCACCAGCAGCCATGCTGATAGCCCCGGCGATCAACTCAGCCAATCCAGCCATCATGACCAATCGAGCATCAGCTACACCAGCCAGGCTGGCGGTCACGGCAAAGGGGACAGTCATTCCGTCAGATGTTCCAAGGATGGCATTATAAATGATCTCCTTGGACGGCTTCATGTTGCGGAGACGTCGGAACCACGAAGGACTTTGTTGCGTGGAGCTAACGGTGTCAGAGACCTTGCGGGAGAATGATGATGAATGCTGATTCGACATTGGAGGCGTGCGAGAGGTGAGGCTAAGTGATTCGAGGTCCATGGGCTTGAACTGAATTGGTGCTGTACTACCATCCATTTTGCAAATAATAGTGGCAGCAGCCGGGCGGAATCAATCTGTACTCGTTATATTATGCTTAGGGAGGCGAAGAGCGCTTTGGGTATTACAAAGACAAGAACATTGAAAGACAGGAACATTGAGTGGCAATTCCTCGCCAATGGTGGACAAGCAGCGATATCAAAGCGGACGTCAAGTAAGGCTCCCGGAGGTGATGTTGTAGGGGAGATGGACGAGAAGTCGTAAAGCCACGAGAATGAAATGGCATATAACAAGTATGTGTTCCCCAGGCTGAACAGCTCTGGGGTTCGACCAATCAGAGGCGAGGTATTTGTAAACCGCGCATCCGACGCGACATGTTCAGGGCACTCTCCACCAGACTGCCCATTTGCTCTGGATTGTCCCTGATCTTTGCATGAGCTCGCTCGTCAGAGGCGCATAAGACTTCTTGGACTCTGCAGGTGACATGTAATCTTATTCCTTCTTGTCTGCCGGGCGTATGGATTGTCGCAGTAGGACAATAATGATGCCTGTTCCTGTTCGGGACGTGTCAGGTACAAGCGCCGAAAATCTGGGATAAACAGGCCAGTGCTCACTGCAGTGTGTAAGCGCTCAAAGCGCAAGACGAGTGCGTTGGATAAGCTTATGTAGAAGCATTGATCCCGTTGCCTTAATTGTTATCATTGACGTGATAGAGACCGTGGCGGCTCAGATTTCCAGCTACACAACCTCAAGGATTTCAAGCTTGAGCTTGTGTAGCTTTGTGCATATCCGGCATGGAACCGAAGATGTGGCCAAAGGTTGCCGTACCTGTACATCGTGGCAAAGTATGGTTACTTTGTCACTCCTTTCTCAATTTGGCCAGAGCAGCTGCAACGCCATCATTAAGCTTCTCTTGGGACTTGGCAGCTGTTTTAGATGCTGTCACAGCTTGCCCGTCCTGAGCCGCAACGACACTCAGGCCCTCAGCTTCGGCTTCAGCAGCAGCAACTAAAGCATCTTCATCATCGTCTCCAGGCTCCCAGAGTGACACTTCCTTAGCCGGCCCCTGTGCTTGAACATGCTGCGGCCCCGTCGCCGATGTTGGCCTGGAAGTTGATGCTCCTCTTGCGGGGACGGTTGAGTTCGGCAGGGCCTCGACATTTCTGGCGTCCGTATACATCGCATCATTCATAGAGCTCTCTTCTCTTGTCAGTCCCCTCGAGCTTCCTTCCCCCAAGCCAACCCCTCTTTTACCGGCCTTCCTGATCCTGAAGTTCTCTCTCACAGTCTCACACCATCGCTGCACTTTCTTCTCGCCCCAGCCCGTGATCTCTGCAATCTGCTCTGGCTGCGCGTTCACGGCGGCCCTGACGCTGCCAAAGGCACTGACCAAGCTTACCGCATCGGTCTTGTTCACGCTCCTTGGCACGGTGACAAACTCCACCAGCTTATCCGCATACGAGGTGGATTGGTGCGCGCGGATGGATGTAGGCGAGGCGTGCTCGTAGCTTTTGTAGAGTTCGAGGTAGCGGCCGGCTTCTTGCGCGGACCAGCAGAGGATCAAGGTCAAGTTGTTGATGAGGCTTGTTTTCGACAGCTCTTTCAGCGATTCTTCATGATTGTCAATGTCGACCATCGTGAGGAGGATGCGGAGATTATATTTGTGGCCTAGAGCGCGTATACGCGAGTAGATGTATTCCGGATGTAGGCGGTGGTATTTCAACGAGAGGAAGAGAGCGCATGTCGTAGCTCCCAGAACGTAATCGGAGGGGATATCGCTGTATTCCCATGGTAGAGAACGTATGTAATTCAATGAGGGATTTCCCTTCTGTCGCGTCGAGACAAGGATTGCAGAGGGGGCGTTGCGAGAAGGAAGGGCTTGTGGGGTTGGTTGCTTGATTTTGGGGGCATTGGAGGCTGCTGCTGGCTTGGGAGGCTGCCGATCGAACGAGGCGGCAACAGCAGCAAGGTCTGCGTCATCGCCAAAGTCATCATCCATCACTAAACGAGAAATTGGGTACGTCCCAGGGCATAGGTACCTTAGATGAGGCTGAAAACTAGTGTTATCAAGGTGCAAAAGATTCCATGGAGCCAGGCTTAGCGCGTCCGCAGTGACATCATCTCTTCGACCCTGTTCTTGCTTTTCAGGCAACCTTCCTGGCTTTCTCTTCCTCCATAACGCAACACCAACTGTTTGACAATCATTTGATACCAGACTTCTAAACTCTGCGTGAGCTTCAAAACAAAAGCATAGGGTTTTCGCAGCTCACTTCTCACAATGCCTCTCATCCCATCCACCACATCGGAGAAACCCTCCAACAGTGAGACCAATGTCGACCACAGTATGGATTATGACACCATGTCTAAGAAGATCGAGGCCGCCATGGACGATGCTGGTGCTTCCAAAGGGAGTTCTGCTGCTCAGGAGACGAAGGCTGGCGTCGGTCAGGCCGCTTCCGAGGTTGAGAAGGCGGCGAACAAGTTGTATGACGAGAGGATGGAGGATGAGTATGCGAAGCGTGAGGGTGGTGCTTGACTTTCAACTTGAGGACTGTGAAAGGCAGATTTTGGTGTGCGGATGGACAGGGGCTGGCGTTGGGGTGGCTAGCATGCTGATGAGTCTGAATTCCTCGAGGTAATGAGACAACCTTGCTGAGTATATGCTTGATGGAAACATGCTGTGACTTTTTGAATACCAATCTCTACTGTTTTATTCACATATAATCTCATGCTTGCTTGTGCCGGATCTCGCCAGTCTCATTACTCCCCGTGTGTTAGACATCTTCATTCCCTCCGGAGTAGGCATCATGCAGGGAGGCACTGGTTTACCAGACGCGTCAAAAGTGTACAGGTTTGATAGCTAACGACGAATGAAGAAGAATCTCCAGAAGATTTTGTCAAATAGCAAGCAAACGTTATGGACAATGATCTGAAAGGGATAAGTATATTGGTACCCATTTACATGAGACTTTGCTCTAGCTACGAGCTACTCATACGTGTATCTTACAGACATGCTACAACATAAATGACTTCCGAGTCTTGAGTGCCCGGATTCGCCACTAACAAACACTTCTTCTGCCCTAGTAAGACCTGCAAAAGACTTCTGGGCCCCAACGCAGACCTTTGCCTAATTCTCTCGATGGATGTAATGCTTTGTAAGAGCGCACGCAGCCCCTTTCACACATGATACTGAACAAAATGACACAACCCTTTAAACACTTGAGTTACTTGGGGCAAAAGTCTGCCAGCTTTGCAAGCTCAGCCTCCGGCAATGAACATCTCTGTGGTCGGAAGCCTTGATCAGGTTTCAAAATAGCTGCCTTGCTATTTTCCCATGTGGAAACGTCCCTTGGTTACGGCCAACGTTCTGCTGATATCCCCGTAGCGTGTGTTGCGTCAGCGACCTTGGGATCCTCAGAGGCGGCAACAAAGAACGCAGAGAAGGATGAGAAAGGCACTGAATGCACGTGAAATCACGTAGATGACAAAGGTATGAGCAAGTTGTGCTGACCCCGATCTCAAGCATCGTCACGAGATTCACACTTACCAAACCCGCCAGCCTTTGTAGACCACTAAGCCATCTCACTCCCTTACTCACGTCGTCGAGGCCTGACGCATTCTACCGCCGCTATCCACACGCTGGAACTCCCCCCGGGCAACCGGCCGAGTCATACAGCGACGACACCCTGTCATCCACCTCCACCTCCTCTGAGACGATACCGTCTTTCCGCAAATAGAGAACTTCCCTCTGTGCTACTTAGCTAGTGCATCCGCGATGGAGAAGGGAGGGGGGAGGGGGGGTTTTCCTATATATTTCCAGATTGGCGGGTCACAAGAAAAAAGATACTCCAAATTCGTTCCCACTTCCCTGCCAAAGCGTAGCCATTTTGATTTCCCCCGCCGTTTCCGCCATACCCTTGGGGAAAAATAAATGAAAAGATGATGATGGGAATTGTTAATGACGAGACGACTCGGAATCAAAGTCACAGTGGCTGGCGGTCAGATATGTTTCCATTCTAAGTTTTTTTTTTATTTTCGTTCGACGCTGGAGAGGGAGATTATCTTGATCTACGAACTTCAGGCCTTGTCCGAGAGCAATGAAACCGACGTGCTGTACTTCTGTGTACCTTATGAATGGGACCCCCCGATTTGAAATGAGGCTACGTATCTCAATCGCAGCAGAGATATGTATATCCCCCCCTTTTACCCCCCTCAGACATCCTCACGTTCAAAATATTCGCTCCTGAGTAAAAGTAAAAGAAGCTGGAATTGCCCTCCATCCATCCACTCCGCCACTCGTCCCCACGTACATACCAACCCGTCATCAGACTTACCTGCAGGAGATGGAAGAACATCATGCCACACCACGCACGCACCCCCAACCCATCCACCCACCCACTCCTTTCATTCATACCATCCAGCCAGGGCATCAAGATGCTGCACCTCCTAGAACGATGGCGAGGGGCCGCCAGATATCCGCGGCTGTACATATCATACATGACGCGTGTAACAAAGAAGTTGGACTTGCGCAGTAACGGTGGGTTCGCGAGATTACATAGCTAATCTTGCAATAGTCTTTGGTTTTTATGGTTTTACTTTTGGAATTAATGATGATCACTCTCCTCCCCCTACACCGCGCGTAATATCTGTCTTCATGTAGCAGCAGACATACCACTACTACCGACAACTATGGTCTGGCGGCATGAGAGTGATCCGCAGTCATTTACCTCGAGGCTGGTGAAGATGGGAGTTTTGGACAGGCAGGATTAGGGGGTCTGTGGTCCTCCCACCTTCCTTCCTTCCCTCCTTTCTCCTGCTGCTGCTGCAGAGCCAGAGAAGGAAAGATCAGTGATATGAGGGGGCTCACCAGGCAAGGGGGCATGGCCTTCTTTCAATCGGACCAAGGATATAAAAGCACTTCCAAAGGGAAAGAGATACTTGGGCAAGCACATCAGCGGTCAGTAGTCTTTTTGAGAATCAGGATGAATCTAGCTGCTCTATCACAAACACATTGTAGCTGGCCGTCTCTCAGATCCTGTCACGGTCTCTCGTCTGTCTCAGTGAGCTACACTCTACTCTCAATTGCGATACTCCACATCACCAAACCCCTCACACCCCCCTCCGCGTGCCCTTTGGCCGGATTGGACCCCTTGCCATCCTCTTTTCCTGCTGGTGCCCTGCCCTCCGCTTGCGCAGCTCTTGTCTAGCCCACTTGCCTCGACCCTTGGTCCCTGCCTGGAGCTTTCTACCTAACGGAGAGTTGTACGTCCGCTTGAAACCCACTCCGATCCCGTTGCCCTGGCCAGAGCGGGCTGTCCCACGCTCTCTCACCCCCTGCAGCCCCGACCGTCCCTCGATTCTCAGGCGTTCCCCTTTCCTCGCACCGATGCTAATGAATGCCTCGTCTTTCCTTGCAGCCGTGGATCCGTTACCGGAAGGCGCTCCAGTAACGGGATCGTATGTAGCGTTCGTCCCCAATACGGAGAATTGCACTGTCCCGTTCCCTTCTCTGAATGTACTGGTCGCCGTACCCACGCTCTCGTACTCATCACTTACCGCCTCTGTCCCTGTAGCGATATCTTTGCCCGCAATCGCCCGCTCGAACATCTCTAGCGCGAGTAGCGGTTGGTAAAAGGGGACTTCGTGTCCGCTCTCATACACCCTTACGAAGGCAAAGGAGCCGGCCTGCTTGACCTGTCCGTTGACGCGGCCGTCAGAGGTGCTCACGTTGGTGTATCCTGCGTCCGAAAACCTGGGCGCTGCAATCTCGGAAGCTACGGCTTGACCGCCTAGCCAATTGCAATTATAGTCAGCATCCCCTGCATACAGGATCACAGTAATTTTATCCTTGAGTAAAGCCCGGAGATCTTCGATGGTCGAGTCCTCACGCCCGTCATCGCCGGTGGTACCGAAGGCATCCCCCACGGCGGCGTTGAAATCGGTGAAGTTCGTGGCGGCGCCGATGGCGGATTGCACTTTTGGGGAGTTCAAATAGGCCAGGTAGAAGTTGTAGGGAAACGGATCTGGGACTAATTCACGAAAGTCGTATTCATCGCGACCCAGGTAGATGTCATACAGGGACTCCACATTCTCGGCACAGTACCCATCCGCGTCGGAGCAGAGGCTGTCATTGCCGGGCTTTGCGCAAGCGGTGAGTTGGTCGAGACATCCGCCGGGAGAATACAGGTTCTTGTACAACTCGGCGGATTGGTTGGCGCTGAACGGGAGGTAGTCGTAGGTGTTTCCCGGGGAGACGGTGAAGTTGTAGTAGGCCTGGTATTGAATCACGGGGTCGTACCAACCATTCCCAATCAAGAGCGTGGAGAGCTTGATCGGCTGAGCGCCAGTGGGGAGGTTGGCGTTCTGTGATTCGATATAGGCGTTGTAGACGGGACCGTAATGCCCACCGTAGGATTCGGTGGCGAAGTTGAAAGATTCACGCGAGTATTGTGGGAAGGCTCCCATGAAGCCCTGGAGTGTGGCCCAGAAGGCGGGGGCACCGGCAGCGGTGGTAGTTTCGGTGTCGTTGACATTGGGGTTGGAGAATGTGCCGCAGGTTTCGGCTGCCGTGGCATTTGGTGGACATGTATTGTTGGTCAGAACGGTGATTTCGTTACTATCAGGGTCGATCACGCCGGGAACGGGGATAGAGTAAGAGAAGCCCACTTGGGCGGGCTGGTCGATGAAGAGCATGTTGGAGGCATTGGACCAGGAGTATGGGTTATTGTAAACATTACCGCTTGAGTCGACGCCGCAGGGACCGAGTTCCTGGAAAAGCCCAATCATGCTACTTGAGCCCGGTCCACCGTTGATCCAGGAGGTCAGTGTGGCCGTCGCCGGGTCACCTGTCCGGGCCTCAAAGAACCAAAAGAAGATGTGCTTGTCAGGGGAGACATCGACATAACCGGAGTAGGATTTAATGGATGGATCGAGCTCGCAGATTCCGGACGGGACTTCTTTCCAGCGGACCTTGTAGCCGGCATAGCCTGTGGTGGTGGTGAGGTCAGATGGGAAAGGCACGAATTGCGAGCAGGCCAAGCTGGCCCCGTAGACCACAAGAGCAAGGGCGGAGAATAACATGATGCCGGGGGGAGCAGCCTGGTTCGATCTGCACGGACAGGATGGGTTTGTCTGGCATTATATATAACAGATGAGCGGAGTCATCCGGACGTCCTTCTGAGGGCAACACCAGAAAACACATCTTTGCAGGCGAGGAGTCCGGAAAGGGTATGTCTGAATAAGCTATGACACCATCATGCGATCTTAGGTCAAGTGGATCACCAGATGGTGTGCGTGCTCGGAGGGCATCTTTAGATCTTGATTATGCACTGCTCGAAGAGGAAGGTCCGCTCCTTCCTAATGTGCCACCCATTCGTTGGGGATGGTCGCCTTGGAACCATAGTGCTCCGCCATTCGGCGATGACGTATTGCGCCTAATAACGAGCTTCAATTCGAAGCACTTTGATAGCTACAAGCCGCAAGATTGTATCTCAACGAGACCCCGAAGGGTTGTAAGACAAAGGCCCTTCGTGTCTTGGGGGAGAAAACAAGAAGGTGATAGTGAGTGACCAAATTCCCGCCCAAATTTTGTTCTTTTAGCCCGAGGGGTCTTGGCGTGTGTCCTTCTCCAGCAAAACATTACCTATTCCATCCCAGCAGTCGAATTCTGGCTTCCCAACAAAGTTGTACGACCTAGCTCGATGAACAGGGGAACAGCAATTTATCGATATCTCTTCATTGGCCCTTGTTAGAATGTTTACGATATGTCGAGATTTGAGGGGGCCCTTAATCTGCTACATTTAATATCCCCTAGTCCCTTAAGTCAGCATGCCTTGAATATGTTTGATGACGCCGGTATTGGGGAGGCGCATTGTCTTCGTTAGCCGTAGACACTGGGGTCCCAATTCTACAGCGTCTGATCAGTCGCTGTTTCTCGCTCGCGAATGCATAGTCCTTGAGGAAGGATGATGAAGAGCACGCGGAACAGGAGATTTGGTCCACATCTTTTTATTATTGGTGTGTATCATCTATAACCAATCAAAAACGTCGCGTTGGTCGAAAGCACCTAATTATCTCTGCCTCGCGTCCACGAAAATCATCCAGATCTCCAGCTCCCGCTCACCAACAGCACAGTCCTCTCATCTGAGACTGGTCCTGGGGCAATCCCTGGCTCCCCCAAACATTGACTCCCTGTCCATGTACGTCCCGTCGGTTATACACGGTATCCATGTCAAAGACCTCCCGCGCTTTTCTTCCCTCTTCCTTCCACCACCTGAACAGTTCGGCCTCATCCTCGTGCTCCTGCCTCGTTTTGCCGCCGTCGTGGATCCTTTGGCCACCCTTTCTCACCATCTCCTCCTTTCCCCAAACCTCGCACAAGTCCTTGATCCTCTCCGTCAATACCGGGCGTTTCGGTCTTGGACTTGTTAGCTCTGCAGGCATCTTGCGGCGATCAGGCTCGATCCCGAAGAGGATATATTCGGCATGGTCGCAGGGATCGTAGCCTGGCTCCCCGGGGTAAGCTATGGAATGTTTGCGGGCGTAGGGTGGTGTGGAGGAGCCTTGGAATGCTGGACTGTAATGTCCATCAGACGATAGAGATGTGAAAGTCGGGGGAACGTCCGACCACAGCGGCGGGGAGGTAGTTGCTGAGCTGTAGTAAGAATAAGCCGACGATGTATAGACGGAGGAGTCAGAAGGCGACATGGCGCCAGGAAAGAGGTGGCTGTCGTCCGGCATATAAGCCAAGGATGGGACCATAAAGCGAGGGATTGAGGGCTCATCGAGCCACTCGGGTGTTGAGGCACGGCTTTCCGAGGGGGTGGAGAGGATGTCGTCTTCGCTGTAGTCATTGTCGTTGTAGTCATCGTCGCTGTAATTCTCGTTGCTGTATTTCTCGTCGCTGTAGTCATCGTCGCTGAAATCGTCCTCCCGAGATGATGTGTCAGTTGGTTCACTGGGGGATTCGATGCCTCGCAGGTAATCCATTATGGAGGCGTAGTTATCCCTTGATGTTAATGTTGAGGCATGACTTTCCGAGGGGGTAGAGAGGATGTCGTCTTCGCTGTAGTCATTGTCGCTGTAGTCATTGTCGCTGTAGTCATTGTCGCTGTAGTCATCGTCGCTGAAATCGTCCTCCCGAGATGATGTGTCAGTTGGTTCACTGGGGGATTCAATGCCTCGCAGGTAGTCCATCATGGAGGCGTAGCTATCCCTTCGTGTACAGTCGCCTTCGGATTCGTCTTCGGATTCGTCCTCGGATTCTTCCTCATTGTCGGCGCTGTAACCTGCGTCGGACACATAGTCGAGGTACTCTGGCGCAGTCATGTAGGAGGTTTGAGTGGTGTGAATGGAGGCATTCATAAGCTCTTCGTCAGCGAGGGAGGGGTGGTAGCTGTCGGGGCTCTCACTTCGTCGGCCAATCGCTATGCAGCAAGCGCAGGTTCTGCTTGACTCGTCTGGGTTGAATAGAAAGAGGCGTTGAAGGATGTGACATAGGTCACAGGAGGCAATTGAGAATGCACGTGACATTGGAGCTGTTATTCCGAGTAAGTATAATGATAGTGAACTTTTGCGACGTTGTTCGGTCAAGGGATGCGTCAAAAATGTTGCTGGTGGGATAATGATTTTGCGGTCAGGATGTTGCTGGCTTCAAGAGAAAGACATTGTCTGACTTGAGGTTATATGTAAGGCCTTTCGAAGGGCGTGCTATTGTCGCTGTCTCTTTGACCAAAGAATGTATATTGTACCTAGGTGAAAAGGGCGCTTTATCTCATCGAAGAAAGAGCATCATCGCTTTGTTATCTTGGCGAACTGAGATCGTCACGCTCAGAAAATCATTGTTCGAGGACCCGCTGGAGTCGTTGGGTTGGTGACGTTGGTATGAATGACTCCAGCGAGGCCACGAAGAGACCCTGACTTGTAAATAGAACGTGTCCTGAGCAAGTCTTGGACCTCTGATTGACATCAGGCCATTGGTGATCAGTTTGATTGTGTGGTGAGCTGCTTGATGACTTCGCAAGACAATGCACAGAGGCCAAACGACAGAATGTCTCGGAAGCTCGAAATCCAAGGAATCATCCAATGAAACGCTCAAAAAATAACGGTTGCCTGTTCAGCGCAGGAATCCCATAGATAGATCATGGTCTCTCAAGTGCTCTGCGATAGTTCGATCACCTTGCTTGCAGCTTCCTGAAAGTCGTCAAAAGCTTGCAATGGCAGTCCACTCTCTGCAATCTGGATCATAATGATATTAGTATGCTCATAGTTCCACAGGGCACACTTATAGTCGATTTTACATACTATCTTCTGGCCCTCTTTCTCGTTCGTGCCTCTGAGCCTCACCACAATAGGCACGCTGATTCCAAGATCTTTATATGCGAGCAGGATTCCTTTTGCAATCATGTCACACAAGGTCAAGCCGCCAAAGATATTCACAAAGATTGACTTGACTCTTTCGTCCTGTAGAATGGTGTGAAATGACTGCTTGACAGTCTCGCCAGTCGCTTTACCGCCTGTGTCGAGGAAGTTGGCACAGATTGGGATGGAGTCATTCAGCAGCGTCAGAGCATCCACGGTATTCAAGGCCAGACCAGCTCCGTTGACTGTGAGATGACATTGTATCGGTTAATGATTGACTTTTCAAGGGAGCGCAAGATACTCGAAGAATGAAACATACCCAATGTGCCGACTGCTCCTGGGCCTGAAAGTCTGCCGATCGCCGGATCAGCTTGATATGCAAAGATGTGAACGCAGATATAGAGTCATACGGGATGTATACAATGCCATGTTTTGATGCCTCCACTTCCGCCACCCCCTGCCTATCACGCCCATCTGCCGCGAGAGCTTCCTTTATCCCTACATACTTTTCAGGATCAATACGAACTGCTGCATCGTCAAGCTCAATCTCCACGTCGAATACCGCCAGTTGCGGAACAAGAGATACCCAGGCAGTCAACGAGCGCAGCTGAAAGTCTTCATACATTTTGCGTAGCCGCTTGAGCATACGGTGGATTTGGCGCTGTTGGGCTGACAATTGTTCCCGGCTAAATCTTGCTCGTTCCATGAGGCAGTCGGAGGCTCGACCTATAGGACCACGAAAGGACATCAGTGGTTCACATGAGCTGATGCCTTCGGCTTCAAGGTCGAGCTTGATCACTGATGCAGAGGTTTTCCTGTCGAAAGTCAATGCTACCTTGACTGTCTTGCTAGAATTCCTTTCGACCAAAGGAAGTGATACCGGGACTGCATTATGTCGTGATACCGGGACCGCATTATGTCGCTCGTGAATCAGGCTCAGCATTTTGGATCGCACTCGGGAAGTGGAACCAGGTTCTTGCAGTTGGTCTGGAAGAGTCGCTTCTGGAAAGGTGGATATGTGGAGCAAGTCTTGTCTGGCAAGTGAAGAATTTGCAAGCTAAAAGTGGCATGTGAGCCCAGATCTACTCACCTGGCTCTTTGCGCCAATTCATGGCTTCAACTTACGGGCTTACTGGTCCCACGTCCATCATTCAACAGGCTTGCCATCGCATCACCAAACTGCGACGGATGATACACCAGCACAGCCCCAGCATCTTGCAGGAGCTCGGCCTTTCGAGAAGCATCACTCTCGCTTGAACTTAGAAGTGCGCCTGCATGACCCATGATCATACCTCGCGGTGCTTGCAGCCCTGCTACAAGGGCTGCTATAGGTCTGCAGGCTAGGTCAAAGAGGTCACCTTCAGAGATGTGCCGTACTCACTTTGGTTTAGCAGCCCTCTTACGGTATATGTTAATCCACTCTGCAGCCCTGTCTTCAGCATCTCCTCCAATCTCACCAATCAGAACAATGCCCCTGGTATCCTCGTCATGCTCGAAGACCTTCAACGCATCCACGAAATCTGTCCCAGGGAAGGGATCGCCACCCATGCCAATGACCAGACTCTGCCCCAGGCCAGCTCTGGTCGTCGACGCGACTGCCTCGTAAGAGAGAGTTCCAGACTTCGCAACAATACCTACGCAGCCTGGTTGAAAGCAGAGAAGAGGGTAAAAGCCTAAGCGACATCGTCCGGTTGCTGAGATCGTACCAGGAGAATTGGCACCTACTAGACGAGATGCGGATTGCGAACGGAGTATTTGTTGAATCTGTTCCAATCAGTCTCAATGAGAAGATGCTAGCGGGAACAAGAGGCATACCCTGAGCTGCTGGTGAATTGGAATATGTTCGGCAACAGCAACAATGAGCGGAATCTCAGCTTCAATCGCCTCCTCGATAGCTTCCCTTGCTTTATTCGCTGCTACATATACTGCGGTTGCATCCGGTTCCAACTGATCTTTTGCCTTTAGAATCCGTTAGACCCGTGACGGGACGACTTGTTCGATGATTTGTAGCACTCACGGCCCGGACGGATGGCAGCACAGGCAAGCCAAGATGCTCTCCGGTCTGACCTGGCGTGACGCCACCAACGATCTGCGTGCCATACTCCTGCGATTGTTTGGCATTTTGGGTGGCCTGGCGGTATTTGGTCAGGCAAGTCAATTGTACACGACAGGGCTGGGCACCTGTCGGCCAGTGAAGCCTTGGAAGATCACCCTAGTGTGGGCTCCGATCTTCAAATTATCAATAGTGTCAGCGTAAGAGCGGTGCGCCGGTGACGTGGAGAACAAAGCGGGTGAGCATATCCTCAATGAGGGCACGGATTCAAGGCTTTTGAAGCCTTTGGCGAGCATTCTGAGACAGTCATGCTGTCCTACGTCTTCGATTCACCATTCGAGAGCAAAAGCACCACATTACAAAGAAATCGAATGCTACTTTGCTTCATAGAGCCAGGACGGCAGGCCATGAAGCCACTGAGTTTTTCTTCAGATGACGTCATCACCATTTAGCATATTCAAGACGCTTGCGCGAAGCTTGGCAAAAAAATACTGATGGCTATCCAATATTATCCTTTCCCCCATGAGACTACTAGCTAAATGTTCCGTCAATGAGAGAGTAAATCTTAAGCTCTGGACAGAGTAACAAGATTTTCGCGCCTTCATTGTCTATCTAAACAATTTACCCTATGGTTCGCCAATCTTGAAAGAAGCAGACCTCTCGACAATTTCAGCCTTCATACAGTGACATTCCCAATAGTGTATTATCCAAGGCATCCGGACCTCATCCTTGCAAGGCAGTCCAGCCTGCCAGAGGCATACAAGATCGATGGTGTTATGCGATATCTGTCGCCTTACTGCGATTCACTTAGGCGTCATGTTAGGGAGTACCTGATGGGTTGAGATCGGGCACCAACCGGACAGTCACGGCGGCACCCTGAAGTTAGCCGCTCGCGGGAACATGCTCTCATCAGACGCATACATGCTCCTCCAGCCTGAGATTGTCAGAACCACACTCGTCCCATGGTCTGCCCTGGACCAAAAACAAGCTGTAGATTCTCTAGGATGCTGAGGTTCCTAGGTGTGAAAAGTTCAGACCAGTTGTTATGTGAGATGTGGCCAGAACTTCTGCCAATCAACCGAAGCATAAGCACTCGCGGGTAGAGACCTTAGCTCGATAATGTCGGCGATAAGGACGTAGGTACGAGCATGACAATAAAGGAAGCCGGTAAGATAGATGGGTAAAATGAGTCTCAAAGGTACATAGAGTGCGGGATCTTTCGTGGCTGAGTTATTTCTGATGTGGTTCAGCGCACGATTCCATTTTTGCAACAGTGATCTACATCTTTCCCGTGGCTCCGACAGAGAAATCCGCCGCAAAATGTTCGTTATAATACCTACCGGGATATGGTGTCGGTCCCAAAGTGTTGTAAGCTCAAGAGCGAGTAACAAGGCTGTAACGGCTCCCATCATCGTACTGCATGCAGCACGCCAGAGAAGTTGCTCTACTGAGGTAGGAAAGTCGTGTCCCCAGCCAGCAAATAAAACCCCCAGCCAGACATATGACAGCAACCCAAGCGTCCATTGATGCCCTCTAGAGAGTTCGTTGACCTGGGTATTTTTGATACGATCGATTGGCATAATATCTGAACCAAACGAAAGATGCATTTTGCGAAGTATGTTCAGGAAATTCGACCAACACTTAGACCACCACCACTCTTCGCGATCCACGAAGTCTAGTGGAGTGCGGTTCCATTGCGTGAGTGTCTGATTTTCCGCTTGGAGAATGTTGGAAATGCTGATATCGCAATCAATGTCCACTGGCAGAAATACATCGGCCGGCTTGCGCCACCAAAAGAAGCCTGTCATGGAACTGCAAAGAATGAAAGATACCGTCGTCAGCTCAAAGGTGGTGACTGTAAGACTTTGAGCCCACCGGCTGATAACATTGATTAAAAACCAGAGAATCTGACAGAGTGTGATAGCTCGAAGGAGGCCGTCGGCTTTGTTCTTTTCTTCAATGACTCTTCCGGTAAGGGTTGGTAGATCCATATGTCCTTTGGAGACTAGGTAGCGTATCTGTTTGCCATTCAAGGGAAAGGCCGCGAAATCTCTTGTGCAGAGTCTGAAACCCCCCATCTCCGCGAAGAATGCTTCCTTCATGGTCCAGTTTCTCGTTTCGTGGCTGTCTGAAGTCCAACCGGTGCAGGTCAATATACTTCTCAATCTTCCGGATTTGGACGGTTTCTCTATGTCCGAACTTTCTCCTGGGGCAGCTTGGTTGAAGTAGTGTACGGATTGACGGGCCTGCAGCCATTGACAATACGCAAAAGCAAACGGCAACTCGGGACACAATACGCTCAAGGCCGTCAGTGACAACTTGCGCCAAAGCACCTGGAACTTGGATTCCTTTGGCCCTGGAACGTTCAAGCAAAGAATGGACCAAGAGCACAAGGACATAGTAATAACGCAGCTCCAAATGATGTCGAGTGTTCCCCGTCCGGCAGGTCCACTTGTCCATCCCAGTCTGGGAGGTGAATGTTCAGCACTGCTTGTGTCTGCAGTCATAATTCCAGGATGCATAGCCATATGTACCTTGAATGAGCGGACACGACACGTAAAAATGTATGGTATTCTGAGCCGCCAAATCGTCAACCAGAAAAGGGCGACACATGATGGAAAGCGAATGGGCAAAGATCTTAAGAAGGAGCATGCATGAGCCTTGCCTCATGTTAGGCGCCAAAAAGGTCCTTTGGGTGCTGGGGTCTCTTCGTTGATTGGTTGGCTGCATTTCAGTCACACCAGCCTTCGGGACTGAAATGCAGAGCCCTGGGCGCTGTGGTTGTGCTGGTGCACATACATGATAGGTATACACGGGACTACCACAAGTCTTACTTTTCGATACTCTACACCGAGATCACTAACTTTTGAAGCCGTCATTCTCCTGCAACTGTTAGTATGCGTCATGATACTGCCGGTGGTGAGTGGTAGAAAAACACCAAAATTTGTATGGGTGCCGGAACAACCTTAGCGCCGAGGACTCCCGTGCATTTTGGCCCCATTTCCTCGGTAAGATTCAAAATTAGAAGCTGACAGGCACCCCTAATAGGCTAATCGAGAGTTGGCCCCCACTTTTTCTTTTACCGTTGCATCGATTCTCGAAATTTCCTTTTCCCCTTTTTCTTTCACCGTTTCAAAGTTTTACATAGAATTAGCAACAAAGCACTCATCAGGAGAAAGCCTGGAGAAAACCATCTAATCATTCAGCGGTCCGAAAGGCATTCCTTTCATGATGGACGAGCAGGAAAAGCCTCTCATCAGTCACAACTCATCACTTCAGCGCTACTATGCAAGCCTGGAGTCTAGGATCGGCTATCGACTCTTTTTGGGCGGGACGAGACACTTTGGATACTACCTACCCAATACAAGGTGGCCTTTTCCCATAACTGCCGCGCTGCGGAGGATGGAAGACCACCTGTTCAGGTCTCTGAAGCTTCAACCGGGTTCAAGGGTTCTCGATGCTGGGTGTGGTGTTGGCCACGTTGCCATGCACTTAGCTGGCAAAGGGTTGCAGGTCTATGGGATCGATATCGTGAAGAACCACGTCCGGTGGGCTCAGCAATGTATCAAGGACAGAGGATTTGAGAAGTCAGTCACGGTCCGGTTGATGGATTACCATCACCTTGAGGATTTGCCTGACGGGTCTTTCGACGGCGTCTACACCATGGAAACTCTGGTCCACGCCACAGACCCGGAGAAAGCACTGGAGCACTTCTTCCGCTTGCTCAAACCGGGGGGCTCGATTGCTCTATATGAATATGATCACGTCAAGCCTGACGATCTTCCCAAAGATGTGCCAAACGATGTGTTGAAGTCGCTGGAGCAAGTCAATCGCAGAGCGTCAATGCCAGCGAACGAAAGTTTTGAATTTGGCGTCCTGCAATCCATGCTAGAAAGCCGTGGTTTCCAAGACGTTGCGGTGGAAGATCTGTCACGGAACATAAGGCCCATGCTAATGCTTTTCTACATTGTGGCGTTTATACCTTTCCTCGTGATCCGCTCGTTGGGACTCGAAGCTTACTTTGTGAACACCGAGGCAGCTTTTCAGGGCTATCAAGTCCAAAAATGGGGTCTTTGGAGGTATGTTGCAGTGACCGCCAAGAAACCTTCCAAGCACGTCTCGGAAGATAATGGGCTTCGTGAAAGGAAGACTGGGTGAAGCATTGGAAAGAGTGTACCTGTGCTTGATGGGAATAGAGCAATTTGTCATAAGGTCGTCTTCAGAGGACGTCATCACTTTCCCCATTGCTTGCCGGCTGAAAGAAAGGAAGTCAACGGCGTCGAGGTCGCACGGACACGTACACAGAGCGCCATTCACTCCTGAGTGAGGCTCCTTTACCGATACTTGAAGGTTGAAAGTATGTAACTCTCGGCATTAACACCCAGCGCAACCTTGCGCCCGAAACGATACCACGGACAGCACCAAGCCATTCCATTCCTACCTGTTCACCGCCCTCAAGAGGACTTTACTGTTCACCTCTCATCCATCTCCAGTATCCTTCTAGGCTCCTCATCAACCGCATACTCGCTCTCTTCCAAGACCAACCCTCTCTCCACCAACATCCCCCAATCCACCGCCTCCCCTGCCTCATCCACCATCCGATTCATCTCCCTCGCGTCACATCCTCAATCCCCACAATCCACTCTCGTCTACTACAAAAGAAATTGCAACGTGTACGCGCCAAGATCAAAGACCTTCCCGCCATCAAAATATCTCCTAAGTCTTTACTACGATATTAAACGAAGGTAATAATGGTACTGACACTATTCATTAAACTACCCCCGACAATTGATGTACCAAGAATCTTTTCCGGAACCCATTTCTTATAATGGTAAGGGTGTCGCCAGGCTGCCCACGTTGCAATTCTTCTTGCAGTAGACGCGCCACTCTCTCACCATCTTCCTCCTCACCTCCGCTTTAATACCCACCTGCAAACTCCTATATCCCAATTGTCCGAAGCTGGGGCCGCGCTGTGGGTCCCACTGTACTCTCACATCCTTGGCTTTCTGCTCCTGAGTGGGTGCATCCCTACAGCGTGCATTATCAGGGCTCGGTGGCAGTCTTCCTCGCAGCAGAATCGGCACCAGCAATGCGCTCAGAGCCTGAGGCATTTTACAGTCCGGTAGCGACAATGGTGGTCAGAGCACCAAGAGCAGATCATTGCGAGGCTTGTACTCCGTAACACGTGAGTTTGCTGTGTCTGTGGATCTGTGGATGTTCGCTGTGACTACTCTGTCGTAGGTCAGAGGGCCAGACGGTCCTGGCTCAACGCTTTGAAGCATATTCCCTTCAAGCGCAAGCTTGTTGAGTGGTGGCTGAGCGGGCTTGTTGTGATGCGCGCAAACTGGGGCTGCTGGTATCAGCGGCCGCGAGGGCCGCGAGGTAGAGAGCATCAGCGCTTCCATGTGGGAGCAAGGATGTTCAAAGAGTTGGTCAAGTTTTTGACATCGTGTTCTGCCATTGGAGAAACGGTCGTCTTTTGACTTCTCGTCAATCACGCCAATGGTCTGTGGCAAGTGACGTCCCGAGACAATTCGCTGTTTACCCGCAATGGGGTCTCGGAAATTTGAGCCTCTGAATGGACGGGTCGATGAGGGTTCATGCGAACAATTCTGCCGTTCGCGCATAATGCCCCGAGCACGGTCGCGTGATATCCCCCCTTCGCCAATCGCCATGATGTCGGACCTATGTCCGACCATTGTAGTCAGGGATAAATAGCTGCAAGACATCTCTTCCTCCCACCAGTGTTGCTTCTTCCCAACAGAGATTACTGCCAAGTGGTGTATCGAAACCATCACATCTGTACAGTTCCATCGCGCCTCTTCTTTGGCCCCCCTTCGCCTGCTATCCCACACATCCCCACTCCCCAGGCGCAAGCCATGAGTCACCGATCCTGCACCAACTCTTCCGCCCCGATCTCCCACCTGTTCCTCCAACTGCTGCTAGCGACACTCATAACCGCAGCCTCAATACCGCAACACACCACCACCACCACCCCCTCCTCAAACACCTCCGCCACGGGCCCCATCATCTTCAGAATCCCCAACAGCCAACTCGCGCTCGAATACCACGTCACCACCCACGACCCGACCTACCTGGACTTGGTGCAACTCCGCACCTGCGCCCTGCGGAACCAACTCTGGATCGAAGCGGCGCACCCGACGGACCCGCGCTACCCCCACGCCTCCCAGCGACTCGCCCCCTTCAACGCCCCCGAGCGCGTCTGCGACCTCCCCGGCGTCTACCTGGGCGTCGGGTACGAGCGGCAGAGCGACCTGCTGAGCTGGGTGGACCTGATGAATGTCTTCCGGGGTTTGCACACCGCCGCCTGGGAGCCCTGGTTCTACAACTTCGCGGGCGTGGTGAGCGTGCAGCGGGAGACGAGCGCGAGTGGGAGTTATGAGGTCAGTGAGGTGGGGATGTATTTCCAGAGGCCCGTCGGGTGGCTGGGGGCCAATGGGACGGCGCCGGGGGCGGCACCGGCGGCAGTGGTGGCGGCGGCGAATGCTGCTGCTGCTGCTGATAAAAATGCGGTTGAAGCTGGAAGGATGGTGTTGGGGGAAGGGGGAAGAAGGCTGAGTTTGACGGCGGCCGAGGTGGGGCAGGGTGGTTCTGCTTCGTCTGTCGCGACTGCGTAGGCGGAGCAGAAGGATGGGTGAGTGGCTCGAAAGTCGGAAAGATTTGCCAGATCGGATGTGATTAGCAGTACGTTATGCTGCTTCTTCTTCATCGATGGGGAAGTGTATGCCAGACTGGGAAGCAAGTCAATAGCCTTGCCGGCAAGGAAGGCGGCCGTATCGCACGGTGATTCGGGGAATGCGGGCGGCTCGCTGTCAAACCCGTGATAATACTCAGAGAAAACATTAAGCCGACCAGCTGTGATAGCATGACGAGGACGGACAGCGACCGCGACGATGGAATATGGCTGATCCTGTGAAATAGAAGTATCTTGGTCGTGACCTGTGGGGACAAATGTATGTCAACGTTTCGAAAGGTTGGTGATTTTGCCATAATTGGCTACGAAGGTTGAGAAGCGAACAGACTGCTTTTACGCTTGTAATGGGAATATGAATTGAAATTGAGAGAACACCAGGGAAGACAGTGGCTTGGTGCTTACAACGGTCGCCTCTGGGAGCATATGATCACGCCTGGCAGCCATGAGGGAACTCTTCCATTGTACCAATAATTTACATGATCAGCTTCGACAGGTACTGATTTGTTTTAACCACGTGCTCTTGCTTCTTCATGAAGACGTAAAGATAGATCCTGCAAGTAGCAATCAATGACAATGGACAGGAAGGTTACATGTAAAAGAGCGGCATTCCCAGGTAGGGGAATGACATTCTCACCGATCTCTCTGCAGCACATGATTGAGCATTCGTACACACTTCATTCCTTTTCCGTCCGCTTTACAGCGGAAGTTCCTGGTGGAGAGGATGAATTTTTGGAGCAAAATGACAAGTTAAAGGTGTTATCAGACATTGGTCTGAGTGGGGATGTCGAGTATATAGCACCGCGATGATGCCTGCTTGCGCATACCATCTAGAGTTCTGAGGCGGCTCTACCTTATTACTGCGCATCACCGACGTGGATCCTCAAATTCGTATTGAAGGTACCAAATCAGGAGGACTCAAAGGTAGATATAGAAAACGGGGTTAAATCGCCGGGGACAAGGCCAGGCTCCGAGACTGTATGACCATACATAGTAAAGCGAGGGTAGGATAGCAGTATCTTCGTTGGGTATGCTCATGAATGAAGAACTTTGGCAAGTGAAATTACACTAGCTAGAACAATGTCCCAAAACTCTTGCCCTTCAGCAGCTGTTCCTCCATAAGTGATGCAAGTAGTTGATGATCGTGATGACGTAACAGGTTTGTAGGGCTTTTCAACCCTTGAGCAAACTGGCACAAGGCAAGAGAAAAGTGAACTCTTGTCGGTCGAAACATTCTGATGTGAAATATGAGTAAGGAAACTCTGCTAAGTCCTTATACGTGGTGGAAAGCTTACCATCAGGTCTCCCATCAATCCATCCTCGATGTATCATTCTGCGTTGACCCTCAGCACTACGTGCCAGGAGACCTTGTCATCCAACTTGTCGAAAGCTAAAATATGGGATTGGAAACATTCGAACGTGTCCTCTTCCCAACGTACAATCATGAATGGATCCATATCCAGCCAGTCGTCCCGAGTGTCGTCCAAGTCTCCATTCCTGTTGAGCCGATCGATTTTGAATTTTGCTTCCAGCGCATGGATCTCACCTGTGGAGGGTTTGAACGTGTTGGCTATGTTGGTGATCTCTTCAAAGAGCGACTCGTTTGTTACAGCACCTTCAGGGTCCGTTCGAGGTCTTGCTGAGCTGAGATGCAGAGGAAAATATGTCTCTGGGTCTTTAAAGATTTTGATACGCAGGTTGGTCGCGTTCTCTTGGCGTAGCGTGAGACACGTAAGCTCGACTGCTTCCGAATATGGATTCCTGTGAGAAGTATCTTGATTCAATACGTTGTCTGCTGAGCTCAGGGACCTTGGGGGTCTGGCATGAGTGGCATCCTCCAGCTTGATGCAAAGATCGGGATCTGGAGAGCTTTCCAAAAAGGGCGGGCTGGAGTCACGTTTGTAGGTGAATTGTGCTTTTCTTGATGGACCGTCGGGACGTTGAGATGGCGAGGTGTCAGGCCTTGGAGCAGCCTGAGTTCTTTGAAGCTTTGCTTTCTTTGCTTCTCTCTCATTCTTTACGACTGGACCGGCAGATCGCGCGACCGGCCCATTAAACAGTGGCCCACAGAACTTATGATCCAGTCCCTGCCATACAAACCAATCCTTGCAACCACCATTGACATCTGTAGTGTCTCCTCGTTTCCAGTCCTTTGGCAAGGGGCGGACTATAAAGATATGACCTTCAATTCGGATAGTGCCATAGATAAACAGGCCTATTGACGTTGGATAGTTCTTGTAGTTTACAACTTGAACCTCACCAGTATCCACGAGTTGGACGGTGATGTTTGGTTTCGACCTCCCCGTTCGAACGAAGGGTGGCCTTCGTTCTTTATAGTAAGATAAACTTTCTTCAAGAAACTGGGCGTTTTCACCTGAATCTGCCATTCAGCCTAATGTCCTCCGGACTAGGTTGTGCCAGTAAGAGAAAAACCGAACTATATGTTAAGGGCAGTGAGACGAACGGAGCAAGGATGGAGACACGCGTATTAGAGGGCCGCATATGCGAGATTGTCGGCTAAGCGGATACTCAGGGGTTATGTGGGGATTCAGAGATTTATATGGGCCAGCTTACCCTAATCCCTGAGTCCTTGATCGTATCACTGAGGACCTGCTTGGATAATGGACTTTGTCAAATTTGCCCACCTACCCTCTTTTCGAGTATTCGTGTATATGTCTCTACCTTGGACAGCCCCAGGACGTCGTAGCCGGGCTACGCTGGTAGGGACCTCGACGGCGAGGTACCTTGTAGCTCAGGGCCTGAGCGAGCAGAAATGCACGTAGCATGGATCGTGAAATTCACTGGAATCCTTGGCGCCTAGCTGATTCCCTGTTTTCTGCATAGACGTTGACCTCGTACTTTGAGCCTTTCCGAAGCACGTAAAAGGTACATTACTGAATGTCAACCTTGAACCTTGCATTAAACATTTTGTCGGTGTCAAGGATGACTGATAACACACAGTGAATGCACGATGGCCCTCCTGTATTCCGTACCCAAGTTGAGAGACAATATGACGGGGCTTGATCATGACTATTGCGCAACAGGAACTGCATGAGCAGGTTTCCTCTCATGAGTATATTTTGAATTGTCAATCACAGTATTGATAAGAGGAATCAAGTGCTGAAAGTCATGTTCTGATAAACCACCTGAAGGCTTGGTCAAGATCTGCTGAAGGAATGATTCGAAGTACGAAGAAGAGCCAGGTTCACTGCTAGTATTGAAGTTCAACCTTCCGAAGGTAGATTACAGAAAGGACCAGGCCTTGGACAAGCACTGTCTGCCCGCCAACTCGGTGAGTGGAAGGAGAAGGAGCCAAGCTGCCAGCGTTTGACAGGCTCTGGATCATTATTCAAACTTCCCGGGTGGTCTCGTTCATAAGTCGGTAACCGAAGAACAGATAATCGTCGACGTGTTCAATGTGAGTCGAAGTAAGTAGAGGTGATACCAAGACGTCGGTGCTTCATTCTCTACTCTCAGCCGTATTTCACGGCTGTTGGTTTTACCGGATAAAATTCAGATTATCAACGGAAGAGCATGCTTGATGCTTGCTATTTGTGGCCTTTCAATCAAGTTTGACGGCAGCATGGATGGATTCCCGGACGGGTCCCTTGGATGATGGTGATGACTCGGAGAATCAAAGACAAAGAGGCAGTGGCGATAAACACACAGATTTCACTTGTTTTCAGCATTTAGACTCCCACTTTTCTTTCCTAATCTTTTCTGTTTCCCCCAAGCCCTCACCTTGCCGTCCATTTCTCTCCTGACGAAGGCTAGTATCACTGTCGTCGCCCAGCTCATCATCCAATCTACTATACCGTATCCACTCCGCTTACTTCCCCCCAAGGAACCACTCTTCATTGCCTTACCCAGCCTCCCACTCACAGTGATCAACTCGTCCCCCTGCTCCAACCTTTGGATCGTTGCTGCGGCTACCTGCTCCGGCGTCTGTCCATCCTCGCCTTCTTCAAGCTGTTTTGTGATTTCCGGCTTCAATACGTTCTCCGTATCCAGACCGGGCCCAAATATCGTACCAGGAAAGATGCAGTGCGAGCGCATGGGGCTGTCGTCCTCATAGAGCAGGAATTCCTGACTCAAGGTCTCACTCAGGGCCCGCAGAGCGCATTTCGCTGTGGTGTATGGAAGGTAGCCAGTGAACGGCAGGAAGGCAACTAAAGATGACGTGAAGACGAGGTGTCTCGGCTCAGGGGTTGCTGATGATTTGGGAGAGATTGGAGGATGCGCGAGCCAGGCCTTTGCGGCGGCCTGCGCAGTGTAGACGGCGGAGAAGTAGTTGGTACCCATTTGCTCCTGGAAGACGGCTGGATCGAGGTCGACGAAGAAGCCCAGCTGTGCGGCCCCCGCGCAGCAGATGACGGAATCTGGGGGAGAGCCGTTGTTCCATGTGGTGGCTTGGTCTATGGCAGACGCAGCGGAGCGAGGGTTGGAGAGGTCCGCGGAGATGAAGTAGAAGCGCTGTGTGGAGGGATCGCGAGCAATTTTCTAGACACGACGAGAGTAAGAGGATGTCGTCAAGGAAGTAGAGAGTGTGGGAAAAGGAGGCCATGGATGTGCCGAACCTTGATGTCTTCCAATGCGGATTCGAGTTTTTGTACATTGCGGGCGACGATGACCACATTGGCGCCTTTTCCGGCTAGAAGCTGGGCGATGCCTTTGCCCATTCCCTGAGAGCCGCCAGTGACCAGAACGGTCTGTACGAGGGTCAATTGGTCGTTCATCGCTGCAAAGAGGGGATCTGCTCACTCGGCCTTCCACGGGGAAGTGATTCTTGCTCTTGAAGGCACCCATCTTGTCAAAATAGAGTATTGTTACAAGGATGCAGAGCAATATAGAGGCCCAGATGAATCCAATGGCCATCTGATCCGTCCAATTGCACGCTTCAAGTGAGATAACGAGTGAGGCCGTCAGCCACGACGGGCATTTGGATTTTAGGAAATGAGCCTCGGAAAAACTTCGGCGCCTAAGCTCCGCACTTTTTCTTTGGCGGCGGGCAGCGATTGTTCGTTTCTCATCATTCAAGAGCAAAGAAGCCAAATATGGCTAAGAAGAGGAGAACAAATGGACGACCTTTTGGTCGTGATATTACGAATGGGTCCAGGGAAGGTGAAAGCAGCAAGTTGACCATCAACACGTTTGAGGATGTGGCGGACTCGGAAGATGAATTCCACATCAATCGAGACAAGATCCTGTTGGAAGAGGGACCCGCCCAGAAGAGGCAGCGCAAAGCTCTCGAGCAAGGTATGAAGAAGTCTCCAGCGTAGCCTTGGGCATGGCTGAAATTGAGGCTCAGAAATATATCAAGAGCCGTCCGATGAAGAAGTCTTGCCTGTGAGCGAAGAAGAAGCAAGTGACTCTGAAGATGGCTATGAAGATGCCGAGGAAGAATATGAGACCCTGCCCCAATCAACGGGATCAAAGAAATTTGGGAAGCCCTTCAAAGCTTCAGACTCCGAAGCAGAACAATTTGACAGTGACATCGACGAAGGTGGCTTGGAGGGATGGGGCAGCTCAAGAAAAGATTACTACAATGCAGACACCATCGAGACTGAGAAGGATGCCTTGGAGGAAGAAGCGGAGGCTCGACGGCTACAGCGAAAACAATTGGAGGCTATGACTGAGGCAGACTTTGGGTTCGATGCAGTCGACTGGCGAGATTCCGGAAAAGGTGACGAGGATCAAGACCAGGACAAGAGTGGCAATGTGATTGAGGAGGTTCTTCCTAAAGTCCAAATAACCGATTCAATGTCACCGGAAGAGAAGGGTGGCATCTTGCGTACACGATATCCAGAGTTCGAACCGTTGGCTCAGGAATATGTAGAACTACAGGAGCCTCACAAGGAACTTCAAAGTCTCGCTGAGAAGACCGAGCAGGCTCTATCATCACAAGACAGCAGCAGGAAATCTACAAACAACGCTTCCGCTATACCGCCTGCTTCTCTAAAATACCGTACCCTGAGCGCCTACCTTGCTTCCCTGTCCATGTATTTTGCACTACTCACCTCGACATCAAGAACTTCACCTAGCAGCGTCGCCTTACCTCCAGAACAGCTGCGAGAACACCCGATCATGGACACTCTCTTACAATGTCGGAATCTCTGGTTGCGAATCAAGGACTTGGACATTCCTGAGCCAATCACAGTCATTGTTGAATCCACCAATGGGGTGTCAGATACCACAATGGAAATGAATGACTCTCTTGATAACAAGCTTAAAGAACCAGAGAAGCGGCCGAAGCCTCGAAAGTCTCGATCAGAGCGCTCTGCAGCAAAAGCCGCCAAAGCTCATCAGGCTGAGGCCGAAGCTCTCCGTCAGGCCCGAATAGCCGAGACAGAAGCATCTCTTGCCAATCTTTCCTCTCTCACAAGCAGGCCTTCGAATCTAACATCAATCTCACAAAGCGTGTCCCACCGCCATGACGACTCCGACTCGTCCGATCTGGGCGACCCAACCACGCTCACCCCCAATGAAGCTGCCGAGAAGGCCAAACGCAAGAAATCCCTCCGTTTCTACACCTCTCAAATCGCCCAGAAGTCTAACAAGCGCGGCGCGGCTGGTCGCGACGCTGGTGGAGATGCCGATCTGCCCTACCGCGAGCGGTTGAAAGACCGCCAGGCTCGACTGAATGCAGAAGCCGAGAAACGCGGGCGGAAGGCTCCCGGTAGGGACGCCGGAGAGGAGTTGAGCGGTGGGGAGAGCGATGAGGGGGACCGTGCTGCAGCGAGGGAATTGCGGGGTGAAGGGACTAACGAGAAATCTGGGGGTGGAGACGGTGAGGAAGAGGATTACTACCAACTCATCGCCTCTCGCGCCTCGAAGAAGAAAGCGGACAAAGCCGCCCTTGCAGCACTGCACGCCAAGGCCGCTGCTGAAGGTGGTGTTGTGCGCATCCTAGACAATGGAACGGTCGGTGAGGGCGGGAAGCGGGCGATCGGTCATACGATCGAGAAGAACAAGGGATTAACGCCCCGGAGGAAGAAAGACGTCCGGAACCCAAGGGTGAAGAAGCGGAAGAAGTACGATGAAAAGATGAAGAAGCTATCGAGCACGCGGCCGGTGTACAAGGGTGGAGAAGGTAGAGGAGGGTATGGTGGGGAGTTGACAGGTATTCGGAAGGGATTGGTTAAGGGGGTGAGGTTGTAAGTCTGATCATGTTTTCGTCCTTATCAGGAAATCGTCACAAAATTTGTATAAGTACATGTCGACGTCATCGGCAGGGCTTTCATACACCGATCTATTCGGAAATATTTTAAGAGCCCAAGTAGGCATCGATGTTTTTACAAAGCTCCCAATCTAGGTGCAAAGTCAAACAAGGTTAGAAAGCGTGAAGCGTGGCCCAACAAAGGGGCTAATGCCCAACCACCACCGACTCCCACAATGTTAAGTATAGCGCCAATCCCGCATGTGGGCAGCGTGAATTTATATCTTGACACAACCATCGCTGTCATTTCAACGGCCCTTTCTACATTGTCCCGTCAATCTCACCCTGGTCCAGCATCCATCCCAATCAACCTTCTCCATCAGAACGCGCCTCCACCATCCCGCCAACCACCCCCAACATCATCAACCACACAATCCCCATTCCACAACGGTCCCACCGCATCCGCCGCCTCCGCCTGCAACCACAAGCTCGCATCCCCGTTGCCCAATCACACCCCTCACGATCCACCAGCCTCCTCTACCTCGGGCCGCCAAGGAGCGACAAATGGGTACAACATCAGTGCTCATCCTAACCCTAACTCTCCTGTTCCTGCTATTCCTCCTCTTCCTGGCAGGGATGCGGCTATGGCTGCTCCGACGGCGCGAGACCGCGATAACGGCAGCGTTGCGACGGAAACGGTCGACGTTTGTGGAGGTGGAGAGGGGGCCCACGGGGGAGGAAAGCGAGGGTGATGGGTCAGTGTTGTCGCAGGAGGGAGTGGGGAGTGGGAGGGGGAGGGGGGGGGTGAGATGATGATGGATCGATGGATCGAGTGCCTCGTAGGAGGCCAATCGGACAGCCCTGGCAGAGATGGTTGGTTGAGAGAGACTAGGTAGTTCCGCCGCTTCTTTTCTTCTTGGATAGATATCTGAAAGACTTGTTCAACTCCAATGTACTACTGCCATCGCCGCTTCCTTCTGACGGCGGTGGGTTCCTGAACCTCGCTCGTTCTGGAGATGAGCAGTTGCAACGGTGCTTCGTTTGTAAAATTGATCTGTGGCATATCTCCTGAACAGTCGCTTGAGAGGGTGCGGTAGGCAAAAAACTACTCACCAGAACCATGGCGAACGCGAATGGACATGGGGAACATTTGCGGGAGAGAGTCGCGATCAAGTCCCTCTCTTCACACGAAGGGAACATCAGGAAGTAAGAAGAAGATCACTGTCCTCGCTGAAGGAATGGACGAACCCCTTATCAATCAAGTACCCAAAAAAAAACATTCCCATCTGGCGACCATCACGATTCACACCATCACGCTACCCTTCGACTTGGTGGCCTTACCCACATCCGTCATGCCATTACCCAAGGGATGGGAACGAGGGGATCCTACGAATAGCCATGGTGGCTGTCGATGGTGATTCACATGACAAGGCAGGCCCACACGCGCAATTCATTGAAGCACGATTCTCTGGACCAGTGGCCCCAGTCCATGCCTGCTCCACCACCGCAGAGATCCGGTACCTAGGATGGCAGCCCGGCCCCCCCTCGTGTGACAGTGATGAAAATCCCCTGCTGGCATCATTTATCGTTCCTTGTAGGTCATCGCCATTGCCCTTGGTAAAAGCCGGACTCAAACTCTTCGCCACCGACGACTTATGGGACGATTGATTCATTCATCCACGGGCTCAACCCGTTCATCATGGAAACTAGACCGGGAAAAAGCCAGATCGTGTGGATGGATGGACGACGAGTCACCTACCTACATACATACAAGAAGACCTGGGAAGGCGGACTGTTTGTTGTTGTCGTCAAACCTCCCTGCCGTTGTTTGTTGCCCCGGACATACTGTGACGAGACCTACGAGCCAGATAGACGCTGTATCAGATCTTTTTCGCTTGACTGGTCCATCCCGCTGCAACGTCTCCACACGGGAAGAAGAAGAATAGTCCGGCCATCTGTGATGCGTGTCCGCCTGTCGGAGGTAGCAAGCGCTCACCGGCGCCAAATGAAGTTGGAGCGCTGCAAGGCTCTCCAACCATCGCAGTGAGCCACAGATCTCTCTTTCCGAGGAGGAAGGTCAATGGAACCCACCGGCTGCGGCGCAGGGGGGAGCAGTAACATCCAGCAGCTGTAAGTCTTGTCTTGGTTCAACAAGAGGGCTGATCACGAAGGTGATGCCGGTTATCCCGGCGATGCTACAGCAATCGCGTGGCATACCACTGGATAATTCGGTCCGGAAGGGGGAGAGTCCTGGATTCTTATCACTACCTACTTCAAGGATTTTGTTGAGCAGCAACATGGTTGCGGGGGGCTGGCATTCTGTCTTTGTCACTCATGTCTCATCATGATGCATTTCTCTGTCATTGGTCAACATCGATGAGATACCTAGGTAAGCTTAGACCCGGAGGCTCTGGGCTTATGGTATATCCTGCGTAGGATAGTTCAGAGAAGGAGTCGTGGCAATGGTCACTGCTGTATGGCAGTCTACCAGCGGGTAAACGAGGGCGGGAGGGGCGTAAGGCGATTATTTACGACTTATTCGAAAACCTAGATGCTCTGCTCTGTGCATGCTGTGCATAAGATAAATCAAACAGCTACATATTTATACCCATAATTAGTCAGCTGAGCTACAAGATCTTTTCCATTTTCCCATTCATCCAATATGGAAGTCACTATACCTATACACCATCCATAACATTCACGCTAGGCAGGTCATCCCAAGCCCGCCAAGCAGCACAGTCATCCTACGGATAGTGCCTCCAAACCTGGTAGGATAGTTGAAAATGAGAGTAGCAAGAAAGGGAAGTGGAACCCGGAAGAGCCGAGATCCCCATTTGGCTGACACTCATAGATATATTACCCCACAGGAGACCGTGGTTGCCCTTGTGGTGAGGTATGTGGGCCATGGCATGAGAGATACTTTCGATGACATGCAATATCTACTGTGGAAGGACATAAACAATACACTACAGTATGAAGGAGGGTTGGATAATAATTCGGCTCTTCGTGCTGCGGGGTATCGTGCTTAATAACTTCCCCATGTGATCGATTCAATTACTGGGGCAGGCGTAGCGCCCGCATTTTCGTGGTGGGGTGCAATGTCTAGACATCGCTCCTTCTCGCCTTCCTACTTCAGCAGACCAACGTTGTGGACCAGGCTTACTCTGACAGGAATTGCGTAACTCAAACCTAGCTGGGAACGTTATCCAAAACCATGACTCTTGTAGATGTGTTCAAAATAATGGCGGAAGCCGGGCTTGGACTGACGTCGTTTGGGCTCCTGGCCTTCTTCGGCACGCTGTACGCTTCTTACCTTTGGCTGCTCCCCCAACCCCTCCCGGGAATCCCATACGATGCAAAATCCGCCCGGAAGCTGCTGGGTGATGTTCCGGACTTGGTTCGCGAGGTCGGCGTCACGAAGGAGCTGAACGTGTGGTTGGTCAGGCAGGTGAACAAGTTCCAGGCGCCGTTGTGCCAGGTATTCGTCCAACCCTTTTCTAAACCCTGGATCCTGCTTGCCGATGCGGTCGAGGCCCAAGATATAATGATGCGACGGCCCGAGTTTGACAGGTCAGACCTCATCACTGATGGCCTTAGTCCGATGGACGCTTCTCACCTCCGGGTGAAGACAGGCCAAACCTGGAAGACGGCCCGAGGGTGGTTACAGGATCTCATGAAGCCGAGCTTTCTCAACAACATAGTTGGCCCGGCTATGTACGAGAACTCGACCCATCTCGTGGACTTCTGGGAGATCAAGGCTCGTCTGGCCAACGACCGGCCATTTGATGTCAACGAGGACCTGGACCACGGCGCCCTTGACGGTATGCTGTCCTTTATGTTTGACCGGCACTTCGAGCACACTGCTCTCGGCCCGCAGATCCAGGCAGTATCCCAGCTGGACCCTTTAAGCGTTGAGCTTGGCCCTGACGGCGAGGCGAGGTTTCCCGCGGCGCCACTCCACGAGTTTATCGCCGCGCTTTACGAGACGGTTGACGCCATCGAAAAAGTGACCAAGTCCATATTGCCTAGGCTCGCAATGTGGTGGATCCGCCAGACACCCAGGTATAGCAAAGTGACAGCCGTGAAGAGGCGAGTCGTCAAGGACCAAGTTCAGGGCGCCTACAGGAGGCTCCAGGCCACGGGTGAGACCAAAACGGCGATCGAGCACATGTTAACGCGCGAAAAGAAAGCCGCCGAAAAGCAGGGCCGGAAAGCGGACCTTGAGAGTCAGATCATGATAGACGAGGTGAGATTGATGGTCTTCCAAACCGCACCTATTGTGCTATGCTCGCTTTACGGTCTGCTGAAATGGGAGACGGGTGTAATCAGATCGCGGGTCAACTCATAGCTGGTCTGCATACAACAAGCACAACCATAGCTTGGACATTCATCTACCTTACCCGACTCCTGAATATCCAAGCCAAGCTGAGGCACGCACTGCACATCGCCTATGCCACAGCGCATGCGGAAGGGCGGGCCCCTACGCTGGCCGAAATCACCAAGACTCAGGTGCTCTACCTCGAGGCCGTGCTCGCCGAGGTGCTGCGGCTGCACGCATCGATCGTGCCGCGGCAGGCCACCCGCGACACCCAGGTTTTCGGCCACCGGATCCCCAAGGGCACCAATGTGCTCCTGATCCCCAACGGGCCCAGCTTCCTCGCGCCTTCCTTCGACGTCGACCCCGCTCGGCGCAGCGCGAGCGCCAAGACGGAGAACCACTGGGATGAGACGCGCGCCATGGACGCTTTCGACCCGGAGCGCTGGCTCGTGCGCAAGGAGGGGGCGTCGGCGGACGACGAGGTCGGGTTCGAGTTCGACGCTAACGCGGCGCCGCTGATGGCCTTCGGCATGGGACCGCGCAGCTGTTGGGGTCGCCGGCTGGCGTATCTAGAGCTGCGCATGGTGACGACCCGGGTGGTCTGGGACTTTGATCTGCTGGAGGTGTCGCCAGCACTGGCCCATCCCAAGGCCAGCTATGGCATCGTCCACAGGGCAGATCAGTGCTGGTTGAGGCTGAAGAGCAGGAGGGATGGTCGCAACGTTTAAGCTTTTAGCATATATGAGAAGCTTGCCAAAAAAAAAAAAAAAAAAAACCACACCTCTCCTGAGATATTGTTAGCTACTACCAGATAGATTTGTTAAGCTTTACATAATATCTACTTTGAATTGGTATGCCTCTCAAATCACTTAGAGGGTTTAAATTTGGGGCTTTTTGTGTCTCAACGGTAGTATTACCGGAGGTAGTAGAAGTGGTAGTGAGCCCGCATTGCGGGTAACACTGAGCTTCAGCTCAGCGGATCTTCACTCTACATCCCCCCCCCGCCGGGGTCTTAATATGCAACCTTTGGTCAAAGAATACCTTAAATCGACTCGTTAATACTGTGCATTCATTTACTGATACGATGATCGATACCAGTGGACGTTGCGCAAAGCTCCTCAGGGAGGTGCGGTTTTTTTTTTTTGCCAAGCATTCACAAGCTTCTCAAATATGCTAATTACGTAGACGATTTGTTAGCGCCTGTCGGCAACGACCCGGAAGTATGATAAGCTGGACGACTTTTCGTAAACCGATAAGGATTTTCGTCCCACATAGAATGATATTTATAACCCTTTCGCCAACCCATAGTCCGCATACCATGTGACTAATCCTTGGTGACCCTTTACAACAGACTGTTGACTAATACTCCTCAAACCGAGGAACATTTCCTTGCAGGAATAATGAAGATTCACCAGATTGTTGCAGTCATGTAAAGCTATGTACATATTGAAGGGCGCAGAGAGAAAGGTGCCTACCGCTCATCGACGCACACAAACGGTTTCCGCCACGTGAACGGCGCTGTACACATTCCTGAAAGTGGACACCAGAATGGGCTAACGACAACAGGGCACTCCCATGTCCTCCGCATGCCAGAAATAACAAGAAAGGCCGCCGCCGGCACCCGTCACCTTTTACTGCTTCCCTTCTCGGCACAAAACGAATCCACGCTGAAAGTGAATATCGACGCTTTAGCCAGCGTCATCGACCAGCATTCGCTGGCAGACGTTGCTTACACGCTTGCAGTCCGGCGGCCCCAGCTCAGCCGACGGACTTTCCGCATCACGGCCGTGGACGATGTCCCACAAGGGCTATTGGACGACGTACAGAGGATCTTCTCGAGCCCGCCTGACGCTCCGCATCTCGGCTTTGTATTCACCCCCCAAGGCGCCCAGTGGTACGCTATGGGCTCCCAGCTTTTTGAGTATCACGTTTTCCGCGCCTCCATTGAGCATCTGGATTACGTTCTTGGCTGTTTACCAAGGGTCCCGTCCTGGAGGATCGCGGACATCCTTTCCGGAAACTGCGAAGCCGACCGCGAGCAGACACCCGAAGTCTCGCACGCGGTGTGCACTGCCGTCCAGATCGGCCTTGTGGATCTGCTTGCGTCGTGGTCCGTCCACCCTTCGGGCGTCGTAGGGCACTCGTCGGGCGAGATGGCGGCGGCCTACGCTGCCGGCCGCATCACCGCGGCCGAGTCAATCACGGTGGCGTACTCCCGTGGCCAGGCCGTCTCCCTGAACAAGAAGAAAGGCGCCATGCTAGTAGTGGGTCTGGGCCTCGAGCAGGCCGCTGAATACCTCGGTAATCTTGAGCAGGCCGTCAGGATCGCTGCTATCAACTCGCCGGGCTGCGTCACACTCTCTGGCGAGCAGGATGCTGTCGAGACGCTTTCTACAACCCTAAGCCAGGAGGGCGTCTTCCAATGGCTACTAGACACGGGCGGGAACGCTTACCACTCACAACACATGGTCGCGTTAGGCCACGAGCATGACACGCTGCTCTCAGGCGGGTTGGCCCATCTCGAGAGGCTTGGGCTGCGTGACGAGGGCTATCGATATCCCTGCATCCCTTGGGCTTCCTCTGTTAATCTGGACAGGAGCATGCTGGCCAACGGCGTCCCCGCATCTTATTGGAGAGCCAATCTTGAGTCGCCTGTTCGCTTTTCAGATGCGGTTACGAATCTTATGGGGTGGGAAGGCCTCGATCTCGGAGCGCTAGTAGAGATTGGACCGCATCCCGCTTTGGAAAGCCCTCTGGACCAGATACTTAAGAGCATCGGCATGGCCATCCCGTACGTTGGGTCTCTGAAGCGAGGGGAAGACGGCCGAAGATCAGTGTTGCAGCTCGCCGGATCCTTGTTCGGTCTGAATGCAGAGATCGACCTGGCCGCGGTCAATGCGACGGACGAGCGCTCCGGGACTAAGTGAACATTGGCGATGGTGTCACCGCAATGGACCTGCCGCCCTACCAATATACTTACGGGCCCATCATCTTACGAGAGCCGGCGCAACGAGGAGTTTCGCCTCCGCAGCGTCCCAGGCATGACCTTAGAGGTTCCAATGCGGGTCTGTTTGAAAGCTGGAACGGATGGGAATAGGGTCTCCGTGTACTGAAGTATTGGTGATATCACTTGTAGCCCAAACCACGCCTCCTTACAGTATCACCTCACCCGTTGAGCCGTACGGTAAGAGCCTCACTTCAACACCCACTCCTCTCATCTCCTCTCTTCTCACCCTCTCAACCCTCTCAACCCTCTCACCTCTCTCCTCTCACCTCTCATTGCGAGTACTCTGGTACGTCCTCGTTATGGCTAGGGTGTTCTGGTGACTAGTATCTTTAGTCTTTACTTAAAGAGGGCCAATATAGGTCTATTTAAGACCTGAGTTAGACGACAATAACATCTGCCAATACTACACTACTGATTCACCCATTGGAACATCAATTCATGAGCTATGAAGGCCTCAATTGGCCCGTTTGGATACAACCTGCTCGACCCTTAAGCTCGCAGAACAAAAAGAAGAAGAAAACTAGGAGCCACATATTTTGGATTCAATAATTCTCAAGGCTTGCTCCATGCTTGCGGGAAATGCAGCGAACTCCAGCGGCTCATCTATGGCAAAGCAAGTTCCTCTTTCTGCCTGAAAAACTTCCTACGGTAAGCCCACTTCTCTCACTTTCGAAACTCATTTCTAAAGGAATAGCTAATGATTGTGACAAGTGGATTTCAAAGGCCAATAAGGGTGCATAACAGTGCTATTTGGGCAAGAAAAAACCTACTGAGTTTTGTATACTATGCTTAGACTCTCGGCAAGATTGGAAATGCTTGGTTGTATAATAGCGTCACGAAAGTGGCCAGAACCCTCATATGCAGGCTCATTATTACCTTTTCTAGCAACAGTAGCAAAGCATCAGTATCATCGTATTCCCTCCTTACCATTCCAAATCCGGCCTTCATTGCGCTCAGCCCTGATCTCCAGCCGGCATTCATCCTCTCTTCCATGATTCGGGTTCCTTGTTTGCTGCATCCAGTCTGTTTACAAATCAGACATTGTATGAGACTACTCAATCGGAGCCAAAGGCATAAAGTCGGGCTCTAGCAAGTCTGATTAAGAATGGAGAGGGCGGTGCGATATCCTGTGGTAAAAGACTAGTGATGCCGTGCGGCCACGGGGCGAAGACTCTCTAATATCCCAGCAGTACGAACTAAGCCCAGGTACGAGACACTATTCCTTCTAGTTAGGAACTTTGGCGAATGATCTACATGCTGGATGAGAATGGCGCTATAACAATTCCTTCTCATTCCTCCCCATGTCATCCTTAAAGCTCCCAAGTACATGAAGAACAACAGCGAGGCCTTTGGTCTTCACTCCCACCATTGCGAGAAGATCAATGAGGTCGGAAGGAGCTTTCCTGCGCCGAACTTCCTTTTAGAAGGTAAGTCCCCAATGTGAAGACAACTCGAGTAGAAGATCAGAAACCCCGGAGCCGAAAAGGTGACGGAAGGAAGTTTTCGGAGGCATTGAGCCTAACCATCATGAATTGCACTCGTGTAATATATTTGATGGCAATTGTTTGATTCCGTCGGCTTTAATAAGTCCCTGTAACAATCCGGCCGTTCCTAGGGAGAGCGAGAACAGAAGAAAGTCAATTTCCCTGCGGCTATGAATTGCATGGTCACGTTCGTAGCTATGCTCCGATCTTTTCGATAGTTCCGAAATTCTCAGCCCCTATTTTCAAAGAGGCTCGGCCGCACTTCGAATGAGGTTTCCTGAACGCTTGTTCAGAGTCAATAGCAAAATGGCGTAGATTGACAAGCTTGTCCCCGGCCACAACAAGGTTTATAATGTACAGAAGCGCCGCCGGTAGTCCGTCAAATTGAGAAATCCTGCGTTGTTACTGGCTGATCAAGGTGGAACGAATCTGAAGAGAACGATAACAGATAAGTCACCAGATAGAAGTTTAAGATTTCTATTTCACAAACAGAGTCTATTCTTTTCTCTTCTATTCCCCCCTGTTTCAGGCGAACCTGACCATTTTTTACCGTAATCTTACATCTCTGGCCTTTATGGCTCCATACTTGCACATTGACAAGGTCAATCTCTTTATCCATAAAACGGGACATCTCAAGTAGACCATGTAAGCATCCATCTTGACTATTCGGATCGATTGCCACACTGACACTTCTTCAATACCATAGAAGCAACATTCTAATACTCAAACCCTGCATCACTGCTTTAGACCATGGAAGGGCCGATCTCAATGCCGGGGCCTACCAGAATCTGGAGGGACACAATCTGCAGCAGTTGCCTCTCAGGAATCTCGAAGCACTTCCTGAACCTTCCTACTTCCGAAAGACGACGACGACACCTCGTCACATATTTCCTCGACACGTGCAGGCGGTACGAGAATGCCTGCATAGTCACGACGACCGATAGCACTTACCCCGCCCGACTATCGATCAGCGTGCTAAAAGCTCGTATTTTCCGTTACCGAGTGGCTGCTAACGGTGACGAGGTATGTAAGCAGTATTAGTTCAGGCTGATGGTGTGACCTGGTACTTAGTCCCGTTCAGGATTCTAAGAACAACTGTCGATTTGGACTCCCGTGTGAACCAATTGTCTGAACTATTGATTTTGAAGTATGTATGTTCCTTCCTCATCTTTATTTATAACCTCTTTCTATGCGCTGAATTATGAAGCTAAAAGTATATATCTAGCTAAGAACCCTATGGACCTTTTTCATCCATTTCAAACTTACAATTCCAAACGTTTCCCAAGTACTTACTTGGTTTGAGTATTGGATCAACCATTCAAAACGCCAATCCAATTTTTAAAATACTTACTTCAATCAATTTCCCCAACCATCCTCCTCACCTATTCACCTCCGGAATCCCCACTCACCCACTCAAGCCTCCCGCTTGAAACACCTCAAACATCAAAACCTCCTTTCCCCCTTTACCCATCATCCGAGACCATCCTCCAAACCCCCAAGCTTGCCATCCCTCTCCACGAGAAATATGGACCAAATGAAGCGAAGTCAACGATCCCAGATCCCCCTCCCCCCAAGCAAATCCCTCCTATCTTCCATAACCGCCACATTTTTCCTCCTCCCTCCTAGACACCAAAGGTGGGTGAGTGGCGGGAGCGCAGCTCTCGGAAGTGACATGACATGACATGCCCCCCCAAAAATCCGGGGGCAGAAAAATAAACGTAACCCTACCTCCCAACCCACCCACCTCAACGCACGAATCCGTGCCCATCACATCGCCAGCCCCACTTAACACAAAACCAGACCTGTGCGTCTGCGTCTGATGCAGTATTTGCCCAGCCAGCCAGCCAGCCAGCCCTGACCTGGCCTGGCATGGCTTTTTGTAAAAAGGGTATGGTGTAATGAGATAGATGGATGGGATACGGCAATAATGAAAAACCCAAGTAAGCGCCAGCTACCAGCACCTCCCATCACGTCCATCGAGCGCCGCTCGACGCATGGTCCACTGGAGTGGCATCGTATTATTTATTTGTCCTCCTTCCTGATGCAAAGTGTCGATGTGCTGAGGGGGGCTCGTCGGATACCTAACGCACTATTCTGTGCCCATCACAGCGCTACCCCCACTCAACACAATATCCGACATGTGCGTCTGCGTCTGATCCAGTGCTTGCCCAGCCAACCAGCCAGCCAGCCCAGCCCTGGCCTGGCATGGCTTTTTGCAAAAAGGTACGGTGTGTGATGAGCTGAAGCGATGGAGGCCAAGTACGCGCCAGCTTCCTCCCCTCACGCTCATCGAAATCGTGACGGCCGCGGCGGCGCTCGATGCATGGTCCACTGGAGTGGCATCGTGTTGTTTGTTTGTCGTTTTGGATGCGTGGGGGCGATGTGCTGGGGAGCTGAGCGGATAATTTCTTGGGGATGATATCGTGGGTGGGATGGCGGTGATGATACGGTCGAGTCGGCGCCGAGGGGGAGGTTGGTGGAGATGTCGGAGGTGTGTGGGTTGGGGTGAGGATGCCATTCGTGAGGGTCAGGATGTTGAGGATTGCATGGGTGTGATTAATGGATGGGACTTGCTGGAGATTGCGGGTACGCGGTGGTAGGATCTTTGGTGAGGGAGAAGTTGTCAACCTTGTTTTGGTCCTCGCTTACCGAGGCTTGACGGTAAGGTCATTGAGAACCTTCCAAGTGAATTGCGAGAAGGCTGGAAAGTTTTCGAGATGGACCAAGCTAGTGATGTGTTGCCTTGTCTATACTAAATCTATGCTGGTTATTCATATTACCACTATACCAATCATAGACATTGAAGACAATAACCCTATGACCCTGTTCACATACCTTGTCCATCTCACGCCAATTATGTTTCGATTCACAGATCGTGCCTCGCCCGCTTACTCCTCAAACGAATCCGTTTGCCATATCGGTGCAGCGCAAACGGTATCGGTATGAATGCAATACTCAAGAATCCCAATAAGCTACTCGCCCAATTGATTCCCAGATTTTTGTACATGGCGGCTGCGAATAGCGGGAAACCCGCACCGAATGAAGAACGCATGAAATCGTTGCCAGCGAGCACAGAAGCAGCATATTCGGGGTAGGCGTCCCCAAGGTAATTGAGCACGGAGTTGAAAAGGAGAAAGGCGCCAATGGAGAACCAGCCGGAGCCGATGATGGGCATGATCCTAACAAGGGCGGTGGTCAGTAGGTTTGCAAAGAAAGAATGATGAGAGGAATGGGAATGGGAGTGCGGCTCAGATGGGCTCCCGTCAGGTGAAGGAGGCATCGCGAGCAACTTGAGAGCAGAAGGAGATCAAAATGGGAAAAGCCTACCAATGAATCCTAGGCTGCGCGGACCACCCAAACCAAAAGAGGCAGATGGGTATGCAAAAGGCGCCGAAGAAAGCTGCACGCAGGCGTTCCTCGGGTACGAGGTTCCCGTTCTCGTCGAACTGGGGCTCCAGAAATTTGTGGAGGTACCAGAAGAACGGTGGGCTGTGATTCCAAGTGTCAGCGATGAGTCTGTAGGGTGAGACGAACGGAAGAGCAAGGGAGGTTTACTCACATTACCAATATGGCACCAACAAGAATGCCGACGAAAGCCAAACCTTCCTCGCCGAGAGTGAATTTGTAGAGACCGACGAAGACAATAGGAAACGATTCAAACCAGATGTATAAAAGCCCTAAAGTGATTCGTAGATTAGCCTCTAGTCACACGGAATGAGCAATAATGTCAAGGTCGTTACGAGTCTGGAGCCTTGACTCCTCTTCCTATGGTCTCTGGGCTGATCTGCAAGAGGATAGGGTATCTTGGGACTGGCTCACCATAGACCAGGGCGATGTACAGATTGAGCAAGAACACAATTGGCTCTTGGAAGTTCAGTGAAATAGGACGAACGATGGCGATCATGGCAATCTAGAATGAATCAGCGCGGGGTCCCTGACTTCGCAAAGTGTGGTGCAGAATGTTCTGATCTTACTTCCTTTGTAGTCATCGATTCGCCAACAAGCTCCGGTTGACACCTGAGCGATTGTATCCCAGTGACTTTCCTGAGCCGTCGAGTGCGTCGATACAGTATATTGTTTGCGCTCGTCTCTGGAAGGAGGAAGATGAACATGACGAGCGAGAAGCCACATAGCCACATCAGCTCCCAGATCGTCCAGCTCCAGCCTTCGGCTTGTGCTGCGAAGCCACCGACCAAGGGACCCATGACGGGCCCACAGACAGCCGAGATGCCCCAAATGCCGATGGCGTAGGCCCTATACTTGGGTGCAAATATATCACCCAAGCTGGCTCCCCCCGTAGCAAGTACTGGACTTCCGATGAATCCTGTGAGGAATCTGAACGCCAGTAACATGGCAAAGTTGACGGCGAGCGCAGTCGGTACTTGGAGGATCACGAAAACGACCAAGGTCCCAATGTAAATGGGATTGCGGCCAATCTGGGGAATCTCACTCATGGGTGCCCATAACATCGGTCCTAATCCATATCCGGCTACAAACAGAGTCAGGCCTAGGGTGGCTTTCACTTGCGAAACGCCAAAGACCATGGTGATATCTTCCGTGCCGGCGCTGTAGATGGCCGAGCCGATGTACACAGAGAATGTCAAGAAACAGACCTCGAATGTGACGAAGACTTTTTAAAGGTGGACCAATTCAAGGGGTTCTAGAAGCAGCTGTTCAGCCTCGACGAAGAGACACATGTTTTCTCAAAAAGGAGTTTGCCCACCTCAGGATCATCATCCCCAAACCATGTCACCATCGTCGCATCTCGTCCCTTCTCTGTATCCAGCTTTTGATTGGTGAGGGTGCTGTGCATCTGCCCATGACGCCTCTCGGTATCCTCGTGGGTCTTTTCCTGATTCAACGACCCCGACGTGTCGTCTGAAGGTGTGGGTCCGCGGGTCCCAGCACCTGGAGGGGTAGCAGGCTCAGCGGGCGTGTCTGTGGTGAGATCCTTCTCTTTCTCTTCATTTGTTGTCAGATCTGCATGGCCAAAGAGTGCCATATTCTGTGTCTGCTCCCGATCGAGATATCGCTTCCATAGCGAGGGATCCTTCTCTTCCACGAATTGCAGATAACGCCCTTTGGTCACAAACCGCACAAGGTGGCCAAACACGGTATCGCGGATGAGTTCAGCCATCTTAGTGAAGGTCTGAGGTGCAGAGAAGGGCAAGCTTGAGGTTCCCAGATCAGATGGGGACACCGCGCATTTTGAACAGCGGCAGTAGCTAATAGGTGTGCTCGACAGGGAACACCACGGTTGAGTCAAATGTCCACCATGGTACAAACAGCGTGATACGTGAAGATGTCTTCCGGAAACCGCACCGAAGACTTTATCAAAAGTGGAACGGTGGGTGATTTCAACGATTTAACCCCGGACTCCGTATGACATAAGGCATTGACCCTTGTCGCCTCTGGCTCTGTCATTGACTTCGGGGACGATGCCGGCAAAACGGCCATCATACTAGATCGATGCGGCATTGATCCGTCAAACATGCGCATTTTGACAGGAGCTTTGGGCCGTCAAAGTGGAACTCTGCAGATTAAATGATGTCATCACTATGACGGCAGAGATCTAACCTTATCTACCCGCTAAGATACTTTGCCTTAATCCGCACGTACGAGTCATGGCCCCTCACGAATACGACGGGACCAAGGCAGGTTGATCAACAATGTGTGAAGTGGTGTGCTTCGAACTCCCGGCTGTAAGTCGATTGGACAACGAAATCATCGTTTCAAAATTCTCCTGCTCCTCGCCTGGCTGAAGTAGTATATTGTCAGCAACTCCTTGCTCCCATAGATTGCGTGTTTTCTCTCCTGTCGAAGACTGGAGATGAACCAACAATCATTGATGCCTCCGGCGCCATTCAAAGGTCGGTCACAATGGCACCAGATTTCGGAAGAGTTGTCGAGTGCTGTATCAGCGTTTCGGCAGTGCCGTACGGAAATTCTTCCGGGAAGTGGCCTCCCCATCACTCTGCCCCTTCCTCGTCTTGAGGCAAGCATCCACAATCTTGGTTATCGCTAGGATCTTCTCCTCTTCGTACTTGCGTCCGACAATTTGCAAGCCTACAGGAGCACCATCGTACATATCCGGATCGTCTGCACATATATTTATCAGCCATTATTTTCGTGGAGTTTCACTTGAAATGGACTGAGATTCGGATTGGGAAGCTTACAAGCCTGCCAGTTGACTCGATCCGCCTCATTCAAGGGCGCATAATCAGTCTCGAAGGTGTCGATCGACTTGTCTGCTTTCGTCACCGGCAGGACAGCGCAGGTGTAATCCAGTAAATTCGTAGTGCCAGTGTATGCTGTTGTCATGGAATCGACATGTCAGCCACTTTTTGCTTGAACTCAGCAGATTTTGCAGAGCGTCTTTCGCTGACAGGTCCTGCGACTCCAGCATCACTCACCTCCATGGCGGTATTTGCCGGGTATAATCGCGGCGTGAGCTGCTACTGGCATCACTACCGCGTCTACAGGCTGGCCTGTATTTGCCGAATTAGTAACAAGCTTGCAGGTGATGAAAGATTACTCGAACCATGTGCGCCACCAGTGGAGTTCATGTAATCCAAGTAAGCCTCTTGGAATGCCCTCCCCTCCAAGACGAGATCCTGATACTCGAGTATCGTCATCGGATCCTTGGGCCCCAATACACCTCGAAGCCCAGGGATGAGAGGCTCGCCGGATAGGCCCAGCTGTTTGTGAATGTCATGCCCGCCGTCTGTTTGAAGCATGGATAGCTGGGGCAAGTCCCTGTCAGTAGACAATCACAATAAACAGTTATGGGAGTTACGAACATGGATTCTCTTGGTAGTCGCATGCGAGGGAGGCGCCCAGTCAACAACCTGACCGAACATGCCGTCAGTCAAACGTCTGGCGCATGTTGGTCCTTCTCAGCGTCATGCATACCTTATGTCCTGAAGCGACCAGCGCGTCTCGCATTATGCGAAGTCCTCTACATATTGGCGGATGCGGTTTGACGATACCGTCATCCCAGTGGAAAGCTATTCTCAATGGGCGGATCATTTGGGCAGACCCATCTCCCTTTGCTCTGGCGAATGAGGAAGTCAATTGAGTGTCGTTCCAGGGCATTTTGGCTACCCTCGGGTCGCGTAGCCATGGCTCGGTCGAAAGTATTGATTTCATCAGTAGCTCGAGCGCATCGAGCGAAGTGCTCAAGATTCCGACTGACGAAGGGTATGAGGGCTCGCCCGGATTCTACAATACGTAAAATGGGTTCAGGGAGGGAAAAGCAGTCGATGGGGGTTGACTTTGAACCTACCGAGTTGGCCACGTCACGATACGAGAGCCGGTTTGATGTTGGTTTCAGAGCGTATGTCCCGCAAAAGGCCGCAGGAATGCGCACAGATCCACCTTGAGAATCCTTCAGATCGGTGCTAAGGAGTGTCTTGCCACCATTCGAGACTCACCGATGTCCGTCCCAATACCGACAGAGCTTCCACGCAAGCCTAGCAGCGCTCCCTCCCCTACAGTAGCCATAAGCTTCACCAGTCCTTTGATACGTGGTTAGGTGTAGATGTACCTCCTGAAGAACCACCACAGGAGAGCAGTGTATTATGCGGATTCATCGTTGAGCCGATGATATTGTTCACAGTCTCTCCCATCTACATCGTCTCAAATTGTCAGTCATCCAGTCCAATCGAGAGGCCATGGTGAAGGCGTCCTCACGGAAACAAACAAGCACTCACCAGTAAGGTCTGGGGGACACTTGTCTAATCCAACAATACCTCGTCAGCCACTGCGTCCTTCACAAGCGCCGCCCCCTCCCCCAGCCCCCCTTCCCATCCCCCTCCCCCATCGTCAAAAAAACTTACCTTGCAAAAAAGGACCGCCCCAAGCCCCTCGAGCTCTCCGACGAGCTGACTTTCAACTCGGTGCACTTTCTTGGAATCATCGAGTCCCTCAAAATTGCCAATCCAGCCTACATAACCCATTGTAGTATCGTGGCCTTTCACATGGAATTGATCCTTGAGACTGACAGGCAAGCCGTGCAATGGGCCTTTGACCCTTCCAGTATCAGAAAGATACTGATCTAAGTATGTGGCGGTATGAAACGCAAGGTCGAACATAATCTCATGCAGGCAATTATTCTAGAGTGACGCGAGCGTGATTCTAAGCCCATGTACCGGCATAGCAGAAGATCAAGAAGAGTGAGGGCTGTCACCCACAATTTGATGCGCGACAGCGGCGGTATGGCAATACGCCTTTGCTACCTCAAGCGAGGTGTATTCCCTCCTCTTGATCTTAGAGACCAAGGCAATGCTGTCATGTCGAATAACCTCGACCTCTTTGGTGGAAAGGTACTGCTCCACGTAAGGCCCAGTGATGTCACGCTGCGTCTTTGCATCCTCCAGAGCAGGACCAGAGATAAGCCATTCTTTCGGGATCTTGGAGTGGGTTTCGGCGACTTTGGCGTTTGCTTTTTCTTGCCAAGCTGGCACACGCATTTTCGAAGCAATCGCTCTCAATCAGCAGAGCGCGCGCGACTCTTTGTCACATCAAATTGCGAGGGAGAATGAAGAATATATTTCAATGTTGGGCGCATGTCGGGGATTTTTCGCGAGGCACAGCAAAGTTGTTATCGTGTCCGTCCGGACCGCTGGTACTGGTGAAACGAGGTCCCGATAGCGCTTATGGCGTCTCTGTGGGGGATCCATTGCCTCAAAGAGGTAATTTCCAACTTTCCACGAATGCTGCGATTGCTGCGATTGTACCCGTAGAGACGGTGAAGCGCCACAGCACTGGTTCGTCTCGAGTAGAACTCGCCTAATTGTGTGACCTGCGACCGGTGAAATAATGTGCATGAGTCAAGCAGATTTGGCTGACTTGACCGGGCGAGATAACACGACATGGTCAGCGCAGATGGTGGTCCAAACCTTCAATTATTGGTAGCCTATTGTCGGAGAACGATGGATTGATTACTCCATCTCTTGTTCTGATTCGTCAAGGCGATGCAGGTCGACGTCTTGGCACTCCCTTTCGCTGAAGTGCGCTACTCTTGGCGCTAGCGTTGTCAACTTTGCGCAGGAAAGATGAATACCAATATGGTCCATGTCCAATGCAGACAGAATCTTTTCTTCATATTGCTCCACGAGAAATGTCAGAATAATTCTCGCCAGATTCTTAGGTGTCTCGTTTCCAGGTCTCTAAATGGGCTACCATGGCTTGCTTGAAGGCATGCAATGCTTCTCAACATGTAATACCGAAATTGTATACAGCTGACAGTCTTTGAGGGATGCACGGTCTCTACGGTTCCGGTTGGCCAATGCTGGTGAAGACCATTGCGAACAGAATTGTATTACTGTAAATTGCAGGACGACTACTGTGTCTTTACGGCTTTGTACACGTGGATTCATTCGTCTCGTACGAAGTTGGCCAATGCGTTGACCCTTTCAGAAGATCTCACACTAGGCCTGCAGTTTGGATTGCGACAATGGAGAGAGAAGATACCGGTAAAAGTCAAACAAGTATTGAATCAAGTCCCTAAACACGAAGAGCTCCGCGCTAAACAAATCACTCACGTATAAAACCAGTGCCCCACTATCCGCTGCCCGGCTCAGGAACTATTGGCGGAACCTTCCAAGTTGAGGTCGACTAGCGAGGTGGGAATGCTCGGAATCCTGGGGGTTCGCCCCTCAAAATGATTCGTATTCCTGGCATCAGCATGTGCTTGTCTGCTGTCATTCCTTGGATCCAGTGATGAGGTCGCAATGCTTGGAATCCTAGGTATTCGCCGGCCGAAGCGACGACGGCTTCTTCTGCGAGTGTCCGCCTCCTGTTCCTCAAGATCATTCCGGCGTCTCGCATCTTGGTAGCCTTCTCTTCTGCTAGCTTCTGTCTCCGTTTGTTCACGGCTATAGCGGCGTCTCGCATCTTCGTATTCTCTTCTTCTCTGCTCCTCCGCTTCCCTTTCCTCCGGACTAGCACGTTGCTTGTTGAAACCAAATGTATGACTCCACAACTCACGACGAGCACGCTCTACCTCATTCGAGCCTTTTTTTGGAGGTTCTGTTTGTTCTATACATCGTCATCAGGAGGGAATGTTTAGGCTGATCATCGAGAAGAGTCTTACTTTTGGGCGTGAATAGCCTTGTCACTCTTTCTTGCCACTGTTTTGTGTACCTGAAAGGGACCAACTTCATTGAGGGGTCCTCTTCCTCCATGTCAAGATGGATCAATGATGAGGTGTGCTTGTTGAAAACGTCATGGTCCCATAACATATCTTCTCCAAGTATGACATCGGATACACAGTTTTCAAGAACTTCAAATGTCAGTGGCATAACGTCGCCATTTTCGAAAGTCCAGGTAGTTTCGACTTGTCCGACTGTCTCCTGTTGACTGAAGTCTGCGAATTGAAGAAGGCCAAGATTTTGAGGCTCCTTCAAAATGCGGAATCCGTGTGTTTGCGCGTATCTATAGGACACGGTCAGCCTCAGAAAACCAGCAGATGATGTGGTGGCGAGCACTGCGGATCATCATCCGTGGTAACGCGGAACATGACCCGACCGGTCGCAAATAAAAGCTACAAACATACTGCAGGTCCATTACGTTCCTATCAGCACCCGTGTCCGGGACTGCAAATGCCTGGTAATGCCGCCCAATAACCCCGACAAGCCTTTGGGGACTGCTGCTTAGGAAGTTGATACTCACTGCATTGTTCCTCGAAAGACAGTTGGTCAGACGATGCCTGTATTTGGATAGCGTCCTAGTAGCTTTCAAAAAGTTTCGACCAAGGATCAAGTCATATGTGCATTGGGGGACCACGTGGCACATGATTTGGACAATCTTGCTTGGCTCTTGAGCGAAATTCCATTCCATTCGAGTAACACCTGAATGCTGTTTCAGTTCGCTTTTACTACAGTCTTAGTCCAAGGCCTGCTGCTTACCAAGGGATCTGAGCGACCTTGAATTTCCTAACCTAAAGTCGACCGGGGAGCCTTCGATTGTGAGAGACATCTTCGTAGCTAACTCAGCAGAAATGATATTTTGGTCCGCGCCAGAATCAGCAAGAGCTGACATCTGTACGCCATTGATAGACCCTTGAAGACCACGCCGGAATGTTGTTGGATGAGAAATAATTTTTGGGTTCGCGACGGATTCATTAAAAGCTGACCTCGGTTCGAGGATGATAGACAGTAGCTCGGGCTGGGTTGCACGCATAGTCAACAGTTCGGAATGTTATTGGATGAGTAGTAATATTTTCGTCCGGCCTATACTTTTTAAGTCGACGTTCAAATGCCTCCAGAGTCCTAACAGCTTCTTGCTTCCCGAATGCCATTAAAAGCTAGTGAAAACGAAACACAGACGCAGGTACGATGCGTGTCCTCCTGGCCTAAAGTAGGACATTCAGCAAAGCTATCAAAAGCCTCCCTTCAGGAAGATTTGGCTACTTGTGCCTGCTGACTGGAACTGGAGTCATGACGGTGACCCGGTCGAGCAGGAGGAGCCACAAGAGAGGAAAATCCTGGAGACACATCAACTTCTTATGTTTCCTCATATCAGTCCAGCCTGACTGCATATTACAGTGCTATCTTCATGCGCGGCCAACACATACCTAGCATAGCCCCACTCTCACCGTTAGAGTGGAGTCAGTGCCAACACACAGGTGCCCAACTGCAAAGTCTGCTTAGCCTGATCAGCACGACATTTCATTCGAGCGCACACTTCAAAAGCCAAGGTTCAAAACCACAAAAGTTCGCAGCACTGCCGACACAGAGTGAGCTTCTAGCACCTGATTTGAAATTTTCAATCTGATCGAGTATGTGTCTTTATGCGCGCCCGACATATACCTAGCATAGCCCCACTGTCACCGTTAGAGCAGGGTCAATGCCAACGCATAAGTGCCCAATTACAGAGTGGGTATACTCAGCCTGAGTAGTACGACATTCTATCCCATCTCGTACCTCAAAAGCTAAGGTTCACACTCACAAAAGCTCACATTACTATCGACACAGTCAAAGCTTCATTTAAGAACCTGTTTTGAAAAATGTCAACTGGATCGAGCATGAAGCAAGACGTTCTGGACGGGTTCCCTGCATTCGCCCACTTCATTGCAAAGGATCGGGATGCAGCCATTTATCGCAGGTTCGAGTCATTGAGCGCTAGAAATCTGCTTTACCAGCAAAGCGAGCTGAACGCGTTGAAGGATCAATTGGAAAAAATTGACGATGTGGATTTCAGGGACGATCGTGACATGAATAATGAAGATGGGCGAAGGGCTGCGAGAGACTGGTCTCTCTTTCAAAATGATAATAATGAAAGAGCTAAAGCGCGTCGCAAGCTACAAGCCAACATCAAGAGTAAAATCAAAGAGTACCGTGAGGTCATCTCCGCTGTCCAAAGAACCCATCATGAAATTTGTACAGTCCCAGCTTACCTACGGGCAGATGAAGCTTTGCTCCTCGAGAGTCGCGTACTTGCACTCAATTCTCCTGCCGCACGAACACTGGAGAGCTTCCTGAGGTGGTACGAATCAGATGGCAACAGGCCAGATGGCAAGACAGTTCTGTGGGAGCTGGACGCACTTTTGTTTGAGGACCATGACGACCTCGTTGCACTAGCACCAGTTGACAACGACCGTCTCAACATCTTCTTGAGATCCGCTTTTGCTTGGCTGTTTCCAGTGAGTAATATCTGGGGCGCTTACTACGGAACTCAGCATAGGTGGTAAGTCTGAGGAACGTCATAGAATAACATCTCCGAAGACAGATACTCAGCCGGGCAATTTGATTTACTATTCAGAGAAAAGCATACAACTCCTGGGAACAATCATCTCTATCTTACTGAGCTCTGTGATCTTGATCGGCGCCATCGTCTTCCTCCTACTCGCGTCCAAAAGAAGCATTGAGCTCCAAGTTGGGGTCGTCGTCATCTTCACTTTCCTGTTCGCCGCTGTGGTCGGATTGCTCACAAACGCAAGGAGGGCGGAGATTTTTGGGTCTTCTGCTGCGTAAGCTCCTTTGAGCTTCTCACGTATTCCGCAAGACCAGCCAACTGATACATTTGGTCTAGTTACGCCGCCGTCCTCGTGGTTTTCGTGAGCAACCTCCGCTAGCTCATAGGGTATAGACGTCAAACCAAGCAGTGCAAGTCAGACTCTTGGGGACGTCAAAGTCAGGGATCACGCTACAGCGGAATCCTTGGAGACTGCGCTACCTATGGATCGTTTACTGAGGTAAAATCGACCTCAAATGACCCTTGACTCACCACTTTGAGCAACGTTCTGCTACCGCCGGATCAACGAATAGGGGCTCTTCACGGCATCACTTACAGTCTACATTGGATCAAACGATGCTAGACGAGCACAGCTCCCTAACAAGAGCTTCACTACAATTAGCTTACGAGCTTCAAATATATGAGACGAAGGCTCTTGGTCTACAATCGAACAAGCCGTACCGTGGAGGAAGCTGTGTCAATCGAGTCTGTCTACATGAGAATGGGAAGCTTTGCTGGCTCTCCTTTGGTAGGTTCAAGCATTAGGGGCATGGTCATCGGCAGCTGAAACGTGCCCAGCATGATAGAAGCCAGCCGAGCCCCAAATCCCACGATAAGCGTGAACAAATCTCGCTCCACATCACACAGCGGAAACCGACGGGCCTACTCTCGAAGCAAGCAGTGCGAACCAACCTCACATCAAAAAACGAAGCTTTTCCCTTGCCCTCTCTCCCTGCAACCAGATTCAAACAGCGCCCACTCTCCCAACAAACAATATCAGATACCCAGCCACACAAACACTCTCCCCAATTCTCTCCGCATGAACGAGATCCCCCACCCAACACTCACAAACGCGAGGAACAAAGAGCCTTCCCCACCACCCCTGGATGATTGATCGAACGGTCACGGCCTCAGATCCTTGATAACACACGAAAAATAGCTCCCGCTATTCCCCTCCCTCCCTCCTCCCTCAGGAGGAATCACTCTCCTTCACCCATCTTCGCTCGCACGAGATCATCCCTAAGTATCCACAAACGTGAAGGAACAAGCGCCTTCCCCACCACCCATGGATGATCCATCGAACGATCGCCGCAACGGATCCTTTGATACGACACCGCAAACAAAGCTTCCGCTATCCCCCTCCCTCCCTCCCTCCCTCCCTCAGCAGGATTTCAACCACCCTCGTCTATCATAAGACCTACCTGAGCAGCAACCCTTTTCCCTCCCCCTCCAAAATACCCCTTTCTCCACCCCCTACCCCCTAAAAAGAGTGAAAGGGCCTGGGAGGAGACACATCACCAAACCACCCCTCAACCACGCCTCAACCCCCTCCCCCTTTTCTCTCTTTCCATACCTCCCTCCCTTCGCACGTACCCTCCACCAGAAGCAAGAAATTACCCAAACACCACAGAATATGCATTCAACCACAGCGCCGGATCTCCCTTCCCCACCTTCCCCAGGAAACAGGAATGCGGAACGAAACGGTACCAACCTCACCACCCCCCCCCATCACCACCACCACCACCACCATCACCACCACCACCACCACCACTACCGCCGCCGCTGCCGCCGCCGCCGCCGCCGTGTTAATCACGATAGATAGGTAAGGTCTGCAACGACCCCCGGCGCGCGACACAATTGTTGTTGTTTTGTGCGCGTGAATGTGTCTGTAGGAAAGCTGAAGTCATCTATTAGCGCTGGCTGGGCTGGGCTGGGCTGGCTGGGCTGGCTGGGCTGGCTGGGCTGGCTGGGCTGGGCGGGCTGGCTGCTTGGCTGGCTGGGCGGGCTGGCTGGCTGGCTGGGCTAGGCGGGCTGGCTGGGCTGGCTGGCTGGCTAGCTGGACTGACTGGGCTGGCTGGGCTGGCTGGGCTGGCTGGGCTGGGCGGGCTGGCTGGGTGGGCAGAGACGGATGTGCATCATGGGCAAACATGGATGTATGGATGGATGGGAAGCAATTGAGTCTGTCAGAGCCGCTGCTGCTGCTGGCTGGACAGAGATATGATGTGGATAGCCTTGACTACCCCAGAGATCATCCAAAATACTACAGCGGGGCGCGCATTTCTTTGTTCCCCATCCATCCATCCATTCATTCATTCATTTTCTACAAGACCAAGGCACTCCGTACGGTACAAGCGAGCAAGCGCGGATCCTTTCCCCTCTGTCTCTCAGACGAGGAAAATGTTTCAATTTATCATATCTACACATCCCTCTCAGCCCAACTCCTGATCATCCCCCGGGGACTATCCTCGTACTCCACCAGCTTCACCTCCCCGCTTGCGTGTTGTTCTTCGCGTGTGTTGGCCTGCACGAAGACCTTCCGGGGAACTTTCCGTTTGAGCACCAGCGTTCTGACTTTGTCGGCCCAGAAGCCGGGATCACCACCCCGATCCCCACCCCGATCCCTATCCCGATCCCCATCCCGATCCCCACCCCAAGCCCCACCCCGATGCCCACCCTCATCATCACCATCAACATCGAACCCATCCCTCCCGACCCCCTGAACCCTCGTCATGTCCTCATACAACGCCTTCCCGCCCGCCAGATCGGCCGTGGCTTTGTAGACGTGCAGTTTCTGCAGATAGGCCTCCACGGCCTTCCTGCCCACCATGAGGATCTTCCTCCTATCGACCTGCACCGTCAGGTCCTCCAACTCCTCCGCATTCTCCTTAAAATTGCAGTCGATCCAACAGAACCCCTGCCCCGCCCGCAGAAATGTCTTGAGGATGCTGAAGCGGGCCTGCATGTGCGCCTGCCCCCACTTGCCGGCTTTCGGGTCCCAGAATTCGAGGGCGGCGATGCCGGCGCGGGCCATGGAGAGGTAGGACGCGTAGAGGACGTCGCCGGCTTTGCCGGCCATGTCGGCGTCGGCGAAGCCGAATAGGGAGAGGATGCCAAAGTCGCAGGAGAGGGCCATGGCGACGCACTCGGCGCGGCATTCCTCGTAGGAGGAGGACAGGGCGGCGAACAAGGTGGAGTAGGTTTCCGAGGGTCTGTAGTAGGTGGTGCAGGGCTTCCCCGTGAGAGGGCTGACGGGCGGGTTGTGCTGGTCGAAGTTGAAGACGCCCGGGGAGGTCTCCTGGAGGAGTTTCCCGGAGCCGTGGCCGAGGAGCTCGTGGATGCCGACTTGGACTTCGAAGGCGGCGTCGCGGTTGGTGGTGTAGCAGTCTAGGTCGGCGGGTGCGATGAAGGGGATGGGTTCGTTGGAGGATTTGGCGGAGAGGACGTTGCCGAGGGAGACGTTCTTGAAGCCGTGGGTTTGGCGGATGTCGTCGTAGTTGGGGATGTTAATGCCTTCATATCACGTCAGCACTTGCACTCTCATGTGACATAGTGACAGAAGGGATGGCTCGGCCTGCTGTATCTAGGGAGGAACCATCATAGCTACTTGTGGAAGCAGGAATGGAATGAAAGGTGAGAACATACCAGCAGGAATCCCACTACTAGCAAAACTCACCACCTCCAAACTCGTGAAATCCGGCGGCACAAACACGTCTTTCTCAAACTCCTTGCTCCTGATCGTAAAGCAGAGTCAGCGATGAAACCCCTTCTGATAGGGAATTTACTGCACCCTGGGCCAGGAAGAGGACTGCTATAAGGTTTACTTACCATGGTAATTTAGGAATCATCTCCGGCGCCGCATCCACTAACTTCTTGAAACTCGCCGTCCGCTCCAGATTCACCGTCGCCACAAACCCTTCCCACTCCCCTCTCACGCCCGCGGGGTCACGATAGGTCTCGATGAAGCCGATGTTGGATTCCACGGCGGGGCCGAGGTCTTTGACCCACAATTTTTGGGATTCCTTGAAAGCGAGCAGGGAACCGGTACCGAAGGATTTGGCATAGGCGTCCATCATGGCTTTCTGGGTCGGATTGGCCGCGTGGGTGGAGGCACGTTTCATGTGCAGGGCGATCTTGGCCATTTCCTCGCGGTGGTCGCCGTAGATGAGGGAGACATTCTTGCCATCGGGCAGATTGTATGATGTGTCTTGGGTGTCCTGGTCGTTGGTGGGGGGGTTGGATATGCCTGCAGCGATGAGGATCTCGAAGTTGCCGTCAGGAGTCTTGCGGATCCGGGTGTTTTCGGGAAGGAGGCCTTTGTCGCCGATGTATTTGTCGACGGTCTCGATCTCGGTCTGGGTGATGTGGGGGGATCCGGGGTAGTAAGTGGTCATGTGGCCCTTGTCTGGGAATCCCAGGTGCATCAACCCTGGCTCCGACTCATCTGCATAGATTGCATCTACGCATCCTTTACACAATGATGTTGCTTTGTCATCTACAGATGCCAGGGATTGGAATGTATCCTTGGGGCATCTGGGGATGAATTTAACATCTCCAAACCCTTTGTAGTTGCCCAGATTGCCCAAGAATTGAGCGGAATACTCGAGGAAGAACTTCAGATCCTCGGAAGAGACTGACACCTCCTTGGCTAGCTGATCCCATTTCCCCTGGCATTTCGCGTGAAGCGCAAGTATCAGATCAAAGATTGCCTCAGACTCTGGCGATACTTGACGTAGGATGATGCGAGAACCATTGAATGCGGCGCTGTACGCAAAGTCAGTACTTCACATAGGCTGGCGACCTTCGCGACTAGATGCATGATGAGACTGCGAACAAAAAAGAAGGATGAAACTGATCCTAACGTTCGCAGATATTTATTGAAAAAGGAGACTCGAAAACGGTTGGAAACAATGGGATCTCCCAGTACCACATCATTTTAATGTTCCAAATTGGGATGAAATGAGTTACAAACCCAGACAAAACCATTCCTACTGAAGCAATCAATGACCTACCGCGAAATATGATGGGCATATCGTTTCTGCTCCGCGCTCAACGCCTCGAAGTGAGGCTTGATAGCGAGCGGAACGACCGTGGGCGGCGAGTCGGCGAGGAAGTGCGTGAGGTCCATGATTACCTTGATACGATTTGACTAGGACTCTAGGACTGAAATACAAAGTTTGAGGAGGAAATGAATAAGGGAGGTGGGTGAGGAGGATGGCGAGCGCGATTCAGAGTCGGGCCGGAGGGGGCTGCTGGTGGCGAATTGAGGACTTAAAACGAGGCTCTATTAAAGAGAAGTGAGCAACGTGGCCAGATACATACAATCACTGTCACAATGTAGTTGAGTAAAAGGGCCATTGGTGTAAACGTCTTAGCTACTAGGAGTTTGGCGTTCGTCCATTGCTATCACGCGCTGATGCACATTTCAATACGTACACTCAGACGAAATACGTTATTGGCTTTCTATGCTATTGCTACATGCTTTTCTTTCAATCGCCTGGCTAAGAGCAGGTTATCCAAGATGCACACAGAACGTGGCCGCCCCTCTCTTGCACCATCGATAGATCTTCAGTCACAAGATCTACAAAAAGCGCCAGCATGAGGCACGACCGTCCCTGTAAAGGCCCCGAAGGGTCAGACCATACTCTTCCTTCTGCTTCATGCCAGGTAATGGAGGATAAGTACGTGTCCTTGTATTTCTTCAAATGATTGTAAGCAGATTTCAGTACACCTTCTTCTTCTCGTCCAAGCTGTACTGTCCAGGGCCCATGTTGACTAGGAGGAGTAATCCTCCACTGTACGGACGTCATTTGGTCAGCAAATCAAATGCTATCCTCCTTTTTTGGGTCTCTAATCAGAGGGCCGGGGCGAAGACTTACACGATGGACAATATCTGGAAGAAGTCATACTTGGCAAAATCCTTCTGCGGGTGGTGTTCATGCAGCTGGGATTCTCGTCAGCCAATTGCCTCCTTACCAGTAACCTCGCCTTTGTAAGGGCGCGTGACGATTGGAGGACCTATCCTTACCGTCCAGAAATTGTTCACCAACAGATTGAACACACTCAGAATGATCACCAGCAACGTTGCCGACCATTTGGCCTTGAACCCCACCACCACCATCACACACGCCACCAACCCAAATATGCTGACGGTGATGCGCATTAACCCCCAATTCCCACTCCAAATGAACCCCAAGAACAGCAGGATCAACAGAATCCTCCCTGCGAGCTGGATGTACTTCTTTCGATCCTTCTCCGCCGGCAGCGGTAGCCCCGCCGGTGCGAACTTCTTCCTAACCCAAGAATCGCTCAGGACCATGAGGAGACCGCCCATGACAGACAAGTTGCGCAGGAAGAAGTTCAAATCGAAGATGAGGCCGTAGCCGAGTGCCTGGGTGATGACCACGCCGATGAGCCCGAAGACGGCGTATTCGGGGTATCTGCGAATGATGATGAGGGTGGAGCAGGCGGTCATGGCGATGACATTTGTTAGAAGGAACATATGGGTAAGGCCCCATGGTACTGACCAAATTGTTAGCTCGGGGGAGGGGAAAGGCAGAGCCTTTGGGGGCGTAAGGGGACTCACTCTTCCTATACTCTTTTAAATACGTCAATTGATCATTCCACTGGGTGATGATCCGCAGGGCATCCTCGAGGAAGGTGCACACGATCAGGAACCGGCCAACGGCGGGGATGTACCTATACTCCCCCGAATCACAAGTGTTAGCAGTGTACTCGTTCAATTGCTTTGACACCTCTCATCTCCCTCGTCCTCTCCCTCGCTCCCCGCCGTCCCCCTCGTCTTCATCTCTCCCTCTCTCAGCGCCCCCTCATCTTTGTCTTTCGTCCCTATATTCCCCAATCCACCCCCCTCTCCCCAACCCATCCCCATCACCACGATTCAAGAGGTTGGGGCATTACATACGGCTTCACCGGATCCGCCGCCCCATCCAACCACTCCTCGATCTTGCTCGTCTGCTCGCGGATCTGCTCGAGCGGGGACGGGTCGTTGGTCGCATCGTTGCCCATACCCTTGCCGCCACCGCCCATGCCGAATTGGTTGCCGCTCCCCTGCGAACCGAGGTTGTAGCCTGCTGTCCCACGGATCTGTGCCATCGCTGGCGAAATAAATGAAGGAGGGGGTTGTTGAAAGGTTGGGGTTGGGAGTAGGAATCAGTGGGCGAGGGTCATGCAAAGTTGTGGGTGCATGCAGGGTCTGGGGGGAGGCGTGCTTGCTGTGTGAGGGTGATTGTGAAGGCTGATTTGGATGCAATGGAAAGAATGACAGGAGGGTGAGAAATAGATAGCGCTCAAAGATGTCAAAGAAGAGATTTGCTGTTGTGTAAACATGTAAAGCTGATGGTTGGAAGCATTTGAGGCCACGCTACACTTTCCTCGGCCCAATCAGGGTCTGGGAAAGCTCTGCCAAGGCGGAGGGTATGGCTACACGCGCTAAGCGACAGTCGAATATTAGCGTGCTTAAAATCGGTGTCGTTTCCTTGGCATTTATGACTCCACCCCGCCCCCGCAAAATTTATATACAGATTTTTGAATCCTTAACATTTTTGGACCTATTTTATAGACTTTTTAATATTAAAGCTATTATATAACCTATAAGTAACAATTAAGGTATAATTCGTATATTTATTATAGTATTACGTACTTAATTAAACTCCCACTTTACCGACCCCCCTCGCCGCTCCTTTAAGGGTAATTAAGGACCTTTCCCTTTATTTCTTTTACTTAATTATTATAATAACCGTTCTTATATACTTAATAAGCGTATTTAATTCCCAGAAATCCTTAATAAAGATCCGGAGCTTTTTAAAAAATAAAATTAAAAAAAGGTAAAAAAGAAGATTATTAAAAAGGGCTTATTAAATAAATTAAAATCGGTATATACCTAATAAGGTTTTATTATTATTAAACGTTATATTATTAATATTAAAACTTATAAGAAATAAGATATTTTTTAAAAACGTTAAATTAAAGAAACTATTATTATTAAAGCCGTTATTAATTGGAAAATTATTAAAGAAAAAGAAAAACGCTTAAATAAAGAAAAATACTTAAAACTTATAAACTTATTTTAAGTAAATAAAGAAGGTAATAATAATAAGGAAGGTTAAAAAAGTCCTTAACGGATAACTTAAGGGAATCCTTATTTTTTAATAAATATATAATTATTATTAATAATAAGTTTAATACTTTAAAGGAAAATATTTACCGTCGGTAATAAGCTTAATTTTATTTTTACCATATAAAATATAACCTTAAAGCCTTTTTCCTTAAGGGTAAAAATTAATTAAGAATTATAATTAATAATAAATATAATAAAAATAACTTTATTAAAAGAGGCTTTAAGCTTAAAGTATTTAATATTAAAATTAAATAAATAATAAATTAAAAGGGATTTAAAAATAAAATTAAAAATATTAAGGTATCCGTTAAGTTAAATTACTTAAAAGCCGTATTTAAGTATACTTTACTTAAATCTTTTAATAATAAGGTTTAAAGTAAATAAGTTAAATTGATTTTATTATAAAAGCATAAATAATTTTTAGGATATAAATTTAACGTTATTATTAATATTATAAATAAGCTTTAAATTTAATTTTAACTTTAATTTTAACCTTAATTTAAACGTTTTCTTAAAGATATTGATTTATTAATTAAATCGCCTTTTTATCGTTATATTAAGACTATTATATTAGAAAAGTAATTAAGTAAATAAAGGGATAATAACGAATAAATAAGTAATTATATTAATATATTAATGACTTAATTAAGGTATTATAACGATAGGTATTATAATAAGGGTAACTTTTATTAAGTCCCGGTTAATAAAAGGAAGTATTATGCCCTTTCCTTAGCTTAAAAAAAGTCCTAAGGTTAATCTATTATTATTAATATTAATAAAGTGTTTTTTAATTAACCCTTAAACTTTTTAAAGTAATAATTAATTAATACCGCCGGCCCGGTTACCGTTAAATCTAGGAAGTCATTGGTAATAATAAGCTATAAAAAAAAAAGAAACTTAATATTAATAAGAGAAAGAAAAATAAAAGGAAAGAAATTAAAATTAAAATTGACGGATATAAAATATAATAAAAATATAAGCCTGAATAAAAAAAATAAAAATTATAAAATCTTTATACCTTAATATTAAAAGAGATAAATAAACTATAACCTATTTACCCTATTAATAATAATTAACTCCTCTATTTTTATAATAATATTTCTCGTAATATCTTTACTTTTTAACTTTACCTTATTAAATCTTAAATCCCTTATCCCTTTAAAAATAACCTTTATTTATAAATACTTTTACTCCGATTTTACCGGCTTTTACTTAGTTACCTAAATAGGGTACTCGTTTATCCAGTCCAATTAATAAGATATATAAGGATAAGCTAATAATAAATAACTTCTGAAATTAAAAGAACTTATTAATATAATCCGTTAAAAAGAAAGGTTTATTTATTAAGGTTAAAACGATCGTAAATAAAAAGATATAGATTATATAGGATTTAAGGATAATATCCGATTTATTTACCCGGATATATTAATAAGGTATAATTAAGGGTTTACTTAAAGGGATAATAAAGTACTTTAATAAAGACTTTAAGGAGTTTAAAGCTATTTACCGTATATACTATAAGCCGGGTTATTAATTAGTTAATATATAACGGCCATATAATAATACAATATTACTTTTAAATCCTTATTTATAGATTTATTTATTTATTTATTTATTTATTTAACCGTTTATCTAATTAATATAAAGCTTAAGTTCCCTTTAATAAGCCTTATAATTATTATTAAATATATATTTATTTATATTATAACGGAAGTACTTTTTATAAATTAATTATATTCATTTACTTTTAAAGCGTACCTTAAGAAAAGCTTAAATTAACCTTAAAACTATACCTGGAGCTTATAGTAATAATATTTTATTTAAACTTTAAGAATATTAAAAATAAGCTTAATAAGGTTAAAGTCCGGAAAGTAAAAAAGTAAATAACGGATCTTAAGCCCCGTTACTTAAATCGTTTTTTTTATTACCGGATTATAATATATATTAACGTTATTAAGGTAGATAACGTTATTAAAACCTAAGAATCGATTATAATAAAATAAAAGCTTATTTTTAAGTTACTTTAAAAAAGCCTTAAGGTTATAATAGTTTTTATATATATCAATATAAGGTAAATACTTATTTATAATATATATAGGAAGTACGGATTAATTATTATTACGGTTTATATCGTTTTAAAATTAAATTAAATCGTTAATAAGGTTATATATTATAAATTATTAATAACTTATTATTTTAAAAATAATTTATCAATAAAAATAAATTACTTTATAATAAAATTTAATATATCCGTTTATTATCCGTCCCTTAAAGCTTAACTTTAAGGGCTTATTCTTTATTTTTACTTTTAATATATACCCGCTTTTCTTAGAATCCGGCTTATTGTTAACCGTAATACCTTTATATCTTACTTTTTATTAAGGAATTCAGCCAATTTATTTTAATATTTTTAAGGAAAAGCTTATAAATATTATATTAAGCTTTTTTTTACCGCTATATAAATACGGTATAAACGGTTAACCTTTATAAGATAAGGTAAATTAATATATTTATATATTTATATATTTTATTCTTATCTTTAAGCCGTATAAATTGAATAACCGACGTATTTAACGATAACCTTAGGTTTCTAATAATTATAAAGGAGCTTATTATTAATAAATTGAGTTTTTAAATTAAAAAGAAAGGTTATAATAAGAAGGAATTAAAGGTTAAAAGGATTTAAGATTTATACGTTAACTTTAATATTATATTTACCATTAATATAATATATAAAAGCTTTAATAATAGCGGTTTATTAATAATTAGATTGAAAATGTTATAGATTCATATATTTATATATAACTTTTACGGGGTCGGGGTGGAGTCATAAATGCCAAGGAAACGATACCGATTTTGAGCACGCTAATATTGGAAGCAAAATCTGCAGATTCTATATGTCCAGCCTGTGCGAGATTTGCTTGGAAGCAATCATACCGCCTGACTACTGCAGGCAATCGCTCTAACATATCTGGGATGATGTGATAGCGTACAAGACCGTCGCACGGAAAGTTGAGTAATAATTGCCACCCTTTGAAATGCAGCGCGCAAGGATTCTCGTAGATGATAAAAAGGGGCCCATGATCGCCTGGAATATGAAATAGTGACCAATGGCACATCTTTGTTCACTCCATCACGTTACGCGGTCTGCTCAAACAGTCTCAAAAATCATGAACGCGCCAGGCCGAATGCTGCTCCGCCGATTAAATGGGTTAAACAAAGAAAAGCCTCGTTGGGCCAAGATAAGGGTATATAATCTCAAGGACATGCTGCAAGATCAGTCAGCGGATGGCCAGATGACTACCATGTAGTAGGAGAACCTCGAGCGTGTCCGTTGCATCTTGTGCGAAGCAAAAAGCTGGCTGTCCTAGACAACAGCCCAGTCGGAGTCCTCTGGATGACCTGTCAGCGCATAGGGATACGCTGGGTCGTAGTCTGGATGCTCATGAATGTTGGAGCGGTTCCAGACGCTGTGGTCGATGGTCTCCTTCGTTGCCTTCACCTTCTTTGCTGAGGTCTGCGTAGACGACTTGGGTATTTCACCAGCTTGAGCATTGAGAGATGACCCAGGTGCACCTTTAGGGAAGGAGGCGTCTCCCGGAGCTGTCCTTGATCGACCATTGGACTTTGCGGTACTCGAAAAGCCATTAGTCGAAGCCGGAGGGTCGTCATTTTGAGCCTTCTTCTTGTTCTTACCACTCTTGGGCACAGTGCTCCATGCCGAGTCGCTCTCCATTTCGCTAAGCATCTTGATTTGTTCCTCCTCCGATGGTAGACTTCCCTTCTGTACGGACGAACCCTCGTGCGTGGCTGCTTCACCATTGGGCTCCGCTTGCTCGGTCTCTGGGGCATCCGGCTCAAAAGTGTCTAGAAGGCCCGTACTTTGCGCGGGCACCCTCATGGTGTCAGTGTTGCCGCCAGCTTTGCTCATGCTGGACCATGCATTGTGAGCAGGCTGTTGATTTGTTCCAAGGCCATTCTTAGCCGGGCGACCCTCGGCCTCTCGGGCAGTCCGACGCTGATTCTCCATTGCAACGCGCCTGTCCTTCTCGGCCTGGTCGCGCAGAGCTTTCTGCTCCTCCTTCTTCCGCCTGGCTTGGCGCTGCTTCTTGGTCTCTTCTTGTTGAGCTGGCTTTGGGGTTGTGGGCTGGCGCTGCGGTTGCGGATTCTCCGGTTGGGTCAGACGTAAGATTGAAGGACCTTTCCCTTTGGGCTCCAGCATGTCCGATACATCTGCTCCAGAGGGTGTTGTAGCATTGGTAGCCAGAAGTTCCGGAGAGTTGGTTGAGGACAGATCATCGTCCGCATCTACACCAGTGGTGGAGGAAGCTGTGGAAGTCTCCTGCAGTGGGAGAACGCTGTTGGCTTTGGAGGCAGTGCCGTTGGTCTGGGCAGCCGTTGAAGCTTCAGCTCGCTTTTCCTGTCGCCTCGACTTCTTGTTTTGTGAGCCATCCGACTTCTTCAACGATGTACCTGTCATCTTGTTCTTCATCTGTGTGGCAAAATCCAGGTCGTCTCGATCTGCTTCCTTGTCTTCTGGGTCTTCCGATGGGACAGGCTGCTCTGCAACAGACGAGACCATGTCTGACCCAGTGACATCTCCTTTCTTGCCCTTCCTCTTCTTGGCTTTCTCTCCATTCCCATTCTGGGTGGGCAGGTCAGAGGCATTGGTATCGCCACCCAGGAGCTGGTCGGGTTCACCTTTCCTCCTCTTGTCTCTGCTCTCATTCCTCGATTTGGAGGAGTTGCGCCTCTGTGCTTGTGCAGGTGTAAAGGGTTTCCAGCCAGAGCCTCGTTTCTTGGCACCACCCGAGGTAGTGTAGTAGTATGCAACGCCTGCAGAGGCGAGACCAAAGATGGTCCAGCTTTGCCAGGTCTCCATAGTGTGTTGGAAGGTATGTTGATCGATTTCGATAGGAAGCTTGAAGGTGGGAAAGGGAAAGTCCACTTGGTGACGCTTGAAAGTTGAAGTCTGGGCGGTTGATGTCAGGAAGAGGTGTTGGGGGAGGCGTAGGTTCTGGTACAAGGTTGAGAGGGCGCCTCAGAAAGGCAACGGTCACACTCGTCTGCTCAATCCAAATGTCGTAACAGGCTAATCGTAGATGGTGTAGTGGCAAGCAAGGGGGTGTGGCGCTTCTTGACCAAGTTTACCCTTGTAGCCCTTGACCCGTCTTGGCGGCGCGTGAGCGGAGCCGGAGCCCTTTATTGATATAAAATTTAGTTGATGGATTGATGATACCGAAGAATCGGTTGAAAAACATACGTGTCGATTTGCACTCAATATTAATGTTCCAAATGAATGGCGTAGTTCCTTGTAGGCCCTGGTTGCTCTGATAGGTTGACAGGTCGCAGCTAAGACGCCCGGATCGCCGGCATCTGCAGGTGAGACACGTGGAAGAAGCTCGTTTCTGTGAGGACTAGAGGATGCGAAGGCGTGTATCGCTAGAGTAGGTACTATAGTCCATCGATCGTATAGTCAATTGCCTTACCTACTTACACTTGATATGAAATAACAGATCACAGATGACACCTTTCGGCTTTTGCACTACGCAGGAACTCCTTTCGGCCAAGTCCGCTTCTTGCTTCTTCGCTTGCTGGCTGCAGGGGAGATTCGGAGCATCTATGTTGTATGCAGGGTATATGGAATAGGGTACAAACAGTAATAGAAACCCCTTTCTCCGAGGTCGAACAAATCAAATCTCTTGGCGGGACCTCGCCGCCATCCCCGTAGAAATTTACGGAGTAAGACCCTCTCTCAAAACGTCAGGTAATAAAAAAGCCGCTTGGTGCTCGTAAAACGTATGTGTATGACAATGCATGCACCACATTAGTATCTACCTGAGACATACATTTGCAATGCGAGGCTCGGGAATTAAAAACGAAACAGTCGTTCATGATCGCTTACGAAAATTCTTCCTATCTAATTACTGCAGGAGATACAAATGGTATAGACATATTTTGCTTCCTCCTTTCAGTAGAATGTATGTTACTGCCGAAGCAATGCTCCGAATTCTTCAATCTGTGCCAAAATTTCCCAGCCTCCCCTACCTTGGCCGGGGATGACTTTCCCCCTTTTCCTCCAGTCTGCCACGATCCTCCCTTTTCAAAACAACAATGCAAAGAAACAGAACGACATCTGGAAAGTGTTTCGGGGTATCAATTTGTACTGAGCTTTTTCTTCTGGACTCAGCAACGTGAGCACAATGCATCCAGCACCTGGATCCTATAGTTCAATCTCAGGCCTGTCCGTTGCTGCTGTGCAAACTGCCCCTACAGAGCAAATGGGTTCATGGATCGAATGGTCAGACATGGCGGGCTCTTGCTCAGGTCTGTCTTGAGGATCACTGGTACCCGTGTCATTTCAGTCACGAATTGAACATGCTCGCCATCGATTTCTCGGATGGTGAAGAGGGTCAGGTAGTGTTCTTTCAGAGACAGTTTGATTTCGTCCTTGTCGTCAAAATGGCTTGCAAGCTTCGGGTCCGATTGAGCGCGCAGAGGGTCGATGGAAGCCTCGGTCAATGGCGTCTGCGGTACGCTCTGCGTCGGCCGCTCCGATGCTGGCCCTCGCAGCGAGACGCCTGCCGTGGACTCGGTGATCTCCGACATGCTGTCCTCATCGTCATCATCAACGTATAGCCTATCCACGTCATCAGTAGAGACAGATCCTGTCTCCAGCTGCTTACGTCGGGCCTCTGCATTGGCACTCTCGTTGGCTTTCCGTATGGCCGGATCCTCGAGCCGGACAGCACGCCGAGTGCTGGCCTTTGCCTGCGGTCGCTCATCTTCAGGTACAAAGGCAGACGAGGGCACTCCCTTCTCCCAGTAAAGCTCCAAGACGCGCTCCTCCTTGCGGAACTCTGCCTTCTTCACTGGAAGCTGATCACAATGCACCCGCTTTTCAAACCCATATTCGGGGATAAGAATATCAAAAGCCGACTCGTACACAGCAAGGACAATACCCTCGCTGATGAAGTTGCTCCCTAGCTCTTCGCGCTTCTTGTCCATGATTCGGCACGAATCGATGTGCACACTTTGCTCCTGTGCTGACTGAGCTGAATCTTTCTTGTTGTTCAACGCCTCGGCAACCTTGGCAAGAGCATCGACGTCCTCTGGAAAGTCCGCCGTGCCGTTGGAGAGCGCCACTTCCAGTTGACGGTGAACTATAATATCCGCATATCGACGCGAAGGATTGGTGAAATGGGTGTATAGGGGAAGGTTCAGGGCATAATGCTGATACATGTCTGGCTTGGATTTTCCAGCCACAAAATACTTCGCCCTTCGCATGGCTTTGATCAACAGCGTTTCCATACCCTAGCATCATGAGTTAATGGTAGCAGATACGTTGCTGGGAAATTACTGACCTTGCGTAAATCAGAGTCTTTCACGCTGAATAGACTGTTCCACAACGTCCCACTAGTCGTAGTATCCATATCAAACCCCAACCTGGACATGCGTGAAGCAAAGGTCTGCAAGCGTCGGAAATTGGGAGGCGCCTGGCTTCGAAGAAGTGCCTTTTCAGGCAAAGCAGCTGCAATCTTGTAGGCGACGATTGTATTTGCTTTGTGTCCCAACTCCTCCATAATTTCGTGTGCAGGAGTGGAATTGAAGATGTTGTGCTCGACGGGGACGTTTTCGTCATCGAGCTGCTGAATGAGACGAAGCGAGGGCACCGTCTGGGAGTGATTGCCATAGCGTAGTTCCCGGAACTTCTGCGCAATGGCCTAACAGACTTTAGCATCTCGTCTGGTTTGAACAAAGGGTCGCTGATTACCTTGAGGGTCTTGATATCCTTTGCTGTTGCACCTTGAAGTTCAACATCCTTGTCTCCAATTACAGCGTCTACGTCATCGTAGGTCAATTTGCCAGAAGATTTGATAATTGCTTTGCCAATCCAGGTGTCATTCTCAATCAATTGTCCGGTGCTTGGATCAACCTTGAAGATGACAGACACGGTGAATCTCTCCTCTCCCGGACTGAGGGCGCAGATCTCGGCGGCAAGTTTGGGTGGCAGCATGTTGACGGCTCTGTTGACAAGGTAGACACCCGTGCCCCGTTTCTTGGCTTCACGGTCGACGAGCGAATTCGCCTTGATGAAGTGAGCTGCGTCCGCGACGTGGATACCAATCTCAACCAGTCCGTCGGGAAGTGCCTTGACATGTAGGGCATCATCGAGCTCTTGCGAGCCGAGTGGATCGATGGTAAAGGTCGTTTCTTCGCGGAGGTCTTTGCGAAGCTTCAAGGATTCTGGCGATTCGTTGCTGACCGACCAGTCGTCAAAGCCAATGTTCTTCAAAACAGGATCGGAGAATTCGTCAGAACCAAAATTGTTATCACGCAGCAAGGCATCCGTCTCCACTGTGAGATTGCCCATATCGCCAAGGTGGTCAACAAGCGTTCCAAAAGGATGGAGGGAGGTAATGGGCCAGCGTTTGATGCTTGCCACGAAGATCTGGTTGGCGTACTCTTGATGCTTCTCCACGAAATCTTTCGGTGCCTGCTCGGTAGGGATGGCAATGAGAGGAACCCGTTTGTCTGTGGGCTTGAACCACACGATCTTGGGCTTCTCCTGCTCTCGATCCCGGCGATCCTGTTGATGGCGGTTGCCCTCACGACTGAAGCGTTCAGCTTCCTGCTTTTCTTTCGTAGCTTGACTGCTTGGGCGGAGCAGACCGAGGGTGCCGGAAAACATTTGCCCAGATATCCTATCAATGACGGCAACCACGTGCCCAGCGTAGAGTGGCTTCTGGTCATCATTGACTTCCTCTTCCTCCATTAGAAGTAGACTCTGACCTTCAACTTCCACATCGTCATTCTTCTTCTGGGTAGGTCGCTGGCGCAGACTACCGCGCCGTCGGAGGCCGCCTTCGTTGTTGCCTTCTTGGCTGGCATCACCATTCACGGCAGCTCCAGAATTGCTCCTTGCTCGTCCTTCTGGAATATTGCTTCCGCTCCCAGTGCGTGCGTCCGAGATATCCTTTCGCTTCTTCTTTTCCTCCTTCTCTCTCTTCTGGCCCCACACGTCATCGACATTGAGAAGCTCAATGGCGACCGTATCACCCTCCAGTGCTCGGTTTCGATCCTTGCTACCACAGATGAAGATGTCGGCATCAAGATCATCAGTTGTGACATAGGCGTCACTCCGGTTTTTCTTGTTCACACGAAGGATACCTGCCACCAGCCGATCACTCGCCAGCAGAGCAGGCAAATTCGCATGTGGCAGGTATGGTGTGAAGAGAGTCTTGCGTTGCTGTTGCTGCTGAGACATCTGCTGCTGGTTGAGTTGGGGGCCTTGCATGCCAAATTGCTGTCCACTGAGCTGTGCTTGTTGCAATGCCTGAAGCTGTTGCACATGCATAGGGTTGAGCTGCTGCTGCCCTGCAAACATCCCAGGTTGCTGAAGCACGACCTGGCCTTGAGGCAATTGGACTAGCTGTGGCTGTTGGTTGGGGAATTGAAATTGCCCGATGGATCCCATCGATTGGTTCATCGAGCCGCGAGGTCTGTGTCCAGGCTGGAATACATTAGCATTTGGATTCTGAGCCTGCGCGAAATTCGCCATTGAAGGCTGTTGCTCCTGGAGTTGGGGCTGTGCCGTCTGCTGCCTCCAATTACTGTCGAAATTCCTTGAGGAGGCCCGACCGTGCCCTCCGCTCTGACTCCCTCTCCTCTGGAAGTCCGACTGTTGGCCGTTGGTAGCGGCGCCTGGGTCACTGGTCTGGGGGAATTGGAAGCCTCCTCCCCGAGCTTGAGATCCACCTCTGCCATTGCCCACAGCCATACTCTGACTTCTCCCGTGCAACGCAGGGCCGCGGTTGGCTGGAGGCACGCCCAGGCCAGGTTCTTGCGGTGGCTGGAGCGATGCACCTCCTTCGGCCGAGGCAGGACTCAGCGATCTATCTGCAGATGAAGGAGACGCTCCAGAAGCTCCTGGGATGGGAAATTGAAAGCCTGATGTATTCCGCTTTTGTTGAGCTAACTCGGCAGCCTTCTTTGCCTCGGGCAAGGCGAGGGAATGGCGTCGAGCATGTCCAGGCCCTGATGGAGGCCCTCCACCCCGACCGCCACGCGGAGCAATATTCTCTCGACCCATGGTCTGTTGTCCAAAGTCGCCAAATGCAGTACCCGATGATGGAGCAGGCGGCGGACCCATGTTCATATTCGGTAGGGCCGTCTGATTACGACGGTGCATTGGAGCGTTCATAGGAACGCCCAGTTGTGGTTGTCCCTGCATCTGCTGCTGAGGGAACTGGAAAGCATTGGCATGCGGGGACAAGCCAGGGACGCCAGCTTGACTTTGCATGCCAGCTTGCTGTTGATAATTCACATTTTGCATTTGCTGCTGCTGGGGTGGCAGGACACCCATATTAACATACTGCTGATGGATACCAGCAATATGTTGTTGTTGTTGCTGAAGCTGTTCTATCTGTTGCTGGAGAGCAAGTTGTTCCACTAGAAGTCACGAACACATCAGCGAATGCACAGCGCGGCGAGAGGACGTCTACATGAAGCAAGTGAAAGATGGACCCACTAATCATAGGGGTCATTTCTGATGGGCTCCGCCGATGAGCAACATGAAATCTTCTACCGGCAGGGCCGGGAACACCAGGATGCTGTTGCTGGTCCATGATCGTTATGGTTGCAAGACCTTGTACGAAGTGCGGGCCTTTGGATTTGCCAGAAGACTTAAGAGAAGGAAAGTCTTCAAGCTTGATGGTCGTCTAGCCCAGGAGAGATGAAAGCCGGTGATGCGTTTTGCAGCAAGCCCGTGGTCAGGTTGGCACACGTTGTTGGATGGGAGCAAGGTCCAGCTTGAGCGAAGGATATAGAATGCAAGATCAAGGAAAGTGGAATATGGGGCTTATTGTGCGTTCGTGTGATGTAGGCTAAGACTGTTGCTGTATGGTGACGTTGGTCTCCTTCCCCGCAAGTGTCGCCAGGAGATGGAACAGAAGTGTCTGGCAAAAGACGACGCAAAGAGATTGACAAAGTGGAAAGGAAAGTGACTTGGGAGGGCTTTTAGTGTTGGTAGAGAATGACGGATGAAGAAGGAGTGAGGGAAGGCAAAGTGGATGTAATGGAGGCTCGGGAAAGGTTGGGAGGTCGTTTCTTTGAAGCTGCCCGAGGCAAGAAGCAATAGTTAATTACCTTAAGTTGCTAGAGATCGCTTGCTTGTGACGCCCCCAAAATTCAAAAAATCAATCCAAAATCGAAAAATCAAAAAAGATTAACAAAAATGCCTTGGCAGTGCCCAGACATCACACGGAGTACTACATGACCTATTGCATTTCTACTGCAAGCTCGGCAATAGACAGTGTCACCTTGACTGCCTTCTACACCTATAGTGATACGATATTCAGGTCTATTCGTGGAACACGGCACGACACCCGATCTGTTTGGCAGTGTCCTACATACGGAGTATCAGTGGTATGATCTTACTCCTCGGGTTTCGGTAACCCCTGAGAAAGAGCAACCTGGCAACCAACGAGAGTCACAGAAAGTAGTGAAGCTTCCAATCATCATCACTCAGTGTTTTCCACGTCCGTTCTGCGATGTCACAAGGGTAATCAGTGTTTCACTATTGTCGTGGGGTGATTATTTCCGTACATTCAGCTTATGAAACCACCACCGCATAAGCGCATCTCCATCTCAGCCCTACCCTTCCTTGCATTCTAACCTCAAAGTGGACTAGGCGATATCAAAACATTCAGCTCCAGCCTCCGGATATCGTCACTTGCTCACATTGCCGCTGATACTTCCTTAAATCTCAATCATCATGCATGTCTCGCAGCCTTGCATGTCAGTTATCTCGCAGAACACACGACTCCCTCAGCCCTAACTCCGCGATGTTTCAGTCAAAGGTGTCACTCTTCTTTGGTTTTCTTGTTTGACAGCTACATCATACGGATTAGGTACGTGAGACTCATAAATTGCTACCACGCCATCCGATCGACTACGCGTAACAAGCACCGCTCATGCAACCGTGTGATGGAAGTCATGTCATCTCCTTCCCGGTTCCCTCCGGACAGTCCTTCACGGCAATTGCTTCGTGAGCTTGGCCAGTTGGCGATTTCCGCCCAGGAGAACTTCTACGAGCAGTTGGATCGAGAGAATGAAGACAAAGCTTCACTGCACAAACGCGCGCTGGCCGCCGCCACAACGAAGCATGAAAAAGTACGCCAAAGCGTAGAATTGGAAAGGCAGAGGTTAGATGCTCAAGTCCAGGCCGAACGCGAGAGGCGCGAAGCTGAGGCCCGGAGGGAGTTGGAGAAGCAACGACGAGAGAAGGCTGAGCGTGAGATTGAGGAGAGACGAAGAGAGGCTGAGCGGGCCAAGGCCATTGAAGCGGAGCAGAAGAGGCTTGAGGCGATTGAGAAGTCGAGGAAAGATGCATCGGATGCTGCTGAAGCTCGACAACGGGAGCAAGCCGAAGCTGCTAGGAAGGCGCAAGAGGAGAAAACTGCACGACAGCAGCAAGAAGCTGATCAAGCCAAGGCAAGGGCACAAGCTGCTGTGAAGGCATCATCTCAGCAGCCTCAAACAACCACACCAGCAAAGCCCCAACCTGCACAGCTTGCAACGCCAAAACCTACATCCATCCTGCAATCAACCACTCCCAAGGACACACCGCCGCTCAACAAGAATGTGCACTTTGCCGATTCCACCACACCAGCAGCAGGAACCCCACCAGCCCAATCCGGTCAAACCAAGGACCCACAGGTCGAAGCCGAGCACGCCAAATACCTCACCATTCACCAACGCCTCAAACAAATGCGTGCCTTCATGGCCTCCCAGGCCAAGGCCAACAAGGACCTCAAGCAGACCATGGGCGACATGCGCCGCGCGATCCAGAAATCCGTTGGTCAGCTCGTCGAACCCACCAAGGAAAACAAGGGCATCAACCGCCAGCCCCTTGCGACCATCCTCAACACTCTCAAGGCCGCTCTCACCCTCCCCGGCCCCTCTATCCCCATCGGCCCCTTCCTCGCCGACCCTCCCTCCCCCCCAAATAGCACCACAGACCCCAACACGACCAATGGCCCAGCCCTCCTCGTCTACCTCTTCAACATCTTCTGCAAAGCCGTAATTGCACAATTCATCGCCGAAGCGGGCGTCAAGCCCCAAGCCGCGGACCCCGTGGGCATAATCACATCCCACATCTTCGCGCAAGAATCCCTGAAATGGCAGGGCGTCCCCTTGATGGATATCCTCTTGGCGAAATACCACATCGTCTGCCCCCTCCTCTTCGGCATCTCCCCCAGCCCTGCCCATGACGCCAACAACAACACCACCACCACCACCACCACCCAGGCCAAAGTCCGCTTGGGGTGGTGGCGCGAGGAAGGCTCCTACCTCAAGAGCGAGGAGGAAGCCGGACCGTTCGTGAGCCAGCAACAGCATTTCCAGCGCCTGACGGGCCTGAGCGCCGGCTTCGCAGCCATCAGCTTGCGCAACTACAGCAAGGCGCGCAACCTCACGAACCCTTACCCGGACAGTAGGTACTGGGAGTGCATGGCCCGGATCGCGAACACACCGCCCCACCAGCTGACCGAGAGCCATTTCGTCGTGCTGAAGGGGTTGGTGGAATGTTTTGCGGGCAAGTTCGTGGGGTTCTATGGGGGCGCCGCGGTGGCGGCGTTGAGGTTGGTGTTGGTGGAGTTGCCGAAGCGGGCGGAGGGGGGGGGAGGGGTGGCGGGGAGGAGTTTGTCGGGGCTGGTGGATGTGTTGAGGAAGGAGGTCGGGTTGGTGCTTTGAGGGAGGTTGGGGGGGGGAAAGGGGAGATCGGTTGGTTGGTAGCTACTACTGTAGCTAGAGAAGGGTGGAGAGGGAACAGGAACACAGTGGAGATGGTCTTCACATCACAAGAGTTGTATAACTGGAGACCCCTCAGCGTGCACGTCGCTGTTTAACTACATGGCATAAATTCTTGGACCTCAACACCCTCAACGAATCAATCCCCATTCGACATCCATCAAACAAAGTCATATACATCATGATCATCCATCCATCCATTTATCCATCCATGCTATTATGCCAGTGACCAATCGCAGCCCCCCCCCAACTCCCGCCCGGTCATAACAAGCTCTCCCATTTATCCAATCCGCTTCTCCCACCTTGCCCTTGTGTCTGCTGCCCCGTTGCCAGTCCCTGTCGCGGCTGCATCGGCCCGTTCATCAGCCTCGTCGCTGGTCTCTGCATAGCCCCGCCGCCTCCCGGTGGCGGCGCGATACCGAAATTCCCAAACGATGAGGTGAGACCCTGCTGCTGCTGCTGCTGCGGGGGCTGTTGCTGGGCAGGCGCAGGCTGTATGTTCGGCCACGCAGCGGGAGAAGCGGGGCTGTGGTACGAGCTAGGTTTCGATGGCTGCATGGGCGCGAAGGAGGATATGCCGTTCGTCATCGGTGAGGGGCCGGGATTGCTGGTGCTGGGGTTCAGGGGGGCGAAGGTGCGGAGGGAGGAGCTGGGGTCGGGGTTGATGGTGCGGGGTTGTGGTTGGAGGATGTTGGAGTGCGTGGAGAGTGAGGGCGACTGTTGTTGTTGTTGTTGTATGGGCTGGCGCTGCTGCTGCGGGTGGGAAGGTGGGAAGGAGAATGCTGATTGCTGCTGCTGCTGAGGGGGTTGCTGCTGAGGTCGGAGGGATGGTTGGCTTGAAAGTGGATCGCCCAAGAAGTCTACGCTGTTGCCGTTGGATGTATTGGTCGCGCCTCGCTTGCCCAAGACCAAGCTCTCAAAGTCCATCTGTCCTGCATCGTCGCCGGTGCCACCAAATCCGCCATTGGTGGTGGCGCCGCCCATACTCATCAAATCGTTCCCTTGTGAGCGGGCGTTGATGTCCATACTTCTACTGCTGGTCGTGTTGATCTCCCTCAGCTTCCGCATCTGCTCCTGCTCGATCCTTGAGCTGGTGGATTTGATCAGATCCATGAATGCTTGGAATTGCTGCACGTTCAGCAATGGACCGAGACTGAAGCTCCAGAGGACGGGCAATGCTTCCATGGCCAGGAACTCGGCGTCGGCAATCTTGCCGACTTGTTTGAAGACGGAAAGGGCGGCCATCATGACGGCTGGCTCTTTGGTCTTCATAGCTTTAAGCAGAGGGACAATCTTCTCTTGTATGGTGTATTTGTCTAGTACAGCACTGGACATGATGGGTTTTGATTTTTTCCCGCCGTTACTGGCCATTCCATCGAGGTCATTGCCAATATCCGAGGAGTCTTCCGAAGAGCCACCGCAGAGGATTACAAAGGCTTCAAGACCACGAACCTTGATTCCAAGGCTGCTTGTCTTGCTGAAGACTGCTGCAACGGTAGGGAAAAGTTCATTTTTGATGCTAGAGAAGTCGAGGATTGAGAGGATGGTGGGAAGGCAGCCGAGAGCTTTGTCTACGATGGCGTGGGTTGGTGAGTCGAGACCGAGGATAACGATGGGCAGCATGAAATCCTTGAACTCTTTTCCCGTGCAATTCGCGCCAATGAGAGCCATGTCCTCTAAGACTATTACCAGACCTGCCTCCTTTGCGCTGTCCCTGTCTGCGGCAGCGACAGCGGCAGCATTCTTCGTGGTATTACCAGGAGTAAAAATATCACGGAGCTGAGGCAGAATCTTGTCACTCATCGCACGCTGCCCAGAGGGCAGTATCTTAATGACTTTGAATACATTCTGAAGGATGAGGGACAGGAGACTCTTGTCCTTGGTCTCCTCCAGCAGCGCAGGCAGAACCTTCTTGTCTAGAACAGATCTCGGAAATTGATCTAGGATCTTGGGCAGGCCTCTCATGAATTGAGACTTCTCATTCGGCGTCTTTGCAGGCAAAGAATCGAGGAAGCGAATGGACGAGACCAGAATGTTGTCGAAGAAGGCAGACTGCTGGAACTCTCTTGCGTTCATCCTTTGAGCTGGTCTTCTGGTGATGAGTCGAGGCAATACAACTGATTTCAGATCATTTGGTAAGGGTCGAGAAGAAAGGAAGTTGTTGGATGATGAAGGGGTCGTTGACGACGAGCTGAACAATCTCTTGTATGTTGATAGATTGGAATTGGACTTGATGGGAGAAAGATGTGGAGAGTTATAGAGTGATATTAAAACAAGCCCAAGCGAGAACATGTCAGCAGCTGTCGAGACATTGCTGTCCATGGCAAAATCGGGCGACGTGTAGTCCAGATCCAGCTGTATCGATCTCGGCAATCGTGGCTCGTGGTACATGACTTCCGAGAGGGATAACGGTGGCATTGAAGACTGGCTGCCGCACTGATCCGGAGGACCGGCGAAGCTGAAGCCAGCGATCTTCCAATCTGACTTGACATTGACAAAGATAGCTTCTGGCGTAAGATTACCATGAACTAATCCAGCAGATTCGTGCAAGAACTCGAGCCCTTGAGCGACTTGCAGCAGACCCTTTTGAATCTCGAGCTCGTCGATCTCCAGCTCTTTCCTCCGTCTTTGACCGTCTGCCTCCTCGACGACGAATCGACTTGATCTTCCGGCATGACCTCCGCCCCTTTCTTGATCGTCCTTGTCCAGGAGTAGACCGGCAAGCGAGGCAGTCACCGGCTCAGTAGCAAACATCAAGCCACCGCTCCTCGTATCTTCAATTGGCTCAGCGAGCTCGAGAATGCTCGGATGCCGCAGCCTGGCTAGCAGATTGGCTTCCTTCTTGATGCGGGCAACGACTTCATCATGCAACTTTCGTGATGATGAGCCAGCGGAGCCTCGACTGAGACCGCCGGAGTGTGGTTCCAATGACTTCCGGTCAAACACAAACACAGAGACGGCTTTGCCTGTTGATTTCTTCTTGCCATCGTAGACCTTCCAAGCTCCTGCAATGGAGGAGGGCGAGCTCGAGATGGTGTAGTTGGCAGAGATATTGGATTGAAAGGATTTCAGGGCGGAAGAGAACATGGTGTCAGGAATCCGCAATACCACTAATGTCAACGAGGAGCTGGAGGAAGTCTTATTAAAGTATGAGTATGGCCCATTTCGTTCCTGACAATTATCAATATCACCATCAATGATGTGCCGGCCTAGCTGTGGCTTTTTCTGTGGCTTGACCCTATTCCCCTTTTTTTTTGACCCAATCGCCCACAACGGTCTGTTCCACTATTTCTAGACCAATTGCACGAGGTCACCTTGTCCAGAGGATCTCCGATATCGATCTGATTTTGACTGACATAGTCGGAGCAATCGCTGAATCGCAATATCAGACAGCGGCTAGGCATGGCTTCGATGACTAGTTCCAGTGCCGATCTCGCAGCTGCAACATTGAAGTAAATTTTCTAAAGTATATCTTACATCTTCGTCACCCCAGGTGCTCCTGTTAACTCAATTGATCGCTACAGCTCTCACGATGTCGCGCTGCAGTCTCCTCCGCGTTTCTACACCACTTCTGCAAGTATCAGGACCCTCCACCTTCCCACGCGCTCTTCCACAATGCCTTCACCGCACACGCCAACACCAACAAAAAAAACAACAAAAACAGTCACAACCCTACAGCACCACCCCTTCCTCCATAAAATCCCAAGAGGCCGCCCTTCAAACCCTCCCCAACATCTCCCCGGCCTCCCTCACCACCACGCGGACCACGACCCCCAAACCCATCCTCCCCCCCTCCGAACTCATCTTCGGCCACAACTTCACCGACCACATGCTCTCCATCGAATGGACCGCCTCCGCCGGCTGGCTCGCCCCGCGGATAACGCCCTACCAGAATCTATCCCTCGATCCCGCGACCTGCGTATTCCACTACGCGTTCGAGTGCTTTGAGGGGATGAAGGCGTACAAGAACCCCGCGGGCGAGATCTCCCTCTTCCGGCCGGACAAGAACATGGCGCGGCTGAACAGCGGCGCGGCGAGGATCGCGCTGCCGGAATTCGACGGCGCGGCGCTGATCGAGTTGATCAAGGAGTTGGTGCGGCTGGATGAGCGGTTCATACCTGCGTATGTCTCTTTACCCCCCCGCCCCCACTTTCCCGTCTTCACACGATTCCCTCTACTCTTCCCCGCCGGAGCTCACAACAAGCACCCAACCAATCGGTCTCCTCACTGACGACACCACCCCCTTGTGGGGGACAATTCAATTGTAGTGAAAAGGGCTACTCCCTCTACCTCCGCCCCAACCTAATTGGCACGCAACGCACCCTCGGGGTCGGCCCCCCCGGTTCCGCCCTCCTCTACGTCATCGCCTCCCCCGTCGGCCCTTACTACCCCACCGGCTTCCGCGCCGTCTCCCTGGAAGCCACCACCTACGCCGTGCGCGCCTGGCCGGGCGGCGTCGGCGACCGCAAGCTGGGCGCCAACTACGCGCCCTGCATCGTCCCGCAGCTGCAGGCGGCGAAGCGGGGCTTCCACCAGAATCTGTGGCTGTTCGGCGAGGAGGAGGTCGTGACGGAGGTGGGGACGATGAATTTCTTCGCGTGTGTGAGGGATGGGCGGACCGGCCAGAGGGGCTTGTACACGGCCCCGCTGGATGGGACCATCTTGGAGGGGGTGGTGCGGGATAGCGTGTTGGATCTGGCGAGGGAGCGGTTGGTGCCGCACGGGTGGGAGGTCAAGGAGGAGAGGTTTACGATGGGGTGGTTGGCCGAGGCGGCCCAGGAGGGGAGGTTGTTGGAGTGCTTCGGGACGGGAACCGCGGCGGTGGTGAGTCCTGTGCGGAAGATCGGGTGGAGGGGGAAGATGATTGAGTGTGGGTTGAAGGAGGATGAGGAGGCGGGGGAGGTTGCGGCAATCATGAAGGGGTGGATTGACGCAATTCATTATGGGGAGGAGACGCACGAGTGGAGTGTGAAGGTGTAGTCTAGGGAGAAGAAATGGTGGCTACGTCTCTAAAATTTTGCATCGATTTCAGAGGTGGTACTTTTGAGCGAATTTCCGCGCTGGATAGAGCCATGCAGAGAGCGTTCAGCAATGAACCAGGAATGATCTTGGAGGGACTGCACATAATCTGGGAGATCATTATATTGATACTTTGATATATGACTTTTGGGCTTGTTGAAAAAGTGCCAACCCACGCACCTTGTCAAGCAGCCTGTCGGCTTGCCTCCCAGGCCAAATGATGCCGGGTGAAAAACGAGGGATGTTGAAACCCGTCGATGTAAGATAAGCTACTGCACAGGCTTCAGAGCGCTTCCTCGCCTGATCAGAAAAGAGAATCAGATTCCTTTCTCCGCCCGCCTCCTCCCTAAAGCTGGAGGGATGAAGGCTATCTTCATTCCTGAGCCCACCTCCTTTCTCGAAGAGGTTGCTCAGCACCTTTCTTCTCTCTGCTACCGTCCTGCTCGGCCCTCCAATCCCAGTACTCTGCCAGCCTGACTTCCGCGTATGACGCGTAATCAAAGTCGATTTGCGATATGGTAGCCTGGATGAGAGCCCAGATCCCCCAGTAGAGCCCAGGGATGCCCCTGAATTTGTCAACTTCGCCGAAAAGCCGCGAGACGTAATCGATTTCTGGACTCAGAGTCGTATGCGAAGTGTAGCTGGCGATATACTCCTGAAGAAAGGCCTTGCGTGTCGAACGTGTAGGGAGGACATTGTAGTCACACTCAAAACCTCCCCATTCGGAGAAATGGTTGGCCAAGTCAAATGCGGCGGGGGATGGCGTGGCATATTCGTAGTCGATGAAAGAGACAGACTCGACAATGGGCTCTTCATTGACTGGGATTCGAGGTACGACAATGACATTACCGCTCAGGAGATCACAGTGAGCGAAGACGAGCTGCATCTGTTAAATCGCAGTCACGTGATGATTTCAGGGGAAGCCGTACGCCGTTGCCTCCCAATCCTTTTGTACTCCCCAGCTCAGCGACAGATCGCTCAAGTTCTCTTTGCAGACTGTCCCGTCGTTGGATTTCGGTAGGGGTTTTGTGCGGAAGAGCAAAGATCCATTTCTGCATGACGGTCCAGACATTCGGTACCGGCTTCCGAGGGGAGATGGCATTGATTTTGTCCAGTTGACTGGGGGATGTCGAAGGTAGTTGAGCGAGTGGTAGGACGACGCTGTCTTTGATGGCCGCTGTTCGACCATCAGCCACGATGGGTAAGCGAGCATGCCATTGAGCGATCTTTTGGGCGACTCCTCGCCACACAGGTTCCTTTGTCAAGTCTGAGGATGTGCATGGTTGACCGCGAATGAATCTGTACAGCAGGCCGTTCTGGAAACGGGCAAGGAGTGGGGGGGCCAGGCCATGTTGTGCCAGTATCGAGTGTGAGGTTGTCTCGCCTGAATTCTCATGAGTTCTGATTGATAGGTCTAATAAGTAATTTTGTAAGGATAAGCGACGCACGTTCACGGTCGATCAACACTTCTGTGCCATTGCCATATGCTCGTAACAGGACTGCCTCCTTGTCCAATTGCTCTTCAGAAATGCCAGGTCTTCTCTTGACCGCTTTCATGAGCTACGAGACATTTAGTGCCTGGTTGGAATTGATGGATTGTGGGAATCTTCACAGTGTTGGTGATGCCATCCTTGAATCGAGTGAATTCGATCTTTCCATCAGCTTGACCCCACTCTGGCAAAAGGGCGAGGATGAGCCGCGTGGCTGAGGCATCCGACTCCTCAACGCGATAGGCGAGTGGAAGGGATCGAATCTCTTTGTTGTGAAGGCCATTGCTGGGGCTAGAGGCAGACATGGATAGTGGCCCTCATTAGAGATGCAACTTGAGTCTATGTGTGTGATCGGTTGATGGCTGTAGCCCCACATTCTGGTCGCGTGAGCAATTGCACACCTGAGATCAGAAGACTGGAATTTCGGAAGGGAGGATAGAGGGCTGGAGGCGAGAGCAGGGTAATCAGTGAGACCATGGCACCTACCGGATGCGGACATATGTACCTGGTTTCACGTTGACATTTGATTGTCAAGCTCGTTTCAAACGAATGTGGGAAACGATTAACGAACAAGTACGGGATCCGTACTACTCCCACGCCCCAAGTCCCAACTCCCAACAGATTCAGGCTGCATGAATTGTGGGGTATGGGGGAATTGTGTGATTGGTCTGATGATTGTCACTGGCGGTCCGCGACTCCGCGTACCTCGTTGCTTGGCTCGATGTCAATAATTGCTCGCTAAAGCTCCCTAGCACTGAGGCTAGCAAGCCTAGAAAGGTAGGTAAGAAAAAGCACTATACTACTGGGAGACTGGCCTTGCTAGCCTCACTAGAATCAATGCTACTGCCCTTTTAGGCTCTAGCTTCACATCTGTCCCGTCCCGCCCAATCTTGCGTGCCCGTGCAGCGTCACAGCGTGTCTGCAGTCTGCACGAGGCAGCTTTTCAGGGTCGAAACGTGGATGGCATCACTACATGCGCTCCAATAAGAGCCCTCTCTTCACATGAAATACGCCACAAAATCACAATTGAATTTTGGGAATTGTTCCTAGCCCTTCACATAGTTAACGATTGGTGGGAATTGCATAGGATCATTAGTACGATGTGGGTGAAGAATCTCTCGATCTCGTTTGACTTCTCGCCTCTCCATTCTCCATCCATTGTGCCTGTTCATCATCATGGCTCATGGCTCATGGCCTCGGAGTTGCCTTTGATAATAATCCCCTTGTGCCGTCTCTCTCTTTCATCGCAAAGATCATGCCTCTCCGTCTTTCCTTCTGATGAACGCACCAGCTGGCATTCATTCAGTCGCAAGTGAAATTTCATATATCATCATGACATCCAACATCTAGACCGTACTTTTCCCCCTTGGCACAACCGGCTACGCATTACATTATCTCAAGATGTCAAAATATTCTCCTTATTCCATCAATGAAAGTCAGCCTCCTAAATGGCTACCACAAGAGCAGATAGCAGCTGCAGCCTTCCTTGGGGTTGCCTTCTGGCTTTGCTTGGACACGCAAGTCTGTATCATTCGGACATTTAAGAAGCGAAGCGGTCTGTACTACTGGACCATCCAGCTTTCAGTCATCGGCACCTTTATCGATGCCTTCGGGGTCGTCTTCAAATATTTCACCCCGGGGGCCACACATTACTGGTGGCTGTATACCCTCTTCTTGTTGGCCGGCTGGGGCGTCTATGCACCAGGGCAACTGCTCGTGCTCTACTCGCGCCTCCATCTGGTCAACAGTGTGTCATGGATTCAAAGAGTAACGTTTTGGACCATCCTCTCCACCGTCTTTACCTGTATCCTGCCCACCTGGATTGTAATATGGCACTCCTACAACCCCGATCCCGCAATCTCCTCGCTTTGGTCGCCAAGGAATGCCATTGTGGAGCGATACACTCAGCTTGCCTTCACCATTGTGGAATTCATGATCAGTGGTACCTACATTTACTCCCTCCTCGGCCTCCTATCTCATAAAGCGACTGTTCGCCAAAGGCGCATCATGAAGGACCTCATCTACGTCAACATCCTTTGCGTGACCTTTGACATCATTACAGTCCTTCTCATCTATCTCAATCGCCTCGGCATCAGCCATCCCATCCAGACCTTTTCCTATGCTCTCAAGCTCAAATTGGAGTTTCTGGTGCTCAATCAACTGATGGCCGTTGCCGCAAGAGGCATTCAGCGCAAGTCCTGGGAACAACGGCGATACAATACTGTAGACGAGCCTGACAGTTTCTCCGCCCAATGCCGCCAATGGGCCGGAAGGGGCGCAAGTCCCAAGGACCAGCTGACTGAGCGCGAAAAAGAGAATTCGACAGACCCTCCAAAGAATCAATCGTCGGGCCCACTCCCCGTGCCACCGCCCCCAGTATCCAGGGCAAGTCATGCGTCCGAGTCATCTATAGTCTCGCTTCCGCCGCCAGATGATTTTGATGCCTCGAATATTGACGAGCTCAAATTCGGAAAAGATCCAAGGTTAAGCTTGCGAACATTCTTCGACGCCAACGAGTCATCCTCAAGGTTGGATCTGCCTCAAAGCGAGCCGCCGCCCAATGAACAACCACTTCATGGGCGCCCCAGCCAGACCTTCTCCGGCGAGACATTGTCGACCCCGAAGGGCGAAATTCGGGAAGAAACCCCGCATCTATTCCCTCGGACACGAAGTAGGGCAGGTAGCCAGGTCGGCACGGGTAAGAGCAGGAGCAATCTCTTCCAATCAATTGCCGACAAGATCGCCGAGCGTCGGAATGGACAACACCATCGTCAGGCCGACGATCAAGAGAACCGCCGCAGCAGCAGCCAGACTATTGTAAATAAAAACATCAATAGAGGCGAAGGCTTACGGAAGAGGTCGGAGGCTCATGATCCCAATCGAGACCCCCCTAATGCCACGATTCGAATGCCAAAGCCGAGAAAGACACGGCATGATGATGATGAGGATGATACGGAGGAAATAGGTGTGCATATGTGGGAGAGACGTGGGACAATCGTATTGGAGGCACCGTGGCTGGAGGCTGCAAGGAATCCAGAGAGGAAAGAGGACGTGTGAAGCCCTCCGTTTTTACACAGGTCTTCGAAATATAATGAGGGCCGAACAGCAGCCTCTGTTAACACTCGGGTTCTACATGCGGAAGCGCAATCAAATCTGCATGATCAGATGAAAACAGTTGTTCAGGTTGCATTGTAGTTTCTTGATGTCATGATGGAGACCTCAAGTCAGATCGAATCGGTGACAGCACGGGCACAGACCTCTGGAGCTGTGTCAACTGGGCCATGATTGCGTTTCCTCGGGTCCTTACGGTCACCTTCCTCGCAGCAAACGGGGACTCAGCAAGACTCAATTCTTGTGCGTTCTAGCCATAATGGCATTGTTCACGGCTCTAAACGTGCTGTCAAACCTTGACATCGAAGTACAGCAAGGACACTCCAACAGGGAGGCCCAACATGATATCGCAGCGACCGTCTCTTATCTATCGAAGTCTGGCCAACGACTTTGTTCTCCCCCAGCCTCCTCCACTGCCAACAATCCAATGTGTCCTAGCGGCTTGCATATCTTGAGCCGCCAGTCTTTATTTGAAGCCAGCAACTCCCTTTGCTGGCTGCCTCCCCTACTCATACCTCATCATTGGCGTTGCCACTCCTGGACAACATCAAGAAATCGCCCCGTTCGAATAGTGCAAGCCGGCACACATATGGGAAGGCGCAAGCCTGAACGATAGCCACGTCTTCCTTCTTGCCGATCATAAGAGGATCCAGAATTACCGAACTGGCGGACGTTACTACACCATCTCTGCACCTTTCTTCTCCCAACTGATCCACTGCCCAGAGCTGGCACATGCGACAGCCCCGGGGCCAGGATGCGAGTGAAACCAATGGTGGAGACCCCATCTATTGAGCGAGGGCACGCACCTTACTTCTTCCACTAACCACAACGGGACCTAGATGGTAAGAGCCAGCAGAAGACGAGCGCGGCCTTTTTCCCAAATGTATATATATGAGATCGTGATCGCAAGGTAGCATAGTGATACCCCCCCCGCACTTATAAATCTGAAGCCATTTTCCAACTACAATTACAAACTGCAATATTCTTCCCTCCACACAACCTGATATGACTCAAGTATTTCAATTGGCGTACGCATCCCGCTGCCCCGTCAACCCACGCACGTAGAAGCCCAGCACGAAGATACTATACCGTACAGGGGGAAAAGACAGCGTCACCACACCCCCGCCCATACTACCTAACCAAAAGAAACCCACACAAAACAGCCAACAACAATAACAACCATCAGCAATTGTAACCCCGCACGTAACCTCGCGGAGAAAGTAGTTTTTCCCTGAAATTCTCCATGCACATTGCGCCAAAACCCCAGTGTCGGTCGTCAGATGGCCGTGTGCACACACACACACACACACCCCGTCAACGAGGATGCCGTTGACGGTTGTTTCACTCCTAACCGTGGGGGGGGGGAGGTTGTGAGTTTCTTGGTTATTTGATGTAGAGGTACAGGATAGGGCGAGGAAGATTGTATAGAGGACCGGGGGATGAAGGTGTGGTTAGTAAGTATTCTCTTGTTTTTCGATGTAGGAAGATGGTGGGGAAACTAATAAGAAAAACAATGGAGGGCATGATGGGGGGGACGATTAGGGAGGTAAACGGAGCGGATGTGGGTTTCCCCCCTTGATGGTAGGCACGATGTCAGTAGGGTTTGGTAGAGGAGGGAGGAGGGAGGGGTAAAGGTTTTGTTGGTTGGTGGAATGTAAAGTTGCGTTTCGGGATAGGTAGGTAGAGGGATGGGGGGGAAGACGGCGTCAAGATGATGCTATGCAACGGGGAGGGGTGGGGATGAGCGTTATAAGGGTGGCCATATCGAGAAGATGGAGGGGTTTACTGTCGAATAGTCGTGGCCGGTGGATGAGGAGAAAATGGGCCTCGAATTTTTGCTGTTTGGGTACGGGGATCTGGGATCGGAGAGGGGACTGTTGCTTGCTTGAGGTCGTGTTTTATGGTTGGCTCGGGCATGTTTTCGGGCATTTATGGGGGTTTCGAGGTCTGATTGTGTGGTCAACGGAGTATGCTTGAGGGGGGCGATCCAACCGTTATCGGAGACTTCGCTGGAAACTAAAGTAGAGACGACATGATATTGTTTGCTTCCCATCTACTGTGCGTCCCTGAACACCTTGCTCAAGTCTATCTCCTGCATCCAGTTCGCCTCTCCCCGATGGTGGCGGACTCTTCGTCAGTGTGAGAGTAAAAAACGCCGTGCCTTCCAGGCTTGCTTCCAAGGTCAAGCTCTGCCACCCCTCCTCCCGAATCGTCGGCCAAAGCCCGTCCTTGATGACCCTCCCAATAGTCCTCCATGAGATCTCTCGGCCACTCGGTCGAATTCGCTTGTAAAGTCCATACAGGTAGAAGCCATCTGACAAAGGGCCTGCACTGAAGCCCGAACCTTCCGTGACGGAGGCGCTGATGGGGGCAGTCGGGTTGTGAATGTAGATCGCTACCATCGCCGCAGACATGAGTGTGAGGAATGACTTCCGGCTCATGAGGTCGAGCCCGCGGGTGCACTCGAATGCTATCTCTGGCTCATTTGTTGCTGGATTCAGAAAGGTAGTAGTGCTTGAACCTTGCGGCTGCTGGCGTACGCGGAGCTTTGATTTCTGCGGCGGAGCGCCTTTGCTCATTGTGCTGACGTCTTTCGTGAGGTCGTCTACCATGGTATTATGATTCACTATTGTGGAAGGAGGACTGGTCAGTGAAGAAATAAACTTGCCAATATATCCAACCCTTCCAGCCTACAGAACTTAGTAGATCGGTGCCGACCAGAATCGCGCTCCGTCTTCTAGTTCCCGGGAAAGTTTAAGCATCTTTATACAGGCCCAACCAAAATCCTGCGTCGTAATATTTGGGCCGCGATACGATGGCTAAGATGAAGAGCTCGGTCTCAGACCCGCGGATGAGTGGACCGAAGGAAGTAATAATAGTACCTAGAATTTCAAGAGGCTCGGGGCGTATCCATTGCCGGTACATGCTGGTCCACAGGAGATGCGTAAGATTTCGTGGTGGTATATCTTCCTCGGTATCGGGTTCAGGCACAAGATAGAGATTTAACGAAGTCTCTGGTGAGAAAAGAGTTGTGAGTAAGGCATTCGTGCCAGCGACAGGAGCAAGCGGAGGGATTACCCCTGACCTTGTATTGAGGAGTATAGCTGTAGCGGATATTGGATAATAGCAAAAAGTCAGAAGACCTGTCAAGGCCATTAGGGTAAGCATTCTGGTGTAAGTTGTAGCTATTCGTCCTTGCCATTTCGCTGCCTACATACCTCGAAGAAGCCAAGACAGTCTCGCCCTTAGGATCGCTCCATTCTGGGCCGCTCCACTGCCACAATTGTTTTGTTTCTCAAGCAGTATGCGCGTGGCTATGTGAGACTGCATTGTGAGTTAAACAAATGTCTTTTTGGATTGAAAAACGACGCAATGTAGGAGGTCACTCCATGGTAAAAGCATCGTTTTTTTCTATTGTCGACCAGCCAGAAACAGACATGCCTTGATAACCTTCACAAATAATGATGGCAAATGAAGTACCCGAACTCAAGTCCTATGGTACTTACGTAGTGCAGGTGTTACCTGACCCATGTGGTGATCGCTCACAAACCTCACAATCAGGTTTCAATCAAGCCTTTCTTCTGGCGTTGTATGCGGGGGATCAAATTCATGCATAGACTCCCCCCTAACCTGAAGACTTGAAGTCATTTGGACACACTACTGGGACAGGCATCATACCGAAAGGGCAATTGTCCCTCCCTTTCGTCGCATGAAATTGGGGGCAATCAGGAAGCTCGTCCCCGTGGGGAAGCGAAGGCGGGTTTTGGGTTCGCGCCAGACTGCTGTGGATAAGAAGGGTCGAGAGTTTCCGGAATTGCTCGCTCGATCGTTGATTGGATGGCTGGAAGGATACATATTGTTAGGTGAGATGCTAGCCATTTTTTAGCCTGACAAGTAAGGCTGCAGCTTGCACGCCGGCTGCCCTCGTTTTTGGGCGGGATGGGAGATGATATCAGTGGCCTCCAAGATCACGATTGGGGATGAGGGCAAAGACGGCCTCCAAAGTACGCACACACTCAAGACACTTCAAGTCTTGCGGTATCAGATCTACACTTTGGGGTCTAGTGTTTCGTGGCGTTTGATTGTACGTCGACAACTTCACACGAAATTCTCCATTCACCATTGGATCTACCCAAGCCTTAGCATCAAGTCACTTCGAAGAGTATGAGCTGTGCCTTGGAATGCATCCCGATTAGCGTCGTTCCTCCCGAAGACAAAGTGTATCAGCAATAAAGGTTCAGGTTTTTGTTTGCCCTCAGGGTCTATCTCTGTTTTGGCCGTACAGCCTCAATAAGTGACAACCGCTGGCTTGCCTGGAATTCCAAAGCTCTAGTACACATTCCCCGTTTCTCCCTGTGGGCTCTTCGTTCCGGCCATAATGAACTTTAGGGGACAACTCCCTCTACTCCATTCTCGGGACATCGACAGCATGCCATCATCAGTGCGGCTGATCCTTGCAATTGCAAATCCTACTCAATGTTTCTTAGCATTCGACCCAGAGTATGGAGAGGAAAGGTGACTGCGGAAAGGATAGGAAGGAATCGACCCACTTTTTGATTGCCATCTTTATTTCTGGCGCGCCAAGCGGCTCACATGTAGCCTTGCCAGCAAGACACACGTGATCCTTACAATCGTCATCTGATTTACATGGTTCAATGTGTCCCTTCATTGCTGAGGGTTCAGGCACTTTACTCGGAGACGGCGGTGGGGTTGTGGAAGGAGCAACTGCCGAGGATTCAAGCACTTTACTCGGAGACGGCGGTGGGGTTGTGGAAGGAGCAACCGATGTGGCAACAATGTCGTCGTAATTAAAGAAAAGCGCGTGAACGTTGAACTCGGCCAACTCTTCCCCTTCGGAATCAATAACGAATGGGTAGTCAGAGGCAATCGCCACAGCGGCACGGTTGCAGGACGCAGCGCTTGAGGGGGAAGAGGTTGCAGAGCTGACCGTTGAAGAGGGCGTGGAGCTAAATGCTGAAGAGGGTGTGGAACTGACTGCTGAAGAGGGTGTGGAACTGACTGCTGAAGAGAGTGCGGAGCTGATCGTTGAAGAAGTGCCCTCGTCGGAGTCGTCCTTGTCGTCCGGATTGTCTGTATCATCAGGATGCTTGGTGTCTTTGGGATCCTGGGGTCGTTGGGGTCTTGGGGAGGAGCTACACCAGGCGGCACTGGAAGAGGGCGAGGTCCACCCGGGGGAGCAGGACCAGATAGGGCTTGATGAGTTTCAGCATGACGCGGCCCGAGCGAGGGTATGAGACGAACACCAAATCCACCCTCCTTTGGGAATTACAGTCACCCCTGTGTGCCCAGCTTCGTCGGTGGTGATGGATGTAATGTCGACCCTTGCTTTTGATGGCTTTTATGAAGCTTGTTAGCGAGAGCCTCCCCTTTGATTTGGCTTAATGATAAGCGATACTCACGGCATAAGTGACGACTAAAGGCTTATCACTGACGGTCTCGGTGACTACCGTTGCACCTGCGGGAATGTCGGAGGTTTTGGTTGGGCTCAGTCCAGGAACGACCATTACAGATGTCAAGGCCGCTCCCATTACCTGCGAGGCTCCAGTTGTATGAATCGATGTAGCGATAGATGGTGAAATCGTCGCCGCGGATGCTGGCGGGCTTGTAGGATCTGGTACACAGCCGCTGATCGTTCCAAGGTCGACGTTCGAGGCTGGCTGCGTAGAGTATTCGCAGTTGATTGTAGTGACTCTCCCGGTCGGAGCAAGTAATGGCACCGTAATGCCACTACAGAGACAATAATCTGGGACGCACTTTCCCTTGCCCTGGTCTCCTGCTCTGGCGAGACTGTCAGAGATGAGACCAAGTAGATAAGGTTGGTGCTCGCTTACAGGTGGAAGGCACACTCAGATTGCCCGAAGCAGCCCGGTATAGGGTCTTTGGGCTTTATAGGAGGACAGTCTACCGCTGTGACTGTAGGGCCGAAGATGGCAATGAAAAGGATCGCATACATGTTGACAGTCGGGGGTTTTAGCATGATGTTCTAGGCGCAGGAGCAATTCAAGACCTAAAACCACAAGGAGACCCTGGGGATGCTTTGACATTCATATACTCCAAAAAACTTCCAAGCAGCGCCACTACAACGAGTATGACAATCGACTGCAAGTCCATTGGAAGGGGAATCCATCTCATCATGGTCGGGCGAGGTATTCCTCCAGATAGCCTTACCACTTGACAGCAAGGCCATGGATGGAGACACTAGTAGCCGAAGACATCCTCTCAACCAAAGAAAATGGAAATTGAACCTCCAGGTGGCAGATGAAACATTCCCACAGGTTGCTTGCGCTAAGGTTGCTTGCGCTAAGGTTGCAGGATGAACGAAAATACCGCTTCCATGAGACGCCACAAGGCTGCATAAAACGGATTGCTTGGCGCCAACTAATCATACAGAAGTGACATGATTGGGCGGCAGTCCCACACCAGCCCTTAGGGTCGCACTGCCACCTTGGATCGATTTCCCAACTAATTTGCTCGATCCCTGCTACGTATATATGTGGATACGTGGTGTTTTTGGTGTTTATAGTATTTTAATTAACCTATCTTAAGACCTAAGCTATAAGGACCTTACCGTTGAAATCCTAAGGCACCTCGCTATTAAAATACCCCCCACTATGGTTCAGTTACGGGGTAAAATTAAGGTTAAAAACCCCTTTATATGAGTTAAGAACCTAAGGCTATTTATATAAAGTTATATATAAAAAAAAAAAAAAAAAAAAAAATTTTAATAAAAGTTATTATTTAAGTAAATCCTTAAAAATAAAATAAAGAACTTAAGGATTTAAATAAATTAATTTATATAAATCTTTAAGCTCCTTTATATAGCCCTTAAAAAGCCGCTTAATTAATAAGTAATTATTTTATATATCCGGTAAATTAATTAATAATTAAATTATACCTTTTAATTTACTTAATCCCTATTATATATATATATAAATACGTAATATTTTTAATATTTATAGTATTTTAATTAACTTATTTTAAGACTTAAATTATAAAGATTTTACCGTTAAGGTCTTAAGGTACTTTACTATTAAAGTATTTTCCGTTATAGTCCGATTACGGGGTAAAATTAGGGTTAAAAATCCTTAAAATTAAAATATAAGTCTTAAAGAAACGATTTAAATAAATATTAATTAACTTATTTAACCTTAAGTAGATTAATAATATTATAATATTATAAGGATAATATTATTAATTAAATTAATATAAAATTAATATATATTTAATTTTTATTTTCTAAGTTTTTTAATAAGTTTAATATTTAATTTAATTTTTTATATATCCGTAATTATACCTTAATAAAAAAAATAACCGGAATAATTATTATAGATATTATATTATATAAGCTATTTATATAATAGATTAATAATAAAATCCTATATAAATAATTTTAAAATAAAAGAGAAAAGCGGGGCTTATAATAAAATTATTATTTAAAAGTATAAGTCCTTTAAAAACCGTATAAAGTAAACCTCATTAAAGGTTATTATAATCTTAAGGGTAATTTTTTCCCGGAAAATATCTGTTTTTAATATTAAGATATAAAGTTTTATATAATTATCTTTAAACTTTATATATAATCGGATTATATAATATTTCTTAAAGTCCGGTTTAAGGTCGGCTTTATTATAGGTAAACTCCTTTACCCGTAAAAAGCCTATATAAGTAAAATAAAAGGCAATCCGTATAATAAAGTTAAATTCAATAATAATATTAAAATTACGTATAAACTTAATAAAAATATTATTAATAATAAAAAGCCGTTCTTTTTATATATATTTACTTTATAGTTTCTTTATATTATATATAAAACGTTAAAATACCGGGTATTAAAAAACCTTAAGGTTTTTAACGCCCCGGTTAATATATACCGATTTAATAACGGTAAAATAGCTTTTAATAATCTTATAAGGTAACTTTCTGGTATTAATAAGGTATATATATTATTTAATAAGTATAAAGGGTAAAATAAAAATAACCGGATAAACCCCGTATATAGTATATTACTTAAAATAAAAGTTACTTTTTATATTATATAACGATTTTATACTTAATATAAAGTTAAAATATAAATATTATACCGCTTATAAATTAATTTAATTTACGTTTTACCCGTTTTTAATATATTTATAATCCGGTATAATCGTAATATATATAAATATATAAATTAAGGTAAATTATTAATAATTTTCTTTTACTTAAATCTTAAAATTTAATTAATTAATTAATTCTTTTTAATAAAAATTTATTCCGTAATATACTTAATATCGTCCGAGAATAAAATAAAAATTAATTAACGGATAATATTTATAATCTGGTTTTATATAATTAAGTTCTTAATATTATAAATAACCTCTATATTATTTAAATAAATTATTATTAAGTTCCTTATTAATACGGTACGTTACCGCCGTAAAGCTTTAAGTATAATTATTATCTTAAGGATATTTATATAAGCCCTTTTTAATTAAGGAAGTAACCTATAAATAAAGGTAAATTCTGGGGTAAATACGTCCCTAGTATCTTTAAGTAAATAACGCGTTAATATAAAAGTAATATTATAATTAAGTTATTAAGAGTTATTTTAAGCATAGGCTATTATAGTTATTTAATAGCCTTTATTATTAAGAGAAGTCCTTATAAATCTTATTATTTATATAAATTTATTAACGATCAACCTTTATAAGTTTATTATATAATTTATAAAGGAAAAGCCGTTTTAATAATATTATTTTAATTATAAAGTTTGGAAAGGGGGAGAGCATGGAAGACATTAAACTTGCGGATGGGTGCATGAAGGAATGGAAACATTAAAAGGGCTAATTAAGGGTGGAATCGATTTATATATACTTTAAAAGGAAAAGGGATAACGGATTATTATAGTAAGTAACCTATACCTTATTAACTTATATAAGGGCTATAACCTATCTTTAATTATATTTTATTATTACCTATTATTTTATTACTTTTACTTTTTCTTTTCTTCTTATCTTTTTTAATGGTCTTAAGAAGGCTTTAATTTACTTATATATATTAAGGAATTCAATTTAATTATATAATTTAATCGTAAATAACTTATTATGCCTTTTCCTTAATTAACGGTAACGAAAACTATAAAGATATTATAAAAAACCGACCTTTATTATTACTATATTATATATATATAATAAGAGTAATAAACTATAAATTCATATATATTCACGGAATATTCTTAACTATTATTTACTTATTAAATAAATACTAAAATCGAGAAAAATAAAAGTATTTAAATAACCCCCTTTTAAATACCCTTATTCGGACATTCTTATTATTACCCATAATTAATATAAGGACTTTATTCGTACGTATTAGTAAAGCATTATTAATATTTATTAATTAATTATTAACCATTAAAAATCAAAAAATAAAGGAAAATAATAACTTTTTTAAAGCGTTTTAATTATAAAAAAATAATAATACCCTTTATATTAATAACGGGCTTAAACTTTAATTAAGAAATAATCATATATATTAGCGGATATTCTAAATTATCGTTAAAGAAATTACGATTTATATATTAATATAAATTGCTTTTTTAAAACGGAAAAACTAAAGTAATTAAAGAAAAAAATATAAAAAAATTAATTACTTTAAATAACGTAAAATTATTATTTAATGATTAATGACCGTAATAACCGAAATATAAGATTTATTAAGTTAATATAAGCGATTAAACTTAATTAAATTATAAGTTTTATTAAATTATTCCGAGTAATTAAACCGTAAATCTTATAAAATAATTCCGAGTAATTTAATCAATTTATTATAAGTAAGATTCCTTAATTTAATTCGGAATATTATATATATTCCTTAAAGACGTAAAGTTAATCTTAAAGATTATTTTATATTAAATAAACGATTTTTTAAAACCCGTAAATAATACCGGGCACCTTAATATTAATAAATATATAAGACTCCTTATTAGGTGCAGCATGCATGTATGGGAGCATTAATAGGTGTAGGATACCCTTTATACGTAGAGGACAGGCATCCTTATTATACTCTTATCCTTCAGGTAGAATTATTATTAATATATTATTATACTTTTTAATCTATATATTAATAAATAATAATAATAGCTATTTATATTAGCATTATATTAACGTATATTATAAGATCCGTTAATATGAATTAAAGTATTAATTTATTAACTATAACGGATACTTCCCTTATAATAATATTAGAAATACCAGTTTTATATCCTCTGGAATACCGTTTTTAATTCGCTTTTAAATATTTTTAAAGAAAAATTAAAGACGGCACTATAAAGAAGATATATATATTATAGGTTTCTTAAGTATTACCGGATTTTAATATTATTATTTTAATTTATTAATTAAACGCTTTATTAAAATCCGATAACTTAATAATTACGGTTATCCTATACTTAACTTTAAAAAGAGTCACTTAAATAATTAAGAATAATTAATGATTAAGCAATTTAAGAATTATATTTACTATAGGTAAATTACTTTAATTAAAATCTTTTAAAGTTATAAAATTTATTATTTCTCTTAATTTAATTCTTAAAAACTGGATTTTAGATCCTTTAATACTTTAATATAATCTACTATATTTCGAAGACGTTTTATTATTGTTATAATTATTATATAGATTATTATCGACTTTAATAAAATTAAATAGGTTTAAATTACGTTAATACGGTTAAAGTCTTTAAAAACTTAATACTATAAGATTATTACTTTTATTAAATAGTTTTTATTATTATAATAACTATTAAATTCACCTTTTATATTAACGTTAATACTATAACGCTCCTTTCCGGCTTTAAGTATTAAACCGGAATCCGAACTTAATAAATTTAATATATTAAATTTAAATTTATTAAATTTAAATTTATTATATTAAATAAAAGATACTTCTATTAAAGAAGCAATTTTTATTTAGTTTATTAATTTACTTAATCAGTTAAAAATAATAGGTTTTACCGAAGAATAAATAATATAACTACGGCGTATAATTTAAGAATTAATTCCCGCTATTATATAAGGTTAATAGTAAAATAATCCCGGCGATAATTTATTCTCTCCTTTTAATAACGTAATATAATTAATAAGAGGCTTATAGTTAAATTAATTAATAAATTTTAATCTTAATAACGTCGGATTTTTTAATCCTTTCTATAAAAATAAGTCCTCCAATATAGCTTTTATAATTAAATATTCCGGGAAGTATACCTTTTTTTAGGATATATATATTTTTATCGATTAATTAAAGGATATTACTTAAATAATAAATATATAATTATTATAGAATAACTTATAATTATACTTAAGAAATACTACTTTAAAGTAATATATTATAGAGTTATTAAATACCGAGAAACGATTTATTAAATATAATAACGGTTTAATTAAATAAACTTTTTAAATTATTATTAAATTTAAGTTACCTTAATAAGTTAATTTAAATATTCTAATTATTAAAAAGTATATTATAAATAATACCTTTTAAAACCGGGAGCCTTGTGAATATACGTAGACTATTTTACGGGCTATATATATGTTAAATTTTAATAATATTTAAAATTAATTTACGCTTATTTATAACGGATTAAACTTAAAATTTCAGCGGGATTTATAATTATTAAATATAATTATTATTATTAATAATTATTTTAAATTTATAAATAAATTTAAATATAATTAATAAGCTTATATTATTAAATATCGCGTACCTTTATAAATATATCCGTAAAATTGTAAAACGGGTACGTTATTTTAAAATAACCAGAATTTTATAAAAATTTAAAAGTTAATCCTTTTTTTTAATTATTAACGTTATCCTTTTAAACGTATAAATAAAATAAAGCTTACGATATATACCCTTAAGAAAAAGGATAATAATAATTGCTTTTAACGTTATAGAAGAAAATATTAATATTAAGTTAAAGAAAATTAAGGCCCTTAAAAAGAAAGTCCGATTTTAAATACTAAACGTATTATATAAAATAAAGGGTTAACTAAGTTTCTATACTTAAAAATAAAGAAAAGGAGAATATGTTACTTAATAAAAAAAAAAAAATTAAAAGGATCTTAAGATAATAATAACCTTATTATAGAAGAAATATATTTTATATATTAATTCCTTATACGTTATTAATATATTAAATACGTATTAAAGTACTTATCGCGAAATAAACTTTTACTTATTTTAAATATAATTATTGGAAATTAGAAAGAGTAAACTTAAATATTTTTAAAGCCTTTTTACTGAATTAACGGATTCGGTTTATTAATAATTAATATACGTAAGCTTAATAAACTAGTAATATATTATTTATAATTATTAATTTTACCGTAATAAGGAATACGTACCTTATAGGTTTTACCTTTAGGGTATATTAATATATTATAGGTAAAGTCCAATTTACCCTTAATTTACCCGTAATAGACTTCTATATAAATAACGGATACCTTATTATAATTATTAATTATAATATTATATTCTTTTAAATTTTAGATCTGGATTTTAAAATCCAGAAATTATTTAAGTTAATTCTAATTATAAATGTTAATAATTTTAAGTCGATTATTAATAAATTTATAATATTTAATTTATTTTTCTTAAAAAAAAAGAATATAATATTTACCTTAAAAAAAATCGCGGTTAAAATCTATTTAATATATAATTTATTTATTAATATTTTAATTATTACCGATATTATAACTCTTAATAAAATAATAATTAATTTCGGTAATTAAAAATATATTATTAATATTTATAAAAATATAAGTATTAAAATAATTATTTTTATAAAAAAAGTAACGTAATTATAATATATAATTTATATAAAATAATAAACTTGGGTCTTAACTTATAGTATAATATAAGTGCCAATTATATATTAGAAAAAAGGGACTTTAAAAGAACTATTAAAATCCCGGGATTTTATTTTTAAACCGTAGTTAATATTATTTTATAATCTTAAATTCTAAAGTGGCGTATTTACGTATATCGTTAACTTAAAAATATCGGTCATTTAAATTAAAAACGATATTAATTAAAAAGTTAATTTATTACGTAAAATAAAACTTAGAATTTTATATAATTTACCCCCGTAATTTTACTATATAATAATCTTAAGTTTATTAATATTACTTATTATTTATAAATAAAGAACCTAAAAATTTAAGTTATAAATTTATAAAGTTACCATAATAATAATATTAATCCTTATATTTTCCGGAATAGTTTTTATAACTTTTAATTATTTAAAGATTTATTTAAACCGGTTATTATAAATTAATAATTATAAAGAATAGGTTTTACTTAATAACGTTAAAATTTATATATATAACGGAAATATATAAGTTTAATTAAGTAATATCGTTAAAGAATTTGGTAATATCTTTAAAAATAATAATATTATAATTAATATTCTAGAAAATTAATATATATTTATTAATTTTTAACTTAATATAACCATTAAACCTAAGAAAGTATATAATATTAAGCGTAAAGATTAAAAGGTTATAAATTAAGCTTTAAATAAAATATATAATAAGGATAAGTTATATTAATTTATATAACTTACGGAATTTTTATATTTTACTTTTATTATTTAATATAATATTTTAAACGGACGTAAAAGTTATATTATAATTGATATTTAATTACTTAATAAAATTACGATTTCCGATTTATATTTATTATTATTATAATAAAAAATAATTTCTTTAATTATAAATTACGAATATATTACCGTAATTAATATTTATGGTTATTTCTATTAATTTCTTGTATATAAATCCGATTAATATAAACTCTATATTATCTTTTATAAAGATTAAAAGGAATCTTTAATTATATTAATAAATTTTAAAGGCAGTTTTTTATATATATAAAAATAAATAAATAATATATTACGTTTAATATAAGATTTTACGTAAGTATTTATAAATAATATAATTATTTTTAATTATTTATTAAAAAAATATATTATTTATTTACGTTAAGTTTTTTAAATTCTTAAAAATAAACGCGTAAATTTTTCGTTAATAAAATTATTTATTGGTTATTTTACGATTAAACTTTTTAATTAATAAATTAATTCTTTAAAAATATTTACGCTTAATAATAAAATTAAAATTATATAAAACCTTAAATTTCCTGACTTATTAAGAAACCTTAAAGTTTTCTTTGGTTTTATAAATTAATTATATACCGGAATAAAGAATTATACTTAATATGTTATTTTATTTTAAGTATATAAAATCTTTTTTACTATAAATTTAAAAAAGTAAATCCAGAATATATAAGTTTACGCCGTAAGTAAAAAATATCTTAAATTAAGTTTATATTTACTTAAGAAAAGGACCGTATTTTTAAGGATCTGAAAAACGCGTTTTCAGAATTATCGTTTCTTATATATTATAATCTTAATCGTCCTTTATTTATTAATATTAACGTATTAAAAGAATTAAATATTACGATTATAATATATTATATTAAGGATAACCCGTTATTTTATAGTATTACGGAAATTAACGATTTATTAAAAAATTATATATAATAAGGTATAATTAATAATATTCCTTAATAGAAACTTAAATATAACCAAAAAAATTATTGGTTTACGGAATTAAAAATTACGGATATAATTTAAGTTATACGTAAAATTAAATACTTAATTAAAATAAATTATTATAAATTTAATTATATAATCTTTATAGATTATAACGTAATTATTAATATTTTTAAATAAATAAATTTAAAGACCTCCGTAATTAATAAGCTTAATTTCCGTTTAATTTACGTATTATAATATTTATTAATATTTAATATTTTATTATATTATAAGTTAAATTTAATAAATACCATTCTTAACGTATTTTTACAATTAATTAATAATACGTAAATTTTATTTATAGAAATCGGAATTCTTAATAACGTAAATAATAATAAATTAATTATTTTTTATTATATTTATATTTTAAACGAATTTAAAGAATAAATTAAAAAAAAGTATATAAAAATAAAATATAAATAAAATTATAAAAAGTCTTAATAATTAAAGAAAAGTTAAATTTATAAAATATTAAAATTAAATTGTATTTTATATTAAAGGACGGCCTTATTTATAATTTAAAATCCGTTAATTATCTATTATAATTATATATATTTAATAAATTTAAAAAAGTAATTTTTTAATAAGTATATAATAATTTATTATATAATAACTTTAACCGATTTTACAATAAATTAATAAACTTAATATATTTATTTAAATTAAGTAAATAATTACGGAAATATATCGTATATTACCTTAAGTATAACTTAAATTAAATTAAAAAGTATATACTTTATAAATTGCTTTAATTAATTTTAAGTTTATTAATTATTTTCTATATAATTTATATAGACTTTATTATTACTTTATTAAATTAATATAATTATAATATACTCCTTACCGTTATTAATAAGTTCTTTAAGCGGGTATTTTTACTTCCTGGTAATATTAAATTTAAGGTTAATAATTAAGTAAAATTACTATTAACTAAATTAATAAAATAAAGATAAGGAATTCCCTTTAATATTATATTAAATAAAGATTATAAATTTATTTCTACATTTTAAAAATCTATATTTAAAGAAATAAATACTTATATTCTTACGTTTAACGTATATTACTTTTAAATTAATAATTAATTAAAAAGGATTAATTAAACGGTTAAAATCGTATTACGTTACTTTATAATTACGTATCCGGATTATAGTTAAATAGATATTATCCTATATATTTAAGGTATTTTAAATAATTTAAAGTTAATATTAATTAAATTTACTTTAAATAAAATTTATTATAATATAAATATCCGCGATCCCTTAAACCTTTTAATAATCTCTTTAATTCCTAAGTACGACGTACTTTAATTATAGAATTATAAAGAAGTATAAAACTTATTAAAATTTACGTAAATAATAATTAAATTCCGGTATAATTAAAGTTATAAATTAATTTAATTTAATATTAATAATTTAATCTATTTAAAGTTATATTATAAATATAATATCCCCGGTATTAAAAATTATAAGCTATATTAATAATATATTAAACCTTTTATTATTATTAAGAAAATCAGTTACTTTATATATAAGCTTAAATTACCCGTTAATATAAAGATAGCATTGGTTATTTTAATTAATATATTAAAGTTAATTAATAACTTAATAAAAACCCTTTTAATAAATAACTTAACCGTAACGCGCCGTTTACTTTCGAAGTTAATTCCGAGAATAAAAAAGAATATACTATTAAAAGAATTATTTATAAGGAAAAGGATAATAAATATTTAATTAAATAAATTACTTAAAGTATAGAATATAATAATAAGCTTCCGTTATTAAAGTTATACTTAAACTTATTACGTGAATTTTATATTATATATCCTAAATTCAATAACGTCGTTATTATCCGTTATAGTAAACCTGCTTTATCGCAATTATTAGCGTTTACCGAAATAATACCCTTATTATTTATTAATACTTTTTATATACTCCGTTTTAAGTATAATCGCGGCCGCTTCCGTAAAATTAAGTAAAATTTTAATATAAAAATATAAAATATAGAAAACATAACGTATTATTAAGCATTGGTATTTATATTAATATATTGGGGTAAACGTTATTATAAGTAGTAGCCTTTTTTCTTTTAATAGTATTTATTAAGTATAATATATATATATAAGAGTATTAATAGGTATAGGACACCCTTTATACGTAAAGGACAGGTATCCTTATAATGCTTTTATCCTTTAGGTAGAATCATTATTGATACATTATTACACTTTTTGGTCCATACACCAACACTCCTTAATAATTATTAGAATAACCGAATTAAACCGTATATTTTAACGATAAAGATAATAAAAATAAAATTCCTTAATAAAACTTAAGTAATCGTATATATTTTTTAAAGAGATATTTTTTATTAAAACGTAAATTATTAAGTTAAAAGTTACTTAAACGGTAATTAAATTTTGGACTATTTACGGAGGTTTAAACCGGTCTTTAAAATTCCTAAGAAATAACCGTAAGCTATATAATACACTAACCGGACGTAATAAGCCCTTTACTTTAAGCTATAAATTAAACGATTAAAAATTAAAAAACCAAAAAGTAAATTAAGAAAGCAAATAATAAAAAGAAATAAATAATAAAATTAATTAAGGGAATTAAGAAGAAAGAATAGAAATAAATATACTTATAATAATAATTATATTATATATATATTAAGAATATTAATAGTAACTTATAGCGGTTACCGACGTAAAACTTATTTAATTTAACGGTACCCTTCTTAAGGTTTTTCCGTATAAAAGGTAAAGAAAATTAAAACGGATAATTAAAATTTACTTTAATCTTAAAAAAGAAATATAGACTTATAATAAAGCATAATTTATATATACTTATATAATAATCCAAGAAATTAAAAGGACCCTTATTAACGTTATATAATTATATATTAACTTAACCTTTTCCTTAAAAAAAAAAAGTAAAAAAGATAAAAATAAAATATAGTTACTTAAAGTAACCGTAAATGTTTTTCCTTAAAATACCCTTATTAATATTAATAATATATTAACGATAAAGTATTTTATTTTATATATATCTTAATATCCTTAAAATAGGAAAGGTAAAGTTAAATATTATTATATAAATTAAGGAATTAATTACGGTATTATTATTCTTTTTATTATTATTTTATTTCTTTTATTAAAAAAAGTATATATTTTTTTATTTTATATTAAATGAAAAATAGAGAAAATCAGGATAAATTCATATAAGTTACGGGGTTATCCTATATTCATTAATAGTTATAAATCTTATTAAGGATTACTTAATAATAAACCTTATTAACCTTTCCTTAAGAAATAGTAAAATATTATTAAGAATCCCTTAATCCTTTAAATTTAAAAGGGAATTAATTAATATATATAAAGTAAAGGAGGTATTTAAATAATTCTAGATATCCTCCTTAATAATAATAATAAAGTTAAATATAAAAGAAAACTCCGTAATATTATTAATAATCTTAACTTTTACCTTAAAATTATCGGAAACTTTATAATAAAAAATTACAATATAACCCGGGATTAAAATATTATTTTATAAATTAAAAGAATTAAATAAATAGGAAGGTAAATTAAATAATATATAAAGATAAATCCGTAATATATAAAAAAAGATCGGAAAAGATACTTCCCTTAATTAATAAATAAACGTAATAAATATAAAACTTAAAGGAGATATAACGTATTAAATTAAGTAATTAAAAATTAAAGCTTTATTTATAAATAAAATAATAAATAACGTTATAAAGGAAAATATAAAGAACTTTTAGAAACTATTAAGTTAAGAATTCTTAAAATTAAATCCCAATAATTTTACGGAGTAAACGGCGAATAATATTAAAGTATTATTTTAAGAAATTAATTCCATTTTCAATTATTATAAATATATATTCCGTATTATATATAACTTAAACGGAAAAGATATTAAACCCGGAAGGTTAAAAAGTATAATAAATAAAATAATTAAATACATATTAAAAGACGTAATTAATCGTTTTAAGAATAATTTAACGGATATAAAGCTTTATAAACGTTTAATAAAGGATATATATAAAAAGTTTAATCTTTATAAAATATACTTTAAGGCAGAACACATTACGGAAAAAATAAAAAAAAACAAGAACTTAAAAAGGAAAAAAAGGATAAAAAAGTAAATCTTAAAGCTTAAATATTTATAAATTAATTAAGTTATATAAACGGAAACCTTTAAGAAGCTATATTAAGGGTAAATTAAATATATATTAATTACGACGGAATTATATAAATATTATAAATAAAAGGAACGTAATAAATTAAATACCCTTAAAATCATATAAACGAGAAACTCTAGGACGTCTTAATAATATAAATAACGCTTATATAATTACCGTAAGTAATATTACCTTAATAACTTAAGTATTAAAATTAACCTTAAAATCTATCTTAATAGAATATTAATAATTAAGCGGAAAATACGAATTAAGGGCCGTAAAATTATTAATAGAATTCATATATTAATTAAGATATTAAAGGAAATAATTAATTTACCTTAAAATTATTTAATCCGGTTAAGTTTAAAAACCTTTATATTAATAACTTTAAGTCGTTTAATATAAGATTATACTTTATTTATTATAAATATTATAATATATTCTTAACGGAAAAATATATAAATTATAAATAAGGATATAACGGAAGTAACGTAAACTTTAATAAAAGGAAATATATATAAAAGAAAAATTAAGATTGTAGGAACGGCCGTTATAATACGGATTATTAATTATTATTATTATTTATAATTATACCGCTTATTAATTAATTAAACGTATTAATAAACGTAATAATTATCTCCTTAATTATATAGGAAGAAAGAAAGGTTTTTAATAAGGTCGATAATAAAGGAGCTATCGATAACTTTAATTACAAAGTTATTACCGTAAAGGAAGGATACCTTTTTAATAAAAACGTTAATTATAAAGTAAACATAATAATAAATATAATCGTAAAGCGATAATAAATTAAAAATAATGATTTAAAAGAAGTAGTTAAGTTTATATAAATTAAGGAATAAATAAAAAGGAAATTAAAGGGAAAAACGAAAATTAAAAAAAAAAAGAACTTTAATAAATTATCGGATTATTAAAGGAATAAACTTTAAACGTTAAACGGATCTTATTAATTAATAATATCGTATTCCTTATAATTTATTTAATATAACTTTTATTATATTCTAAAAAAGAAATAAACCAACTTATAAAGAACGTATTAAATTTTAATTATATATATCGTAAAAAAATTATAATTATTAAGGAAGTTCCCGAAAATAATAAAAAAGGGATATAAGAAATAATTTAGAATAAACGACTTAAGATTAATAATATTATAATTATAAACTTAAAATAAAACCTTAAAGCTATACTTAATAAGAATAAGTAAATATACTTTATAAAGGTAATAGTTATTTATTAACCGGAATAAATAAATAAGTTATTTAATATAAAAGCCGATTAAGGATTAAATATTATTATAATTAATTTAAGTATAATAAGGGAATTATAAATAAAAGAAAAGCCCTTAAAATTACTCAGAGTTAATTACTTAAATATATTAATAATAAACGGAAACTATATATTACTTTATATATAAGTTATATTTAATATTAAAGTTATAAGAATAATAAAATTGGTATAAGTATTTATAATATTAAAAAATAATTTAAATTATAATATCTTACTAGGATTTTTATAATTAAAGTTAATTATAATTAACTTTAAGATTTAAATAAAAATATTAAAAATTAAAGATATTATTTATAAAGAAAATATTTAATTATTTAAACCTTAAGTACACCCGTTAAGTAAAATGCATTAAAAGCTAATATATAAAAAGCTATATTATAAAAACGTAATAATATTAAAAGAAGAAATTAAGTTAAATTTATTTAAGTATAAAAATAATAAAAAAGCTTAAAAATTAAATTAAAAAATAAAAAAAATAATTAAGATTAATAAACTATAAGAAAAGAAGAAGTTTAAAGGGTAAAATTAACTTTAAAAGCGTATATTTTAACGGTTAATTAATAAGAAAAAAAGGGTATATTTATATACTTAGGGAGAAGAAAAAATATATAAGAAATAATCAGAATAAATAAGGGAAAACTGGGAATAAGTTAAAGTATTAAAACGGAATTAAGGGGTAAATTAAATAAGAAATAAATAGGAACGATTAAGTAAGGGTTTAAAAGAATCGGAAGGGATAAAACGATAATAAAAATACTTAAAAGATAATAAAGAAGCTTAAAAGCGTTAAAAAAATAATATAGGAATTAAAAAGGATACGGTAAATAATTTAATTAATAGTTTAAAACCAGAAATAAGCTTTATTTTATATTAATAATAATTTACCGGATAAAAACAGAAAATAATTAAATTTATAGACTTAATACTTAATAAAATAAATAAAGAAATAATATAATATTTAAAGTTATTATTAATTACGTAAAATAACGTTAAACAATATAAAGAATATATAATATATAAAGAAAAGGTAATATTAATTAAATTAATAATAATTATAATAATAAAGACGGACGATTATATATATTAAAAGAATAATAAAAACTTAAAAAAGTTAATAATAAGAAGAAGAAAGCTATATATTAAAATAATATAAAAAAAAAAATAAAGTAAATAAAAAATAAAGATAATAAGAATTATTTATTTATTATAGAAAATATAATCTTAAGAATTAAATAACCCGATAACTTAATAATTTATTAAGGACTATTAAAGTATAAATATAATACTTATTAAGTTTATTTAAAATATATATATAAAATAACGGATAAGTTAACTTTAAAATTATAAAATAAGGATGTAAATATTAAGATAAAATTATTATAAATTATATTCTTAACGGATAAGAAAATAATAAAAAGAAAAATCAATACTTTAAAATTATATAAAGAACTATAAGTATAAGTAAAAGAAAAAAATATTACGTTAAAGGATATTATCTTAAATAATTAAATATAACTTAAAATACTTTAAGTATTATAAACGTATAAAGATATAAGCGTAAAAAAATTATATAAGATCCTTATAACGGATTTATTTTTATATAAAATAATATTAAAATTAAAGATTAAACTATATAAAGTTATTATTAAAAAACTATTAAATAATAAAAAGTAATAACTTAAAACAATTATATAATAAGGAATTAAGTTAAGTATATATAAGAAATATATATAGGTAAATAAATAAATAAGTATATAGAACGTACTCCCCGTACTTATAAAGAAAGAAGATAAAGTCGAATTACGACTTATATTTAATTATTACTTTATATATAAAGTATTATCCGTATCTTATATAAAGTTAATAAAAAGAATATATAATTTATTAGGAATTCTATTATATAAGACTTTTTTTTAAACGGATATAAAGTATAAATATTAAGTAATTAAAGTATATTTTAACAACCAATATTATTTTATTTTTAACGTATTAAGCATTAAATAATTATAGTTTATAAAAATACCTTAAGGAATACGTACGTTTTTATTTGTTTTTATTAAATTTATAAATATTATATTAAAAGTTATCCTTAAATTAAACTTAAAGTTATTTTTCTTTATTTTTAAAAAGAAATATAACCTTATTAACTTAATTTTTTATTTTAATAATATCTTTAAAGTATACGGGATATAAAAAGAATAATTTATTTTCTTAAAAAATTATTTCTTTTTATAAATTCTATAATTAAAGTTAAAGTTATTATTTAATAAATTAAAAATTAATATAATAAAAATTAAAATATTAAAGGAAGACTATAAGGTAAAAGAACGTATATAAATTAAACTTAAAAAGTATAAAAAGATACTTAACTGGCCCGTATTATAGAATATAAAAAACGTTAAAGGATTCTTAAGTATTATTAATATAATAAGGAAATAAATTAAAAACTTTATAAAAATAACTCGCCCTTTTACCCGCTTAACTAATAATATAGAGTAGAAATAAAAAAAATTAAAGGATATATCGTTTTAGCTTATATAAAATATAATAACGGGGGCTAAAATTTTATTTAAATAAGACCCTAAAATATTAATTTATATATATACCGATATTTTAGGATATAAAGCCGGATACTATATTATTTAAGTTTAAAACGGTTATACCGTTTTATTTATTTATAATTTATATACGATAAATAAGGTAAAGTATAATTATAATACCTATAAGCGAGAACTAATAGTTATTATTACGTTTAAGGAAAAGTTCTTTTATATATTAAATATAAAAGAAGTTTTAATTATATATATAGATTATAAGTTACTTATAAAGTTTATAAATATAAATTATTATAAAAATATCTTTATAAAGTAAATAAGTAAGTTAAAAAGGCTATATATTAAAATTAAATATATCAAAGGAAAGATTAATAAAACGGCGGATAACTTATTAAGGATATTATTTAATAACCCAGATTACGTACTTAATAAGGTAATAAAGAAAATAGCCTTTAAGGTATAAAAGAATAAGAATAATACGGTATAATTCTAAAAGAATAATAAAAAAGAATATCGCGTTATATTAAAAAAGCTCTTTAAAGAAACGAAGAAAAATAAAATTAATACTTATAATAATATATAAATTACGATATAATAGTTAGAAAGTTAATTAATTTAAAACATAAAAAGAAAATTAATAAAGAAAAGTATAAATAAAAAGAAAAAAATAAATATAAAAGAATTATAGTTATAAGGGATAATTAATAATAAATAAATACGGATATATAATATAAAATTAAATAATAATTATAAAATAAAATATATATAAATTAATTATAAACTTATAGAGTTATTAAAACTTAAGGAATTACTTTATTATAAGAATAACGATTAATATATTGATATTATTAAATGTTTTAAAATAAAAATAAAATTAAAAAAAAGGATATAATTTAATAAGTTAAATTTAATAAGTAACTTATAAATTATAAGTTTAATTCGATTATTAATAAGTTATTTTACCGATACGGGAAGCGTTAAATAATATATTTAATAAAGGAAAAAATAATATAAATACTTAAGGAAATTTATAATAATACGGGATATTTTTTATTAAAAATTATATTAAAGAAATTATAATATCGTTATTAATAACCGGATATAATAAAAGATATTATAAAATACGTATAAGGGTACCTAGCTTATATAAAATAAATATACGGAAGCCGTACGGTTCTATTAAGTCCAATTAAGGTAAAGGCTTTTTTTAACTTATTTAAGGCGGACTTTATTAACCCTTTTAAATAAACATAAAACGGTCTTTAATACGTTTTTAATATAATAAATTAATTTTTATAATTTATATAATTATTTTATACCGCGTTAATTAAAGTAAAGGACGTAATTATTACGTTAAAAAAATATATAAATTATTACTTAAAACCCGCTACGATATATATAAATATCGGGAAGGTATTTATAAATAAAAGGATAGGAAGCTTCCTCCGGTTATATAATATTTAATTTATCTTTATATTAAGTATAATATATAAGGTAATAAATATAATAAAGTTTAATAATTAAATTTAATAAAACGTAATAAAGAAAACGTAAACTTAATAAAAGTATAATTAAATATAAATAGGAAAATTAACGATATTAGGTATTAGCTTAAAATATATTAAATATTTAAGGTACGTTTTTATTAATATCCTTTTCGGGGTTAAGCCGGATATAATATATAAACGTAACGTAATTAAATTAAAAGTCAAAATACGTATTATAGAAAGAATAATACCGCTTTCGGAAGAAATAATATATAAAGCCGTTTAAGGATTTATAATAAACCGGGTAAGTATTAAAGAGGAATTATAAAAAAGTTAAATATAATAAAAAACCAATAAAAAAACGCTATAATAAAGGAATATAAGGTTAAAACCCGTTAAAAAAGGGTAATTAATTATATAACGGGATTTTACCTTTAATCTTGGGAAACTTAAGTTTTATTAGGTCGGATTATTTATTATTAAAAGCTTTATAAAAGAATATAAAGCTTTATATATATTAAAAAAATAAATAGAACTTTTATACTTAATTTATTTTATAAGGATTATCTTAAAGTATTTATATTGCGTATTAAATATCTTAAACTTTCTAATAAATTAGAATTAAAAATAATAAAGAAAATTAAGATCCGGCAGACGTAAACGGAAAACGTTTTAATCCTTTAAAAACCGTTATAATTATAAATAATACGATTTAAAAGGAAGAAATATATATAAATAATATAACGCCGTTTCCTTTATATTTTTATTTTATTTACTTTTATATTTCGGTATATTAAAGATCTTAAGAAAATACGGATTTAAAAATTAAAAAAAAAAAAAAGGGAAAAAAATAAAAAAATAAGTAATTACTTTAATAAATATAATTAAAAATAAAAAATTAAAAAAGAAAAAAAGTAAAAATATAATAAGGATTTAAAAGAAATAAGTATAAATAAAAGGATATTAAACCTTTAGTCTTTTATTTATAGTCTTTTATTTATTATATTATAAATTATAAAATAATAAAATTATAAAAAATTATAATTATTTATAATTAAAAATATTTTTTTAAAAAAAAAAAGAAAATATATTAAAAATAATATATAAATAAAAGTATAATTAAGTATTAAAATTATATATTAAAAAATTTATTTAAAAAGATGCTTTTTTTATAAATTATAAGTTTAAATATTAAACTTATTATAAATATTACGTTAAAAATACAGGTAAAGTATATTATTAATATATATAAAAAATCTATTTTAAATAACGGGTAATTAAGGTTCCGACTGCGCTTTAAAGATAGGTAATTAAATTTAATATTATTTTTTATTATGGTAATTACGGGACATAAAACCGTATTAATTATTCCATCTTAAAAACAGAAAAGAAAACGGAGCGGAAAAACTGGTATATATATAAGGACGTAACTTAAAATAAAAATAACCCGTTATTAAAGAAACGACCCGATAAGTAAGCCTGGTAATATAATTGAAAAAGTTAATAAAATAATCTGAAGACCGATTAAGGCTTTAATCCATAAATAACTATATACGTATTCTTCCGGTAAAATATATATTAAAATTATAATTATAATAATATATTTAATAACTTTAATCCGGAATTAAAATTAAATAATATAAATTAAACGTAATAAAATTAAAAATAATCCGGAATATAAGGTTTATTAACGTTAATAATATAAAGTTAAAGAAAGACATAAACTTCTCCTTAAAGTATAATTATATTATTTATAGAAGTAACTTTAATTAAGAACGGTTAAGGAATTATATTTAAATTAAAGACCTTAAAGGTTATTATATATACGGGGATAAAATAGAAGGAGGAATTTATTAAGGGAGAGATACTTATAAAAATACGGGTAAGGGCTACCGTATACGTATAATATAAGTAGTAAACTTAAAAGGAAAAAAAGTTAATAAAGGAGCCCGGATAAGCTTATTATTTAAACGGAGAATTAATTAATAATTACTTTATATATAAAAAGGAAAAATAACTTATTAAAATTAAGGTTAATAAAACTTAAATTAAAGATATCTTTAATTAAGTTTAAATTAAATAAGCGGTATTATTTTTTCTTAAGTGACCGTTTATAAGATTCAGTTAAGGAATTAATCCTTAAAAAGGACGGATTATATTTTATATAAATTTTATTACGTTAAGCGGGTTTATATAATTAAAATAGTTTTATAATTCCGGTAGGGCCGGATTAATATATTAATAAAGGGATTATTTAAATTAAAGGAGTTATTTAAGTTAATAAGTAAAAAGTAAATAATATAAATAATTAAATTAATTAAGCGGATAAAGATAATAAATAACGATTAAATAGGGATTATTAAGGTAAATAAATAATAAAATTAAATAACTAAGATTTAAGAATAAGTTATAATAATAATAAACGAGTATTAAAAGTAAAAAATATAATAAAAGATATTTATTAAGGTTATAACTATTAAGTTAATTATAAACTATAATTAATTATAAAATATATATAACTTTTTATATTAAATTTACGATTAATATTAAGATTAAATAATATATAACGTATTAAAGAAAAAGCACTTATTTAAATTATATTTTAATATTAAAAATCTATAAAAAAGAATTAATAACGGTTAATTAAAAAGTAAATTAATTTATATATACCTAGATAAAACCTATAATCGCTTAACCGATACTTAAAGATATAATTTAAATAAATATTATTTAATAGATTTTTAATATAACGGTAATTAATAAAAATAAATTAACGACCGTTATTAATTTATTAATACCGGATATACGCTTAAATATCTTTACGTATATAAAAAGCGTAAACTTAAATATATACCGTAAGAAGCTTTTAAAAGTAAGAAAGTTAAAATAAATTAAGGTTAAAAAAACCAATAAATATAGCTTTAAATAAATTATTTAATTAATATCCAAATAAATTTTAAAAATAATAAAGATATATTTATTTAATTTAATAAAGTTAATAATTAAAGTATACCTTTTAAAGTATAAAAATATAATAAAGATAATTTAAATTAATATAATTTAAATTAAAAAATCCGAAAAAACTATAAAGAAGTTAATATAAATATAAAGTAAATAACCGATATTAAGGTTATAAATTTATATATATTCTTAGAAGGATAATTAATAATTAAGTATATAATTAAGTTAAATTTAGGATAAGTTAATTAAAGTATAAAAGGAGTTAGAGATTAAAAAAGTTAAAAAAATAAAAAAATTTTAAAAAATAAAAAGAAATAAAAAAGGTAAATAAGCAAAAAAAATAAAGTAAATAATTACGCGGTATAATTATTAAATAAGTAAATAATTAAATATTATTTTTAACGTTTTACTTACCGATAGAACCGGCTAGAACGGAACTTAATAAAAATAATAAGCAATATTATTACGTTTAAAAGGAACCCCTTTTAATATATTTTTTAAAAATACCTATATCGGAACAATTATACGTAAGTTATTAAAAGAATATAAAAATATATTTCATTTATAAATAAATACGGCCCTAAGGGTACTTAATATATTAATTAATTAAAGGAAAAGTATATAAATAAATAAAAGTAAATATTAAGGGTTATAATAAAGAGTATATTTTTAATAAATATTATTAAGTATAATAATAAGCGTTAAAAAAGTTTATATAAAGGCTAAAGAATTATTTAAAAATTAATAAATAATTATTTTATTTTTTTCTTTTTTCCTTTACTTTTTTAAGAAATAATATATAAATAATAATAATTATAATAAATTATTACCCCTTAATTATTTTCTTAATATTAATATAATAAATTAATAAAGAAATAATATTAATAAATAAATATAAATTAAATAATTATATATAAGATTATTTTAAATATGTTAATAAAGAAAGATATTAAAATTTATAAAAAAATTTAAATAAAACTTACTTAAATAATTAAGTTTTCTTAAAACGTACTTAAAGTTACGTAATAAACCTACTTAAGATATATTTAATAATAACGGGACTAAAAAAGACATTAAAAGTATATAAATAAAGAAGTAAAATAAAGAATAATCGATTATAATGTTTTATCCTTATAAAGGGCGGTATCTATAATTTTTTAATGAGCGGAATAAAACGTATTATACCCTTATACGGATTAAGCGTATTATACTTAAAAAAGATATAAATATAAGTAACTTAAGCCTTAAGATAAATAAACGTAAAGTATTAAAGTTATTATTATTAATAAGTTAGAATAATAAAATTAAAGGGTTACCCTTAAGAAAATTAAGTCTTAATATATTTATTTATTATTATTAAATAAGATTTAAGAATAAAACTATAAAAAAAATAAGTAAATATATATATAAACGGCGTTAAAAAATAAGAAGTATTTATTAATAATATATAATATTAAAAGGGTAAATTTATTATAAAGGGAGTAAAAGTAAATTAATACTATATTAATATTTCTTTAACTTTTATATTTATAATAATTTAAATTATTAAAAAAATATTATAAAAGGTATATATACGATCGAAATATATATAAATAAGTATAATATAATTTAAAGTATAATAATATTAAGGGTAATATTTTATTATAGAGGGAGTTAAAAAGGGGGAAAGTATAAAAAATATTAAACTTACGGATAAATATATAAAGGAATAAAAATATTAAAAGGGCTAATTAAAAGTAAAATCGATTTATATATACTTTAAAAGGAGAAAGGATAACAGATTATTATAATAAGTAACTTATACCTTACCAACTTATATAAGGGCTGCGGCCCATCTTCAATTGCACTCCATTACCACCTGCTATTTCATCACTTTTGCTCTTTCTTTCCTTTCTATCTTTTCTAAGTTTAATAAACTTATTAAAAACTTAAATATAATATATTTAATTAAACGGTTCTTAAAGGCGTCTTTAATACCTTAAATTATTCATTATAACTTCTTTTATAATAAGTATATTTTTATTATTATAATATTTATTTTAATACTTAAGAAGTTAAATATAGTACTTATAAGGTTTTTCTTAAAATTTATAAGTAACCCAAATTTATTATATAAATAATTAAAGGCTTAATTAAAAACCTTAAGGTTAATTTTTAACGGGAATATATTAAAAAAGTTATTTAAATAATAAAGTATAATATTAAAATTAAGTTTAATAATAAGTATTTAATATAAATTTTTTATTATAAAATTAAATAAGAATAATATAATTCTTCATTTAAAAAGGAAAAAATACTTAATATAATAAATATTATCCCACGTAAACTTAAATAATTACCGGTTATTTATAATTATTAAAATATAGCGGAAAATATTAAATAAGTCCTTTTTAATAAATATAAAGCTTAAGCCCTATATAATTATTATATTAATTATTTTATTAATAAATATATACTTAAAAACTTTATAAAGGACGTTAATTCCGTTATTAATAGATTCCCCGCGGAAATATAAAAGGTTATAAATACGGCGTTATTTACCGTTATACTTAAAAGTTAAAACCAGTAAGGAGTATATATATAGTTTATTAGGGACGTACGTATGGGTAATAAAACGGTTTTTAACCAGTTATTTATGGATATTGTTATTCAATATAATAAGGTCCTTTATAATTAACGGGTAAAATAAGTAAACTACGGACCTATTAGGGCCGTAATAACCTAATTTTACCCCGAAACGGCTTAATTATCTTATTAATAAACGGTAATTGCGGTCCGGGTAACAATATAATTAAAAATCCTACTTTTTAACTTTAAGTAGGATTTCTTTATTTACTTAATTACCACTTATATTTACTATATAATAAAGTAAACCTTTATTAATATTTATTAAAGACAAAAGGATAATTACGGAGTTAATTAATTATCTATTATAGGGCTACTTAAATAATAATATATTAAAATTACCTTATTAAATATAGTTTTAAGCCTTATAAAAATCCTTATAATTATAATATATATAATTATATTAATACTTAAAATCGGATATTATATATTTATCCTTATTTTAATTACGGTAAACTTAATCCTTTTTATCTTTATATCTTAATATTATTATAATGGTTAACCGTAAAGTTAAGGAAATTATTATATTAAAATAAAGTCTTAAGATACTATAAGTTTTATTTATATTATAAACCGTTTAATTTTCCGGTTTATTTTAATTATAAGTTATTATATATTTAATAAAAATATAATAATATTAAATTACGAAATTAAGGATATATAAGATTAATAACTTAAAAAAATAAGTTTAATATATTATAAAGGTTTTATATATTTTAAGCCGTTTTTTTAAGTTAAAATAATAAAGAATTATAAAGTAAATCTTAATATTAATAAATAATAATTAATATTTCTTTTTAAATACGTTTTTTTTACCTTAAAGTTTAACTTTAAAGGAATAATATTTTATTATAATTTTTTTAAGGATTAAATAATTTAAATCCCCTTTTTATATAATAATAAATTAGGACCTTTTAATTAAAGGAAATTTAATATAAATATTACGGTATTTATAAAGAAACGTATTTAATAAAATACTTTTAAAGGATACTTTATATTTATTATAATATAAACCTTATAAAGCCTTTAATTCCAACGTTATACCCTATATTTTAACTTAAGGCTATTTATATTAAAGGAAAAACGGTTAAGATTATTAATAAGGCATTTAAATAAATAAAGTATATCCGGTTAATACATATAGTTACCTCCCCGTTTACGGAATTTATAAGGGTAAAGCCTTAAGTTAATTAAGTTATTAAGTAAAAGGCTTTTATATATAATAGATTTTAATTTTTTATATATTAATATTATTATTATTATTAAGATTAAAAATAATAAATTCAGTTAATAATTATAAACTTATAATATAGACGTAATAAAAATAAAATCGTAATATAAACTTAAACGTAAATTTATCATTAATAAACTTTTTAACTTAATTATATAAAGTACGATCCGTTACCTTTTTAATTACGGAAGATACTTTAATTAATCCCTTTAATAATAAAAACCTCGGGATAACTTTATTATATAAGGTTAATTAAGTAAAATAAACGGTAATAATAAGGTTAAAGCGGATAAATATAATAATAAATACGTTAAATAATTTATTAAGTATAAAGTTAATGAAAAAATAATAAGTTTTTAATAAAAAAAACGTATATAAAGTAATTTTAATAAAAATTATTATTTAAGTAAATCCTTAAAGATAAAATAAAGAATTTAAGGATTTAAGTAAGTTAGCTTATATAAATCTCTGAGCTCCCCCGCACGGCCCCTGAAGAGCCGCTTAGCCGACAAGTAGCTATTCCGCATGTCCGGCAAATTAGCTAGTAGCTAAACTATACCCTCACATACAAGATATTCCTTAAGCGCTGCTGCCATTTCGCCGTTCCTTTACAACTTACTTTATCCAAACTTTTCTTCGACTTTGCAACACAAGTTTCAGGAATAGCAAAAATGACAGGTCAGCAGATCCTGGAGTGTTGCGCAAAGGATGACCCAGATCTACTGAAGGGGGCGTTGGCCGCCCGGCCACCAGGCGAAAGCAATCCGTCCAGTCACGATATGCTGGTAGCCGCTTGCAATGCTAAGCAAACTCGAATCGTTCGATTTCTGATTCAACAATACCCCCAAATCGAAACCAGCCAAGAACTCCATGAAGCTGCAATGGCAGGAGGTATACCAGTATATAAGGTTATTCTGGACCGGTATCCCAGCTTAAAAAGCCACACTTTTGGTCATAACAGTGATCCAATTGGTGAAGCGGTAATGAATGGAGATATCGACATGTTAAAGTTCCTATTAAAGGAAGGCTTTAATATCCAAAAGGCCCACTTTTGCTATATGCCCGTAATCCAGCCCCCTTTCCTTCTCTCGCAACCAGTCCCAAATGTTATCGATGAATCTAATGGTATACGTGGCTACAGGTACTGGAGCTCGCAATTGAGTACGAGGCTAGTGAGGAGATCATGGAAGTGCTGCGGCAACATGGAGCGCCGGAGAAATTGACTTATTACGACCCCTGAAGCCCGCGCCTCCATGTACACGCCTCCAAAATCTTGGATGAAACAGCAGTACCATCCAGTGGGCTCTACCGCAATCAGTTGAAACACGTGCCGCCCGCAGGTTTTTCTTTAGCTTCTGTTGAGTTGATGTTGTCCGTACGAGACCAATGATTCTATCTGATGGATGCAAATAGTATGGGATGCTTTGCATCTGGGCAGGCCACAACGTCTCTAACTATGACTGCTCTCATCATTCCCTCATCACTTGAAACCGCATCCCTGGCGAGATCTGTCAGAGGTGTTCACAAGCATACAAAATATCGGTTAAAAGGCCATTCTGGCTTCATCGAAGCCTAATGGCACATGGTTCCATTCAAACAGGGCGGGCATAAACAGGCTCGATCCCATCTTTCTTTTGTCCCTGCGCAAAGTCGTCCAATTTTCCATCATTCCTTATTGTGAGCGAAAGCGTTCTCTCCCCAGCTAGATTCTCCAGAGGCTTCGACGTGCGCTTATCAAAAGTTCACGTAATGGCGATATCACGCCTGCTATCCCTTGGACTATTGCTCCCTCTTCTGATAGCTGTCATTGGCAGTCCAATCCGGTGGTCTGTCAGAGACAATTTTGCAACACAAAACATCGGGACCACCACCACCCTAGAGCTTCGAGACTTATTCAAGCGCCAATGCGTACCTTCGGGTAAGAAAAGGCCGAAATGGAACTGTGACGGCAAACCTGTCTCAATGCAGGAATTTCGTGATCATATTGCCCAGAAGGGTTACGCTGACGGGAGGATCACCATGTTCTATACAAAACTTAGTGAGCCTTACACCCACACTCTTCCCTCCAGTCTGTGGTACCCTGACGTATTTTTAACACAGATGGCCCAGAAGGTGTCCCGGTGTCGAAGTGCTGGGCCGACAATCACCCTGTCTACATACCTCCAAAGAATCCCAGTTCCAATGATGCGGCAGAAAAGGCTGGGTATGTCCAATTGCGTTTTCATCATCTCTTACTTAGAACTAAGCACAACGCGTTTTCATGATCCTTTACCTACGCCCATTACGTTGCCATCATCCCTTGCCTTAGCCTATCACATTTCCATACTTTGCAAGGGCCCATTACTTTTCCATCATTTCTTGCTTCGAAGACCAATAGGACATTTGCTCAAATGCTGACATCTTGAAGGTATGTCATGTTCGACAGGTCCTGCGACCATGGGTGGAGCTCGAGGGTTCTCGCGGATTACAAGTCTCATGAAAAGGAACTCGGATTTACGGCCGATCAATTCCAAAAGTGCAAGTCACAGGCACTGGCCGAGCAGGCCTCCGGTGATGTATACTTCTTCATCCCCAAAGGTGTGGACGCAGAGCCTGACAGCGCTGTACGTACCCACCATCACGTTTCAGCATTGGCTTGTTGTTTCTCACCACATTCCACCACTATCTAAAGTTCATCCAACCCTTTCCTTTACTACTGATTCACTATCAGCCCCTGTCCCTCTTCCTCATCTATCTCTTTGCTGCTCTTTACCTCTTCAACCACAAAGGCTGACAGTGCCTTATCGTTATAGTGGACTGGCTGGGAGTTCCCCGCTCTCAAGCGGAACGATAAGGTTACAAACGTCTGGCGAGTCGATCCTACCGATCCGTACAATAACGACATGGAGAATATCTGGACAAAGGGAACGGAGGATAAGGGCCCTATGCCAAGGTGTAAAGCTGATGGCACCCCGAGATGATTTGAGATCTGCAACGGCGTTTCATCTATTTTCACCTGTGTTTTGGGAGTCTTTTTCGTACAAAAAACTGCTGAGTACGTTATATATAAAATGTTATCTGGGTTCTTTTTTTTATGAATCATAATATATATAAGTTCCCCTTGAAATATATTACGTTTTGATTATTTATATTTGACCCCCCGCCAATCGAGTTCAATTAATTCGTTCGTGTTAGGATCTCAGCAGAGCTGATCCTTGGCACCTTGGCACTGAGCGGGTCTACCTTGAAGCTTGCTTGGCGCGCACCTTCATATATATTACATTTTACCCACCGTTATACAGAGCACGCCACAGTTCGCAAGTATTCTATAGTACAATAATGCAATCGAGATAGCCGCCAGAGTGTATCGCAATGCCAGAAAGACTCTCGAATTTACAAGACGTGCGCCACTTTCTCCCGTCCCTTTGATTTTGATACACGGGGCTGCAAAACCTTCTCTTACGTTTCGATAGCCTTGCTCCTCGAGTGGCTCCGATAGCTCATGGATGAGGTTTTCTGGGTTCAGATCCATAACGTAGTACCATCCAGGGGTTCCTCCAATTCAGTCGCCTTGCCCATTAAGTGGCTCTGACAGTCCACGCATGAAAATAGTCCTTTACCATCCACAACGCGAAACCATCAAACGGCTCTTCTAAAGAGCTTGGTGGGACGATACGTACCCTCAACCTTGAAGTGCAGCTGCTCCCCTTTTTCAGTCTGGTACCATTCGAACTTCTTGACCGGGTACCAGTCCTTCTTTCGGTAATCGCTCCAGTACCATTGTTTCTTCTTCTCATCCCTCCAAGCTTCGAGCCTAGTGTCAATCTTCTGCTGCGTGGGCTGCACCTGGAGGCGATCGAAATCGGCGGTGAGATCTCTACTAGAGTAGCCTTGCTTACCATATGTGACGCTTGAACCGCTGTAATGAGAGCTATGCGACGTCTGGGCCTGGTGGTTTCCAGATGAGCCTGCGCCGGGCCCGGGTCCTCGAGAAGGGCCACCAGGACCAGCCCCCCCAAATGTGGAGCCATCGTTCGGTTGATTCCAACCAAAGCAATTTTTCTCCTTGTCCGTAGTTGACGTTAATCTACGGCGGCGTTGCGAATCCGGAGATGGGTCGTTTCTCTGCACCATAAGCATCAAGCCAAGCATGCATTCTCTCGTCGAGACAGCGCCTGTCGTCTGGGACGAGCGCTGATTGAAATAGATGCCGTTCGAAATGGCCAGTACCATGGCATTTGAATCATACGTCGAAGGTCTTCGCTCGAGGAAATAGGTGATATCATAGCTGGTGAGGAAACCATATCGTAGATCGAAAGCATCCATGTAGCCTGCTATCTGTGCGATGCTGTGCACCCCTGTTCCCCTTAAAATGTTGCTGGATGGGGCAATGATGTCAGGCCAGTCATCTTGTGTCCAGGGTGTCTTTACTTCGCCAGCGATGACAGTGCTGAAATGCGGGGTTCGCGTATCCCAGATGGCAATGTCCGGTAGCAGATTGACGTTTCGCTGGTTGTGCCAGTCTCCCAGGGTGTACCCAAGCCCGAGGCTGCGAGCGACATCGTTCATCACGTGGCTGACCTGGTGATGGAAGCGGCTCACGACTCCTTGCTCGGTGGCGCAAAGAACGGTCTCTCGATCGCAGAACGCGAGCATGTCAGGTGTGATCCGGTGAATGGGCTGTGCGGTCGGCGACAGGTGTTGATTAGTGTAATGGCGCACTTCCTGCTCAAACGTGGCCCAGTATGTGACCCTAAGTAGATCGCAGAATCAGCTTTCCTGTTTCTGGCAAAACGTGGAGCTAGCTTTGTTTTCCAGGTATAATATGGAGCCAGCATTGTTTAATACGTTATGGGACTTCTCAGACATTGATAAACTTGGATAAAACATCTCCGAGACTTACTTACCTACCAATAAGTTTGGAGGTCAGTGAGGTGGCTCTTCCTGAGGTCTTGCTGGGGGCTTCTTGTAGGCGTGGCAAAGGCGCATAGGTGATGTTCATTGCATTGTAAGGGATGGGTTGGCCAGGCGCCTGGGTGGGAGCTAACGGTTGATATGCCATGACGTAGAGCTATGTGCGTGGCTGGTTGATGGAACTCGTACGAAGAAAATCCTTCAAAAAAGCAGAAGTTTTTATCGATTAAAGAGAACATTCCTGCATCGGAGCTCAGTCTTTATGTATTTAACTTCATGTTCATGCTTTCGCTGCTCAGAAGCCTCCCATGGCGCGCGCGTATAGGACGGCAGTGTGAGTTCCACCTCGTGTCAATGAAAGAGTAGACGATTGGCGAAGAATGACCGTTCGAAGACGAGATCAGGAGGTCGTCGCAGTGATTATAATCCATGCTCCTGGAAAATTGAAACGTTGCCACAGAATGGCTTCGATGTCCTCGAATAACTGGTTGATGAAGGCCCAGGTCATTCTGGCAACGAATAGAGCATTTCTATTCAAGTTTCAAGCAATCCACGCCCCGTTTGAGGTCCGTTGTATAATTCGTCGTGTATAGCGGGATCTATAGCCCTTGACATGTAGAGGAACTAAAGCATAATCGAAAAGAGGCACAGGCTCACAAGTGTTCGCAATTCTGGATCGAAAATGGACGATTCGTTGAGCTTGGCCAGCGCTTAGACAAACCTTGAATGCTAGGCCGTGATGCTGAAATAGAACGCGGCCCAAAGTTCTGAAGTCTCCTGAGAAGACATCAAAGATTAGTCTAATGTCAGATGGAATTTCAGCACAGGGTGAAGCGAATCCGTCCTGTCCTTAATGGCGTTGACATCCGCGCTTACAAGGAATGCGTACTTCTCAGCACGCTAACTTCAGAGGCCTTTGCAAGCCTGACACCTTCATCATCACGTCTCGCAAGACAAAGAACACCGCAGAACTGCTCAACCTCTCTTGAAGGTGTGTGAGACCAGGTTTTACCCTGGCCGACTTCATCTATATTGCCTTGTGGCCCCTCCATGGTATCAATACAACAATTCAACGAACATTGATCGATCCTGGTGTAGGCTGTAAGCATGCGGGTCCACAGAGATAAGATTATTGGGGATACGTTGAACAACAGACTCGTTCAATTTGAAGACGGTTCCAGATGGATTTTGATTCAGAAGCTCTCAGAAAAGGCGTGGGCTGGGTACCTGGATGATGAGGATTGCGAGAAGGACCCATTCGAGGCTCATGCTGTGTATGAGTGCGAGCAAGTAAAAGGGTCAAGGCCCAAGAGCAGAGCTATCATTAAGACAAGGATTGAGTACGAGCAGCCGATATCTGCAAAACCTTCGCACACTGATATCGATTCGATAGAGTACCTCAAGACCTGGATCCCAACGAAACGCCCGCGGACCGCTCGAGATATGCAAGTGGCATGCGACTGAATTCATACACGAGGAATGAAATCGCTCAATTACGGCGAGTGACAGAAGCAGGTTTCAATATGACCCCTAAGCTCCTCGCTGTCTGCGTTGAGCAACAAGACGAAACATTGATGCAGAGAAAAGGGGACAGCGGATCTGCCTTTTCCTGGTGGATGCCAGGAGGCTACGTTGTCTACATACTGATGACAAAACTTCCCGCTATCAGCCTCACATATGAGCTCTTCTGGCAATTCGATTATACGGAGCGGCAGGAAATAAGGCAGAGTTTCCGAAGGGGCTTGAGGTCCGCGTACAACGTACATCGTTCAGTATTCTGGCTGATATCTCGCAGCCAAATCGAGGCCCGAGGTCTCTTCTTTGAGGATCCTAAAATTGATAATCTTATGTGGAACAGGGACACGAAGTTATGGTAAGTGGTATGTAACACCAAAAATTTTTGGGTTTGTCATTGACGGCACAGCTATTTCATCGACTTCGAAGACGTCACGTATGACCCAGATCGCCTTGAGCCATGGATAGATGCGCTGTATGGAGGCTGGGGCCTCAAGCGATCTCGCCGCGATGACCCTCAATGGTAGTAACAAATGTGTGGACGACATTTGTAAAGTCTCATGACCATGACTCACCACGGGCAAAGTCGACTCAAAAACGAACTGCGCAGACTTCAATTAAAGATCACATTCAAATCATCAAACAAAGATGATGTCGAGCATTACGACGTTGACGTTGTGGAAGGGATCACCAAGCGGAAATTTTCAACGATGAAGTGAGGCAATATCATCAACGTCAACACAGCCCTTCCAGTGTCAAACAGTTCAGTCATAGACAATACCTTATCTTCACAAAGGACGTTAGTGCAACCTCATAAGAATCGTCGAAAGGACAGTCCCTGGCCATGGAGTCTACTCTCACGTCAAGGCCCCTTTTCGCTGCGTCTTGTCCAAAACCTCCAGTCGATAACGAGTGAGACGGCTCTTGGAGCAGATTTACCTGCCGAGAGATACGCATTAACGCATATGACTCATCACTTATGGTGGCGTCCTTACTTCGTTTATGTCAATTACATCTCTCATCACACCGACATTTCCACCAATGCTTCCTTGCATTGGTTGATTACAAATTGACCAGCATCACTCTGGATTATCCGGTCGTATTCCAGTATGCGGCTGCACAGGGAGAAAATCATCGGAAATACGTTGAACGATCGCCAGGTGGAGTTCGATAATAGTGCCACTTGCTATCTAATAAAAAGGATCTCTAAGAAGGGCTGGGAGGGCTACCAAAGAGGTAATAAGTCTAATTAAGATGCCTATGAGATATCCTTTTCCACTATATATAAGTGAATAAACGGCACCCTGGGAAGACGGCTATAATAAAGGCGCGAATCGAGTGACAACCAACAGAGCGGAAACTCTACGTTCGAGTCGAAACCTTTTTCCAAGCGCCAGTGTATCGATACAGCCAGGAAAAATAAGGTTGGCCAGCCAATATTCGGATGTGATAGGAAGGTTGTTTCAATGCAGGATATCTATGATAAGATAAATGAAAGAGGTTATGCCACGGAAGGATCACTCTGTTTTAAAGCTTGGTGAGCTCTACTACACCTTAGTGATCGTTACCAGTAAATAGCTGACCTGAATGGAAGCTTACATCCTATTACAGGCGGCAGGAAAGCAGTCAAAGCTGCCAAGTGTTGGGCCAACAATTATCCTCAGTGGATCCCTCCCAAAATTCCAGAGCAAAGAAGGCAGACCAAAAGGCCGGGTGCGTCCAATGTTCTACCATCTTTTAATTTCTCACAGCATCGCGATAAGACCATCGCGTCAAGCGATACCTAAGTGTTGATATTAAACCTCTCCTAGGTACGTCATGTTCGACGGAGTTTTAGACAGTCCATGGTCCGCCGTGGTTGTCGCGGACTACAGCAAACACAAAGAAGATCTCGGCTTTGACGGCGACCAGATGCAGAAGTGTAAGTCCCAGGCGCTCTGGCCGAGCAGGCCTCGGGCGATGTATACTTTTTCATTCCCAAAGGTGCGGATGCGGAGCCCAATAGCGCTGTAAGTAAATTGTACATTGCTTGCGTACATTTCAACGTTGCCCTCTCAGCCCGGATTACATTTCATCGCATCGAGTCCTTAGATGTATCGTCATTGCTTCTGACTCATTGAACCTGCTGAGCATTCTTGGCCGTTCCCCACCTATGCATACGCCGCCCAATTACTCCTGAAACAAGGATTTCTTGCACAAATTCCACAGGCTGACAGTGAGCTATGGTTGTAAAATGGACTGGCTGGGAATTACCTGCTCTGAAACGGAATGACAAAGTAATGAATGTGTGGCGAGTCGATCCCACTGTCCCGAGTAATGACGAGAGGAATCTGATCTGGAAAAAGGTGACAATGACAATGGGCCTGAACCAAGGTGCAAAGCTGATGGCACTCCGAGATCATTCAGAATCTTCAATGGCGTTCCTTCCATTCCCATCGAGATCTTAGGAGTCTTTTCTGGTACAAAACAGTATTGAACCTGCGTTTCACTGGGAAGGGTAGACCTCAGATGCGCTTCCCGTGATATGACAATGCCTTACAAGTTTTCATATCCAGTACAGCAATGTTGATTGGGCATTTTACTCATTTAAGGTGAATCTCGGAAGTGTTCTCTCTGTTATCGAGAATGCTCCAGAAGGGTTGTGAGGTATGGAACAATACTGACTCGGTGTTCTACTTACTTTCCACAGGGGAGTGCGTGTGAGTTGAATGGTCAGTATGCAAAGTGGGAAATATGGATGATAAGACATCTCTCTACACAGCGCTTACGCACCAAACCAAACGCCTCTCTCTGCTTCTTCCATCTCGCTCATTCTTCAACCTTCTTTCATCCTCCTCTGCCCCTGGGAAAGCTTTCCGTCTTCTCCCCGCCTCTTCTACTCTCTCGTTTTCTCTTCGCCTTCTTTTTCTTTTCCCTTCCAATATACTCGCTCCGTCTTGTCGTCTCCGCGCCCTCTCCTCTATTTCTCCCCCCCCCTATTACCTTCCTCTGACTTCTTCACCTCTCCTCGTTACCTATCTTCCTTACCTCATGTCCCGGCCACTCTTCCTTTCCAGTTCTCTTCCATCACTTCTTCGAGTCCTGCCTTTCCCCTACCTCTCTCCCTTCCTAAGGATGCTCTGCTCCCCTTCTCGTTCCGCAAAAGCCGCACCAATAAAGACATACGATGTCATCTCTAGACAACCACTCAAACCCATCCACACACGATCAGCTCACCACCAGCCACACATTCCCAGCTAAAACCTCCCGCCCCCAAGAAATCCTCCATCCCCCAGGAACTCCAACATCCACGCGCCAAAATACCCCCACGGTGCTGCACGTTACTACTCAGCAACCCTCTGCATCTTCCTCGCCCCTGCATCCACTTCCTCCCCCTCAATCAAGAGCCATCATCATCGGCCCCTGTTGTGACCCCTTCCATCCCACTAATCTGGCTTCCCCCATTGTACCCCTACCCTTCCTCCATCCATCCCCACCCCCAAACCCCCCTGCCATCCCCCACGGCCTTCCCAAACCCCACCCAACAGACGAAACCCCCTTCACCACGCGCTCTATCCCCCCCGTGAGTCACTCCAACCGAAAAAAAATATCAACGTTCCTCCGCGTGACCGAGGGGGGGGGGGGTTTGCCAACAAAGCCCCATCCATCCATCCATTTCTTCGAAAATCTTCTTCGTGCCGACCGACCGACCGACCGGCCGGGCCTCCGTACCCCGTCGTCCGTGCTGCCTCCTGCCCTATCCATCTTTCCACACCGGATACGAACGCACGCACGAATGATCGATCGATCCCCCCGTGCAGCCGTCCGTCCGTTCCACCGGGGTGCGCCAGACTAAATCGATGCATTATTGATTGCGTGCGTGCGTGTGGGTGTGCCATTCCTAGCAATGTACTCTACCTAATCTAACTCCCTCCTGCTTCCCCAAACGGCACTGCTCTACCTACCTCGATTCAGCCTCGCTCCCTCCCTCCCCAAGCGGCACTACCTCCCTCCCTCCTCCCCAGCTCTGTAGACCCCCCTTCCGTACTTAGGTACATCCGTACCGTCCCTGCCTCTTCCTCCGCCATCTTACTTGCCTGCCTTGCCATGCTTTGGGCATATCTGTCCCGCTGAGATTAAGCCCCCCGAGACCCCCGGCGCGTCATCATTGTTCGTGCGGTCGGTCGTTCGTTCATTCGTCCGTTCGTCCGTTCGGTCGGTCACACGGCTTGTCCCTCGCGCTCTCTCTGCAGATACGTGGTTAGTGAGTGAGTGAGTGAGTGGGGATGCGGCAGCGGTGACGGTGAGGGTTGGACGGATATTCCGCCTTCCGCCGTTGTAGGCAGGGCAGGCAGGTTACGGGTTGTGGTTGTTCATGGATGGATATAGGGGAGGGAAGCCTGAGAGGCGGGAGAAGGGATCTGTGGATGAGGGAGGTAGGACGTGTTTTCTTGGGGATTGCGGAGTTGGGAACGCTGCGGAGGTGATCCTTCAATGCGCTGGGGGGAGGCTTCTGAATGGAATGGAATGGAATTCGATTGGGAAGCTGTTGCTTGCGTGTGTCTGGCTGGTTTGATGATGTGGAAGGAGGCAGTCGTGGTTGTAGTAGCTCCGCTCCCTCTTCATCGACTTCGACGGCTGTCAATAATTGGTGGAGATGGCAATTGTTGTGGAAGAGCAGGGAGGTTGACAGAGCAGGTACGGCCTTTTTGGAGAGAGAGAAAAAGAAGAAAAACCAAAATCCTACAGATCCGATTTTGTCGTGGGCAGCGTAGTCCCCATGAGTACTTTTTACTGTAAAAATCTTATAGGGAATGCTCAATCAGTTATAATCATAGTAATTGGCACCAGCAAGAACAGGTAAAGATAATAATAAAACTGCTGACTTGTTATCGCCGCCGTCTATCGAGCATTCCATATCCTCAGGCTGCTTCTCGAACCCAAAACCATGAACCGGGGGGGAGGGGGTATATACGTGTCATCTTTCACTCTCAGCACCATACTCTTCCGTCTTTGAACCTATTTGTGTTGTATACCCTACCGACTTCCTCCCTTCCTGCAACACGCCAAACCCTCTCCACCGTCATCTTGCCGCTCAGGAGCGCATGGGTGGGCGCCGACCCCTCATACGCCATCACCACGCTCCGTGCGTTACACCCCCAGCACATCGACCTTCGGAGGGTCCAGCCCTCGCGAGCGCGATACGCTGATCCACCATCCATCCTATCATCCCTGGCTCCTCTTCTGGAACCCGCTAAGTCCCGAGGGTGGATGTTTCCGCTGAGCCTCGAGGTCCATCTCGAGATACCCCCTGGCAGTCGTGTTGCGCGAGAATTGCGGTATTGATTCCGAGCTATGTCTTGAGAATTCCTGTTCACCCTCGTTGGAAGCGGTGGTGGTGGTGGTGGTGGTGGTATTCTCGAAGGATGGTTTGGTGGGGGCGAGTCGGGAGTGATAGCGGCGTGAGGGGAAGAAGGAGAGGGATGAGGAGGTGTGGCGGGAGAAGAGGAGGTAGCTGGATCGGAAGAGGGGGGAGAAAGTGACAAGGCAGGGGCATAGGATGCCAAGGAATTGCTCGGCGGCGGTCCAGTAGGCGACTTTGACGAGGGTGTCTGATCGTCGTGTTAGTTCATGGAGAGGGCGCGGATATGGAAGTATAGGCAAGTGGACTGAGGGAAGGGAGGTCAAAGGTTGGAGAATGGGGCGGGAACTTGACTGGAGGGCACATACAAGTAACGTCTAACTCATCCACACTGTAGAAATAATGCAAGCGGCAGATAGTCGCGATAATCGTCAACGTGCCCAGACAGCATATCGCCGAGACCCCAACCTTATGCCACCTGGTCATCTGCAGCCGCCAGATCATGGTAATTGGCAAGACGAGGAGGATGATGTCTGTGGCGATGTTGAAGCCTGTGGTGCCAATGAAGAGGTTTTTCTGGTCGACACTATGACGGGCTTGGATAGTATGGTCCCATATCGCGTTGATGGGGATGGTGAGGAAGACGTCGGTTAGGGCGATAGCAATGGCGAAGCAGGTGAAGATGCCCACAAAGAACAAGCAGACGACGTGGAACGATTGTTGGGCGAAGATGCGACGGTAGAGGAGGACGAGGGAGATGCGGGAGATGGCGTAGGCAATGGTGTAGAGGATGTTGAAGGAGAATTCAGTCTACAGAGGCCAAACGATTAGCACCTGTACTCTGGAATGGAAAGGGGCAGGCCTCTTGTATCAGTCGGGTGAGAGGGACCGGACATACCTTGCTGTATCGGACTTGCTGATCGTGAGATAGTGAAAAGTAGTGGTGTCCAAACCCGTGGTCAATCATCACAAGAGAGCAAGCCATGCTCGCTGTGGTCAGGATCTATGTACACGAGATTCGGTCAGCCGTCAGTGCTGGAGAACAAGCCCGCCTGGCTGCTCTGCATCACAGCACTTTTTGATGGATATGAACACCGTCTCACCATTGCAGCAATCATCGTATAATCATCGCTCTGCCATTGCATCTTCTGCAATCTCCTACTCCATAACCTCATGATCACGATGATACAACATATGATCGTCCCAGCTACACAAAAAGCGTAGAGCCCGCCACCGTCATACTCATCCTTTCGAGCCAGCTGCGAAGCAACGACTTCGGGAAGCACCGCCGACATGATGATTTCTTGACGTGGGAAAGAAAACCACAAGGTTGATCATCGATCATCCATGAGCTGATTCAATGATAGCAGAATCGCGAAACAACCAGCCATCATCACACGTACGGACCAGGGGAAAAACCGCTCAAAGCACAGCAGCAGCAGCAGCACAGGATCAGATGACAGCATGAAAAGCAAATCCAAAACAAAGAAGCATAAGACTCATTAGACACAAGTATCATTGTACCTATCCACAATCATATGCAATGTACAGGGAGCGGCAATAGCAAGAGCATGAACTTAAACCCAAACAGTCCAGTGACGTTTGAGTTCTGACCGAATAAGGATGCCATGCGTTCTCATCAGCCACATGGCCGGTTGCTCCACCGCGTGGAACACGAAACGATCAGCACGCGTTGGGAGTGAGGAGCGTTGCCGTTTGAGAAAGCTGTACGTAGGAGTATGTACTCGTAGAAATTTGGTAAATTAAGGGGGCGGGTGTTTGACGCGCCTTTGTCGGTGCAGCAATCGGCTGGGTAATATGTTGTACCACTACGTACTGAGTTGTATTCTGGTGCCTTCCTCCAGGGTATTCCAAGTTTCAACGGCGACATTATGAAATGTCGGCCATGTATCATGCATGACAGAATCCGGCAAATTTGCTGATGCCTGACGATTGACGTCCATCACAAAAGAATTTTGGCGCGCCAATGCCCATGTTTCAGATCCTAAACTTCGGGACCGTCAGCCTAGCGCGCAGCGGCGATCGGCTGCTCGGACCAATGGACGGGAGGGGTATTTGAAGCATCGGGGCTAAGGAACAGCCTCGATCTCACTGTGGGGGCATAACAATGACACATGGCTCGGGGGAAGACGTATCCTGTGCTTTCTGTTGTATGGTCCTTCATTATGTTCATTTCTCGTACGTATCTCGGACTGCTCAAGTAAATATTGAAGTTGTGGTGTACCGACGGATGGGTAGCGGGAGCTTCATCAGCGGATTGCTCGGGGTGCAGATCTATCACGCCCTTGTGACTCATAAGCATTTGAAACGGCCGTGAAGCTCATGATCTCACGCGATGCCCGGGCGTGGCTCCACTCTGTGCGTTAAATGGTCGCCCGTCATAGCTCAAATACCAAATTTTCATTCCCGTCGATGCGTGCAAAGTTTTCATACATGAGATAGAAGGGGTGACCCCCCAACCGTACAAACCTACCAACCGTATACGCTAAACCCAATCCGCTCCAGGTATATAAAGTTTTACTTAACTTATATTTAATTTAATATATTATACGTATATATTCTTAAAGAATCCTTTATAATAATTATTATATATATATATCTTTTTTATACTTTATAGTATTAATAAATCGATATAATTATAGATTAAAAAAAGATTTTATAAACCTTATATTTAATATTATTATTAATAAGATTATTTAATATATAATACGCGTTATATATTAGGTAAAGTAAATTAAATTTAGAACGCTATTAATCTTTTAACTTATAAAAGCTTAAATAAAGTTATAACGTATGGCTTTAATAAATTTATCCTTATATATATAAGGGTAAATAAGTAAAATAAGTAAATAAACGTACCTTTTTAATAAAATCTATAATTTTAACCAGGGTCGAACCCGGATTTAATATAATAACGTATAATAGACGGATACGTTAATTATTTAGGTTATCCTTAATAATAATATAATAAGCGGTATTATTATATATAAAATATAATTTATAATATAATAAAAGGGTTAAAGAGGGAGGCCTTTTATCCTATATATAAATATAATTACGTTAACGGTAACGACGTTATAAAAATAAATTTAAATAAATTTAATTTTACCTTAATAATAAATATAATATATATATAGCGATAAAAAGCTTTAATTTAATAAGTTAATTATTATATATAATTTTATAAAAACCGAGATTTATTTTAAAAAGCGTTTAATAAAGTTTTATTCCTAAATCTTATATTTTAATTATATATATCGATATTAAGGTTTTAAATTATTTAAAAATAATTTTAAACTTATCAATAAAATTAAACCTGGTTATTCTATTTACTTATTTCTTTAACTTCTTAATCCTTTAATCCCGACTTAATACCTTATACTCCTTATTTATAGTAGGTTTTTAACGGCCTTTACTTAAGTCTTTTATTATTACCCGTACTTATAGCTTTATTATTAAGTAAACTTATAATATTATTAATATAACCGTAATAAGTAAAGGTAAAATAAAAGTAATAAAAGGAGGAATAAATTATACCTTTTTAAGCGTCCTTTTCTTTAATATTTTTATTTAATAAAGCTTATAAATAAAGACGTTAATATTAATAAATAGGATATCCCTTTTAAAGGTTATAATTAACCGTTTTATATTAACCTTTTATTTATGATTATTAATAATATCCTGGTTTATAACTTAAGCTTTACCCTTAAATATACCTTTTATTCTTTTATTCTTATTCTCTTTATACTTATTTAATATTAATAAATCGTTATTAATAATTTCTTTAATTATAAGAAAAGTTATAGCTTAAATATAAGTATTATTTATTTTTTAAATAGTTAACTTTAAGTTTAACTTATCTTTTATATTACGGAGGAATTCCTAGACTTATAATACGTTTCTTAAAGTTATAATTACCTTAATTATCCTACGTAAATTAAAATAAAAAAGAATTACTTTTAATAACGTTATTGGATAAGATAAAAATAAGTTAATTTATAAATTAATTTATTTATTTATTTCATAATTTCCTTATTAATTTATTTATTAATCCTTTTATTAATTTTCTTACTTAATATATAATAAAGGGAAGAGCTCTTAAAGGATAAGCTTTAAACTAAAGGGTAAAAAGCCTATTTTTCATTATATAGATTTAATAATTTAAGGTATAAAAGTAATATTTCAAGTTAAAAAATATTATTTAATAAAATTAACTTTATTAACTTAATAGTTACCGTTAAACCTAATAATATTAATAATATTCGTTTTATAATTCGTCGTTAACGGAGTAAAAATACTTACGTTTAAAGGTTAAAAGGTATACGTTAAATAAAATAATAAATATAATAATATAATCTTATTCTTAATAATAAATTTAATAACGATAATTAAGATATAAAATATATAACCGTTTATATAAAGTATACGGTAAGTACCTTTAATAATAAGTATTTCTCGATAAAAATAATCTTAAAGTTATTTAAGACCGATTTTATTATTAATTTATCCGTTTTTATTAATAGTAATCGACCCTTTATTATTAAGAGCCTTAAATTAAGCTTTTTACTTAAGCTTTATTTTAAAGATTATTTACGGTTTTAAGATACGTCCGTTTATAAAGATATATTTAATAAGTGAGATTTAATTATAGTTCTTATATTATATTATATATTTACTATTAAATTCGTACTTTAAGATTATTACTTTAAGCTTTATAATAACGTTTATTATAAAGCCTTTCTTATTTATATTATAAATATCCTTATTTTATACGTTAAACTCCGTTTTTAACTTAAAGTATAGCTTAAATTAACCCTAAATAATATTGAAATCCTATATTAAAGCCCTTTTTTTATTAAGTAAAGGACTATATTTTATTTTAAGATTTAAATAATAATATAAATATTTTAAAGTTTAATAAATACCGATAATAATAATAAGGTTCCCTTATTTATAAAGGATATCTTATATTATAAACTTAACTTACTTAATATATATAAATTATCCTTAAACTTAAAGCTTAATAATCTATTTTTTTAAAGCCGCTTTTTATATAAAATAAAGTAATTATTAATCTTAATTTTATTATTTTATAAATATAACCCCGTTAATCCGATTATTTAATATAGTTTAATAAATACTATAACTTTTAATAATCTTTCTTTATAAAATATTACGGGTATATTTATAATATTAATATATAAGTTTAATATACTTAATAAAAGGAAACTTTATAAGCGTTAAATATAACTTTAAATAAATAAGGTCTTTATTTACTTATTTTAGCCAGATTCTTTATTTTAAATATAATATTTTTTAACTTATTATAATAAAAGTATATAATATTAAGCTTCTTATAATAAAAGTATATAAGGATTAAACGTGGCTTTATATTAAAGGGTTAACGGAAGGGTTTATGGAAAGGCTTATCTATCTTTTAAGCTTTTTATTTAAAACGCAATAATTTTAAGTTTATAATAAAAAAAGAATTTAAGGATTATATATAATTTTATATTAAAGGGTTTATAAAGGGGCTTACGGAGGGGGCTGCGGAGGGGCTTACGGAGATACTTATATAAAGGTTTACGGAAAAGCTTATTTATCGCTTAAGTTCTTTATTTAATATATGGTAATTTTGAGCTTATAGCGGAAGGGGAATTTAAGGATTATATATAGCCTTATATTAAAGGGTTTACGGAGGGGCTTACGGAAAGCCTTTACGTTAAAAAGTTTGCTGAAGGGCTTATTTATCTATAAGATTTAAGGTTAATAATAAAGGTAAAAACGAGAGTATTAATAATAATAAGGATGAGATTATTTAAATCCTATTAAATAACCTATAAGTATCGTTAAATAAGTAATAAGGATATAAAAGGTAAGTTAAGACCAAGAATATAAAATTAATCCAAATCGGGTTTAACGTGTACGGTTGGTAGGTTTGTACGGTTGGGGGGTCACCCCTTCTATGAGCTGGCAAACATTCTCTTGGAACGAGGAATGGGTAGATTTGTGAGGAGGAGCTTTCAAGGGCAGATGATTATTGAATCACCAAGGCTCGCAATGGAATGGTTCCAGATTCCGATGTTTAGGTCTCGAGAGCCGCACGTCATAAGACGACCTGTTCTTTGCCTCTAAAATTTTGCGTGAATCGGCCCCTTTTTCGCATGCAGCTGTATGCTTCAATGCGACAGTTCCTCCAACCAGGCAACCAAGCGCTTTTTAATAATGACCTGCTTCCAATTTTAGCAAGGGGCCCGGTAAAGGACAATGAAACGAAAAAGGAGAGAGGCTGAAATGGTCTGGACTCACCCCTACCAGCCGTCCACTCCCCTCCTCCGTCACGCACAAATGCCTTAACCCTAGCTTCCCAAACATCTCCAGAGCATATTCCATCGGTGCCTTGGCACAAATCGTAAGTGGTGTTCTATCCACGAAACTGCTGAGGTCGAATTCATCTTCCCCATCTTCTGGGCTCGAACCCAGCACCCGTACCTGACATGCATCATCCCATACCGCGCCCAACTTGTTCAGGCCAAAATCCAATTCTCCTTCCGCGAGATATCCCTGGAGTATTCCCTCCTGCACAAGCACGAGCCCCGCATCCATTAGCCCGCGCTCCTTGAGCCGCTCAAGCTTCTCACACAGAAGTTTGCGAGATACTTTGTTAGAAGGCGAGACATGTACAGTGATGTCCTGCATGGTCTTGCTCGGTGGAATCAGCTCCTCCACGAGCTTCTGCTCCTTCTGCACGAGTTTCATGGCGTGATCGAGATCCAGAAACGGGTGACCCAGCACAGACTGCGCAAGGTCGTATACGCCACTCGCCTCCAAAGCGTCAGCGACCCATTTAGCGACCAAGATGGCTATCATGTGCGGAACAATGTACTCGAGCTCGCCCGTTAGCTCGAACATGATGACAGCAAGGGAGATGGTCATGCGGGAAACGCCTGCGAGGAAAGCCGCTGCGCCGGCCATGGCGAAGATACCAGGGGAGATGGAGGGAATCAATTGGCCAACCAGCCGGCCGCAGAAGGCGCCAGCGTCGAGGGCGGGGATGATGATGCCGGAGGGGACTTTGCAGCCGAAGGTGATGATGGTGAGGATCAGCTTGGAAAGCATGCCGTAGACGAGCCAGCCAATGTACTTAGGTCGGGCGTCAGAGGATGCCTCTTGTCGGCAGAGCCAGGAGATGGAGGTGTGGCCGTCATGGCAGGTTTGGAGCAGGTTACGAATGATCTTGTCGCCTGGCTCACGGGTCATCGGGTTGGGGTACTGTAAGAGACCAGTGACGAGGACGACAAGGAGCACTTCAAAGACCGGATGATTCTTGATGATGCTGTATTGGCGGAATGATTTCGACCAGAGGAAGTTGGCTTTGCAGAAGATACCGCCCCATAGACCGCCAGCAATACCGAGAAGAATGAAGACGAGGTAGTGTATGGGCGAGTAGGAGGTACCATAGTCAGTCTCGAAAAGGACCAATTTGCCGGTGCCTGTGGGATTGAGGATTTTGAGAATAGCTGCGGCCCACAAAGAGCAGAAGAAAGCTCGCCAGAGGACTTTACGAGGGAAGTAAGTGCTGATTTCTTCGTAGCTGAACAGCACGCCACCGATTGGGGCGCCGAATGCCACAGATAAGCCGGAGGAACAGCCAGCACTCAAGAGCTCTCTCATCTTCCGGCCATTTTCTCGGTATTTGGGAAAGCATTTGCCAACAAGGTAGGCGACACAAGTCGATATATGAACGAACGGTCCTTCCTTTCCCAAACACATACCAGTGGCAACCGCAAAAACCGCCCCGACAGCTTTCACAACCAAGACCTTGAAATCCAGGAAGTGAGGGATCACGAAACCGGACAAAATAGTCTTGATTTCAGGGATCCCCGACCCAGCGGCCAAATACAGGCTCTTGCCTGTAACGCCCTGATCGCTCCCATGCCCCTGTTGTGCCCCTTCATCACCATGACCCGGCGCTGTAGCAGGCAAATTTGATCTTGTAAGCATCGTCAAGGAAGAGCTGACAACTCCAAAGAGCAATGCCCAACCGACATATATGCCAAACTTCCTATACCAGCCATCCGCCCACATGTGCCATTCCTCGCAATCCACACTCAATTGTGCATTGATACTTAGGGGGGAGCGATCAGTGCAGCATGTCTCCCGATTCGAGAACGGATTCGAGGTGCAGTATCCCAGCTTCCAATCGCTGACCGTCTCTTCTGCCACATCGACGAGGAAAGCCACACAAGCTGTGAGAATGCCAATGAGGGCCGCGGCAATCCATCCTGAGCATGTTTCGAAGACGGCAGCGATGCCGCAACGGATGCCCTTTCGAGAATGTATGAGGCGGTAGCGGTAGGAGTCCTTGACCTAGAGGATGTCAGTCACTAATCTCCCTATGACAGCTGATTAGGCGCGTCTCACCAGATCATGGAGCCAGTCTATCGTGGTATAATCATTGTACGGTAATCTCTCTCCCACGGCAGCGGAGGCCAGAGCCTGTTCCTCCTTACTGACGTAGGAGGCGATGATGGATGAAGCTTCATCCTCGTGCTGAACTGCATTCAATCGTCTATCATTGGCCAAGCCATGGGGGAGCAGCTTGGTCCGCTCGTTGGCATGCTCGACATCGGGCGACATGCCTCGTCGTCTCTAACAGGACGAAGGATGCAGAGGAAGGAAGAGGCATCTAGGATCACTCGACAGCGATCTGAGGCCACAAGGATGTCGCACATTAGCTCCATCTTGCCGTCAATAGCAATGGCCATTTTCAGGTTTCCGTGGAATAACGCTGGGAAGCTCTGGGGGGTAAATTGCGGCTTGCTGATTCGCCCTGATAAGCATGTAGGGAGATCATTGATAACAGCACGCCAATATGGTGGGATGCTACGCTATCCCTGTTACGATAATTGGGATACTTCCAGCGTTGAAGCAGCAAACGTAGGCATGTGCCCTGCATATGCGATTGTTTGACAGGTCAGGCTAGCAAAACTTGCATGGTATTGTAAAAGCATCGGAGCTTAGGCTGGTGAAATGGAGATTGAAGTTGCGAAAACATGTTGAAACGTAGCCAGGTAATTGCGAGCTAAATTTCTGGTTCTTCCTCCTAAGGCAATGGTGAAGAGTCAGAGTGTATTGCATGTCTCATTGTCACCGGTAAGGCAGTCACCAGTCTTTAAATATATCTATCATATCAATGTGCTCCTCTGAGAAACCTCCCCATTCCAACGCCAGCGCTGTCTTTTGTCATAATCATACAGATCTCTTCAACGCCCACGCTTGAACGCTAATGGCAGTATCTGATTCGTGAACAAGAAGGACCAAAAAGTCATAAGTCATGCCCGCTAGACCTCCATGCTCCAGCGTTGTCCATTCTGGATGGTCCTAGTCGGTATGGGGAAGTGCCACTCGTTGTTGGCCTCACTCTTCGGCTCAAGACCATCTGCTCCCAGCTTAAGGAAGCTGCCACTCTCTTCTCTTGGAGTCGGGGGCGGCAGCATCACGAGACTTGCGTCGTTGAAGGATGAGAAGTAGCTCCCGTTCTCTTTACTACCATTATCGGAGGTATGGGTTGGATGGGTCGGATGGGTCGGAAGCATCTGCAACGTCAGAAGCGATGAGGCACTATTGGCTGATACCATTACCGGACGATTCTGTGAGATGTCCTGCTTGCTCAACTGCGACAAAGGCAGGTTATTGGAGGCTGATGGTATAGTTGACAACGGCGGTCGTGGTGAAGCTAGCGGCAGATCTGCAAGCGCTGTCGAGGTTGTTGGCGGAGTGTGTATGGTGGCTCGTTGAGATGTTGGAGGAGGAGGAAGGGGCAGAAAGTGGCTGGTCGAGCCTGGGTCTCCATCGGCTCTTTGGCCCGTGGTAGAAGCTGACATCGACGCCGCAGAGGTCATGCTATGATTAGAGCCCATCCTACCGATCGTTGCCGAGGACATGGCTGGAGGTGGACCCTCACCCCGAGCCATTTTCTCTTCCATCAACTTTTCTCCAACTTTGCGGCCTAGGTTCTCGCCTCCACCTCTTCGTGAGCTGCCCCTGCTCTGTAGGCTACTGGCGCCACCACTCAGCCCGCTGTCGCTCCGACTCCTGTTGCATCTTTCTTTGCCTTCCATGATCTTGGCCTTTGGAGGAGGTTGTAGCATCCATTGAGTCTCCTTTCTCGAGATAGGGGCTGTGCTCACAACAGGAGGATGCAAGTCGTTGACCTCGGGATTGCGAGCGTAGTAGTAAGCGCCCCCTCCGGACGCGGTGCGGGAAAGGTCGCCTGTTGATGAAGCAGCCTCTTCAAGCCCCCAGAGGATCTCATCTTCCCGTTGGTACCTCCGTCGATTCCAAGTGGCCTCGCTATTTTGGCTCAAGTTTTGAGATAGGGCAGAGGCACCAGTCGTGGTATCCATGCTATTTGTGCCAGTCCCTGGGCTGCTTGTTGCCCCCGCAGACTCTAGCTCTCTATCTTCCAGCGGCTTCAACCTCAATCTTTTCCTCTTCTTGGCCTGCTCCTTGGTCAAACGTTTTGGGGGTGGTCCTGGGCCCAGGTTGATCTCTTCATTCCAGCCAGGATTGGTGCCCGAAGGAAGAGGATGTCGAAATGTTCCAGCCATCTCCCTCTCGGCTTTCGCACGCTTGGCGTCTTTCCGCATTTTCCGTTGTTCTCTGACTTTGGTACATGGTGCGCAAGATACGTAGTAGAAGACGGCGGACTGGGTACCACGCCAGAACCACGACTCGGTGAGGAAAGTCATGGATGACAAAGATATCGAAGGGTACAGCGATGATAGCTTGGTGAAGCTGTGTCTTGGAGGGTCTGCTAGACTTCTATCCTCACCAAGATCCGGAAAAGATCTGGAGTTGCTGCCATTAGCAAGATTAAATGAATTTGCCTTTGTGGCTTGATGATCAATTGAGTTCGAGGTGCGCCAGGCACTTTGTTCTCCAAACAATAGAATCTTTGTGTCGAGGGTTCCAGATACCCAAAGCTATCCAAAGGCTCTGTAATTCTTCTTGACCGTCTTTCTCAAAGTGCTTGCGCCGGTAGTCAGTCGCAACTGCTAAGGATATGGGGTTTCGTGATCCAGTCTTTGAGGTCGGACACCCATATACTCAAGTGGGCGCTCTGTAGCTTTGTACGGTAGCTTTGTACGGAATAGATAGTAGAGTCTTGCAGGAATGTGCACGGATGTCAGTCAGACGCTTGCTATGTAAGAAGTGTTGATGCCGCTGTCAAAGACTCGAAGGAGGTGGTGTCCCCCCACAATTCGCAATTGGGAAATGGGAAATTGGCAGGGGTCCTTTTCTGTCTGGACTTTCTGCGGAGGGTTTGATGACGCCGCCTTGGCTTGGCCCCAAGTCCAAAAACGAACGGTCCCTGTTGTATGGTCCCTGTTATCCGGTCCCCTGCTTCTCTTGAACGGTTTACCCAGTATTATCATATGATAGTAGACCGTAAGCGTGAGTTGATATGCTCGATGACAAAAAGGACACCTGAGAAGAACTGAAAGGGGATGTGGATGTGGATGTGCAGAGCTAAAGGCCTTTCGCCGGGCGCGTCTCACCAATGTGAAACCATCAGCAACCGGTTTGGGTACCCGCCTCATTATTTACTAAGGTAGAGCAGAGTCGCAACGCGCAAGAAGAGCGAGGTGTCGAATCGGAATGCTCCAACAGGTCATCATAACTTCATCCAAGATTTCAACAAACTATGCTAGTCAATCACAGAAGTAAGTAATCGTAAGCGGAGAGAAGCATTCAATCAATGTTGGCGCATTTTGGGGTCGCTAATTACATTTGTTTTAATTGGATCCTGAATCTGAAAAGAATCGAAAGAAATTGTTTTTGCCAGCGCGAATCCCATTTGCTCCATCCCCTGCCTCCCTCCCGTCTCACGTTGCACACCCTTCTCAGAGGCCATTCCTTACAGCACGGCAGCGAGGAAAGCTCCAAGCATCCCATACTCTGCAGCAGGCATAAGCCCAATAGCATCTCCTTTGAACGCGCTCGCCGTGGCTTTGCCAGAAGCCATCGATGAAGTCCCACTTGGCATTTCAGCGCCTGACGCACCGGCAGCCGGACCGGACGTTGCAGCCGCCGCCATATCTTCTGGTGGCGCACTGCCAGCGCTGCCCGTGGGAGGTATGTACCACGAATTGGACATGGCAGGGATCGAGCTACTGGGCGGCGGCGAGATGCCGTTCCCCTTGTAGTAACTGCTGAAAGCGTTTGGCACCTGCGCCGCGTTTGTCGCGAGGGTGATGACCCCACTCCCACTCTGGCCACGTTTCAATTCATCTTGGGCGGTCCCGGTCGGGACGAACGTCGAGGGTTTGTTTGTGATGACAGCCGTTGACAGTCCGGCCGGGATGGTCACGAGAGAGGGGAGGCTTGTTGCCGCGGCGGGTTCGCTCGTTACCAGAGCTGTTGACGGGCTAGTAGCTGCGGAGGTCAGCCCGGCCATTGGGAAGTTCTCGACTGGTGGATCGGCAGCCTCATCTGATGGCTTACGTTTTGGGAGACTGCTGACACCAGCTGGGATCGTTGCGAGAGGTGCTGTTCAATTGAGTGTCAGTTCAAGGCAATAAGTAGGTCTTGAGGACCTACGTTGACCAGTGACATGACCATCCGTATCCGTTTCTGTGAGATACTGGGCTTCTGGGTTATCCTAATACGAAAGTCCGGGGGTCAGTGAGTGAGACGCCTTTGATTAACTCGGGAGTCTTGAGATTCTGCATGAATTGTCGAGGTTTTCAAGTTGATGACCCATTGCGTGGACGCCTTTTGCTTTCATACTCACAGCTGATGATGATGCTGCGTACGCAGTGACCACAATGGTAGCAAAGTTGAGAAGAAGGTGGCTATGCATCGTGAGATCGATCGGATTTCAAATAATGAATGTGAAGGAATAAACGGTCCAACGAGACACGGTACCAACTACTTCCTTAACTTTGTGCAATGACAGGTATCTACTTGATATATTGCATTTCCAGCCACTCAAGGGGCGAACGCGTTGACATGCTTTCAATCGCTCAGATAACGCGTCCTTTTTGGTATCGTGTGCGATTGGCGTTGCCAGGAATTCGCTGGTTGACAATGCCATTGTCCCCCTTCACCCTACCCTTGCATATCCATTCCAGACACAGCCGCTAAAATCCTTTCGAGTATGAGAACCAGACGCGAAAGTGCGACAGCATAAAAGAGTCTTCATTATCACGATCAATCTTGTTCGACATGATGAGGGAGCTGTTTCGAGTTAGAATCCATCACCGTCAACCTGAATGCAAAGACTGACCTTGCGTGTTTCTGCAGGTGGACCAACTTCTAGGAGAAAAGTGGTGTATTATGCACATTGACTTGCGTGACTATATCAGTCCTGTCGCGCGTTGCTTCAGTGTCTTCTCAGGATTTCCCGTTTCATCCAACAGCTCATAGGCCTCCTGATGGTCATGAGCATGGGCAACATCACGTGCAGTCATCTTCCTATTGTCCTTCATTTTTGAATATGCCACTGGATCCATGTGTCCGTGCAAAAGGGACTTGATCGCAGCCAGATCGCCTTGTTGCGATGCTAAATGCAGAGGAGTTCTCCCTTCTTTATCTTGCCATGCCACAAGGACTGCGGGCTTGAGGCTGAAAGTTTCAAGCAAGTATTCAATAATCTTGGAAGAACCATTGTTGGCAGCGTAGTGCAGCGGCAGCCATCCCATCGAGTCTTCGTGGGTCATGATACTGTCCCAGTCTTTAGGAGAGGTCTTATGCCAATATTGTAAGACTTTCCAAAAGTGCGACTTTTGGCATTCATGATGTATTTTGGTCATGCCGTGTTCATCTTCATCCACAGATCCCTTTCTCAAAGCTGGTGATGACCTCGAGGATTCCAAGGCCTCAACAGCTGACCAGATCTTCTTGCTTGAGCCCAAATCCGGTGGCTGGGAACCTTGGGACAGGCCGCGTGCCCGTGCATTTGCCGCCAACGATGGCGAGCTATGTATGGTTTTTCGGACAAGGCGACGCCACTTTAGTCCCCGCATTGCTTTGGCGGTGCGAATCCACATGACTATTTCAGATGGGTCTTTCAGATCTACCTCTGGCAGGTCCAAAGGGTGGCCATCCCAGCCGGTCCTGAGAAGACATTTGACACGAGGCTTGTTGCCTCGCTCATAGGCTCGCCGAAGCGGATTATGTTCCCTTTTGCCATGATGGTGGCTCGGCTGCTGCACTATTGCTCGTGTTTCGGTCTCCACTTCCTCAATGGTGCTATTGGGATGCAAAAGCCCGTAAAGGTCTAGATAGACCTCCCAAGATAAATATCTGTGGCTTGCCTCCTCGATCATCATCGCTTCCACTATCGTAAGCATCGATGTCAGGTTTGAGCTACCATCATCCCTAAGTAGCTGACATGTCCAATCTTGGACCACCTTCATGTTGTTGAAGAAGGAATCATCATGACCTTGTCCTCCTGGGGTGCTTTTCGGGTGATGGTGGTTTTTGATCCGCTGCTCTCGGAAACGTGAAAGCTGTTGGTGTTTCCAGCCGTACACGGCTATCGTAAGCAACTCGATTGTGATGCAACCTAGAGACCAGACATCAAAGGCTCGACCATGCCGCTTTTCAGCCTTCTGGCCCAAGTCGTCTCTATACTCAGGGGGTTGATACGTATAAGTCCCGAGCGTGCCTTCAGTATCGGATACTTGAGCCGATCGTAGCAGATGCGTTCGACCAAAGTCAGCAAGCTTCCAAATCTGGCCAAATAGGAGGATGTTTGAAGGCTTGATATCATGATGTGATGATATAAAACCTTCAATCTCCCTATGGACAAACACCACAGCACGAGAGATGGACAATATTGAGTGATGAATGTATTCCTTTAGCTGCCCTTGGTTCTGGTCTCTCCAATCCTCTGGAGTTCTGGGAGAGTAGAGCCACTGCTTCAGGTTCATTCGTGCATTGGGGAACAGAAGGTTGAGATAAGTCGCCTCGCTCTCTGATTCTGGAACTGGTGCAGTCCATGAGGCTATCAGAGGTACAATGTGATCATGTTTCCTTGCTTGAAGCGTCTGCACCTCCCTCATCACCGTTTCGCGCTTGTATGCAGGTTCTACTCTGATTGTCTTGAGAGCAAGAAGCTGACGCTGGTTGCGTTGTCAGCTTCTACATATCTGAAGGAAGGCAGATCCTACCGATGAGTATCCCGGTAGATGCCCGTCTGCCATCCGTACCTCAAACACATGGCCAAAGGCTCCGTTGCCCTTGGGCCGGTGGGCTTCATACTTCAATGGAGGGATAAATTCCACAGGAAAGGTCCTGTGCTCTGCCGGCACAAGTGTAGCAGGTACCTCCCACTGCCGGTAATAAAGGCTCTTCCTGTCTTGGAGGCTGCCAATCTCAGGTATGTCTGATTCTTGGAGGAAAGGAAGGTCCTTGTCGCCACATCCCTTTAAGAGGTATTTCTGGACGTCCCATCCACGATCGAGTAATACAAGGATTGCAAAGAGCCTCGGTGCCTTCAACAAGATCTCGTGCCAATCCTCAGGGTCCATTTCGGAGCCATTGTCGCGAAAGTAGTCTTCAAGATTCTTTGCGTTGATGATGCGATAGACGGCCTCGAGTGGTATAAAATCCTCCTCTTTCGCCCTCTCGAGTTCGAGCTTGAGATTCATGGTCGACATTCAGGTCGGAGGTCATAGAATGGACTCGGGCAAGTGGGGGGCCTCTTATGATATATATCTGACAGACAAGGCTGGAGCCCGCGTCGTAAGATCAGGCTGTAGATCGTGCGATGCTGTGGATCCATTTGCGCAAACACTGCGTTTCGCAGCTCTGCACTATTATGGAGCAGCTCTGACCAAGGGCGCAATTGGATACATCAGAACTGACGTACAATCCGGTGTTGCATTGAACACTGTGGTTTGGCCGCCACTTCCCAGCTCCCTTTCCCTTGGACCTTAGAGAGCCTGAGATCTTTTCAATCCCAGTATTGCATTTTCAGGCAAAAACACTGACGTGTAAGCTGATGGTCGGGCGCCGCCAGCCCCGGTCATGCCCTGTTTTGGTGGAACATTGATAAGGCTCAATTTTGCGATCTGATGACACCTAAGGCTATTGAATTGTGATGCACAGCCTAAATGCGATTCTACACTTGACCCTCTCTTTGAGCTTTAAAGCGTGATACCTGGGGAGCCTACAATGTCATCTTCTTGGAGTCAACATCCTCGAGTATGGCCAGTCACATTATCTCACGAACTTAATGAGCAGTGTGTGAAAAATAAGCCCAACCTATATGATTTGAGACTACAGCTGGAAGAAATGAGGAGATCCACATCAACACGTATGTGCTTTCTTGTTCTGGGTCCCAGGAACCCCGATCAACAGTAATACTTGTAAAGTCGGCCTTAGAGCCTCTTTCTAATATCTGAGTCGGGTCTCAGATACGGTTTGAAATTTTCAACATCTTCCAGCTGGGTAAGCCTCCGAGTCAGTCTCTGCAAAGACGGAAACAGAGTGTCATTCGTTACATCGTATTGTGGGCTATCTTCACTGCTCCCTGGTAGGCCTTTCACAACGCCCGACCTCCATCGCCCTAGAGGAATGCTGCAGTCAGGAACATTGCACTTTGGTACTGTGTTCACTGTTCTACTTACCTGACCTATAGTAGTATACACGGTCGCCTATGCTATATTTCTCCATTTCCACCGAATCAGAAGGTGGCTTTGGTCGAGGCGACATTCTCGCAATACTGGAATGGTACGTAGATGTTGTCAAGTGCAGCAGTGAGACAAACAGATGGACATAGCCCGGTGGCGAAGCGGCTTTCACCAATCGATGAGATTAGTCAGGTAAGGCTGTCCCTGCATGTCGCTGCCCAGCTGGCAAACGTTGAGCAATGCCTCGCGTTCGCCTTCTCTGAGGGAAAACGCTGAAGCTCGAGAAAGCATAAGAACACATTCTCACCTATTTCTACAAGTGATGATGCCTCGTTTTCGCTTTCATCTTGTTTCACTCCGCTTCAAGAGGGGGAATGGATCCTGTATCTGCTACGGCAAATATTATAGCAATTGTGGGAATTGCATGCAAATCATGCCAAGCTCTCCACGGCTTCTTTCGTGGCATATCCGAGGCGTCAGATGATATAAAGCAATACTGTGCAACGTTACGATCCTTGAAATCTACATTACAATGTATGAAATCTTTGATCACAGACCCAACTATTGGGCAACACCTTTTACGGAACGTTGGGACGAGCTTAGAAGAATGCTCCATCGAGTTACAGAGCGTGGATGAAAAATGTCGGAAGGCTCAGAAAGCAATGCAGCAAGGAAAGGTGCGGAACAGCGTTACTCGCTTAGGCTGGTATCTATCAGGCGAACACAGCCTGGACAAGTTCTTTGCACGCCTGCAAAGATGGTACACAGTGTTTTCTCTAGAGTTGAGCACCCTCCAAATGTATGGGCTCTAATTCTATTGAACACGACTCTATCACTCTTCATGACTGACTGACTCTCGAAGACAGATGCTAGTCTGGAACAGATCAGACATCCTTTCGCTGAAAGCAACAAACCAACTGCCTGCACGCACATGCTTGACTAGAGCTCCAATGACAGCTAGATCCTCGCTAAACAGGGAAAGCTCAATGGCGGAAGAAATTCTGTGTGAAGATGCACCCGGTTCTGTAGCCATGGTGGCCGAGAGAGCTTGTCCCCCTTTGCAGGCGCCAATCCACACTGCGGAGGCCCCTGTGATGTATCGCTCGGCCGTGACGCAGCAAATTGATACTGGCAATGCATCGGGAGTCAGTTGTTCGGGCAGGAATCAATTCCCATCTCCAGACCTGCTGAATCTAAGAAGCCATGGGATATATACCTTCCATATCTGGCTTGGATCCTTGTGCTGGACTTTTCGTCCTGCAGTGACGAAAAGCCAACAAATTAATCAAAAGGATAGTAAAGCGCAAGCTCATTGCAGTGGCCTTGGCTTGAAGCTTACCGCGCGACTTCTGAGGATCTACGTCCAGACAGTGATGGTGCAGATATGTTACCAAAAACACTTAGGTACTTCTTCATTGCACTGTTCTGTAGCATTTGCGAATGTGATACCCAAAAATTCTCGTGTCATGGACATTGTAAGGGTGGGTGATCCAGAAAACCTAGGGAAGCTATTTGAGACTGGAGAGGCAAGCTATAGTGATACCGCACCCGATGGTACGAGCTTATTACATGTAAGTCTATCCGTGCATGAGTGCATTGAATCGTTAAGCTGAAATGCTTAGATCGCTGCAAGTGAGGGTCACCTAGATGTGTTGAGATATCTGATTGCCTGTGGCGCAGATCCGGAGGTAATGGATGACGATGGGGAGTAAGTGGCAATCTTCGCCCAGAAGAGTGTGACACTAACAATCAGTAGCACGCCGCTTCATTTGTCCGTCGCTCGATCTGATGATTATAATGTCACCAGGACGCTCATGGAAAGCGGAGCAGACATTAACATTCGCAATGCCGAAGGCAAAACACCACTTCACACGTTCTTCAGAGAAGGGAATAGGACTCTCTTCGCCGGCTGCAAGAACACCTTAGAGTTCGATATTCAGGATAACCAAGGACTAGTGTTGCTTCATTATATCGCCTGGTCGAGCAAGTCCAAAGTCACGGATATCCAGCAGCTTATAAGCGGAGACGTTTCACGTGCTTTTACCAAGGACAACGATGGCAGATCTTTGCTCTTTTTCGCCGCAGAAAGAGGGAATCTAGAAATCCTGGAGTACCTTCTGAGCCTTCCAAAGCGACCGGAGCTCACTGATATAGACAGCCTTGGCATGTCACTGATGCACTATGCTGTCCGGAGTAAACGTGTACAGGCAATCAATCTTCTGTATGATAAAGGGTGTCCCGTTCGTATTATTGACCACAATCGGCAGACGGCCCTTCACCATAGCGTGAAAAGGGGCAATTTGGAAGCCGTCAAGCGATTACTACTATTGGACGGTCATGATGTTTTGGCGTACCAGGACAGTCATGGCCGAACTCCCCTTGATCTTGCTCGGCGTTCCAATGGTGCAGCTATCATAGCTTACGTCGAAGCAATTTCGCCTTGCCTCGCTCCAACAGCAAGCGGCTCGCGTCCCTCGAAGTGTCTTTTAGACGCAGAAGGGTCGCTGCCACCACCAACTCTCGGGTCACGTTGGGGTCTCCAGATCGTAGCGCAACTCCGGTTTTGGCAGCTCTTGAGTTGTCTCGCCATATTTATTCTCCTCTTCATTGGATACGAGAAATCTCCGTTACCGAAGAGCCTTGCCCATCATTCAGTCGAAATGTGATGACCTCGGAAACTTTCAGCCAATCGCTTTTTGGGGATAATAGAGGGTGCAAGAATATATATCTAGATTTGCTTTAAATATCATCAGGACCGCGTCGTTATCTGGACTTGAGCTCTGTATTTCCTTCCTATCAGGGCTGTCTGAAAGTTTATAGTATTGACCTAGTGTAGCTACATCTGACACCAAGAGTGAATCCTCCTATGGACTCAAACAAGGGTGAAAATCTGATTGGCGATTGCCCGGGACGGCATGCCACTAGGACTACTTGCCGTTAGGGCAACCTTGTCCCCTGGTAATGGCGCAGGCCACATTGAACTCATCTGGTTGTCCACTATGTATATCTCTCCGGTCCTATGTGTGGGTTTCTACCCATCATGAAGTCGCTTCTTTCGTATGTGTACCTATTACAATTCCATCGCATTACTAGCCTGATGAGTTCCATGAACGAACTCATGATAAGCAAGATAGCAGAGCGTAGCGATGTGACATCATGGGTAGAGTATGCTATTAACGAAAACCTGATCATACAAAGGCGAACATCAAACGGCTACCCAGCCGTTGTGTAATTTTCGAGAATTAGTCAAAGTTAGCGCGATGTATTGTTACAGGTATCTCGGGCAGAATCCGACGAGGAGCCTGACTTCTTAGACATTGTACCAATTTCATGCGTGAAGAAACAAGATATTCAGGTCATGACTCGTGCGATTGAATTTCTGACTGAATAATCATCACGACATATGTTCAGCAACATAAGTTTTAAGTAAAACAGACAAATGCGCAAAATGAGCCGAAGCACACCAAGAGGCTCTGAGAGATATGAGGTAAGCAAGATCAGTCCATCAATGGACGTCAAGACCAATTCAGTACAGGATGCTGTCAGACTGCTCAACAGTCGACGCAGGCAAAATCGGCCACAAGCATTCAGATCAATAGAAGAAGGAGCAAATGGAATGCCAGAAGCTCCCACCTTCAGAGGAATCCCAAGTCTATTCAATATGAAAGTTTGGCTCCAATGTCTGGGTTATTCTGTATAGCACCCAGCCCAACTCAGGGTGCATTGGCAGCTGACACAGGCAGGATAGAGAACTTGATAATCTGAACGTAATTCACGTGGCTGGTACTAAAGGCAAGGGCAGTACATGTGCGTTCACCAGATCATTCCTTGAGGCACGTGGTAAGAGAACTGGCTTTCCGGGGAAAGTTGGTCTCTACACCTCACCTCACCTCAAAGTCGTCCGGGAGAGAATTCAGATCAACTCCGAGCTAGTCCCAAAGGATCTTTTCGCGAAGTACGTCTTTGAGGTGTGGAACAAACTTGAGTCCGAAGATCTCCCCAAACCTCGGTATTTGCAGCTGTTGCTCCTTGTGGCTATTCACACTTTCACTAGAGAGAAAGTAGATGTTGCGGTTTGTGAAACACATAACGGTGGTGAGTATGACGCTACGAATGTCTTTCCGCACCCTGTCGCCACAGGCATTGCAACTATTGGCATGGATCACGTGCTTCAACTTGGACCAGGCATCGACAATATCTCGTGGCACAAATCAGGTATTTTCAAGCCAGGAAGTTCCGCCTTTTCGGTGAGCCAGGAGGACCAAGCTGCTGCGATTTTGCGACGTCGTGCAAGTGATAAGAATGTGTCCCTCCAATTCGTCGACGAGAACACGGTGAATAACAGCGATGTGCTTGCTATGAAAACTGCTGTGCAAAGGCGAAATGCTTCATTGGCACAGCAGCTTGCGAACGCCTTCCTTTTGAAAACAGAGCCAAATTTACGGGCCCCACTGACACCAGAGGAGATCAGACAAGGCGTCCAGAATTTTACTTGGATTGGTCGCTTTCAACAGATTGTCCAGGGAGATCATTCATGGTTCTTAGATGGAGCGCACAATGAGCTTAGTGTGCCCTATACGGTGCAATGGTTTGCAAATGTTATACATGATTTGAGGTACGGAACGCGAAGTCAATATGGAATGCGCAAGCTGATCTGCGAATAAAGGCCGACAGGGTCCATTCCCAAAGTGCTTATTTTCAGTCATATCTCCGAACGCGATGGAGCGGCGATCCTAAGGGTGATTGCTCAGACACTCCAAGACCACGAAATCCCCATCGATCATCTCATTATCAGTACTTATGAGGAGCGCATAGGTGGTCCTAAGGAAGGTGAGCCGTACTTCCTCATGTGCGCGTACAGAAGTCTTCCACTAATTGCACCTTAGATGGCGATTCTGAAAAGCATGGCCAAGCATTCCCCGAAGAAGTGCAACAGCAATACATTCATGCTTGGAGAGAATATCAACCCGATGCTCAGATAACAGTCGAGCCGACTGTGGAAGGCGCTTTGAACCTGGCTCGAAGAGCTGATCGCGGAGAAGGCATGCAGACACTTATTACAGGGAGTCTATATCTTGTTGGCAGCGCTCTCCGACTCCTCGAGCCTTCTTCGTGATTTTGCCTAAGTTCCGGTCGGCGTGTACAACACAGGTACATTGCGCGTGGCCTTCCTCAGGGGCATGGTTGTCTATCTTCTAGCCCCCATGATTCGATTTTGGACGGATAAATGATCGATAGATTCCAACCGAAATCTGGCGCAAAAATGCTAGAGACACAAAGATTGCGGGTTGATGGCTGGTTGGCTTGACTGTACTTGTTCTCTGCTCAGTCTGTGATGGATCTAGATCCCGCTTCGCCAGGTATTATTGTCGATTATGGTTATCTGAATAGTATTGGCTTGAGTGTTGTGCATGGGCCTTGCTGACCCCCGTTCCTTTTTCTGGAGGGTTCGGGATTGGCCAAACGTGACAGCCCGGCCTCATGCTGGAAACAGCGAATCACATCAAAGCTCGTTCGGGGCCCCTCATAATGAAGTCACAACGCATTAGGGGTGGTGGGGGCTTCCTTAGATTTTCGGCTCCGCTTGAGCTCTATGCGCTTATCTTCAACCTCCAAACCTGTAGTCTTATGAAGCATTCTCATGGAGCAGTCTCAAAAGTTTGGGATCACCGTCTTACATCCGAAGGAGAACAGTGTAATCGGAGCCAGAGACGAACGTGAGATCATCTTCGAGTACGCTCTCCTAATCAACATGATGTGCATTTGAACAGCTAAACTGACCGATCAGCCTGGTGGCCGTTCATGGCCTGGCAGGAGATCCTTTCACGACATGGACACACGTTAAAGGCCAGCCTATGTGGCTGCAAGACCTTTTACCACACGTTATGCCCGACGTCAGGATCATGACATACGGTTACAATGCATCATTCCTCAATTATACCGCAAAACAAGATATTCGTTCTATCGCTGCCAAGTTGCTAACAGAGCTTGCCGATTTGAGGACGGGGGAGAGGGTCAGTGGATTAAAATCTGTTCTGCTACTTGCCTATCATGTTCTCGCGTTTTGACTGACGGTTCTTTAGCAAGTGCGGCGACCAATAGTTCTAGTTTGCCATAGCTTGGGCGGTATAGTTGCGAAAAGGGTGATTCCTACTTTTGGTCAAAAGATGCAGTGCTGAATTGTGTTTCAAGGCCCTCTTATTAGAGCCTTCAATCGAGCATGCAAGAGTGCAAGACTCGGTATATGGAATCATATTCTTGGGTGAGTCAACGTTGAATATTGTTTGCTCGCAAATGGCCGAAGTCAGAAACAGTACAGAGATGCATTATGTTAGGGCGCTACGAGCACATTCTTTTGAATGCCAGGGGCCAGCGCGTTGTGGATTGGCTATGAGTCTGGACCCTGACATTGACCTCACTAGTATCACTGACCCTTACTTGGTACTTTAGCCACACCCCATAGCGGTAGCAGTCTGGCAGCGTATGGCAGCGCGCTTGCCTCCATCACCAAATACTGCTCTCCACTCAGTCCCCCACAAGCTCTTTTGGAGGCACTCCGTAAAGACTCTCAGGTGCTGCTAGAACTTACCGCCGATTTCGTGGCCAAGGCTTCACACCTACAGATTGTGTCTTTCTACGAGATGAAGATGACAAGGGTAGGCCTTATGCATAAAATGGTACGTCTAGCTGTCTTACCGTCGAGAACCCGAATCAGTGACTGACAGGTGATCATATTTCAGATTGTCAAGGAGCCTTCGGCTGTACTGATGCTTCCCAACGAAGTTCGCATCGGTCAGAACTCGGACCATCGTGGAATTGCCCGGTTTGGCTCGCTCCAAGATCGCAACTTTCGACCTCTGCTCAAGAGGCTGGAAGTTTTCAGGGACGACATTATGAAGAAGTTGAAGTCAGTCATGTGCACGTCTCCGGAACAGAAGGCCATTCCAGGTGAGAGCAGAGGCGGTCGACATGCATCTGTGGATGGCTGAATGCTATTGAAACTTCAGAATCTACCCAAACTTATGAAGCGCCCACACTTCCGTGCACCACTTTCCAGGGCCGCAAGGATGTCCTAGAAGAAATGGACTACTACTTTGACCGCGATGCGTCGCAGACTCTTGGTCAACGGAGCTTCGCGCTGTGCGGCTTTGGTAAGTTCGGCCTAATCGCTAATAAACGGCATTATCTTGAGCTTATCACTCGTGTATCTAGGAGGTATAGGCAAGACGCAGGTAGCGCTGAAGTACGCTGATACATTTCGATACCGCTACCCAGGAGGAATCTTCTCGATATCAGCCAGGTCTGAGTCAACAATTATGGCCGACCTGGCGCGAATCTGTGACAACTTGCAATTGAGAGACGGATCAAGTCTTTCAAGCAAATTTTACAGGTGGCTTTCGAGTAGAGAAAACATCAATTATTTACTGATGTTTGATAATGCAGACGACCTGGAAGCTGTACCAATAGCAAGCTACATTCCTAAGACGAATTGGGGCGACCTTATATTTACCAGCCGCGATCAAGGGATTCTTGGTACGCTGGCAAAGACAGGGACACTACTTGATCGATTCTCTCCAGACGAGGCTATCTCAGTCTTACTGCAGAAGGCCGATGTGCTCAGTCCGTCACCAGAAGATGTGGTGCACGCGCAAGACATAGTAGAACAATTCGGCTACCTCCCCCTAGCCATCGATCAGGCCGGGGCTTACATCAGAGCACGACACAAAGGTCTCTCTGCCTTCAAAAAGCTGTGTAGTTTGCGCCAAGCCGAGATCTTAAAATATAAGCCTCGCCTGGCGGCATATGACCAAACAGTATTCACGACTTGGGAAATGAACTTTGAACAGATTGCAAGGAACTCCGAAGACGCACGCAGGCTTACGCTCCTGTTCTGCTACTTAGATGCAGCGAACATCGCAGAAGCCATGCTAGATCGCGGCTGTTCACCCCAGAAACGCTGGAGCCATGATGGAGAAATTGTGGAGATAGCTCCCTCTACGTCTGGGATCGATACCGACTTGATCTCAACAATCAAGGATGAGTTGAGGTTTGATGATGCCATCGAGATGCTCAAATCTTTCTCTTTGATATATGTCAATGAAGATGAGCATACTGGTTTACGCAAATTCTCCATCCACCCATTGGTCCAATATTGCGCCTCACAACGCGTTGCGGTTGATGTCCAAAATTATTGGAGAAAGCAAGCTATTGCGTTAATATGCCATGCTTTTCCCAGTGATGAAGTTCTGGAACCTTTGTGAGTAGTACCATAACCCTCTCCCATTCGAAGACTGAATCTTTCCAGTTATTTCCTTACCGGAATCGCTCAGATGCCTCATGCCCGACGTATATTCACCGAATCGAGACTCCTGACGGAAAACAATTCAGCTTCCCTGACAAGACGTAGGGACATGGTGACCTTATATCACAGTGCATCTCGGTTTGCTACCACGACCTGGAAACTCGAAGCTATCAAGCAAGCCAATGAGCTCTTGCAAGATCTTAGCGATCCATATCTATGTATGCTAGTTGCGAGCCGCGAGAGCTCCATACTGCGCTTGAAAGGAGAAACCGCGAAGTCCGAAGAAGCACTCGAGAATTCCCTGAGTCATCGGAGACTTGACAAGGGTCAAGACTCCATCTCCAACAATCCCAGGTGCAATGCTCAAGCAGGAAGACTTCTGCAATCACGGGCTGAAAATCTGATAACTGTTGACGAGTTGGGGCAAGCTGAGCTTTATCTACTCGAATGGAAGCCGGTCAACGAACAATCAACCTCTTCGATGGAGAAGATGGTCCAAGTCAGTATCAATCTCACTCTTGGTCGCCTCTCCAAGATTCAGGGCCACTTCGAAAAGGCACTTGCGCAATTCGAATCTACCTTGAGCCTTGTTGTGGCGGAAGACATAGATGTAGGCGGTTGGAGACGTGTATTGCTCTCCAACATTGGCGAAGTGTACTGCGAGATCAGCAGACCCGTCGATGCCCAGTCCATACTCTTACCTGAGCTCCACTGCATGGCGCTCACGGGGAGCCAGAATACGAGCAGTGGCTTACGCTTGCAACTGGTCCTCGCCGAAAGCTACCTCCGCAATGGTTCATATGAGCTGAGCGAAGAGGTCGCTCACACGGTATGCAGTATCCTCGAACGCTCAAAGGAACTTTCTGTAATCACCAGACGATTTCACCTGCGCGCACGAACGATATTGGCACGACTTGCGCACACGCGAGGGCATTGGAAGGATGCTCAGGAGAGTTGGCAGGAAAGCCTGAAGATTTGTGCCCGACTGGAAGATTCACCAGGCCCAGGATGTGCAATCGTGGAACTTGGCATCGCCTATGCGCTTCTCAAGCAGGGACATTCTCACGAAAGCGCGCAATTGGAGATCAAGGCCAGGCTGCATTTGAAGGGGGAGGGAGCTCGACGGTACCACCTGGTGGGATTCGATTCTTATTGGCGAGATACTATCACTGCAGAATTTCCTCGACACGTGGGTGTCGAACGATTGGACCCACTGGGCAAGTATTAGTGATCTCACTAATGAATAAAATCGAATCTCTCATGTGCAAAATCATCTTTGATTGGTGGTACGACAACATCAGACTCTGCGTTCCCTCTCTTCAACATTCTGGTAGGGTCGGTTGGGTGAAGCCGTCATCATGGTAGGAAAGCTTAGACATCCGGTGTATATACCTGGAAGTAATGTAAGCAAAGAATGAGTTTGCGGCCTCGCAAGGTGTCGAGGGACTCACAAGCAGCAGAGTAAGCGTAATTGTTCGCGTTGTTCTACTGCGCCATACGGCTCAAGATGATGATATCCCGTAATTTTCACCGGAATAGATTTTAGGAAAACGCTCATACACGTATGACTCCGAACCGATTCTGAACAGCATATCATAAAACCTTGACAGCTCGCGAATTCGATATAATTACATGTTGTGCTGAGTTTCTGGCCATATTCACTGTCAGACAACCCACGATCTTCTCGGAAAATTCTCTCATTTGGAAGGAGGCAGGGCATGATAGTATATCCCCAATTGAAGTGAAGGAGAACTGATTTGATACCTGGGGAGTAGTCTTTCAAAGCTCTCGGAAATTCTGAAACATCCTCCTTAAGGGAGTAAGTACCTCCTTGAACACACGGTCTGCGAAAATCTCTGGGTGAAAGACTGGTAGATTGGCTGCTAAGTCTCCACTCTTCTAGACGTCGCGAAAAAATCGGGAAAGGGATCTTGGGTAGAGTCCTGGAGTGGTGTTCCAAGGGCTACTGAAAGCTGACCTGTGATGAACTTGCTCATTTTAGGGAGTAAATCTCACAGTGCTGAGCCTTGCTGGGCGTCACAAGCTGTGAATATGCATGGTCCACTGCTATAAACGGGTTTTCCAAAGAGACTGGCGTTCTGACCGGCAACTTCCTGATAAGAATGGAGAGTTGGCGATCCAAGATTGTGATGTCATGGCGACAAGCAATAGAATTTATATTTTGATGGGATACAAGCTTCAAGCAGCAGAAGTGAGAAAACATTCCTAATAGAGACGATAGCAATGATGGGTTTCGAGAATGCTTCGCAATGTATTTCGGTATAATATTTCCTTGAGGGAATTGTGGGAGAGATCTCTGCATTTACAAAAGATACCGCAATCCGGAATCACTCATATGATGGGCTCTAATAGCATACAGCAAAGTCTTACTTGTGAATCTAGCTGTGCTAATTTCGGTGTTCTATACCGTGTGGCCTTTTGACCGCACTGGTAACCGTAACACCTAGTTTACTAGGATAAAAACTGCGTCCACAAACCTCCGCTGTTCCATCACCGGGGAGCGAGCATCACCGGTTACCCTGTCCAGAATGTGACAATCTGTTCGTTGATGAAACGGCCCTCATTATGCCCAGACGTAGCACAGATATTGTTGTCTCAGTGACAAATTCTCTCTTATAATGGCTATGACCGGTAGCATCAGGCGAGAAAACATTGATTTGTGCAAGTTGTCATGTCAGCAGTGCTAGCATTGCTGAGCCAGCGAGAACTAAAGCAAAGGTCCCCAATTCGGTGATGGATTTTGCTTATCAAAGTCAAGTGTGAATGGAAGCAGTTACAAGCTGGAACGATGGCGTGATTACTGTTGAAACACATCAATGACATTGAGTTGAATCAAAGCCTGGGAGGGCGAAATCAGTCTTGAGTGGGGCCCACCGCGTTTTGCAAATCCCCCTAAAGCATTATTTGCCCAAGGAAAATCATTACGTGCTATGAGTTTGTGCAAGAGTCATCGTATGTTGTCAGATTAATACCCCTTCATGCTTTTTTCTTGTCGGGTCCGGATTTTTTGCGATCGATTTCATGAAATTTTTGTCAAAATCACATTTCAGTTGCGCATTGAACAACCACGCTTTTGGATTAAGTTAAAGTAGATAGACTGTATCTTTATATTATAAAGAATTAATGATCTAAGTTTTAAATCGGATTTCGTAGATTTAGGTAGGTAACTGGTGGTAGAGTAACTTAAGTAAATGTGTGTTTTTAAACCCCGGAACTCAAATTTCTTGGTGGGGTAACGGGGTAATTACGGGGCCGGATTGACCTAGAACTTAAGTGAAATTCCAAGCAAAGAAAATCCCCCCTTATAACTCAACCATAATAGCTCTATATTAATTAGAATTAACATTAAAGCTTCTATAAGCTATAAAAATTATATATAAGTATTTTAAGTAAGTCTTAAAGCGTAATTATTGAGTACGTAGCTAAATAGTGATTTCAAGAAAAAGTTCATGAAATCGATCGCAAAAAATTCGGACCCGACAAGAAAAAAGCATGAAGGGGTACCAAAAATACGCGGCGTGAACGGCGCTAGAATTACATGTCTTATGCTTCGGCACTTACCCCCACAACAATCTCCACGTTCGGGCTTGGATCTTGCAAAAGGGACACACAACGTGCCCATCTAGTTTAGCTCTGCAATACCATGTCATGAACGGCATGTTCTATTGCGGGCTCCCTAACCACAATGCATCGGGATAGAGCCAGATGCCACTAAACTCCATAGTCGGCGTCCTTGCCGATGTGGGCAGCTACTGGAAAACGGCAAGTATCTCCCACCGCCTCAATCATCTGGCTGATATCTGTAGAAAGCCTACAATTGGTGGCAGCGGAAAAAACCCTTGAATACTCTCCTCGATACTCTCGCCAATGCCCAGACATACGAAGAGTGGGAGGGTGCGGCCTTCCAGCTAGACGAGCTTCTACATACAGATCTCTGGCGCCAGAATGCCTCCAGCAAATACTACGACTTTCGACTGATACATGAAAGACGCAAAGCCATCATTAATGCGCGAGATGAGGAGGATATTCTCGGCTTGGTGAACCTGTTGAGATCCGGCCTGGTCAGGAACCTGGGCAACATTACAACCCCGAAACTGTTCAATCGAGCGTATGCAGGGACAAAGCTGTTGATCGAAGAATACATCACTCAGGTCGCCCTTGCTGTCGAGTATGTGACTGCCTTACCCACAACACGGGATTCGCAGAGCGGTTGGACCAGCCAGGCCAAACTTGATCTACTGCACGATACAAGGCAAGCATTTGGTCGTTCAACCCTGGTGCTTCAAGGAGGTGCTATTTTCGGACTTTGTCATATTGGAGTCGTCAAGGGGCTGCATCTCAGAGGCCTCCTGCCGCGCATCATTGTTGGAACGGCGACGGGAGCGTTGATTGCAGCACTCGTTGGCATACATACCGAGGATGAGCTCCTGGACTTCCTGAATGGCGATGGCATCGATCTGACGGCTTTTGCCCACACATCTTCATCAAGAGGCGAGAACAGAACACAAGACTTGATTGCAGCACATCGCGCTGGCACCCTACAAACCCTCCTCCGCCGCGCCATCCGCTACATCCGCGAAGGCCACCTCCTGGACATCAATATCCTCGAAGAATGTGTCCGTGCTAACGTGGGCGATCTCACCTTCGAAGAAGCCTATGCCCGTACAAAGCGCGTCCTCAATATCACCGTCCCCACCTCCGGCCGTGGTGGCGTGCCCAATCTCCTCAATTACCTCACCGCCCCGAACGTCCTCATCTGGTCCGCCGCGCTCGCCTCCAACACGACTTCCCATGCCCTCTACCAGCCCATGACCCTCCTCTGCAAAGACGAGACTGGCCGGATAACGCCCTGGTCGTCCTCGCACGCTCAATCCCTGACCTTCCAACCGCAGCACCATATCCCCACCACCCACAATCTCAACGAGCGAGACTCCCCGTTGTCCCGTGTCGCTGAATTGTTCAATGTGAACCACTTCATCGTCTCCCAAGCGCGGCCCTACATTGCCCCTTTCCTCCGATCCGACCTCCAGCACCCGAGCTCGCCCCGCCAAGCCAGACGTACAGGGATCACCCTCCCCTTACTCCGACTCGCCACGCAAGAAGTGCACCATCGCCTCAGCCAGCTCGATGCCCTCGGTCTCTTACCCGTCACGATGCGCAGACTCCTTCTCGACGATGCCGTGCCCGGTGCGAGCTTGACCCTCGTGCCCGACCTTCAACCCACCGATTTCCTGAGGCTGCTGGAGACACCCACGCGGGAGGGGTTGGAGTACTGGATCAGTCAGGGGGAGAGGAGCGTGTGGCCGAATGTGGGTCTGCTGCGGGTGCGGTGCGCGATCGAGGTGGAGCTGGATCGGTGCTATCAGCTGGTGAGGAGACGGAAGCCCTTGGATGCGATGGGTGGGGGCCCAGAAAACGTGGGTGGGCCTCTGGAGATTGCGGTCAAGGCGAGGGATGATGGCGGGGTTGGGGACAGCGGTAACGGGGCGAGGAAGAGGGCAAGGGCTAGTAGCGTCGGGCAGGCGTAGGGTAATGGTGTTTTTCTCTTGGTTTTGTGATACCCCCCCTCAAGTATACGGTTATGCAGGGCTTGTTTCGACGCCAAAGTCTCACTTGCACAGGCTGCAATTGCACATCTTTATGACCTCGTTGATGGTGTTGTTTCTACTTTGAGGCTTCCAATTCTCGATGGAACATTGTGTTCCCTTGTGTAGAAGAACATTGTTGTTTAGCGGACACACTACGCCGTCTGTTTGGCTGAACACGGGCAAGGTGAATACTCTTCGTATCATATTTCATGTTTCATTCTGCATTTTTCTCGGAAGAGCACTACTCGCTAAGTACGACATCATTGTCGCCAACACCCGGACGCAGAGGGCTGGACATGCGGATGCTTTCAGAACGCACATGCTGCCACGATATTTTCCCACCCCGGATCAATAATCCCCTGACCAGGCACCCTCAATCCACAGCCAATCCCTTAAAGCCAACCTTGCGCTTCCCCCTGGGACCCCTCCCGCGAATCGTCCAGCTCGCCCGCCTGCTCCTCCACCTTTCCTTCAGACGCCCCCATCCCTTTCCCCTCGCCCAACACCACCCCACCAACCCACCAAGCCGCCGCCCTCACGATCCTCACCACCGTCTCAATCTCCTCCTCCCGCGAAGGCGCATAAATCATGATGAACCCAGCCGGCAAATACCGTTTCCCATGAATATCCCTCCCCGCAATCGGATGCATCTGCCCCCAACCCGACGCGATCACTAGCGCGGCATCGACAGGATGCAGCGTCGCATGCATGGAGGAGTCGATATCATGCAGATGTGCGATCTCGCCTGTGTTCTTGCAGGTCGGGTTGAGGTGGTTGTAGGACGGGTGCCGGGAGGGTTCCGAGGGGGAGAGGAAGAAGGCGAGCCCGTGCTTTTCGAAACAGGACATCCCCTTCGTGAGCAGGGAGGGGTGGCCGTCGACTTCGGAGAGCAAGGCGGAGCGGAGTTTTTGGTGGAGTGGGGGCCGCATCGTTGGGTCACTTGCCGGTGGGGGACGATCCCTGCGACGCGTGGGCGCGGGCTGGAGCGTTGGGGGAGGGTGTGCAGGTAGGCCGTGGAGGGGTAAAGGGCCTCGGCCAGGGAGGGTGGTTGGAAGCAGTCTTTGATGGCGAAGAGGCGGAAGTAGGAGATGCGTAGGTAGTTGGGGAAGGTACTGGGGACGCCGCCTTGGCCGAGGGAGAGGAATTCGTTGTAGCCTTTGAGGACGGAGCGGAAGAGTCGGGCAAGGAAGAGGAGGCAGAGGGTTGAGCAGAAGGCGAAGCTGAGACTTGATGGTTTTATGGTCAGGACATCCAGCAAGATGTTCGAAGGCTGGTCTGCAGTCACAGCCATGTCGGGCCACTGCTAAGGTGTAAAATTCGAGGTACGCAAGTCTGTCACTGGCCTGTCGACGGGTCTTGTAAGCCAAGTGGAGGGAGCTCGGCTACCGTATGAAGCTTGAGGGGCCCTTCAAGCTGGTGCAAGCTGAGGATCTCCTTGTGTATGCTCGAAGAAAACAGATACAAAGTGATTCAAATTATTTCCTGGTGTTGCCGTACTCACCAACCATCCTTGGTCCAAAGACAGGAGAAAAGCGTCCCGCCAAACTAACAGGATTTAGCTTTAGCGGTATTATCGTAAGCTGTGGGATGAGAAAAGAAAAGACGGAAGGTGAAAGAACTTACGAGTAATATTCGCTTGCATCGACGGGGATCCAAGGCACGTGAGATGTTGACGGGCAGCTTCAAGTAGGACATGAGAATTGGCGAATCATAGTCCACCCTGGAGCCGGCCGACGTCGCTGTGGTTCCCGTTCCATCGCTGAAAGCTTGTGTGTCTGAGTCCACACCATATTGCCCCGCAAATGGCCAGGCATGGCTGAGATAGTGGGATGCCAGAAATGATGCAGATCAGACAAAGAAGACATGAGAACTGACGTCAGGTGATGGGTATTCTGACAATTGCCGTTGCAAAGCATGCAGGTCTCACTCACCAAACCCTACCTTTCATGTTCCTTTGAGTTTACACAAGCTGCAGGCGTCGGCTGATCGTTCGGTGGATTGCTTTTGAACCCTCAGAGGACAGTGGTGATATCAGTAAGATACGAAAGTATATATCACCGTAATACTAAGCCGAATTGATCGTTCGCTCCACGAAAAGGTGAGGGTGATTGCGATGAGTATCAAAATCCTGCGTCATTGGTGTGAGGTCTGGACGCAATTATTGTGGCTGGCTAATGATCACTTCTTCCTTTGAATGTGCTAGGCGGCAATGAAAGGCTAGCGTCACGCATCACATCCAGTCCAATCGAGCCGAGCATGTCCAAAGTAGGGCCGTGGTAGTATCGCTATCAAGCAAGGAGCCCAGGTCCAATGACATACTATTGCACGTTGCATTCGACGGTGGACATTCTGTCGCAAGCATTTGATGAGTCCACCAAACCCTGCAAACTTCATCAAGAGAGAGGCCACCTGGGATCGTGGGGGGCGTCGTGTATATACGACGTTCAGGAGAATGGAGTGATGCTACCATTTTGGCTTCGTAAAAAGCATTCATGGCAGTGAGTGATGTTCACGGACCCATGTCCGAGTGGTGAGGGGCTGAATTGGCCAATGAGATGACGAGGGTCCGCAGGGCGGGGCTAGAACTAGGCTCCAAATGGAAGTAAACAAAGCAAAACAATTATATGCACCACGAGATGATTGCTATTGCGATAGCGAGGTACCATGAGCATGCCTTCTAAATCGCAGCTGTTCTCAGAAACTTAGTTGCTTCAGATCGAGGAGCTCCAATTGAAGGCACAGCCACGAAATCATGGGAAGCTTCAATCAGCCCGAGACGGAGCACGATAAAGACTACGATCTGGAAAAGTACGACTATGAGGATGAGGACTACGAAGAAGAACAAGACTCAAAAGACTATAATGATGCTAACTATTCCAATTCCTCACGCTCGACCTCCGGCTCCCATCAACCCATGCTCCCCCAATCCGCCCCACCTAGACGAAAAAACACGACAGAACACTACCGCCCGCCCAACAGACGCACCGTCCAATATCTCTGCCTCGCCGTCTTCACTACTCTGATACTATTCATCCTCTTCCTCGTGCGCGCAAGCTATGTATCACAGAAACAGCTCGAGATGGGACCAGTGGAGAAAACCACACCCACGCGACCGCCCCCGTGGGAAGATTTTCCATTCCTGACCAGGTATTTTGGTGGGGTGAGGAATCTGGTGCGGAAGGTCGATAACATACCGGAATTTCCGAGCGATGAGCCAATCATACCCATCAGTGCATCCAATGCGACAAACGAGAAGAGGGGGATGGGGGAGGTGCCGGAGAGCAGACCTTTTGATCCTTACCCGGACTATTCCTCCCCTGAGTATCGGAGTCAGTATGCGCCAACAGAGGAGTGCTTTTTGGACGCCGACGGGAAAGTGAGAATTCCGCCGGTCCATTATTATGAAGGCGTGCCCCAAGGCATGCCAGACCCAGTGATGGGAGCTCACAACGTTTTCGGGCTGCGAGATGACATATGTTTTGACAGGTATGCGAGATTAGGGCCGTATGGCTATGGGTATAGCATCAAACGAGGAGGCTCGGGTGCGGGAATGACGGGTGAGAGGGAAGGGGCTGATCTTTTGTGGACATCGCAAGGCAGCACTGCTGAGGTCGACTTTCGTGAGGTGCGGTGGGCTGAAGCGCAAGGTGCATGTTTGGAGAAGAACAAGCCGCGATTCGGATCCATCAAGTCGGAAAGTAATGATCGCAAGCATCTTTTTACTCGGAGGAAGGACAGTTCAAGACCGGAAGTAGCGAGCTTTTCGCCCATCCAAAAGAGAGACAACACAACGGTCCTCGGTGCTACTGCAAATGCTGAAGCCGTAGAACCCCAAGCAAATTTTACGTCGCTGCCAAGGACCGCAATTGTTATACGGACTTGGTGGGATCACAAATACAGCACCGAAGATATCATATACCTACGCTCATTGATCGCAGAGCTCTCCCTTCTATCTGGTGCTGAATATACCATTCACTTTCTGATCCATGTCAAAGATGACAAAGTACCAATCTGGGCAGACAAGCAAATCTATGATCGTGTGCTCGAGAACTCATTGCCAGCAGAGTTCCGTGGCATGGGATCTTTGTGGAGCGAGAGACAAATGGGGCTCATATATGGTGGCCTCGAGGAGAGCTTCTTCCGGGAGCTTCCAGTTCATGGTGTATACCGGGGCCTCTATATGGCCCTGCAGTACTGGTCGAACCAACATCCCGAGTTTGAGTACGTCTGGAACTGGGAAATGGACGCACGGTATACCGGCCAATGGTACCATCTGTTCGATCGCGTGCGACAATGGACCAAGGGTCAGCCCCGCAAAGGCCTTTGGGAGCGCAATGGTCGCTTTTACATACCTTCTGTCCATGGTAGCTGGGAAGACTTTAAGCAAATGGTGCGCGTCCAGTCCGAAATGGGCACAAACAGCCCCAACAACATGTGGTCGGGCCTCAAGACTGGTGTCGGAGACATACCTGGGTCTCCGCAGGCAAAAAGTGACAAGCCAGTATGGGGCCCAGAAGGCCCGAAAGACATGCTCGGCGCCCAAGATGATCCCGTGCCGCCAGTTGCATCACCAGAGAAAGATCACTATGAGTGGGGTGTTGGCGAAGAAGCCGATCTGATCTCCTTCAGTCCCCTTTTCGACCCTGACGGAACCACTTGGTTTTATGTTGAGGATCTTTCGGGATACAATACCACAGAGCAGCTTCCACCCAGGCGGGCAGCCATCGGCACCTCTTCACGCCTCTCTAGACGCTTGTTGCAAACCATGCATCGGGAGATGATCCTCTCGCGGCATCACATGTTCTCAGAGATGTGGCCGGCGTCAATCGCTTTGCATCATGGATACAAGGCCGTCTATGCACCTCACCCGGTCTATGTTGACCGCAGATGGCCGACAGCTTACCTCGCCGGCGTCATGAATGGGGGCAGGAACGGTGCTTCCGGTGGTGCAAGGACAAGTGTGTATGGTGGTCGTGAACACAATTTCCAGGGGCAAACTTGGTTCTATGATGCAGGTTTCTCACCAAATCTTTGGAGGAGATGGCTCGGGTACAAAGTCGACAACGATGGAGGCGAGCAAGAAGAGATTGCAGGCGAGGGGAGAATGTGCTTACCTGCAATGTTGCTACATCCGGTCAAAGGGGTTGATATGATTGTAGAGGGTGCAAAGACGATGGCAGAAGAAAACAAACTGGAGGGAACGGCGAAAGGCGTGGCGGCAGATGCAGAGTCAGACGCTGACGCTGAACTTGACTGGGAGAGGGACGAGTAATGTTCGATGCAGTGTATATATAGCATTGGACAACCGCTAATGGTGTTTTCGAGCGGCGGCGCGAACGGGAGTTTTCGTGATATACATCCTTTTGACGATACATTGAACTGAGTCTATAACTGATGATACGCCCATTTGAACCTTGCATTTACCTTGTCAAGCTTGTTTTCTGGTTTTCAGTAGGTGACTGAATGTAATATACTGGTGGATGGTCGCCCACCTCCAATCTCAGCCCTATCAAATATAATTCTCGCTCTAGACGTCACCTCGCACACTCACACTATTGGTTGCTACCACCAAGGAACGGCACCTGAGATGCAGTCCAAAAAGCGCAAAGCTGTCACTCGTGACTCTCCTGAGGCCGATGAAGTAGCATTGAGCGACGGCGGCGCTGACGACTTTGGGGAAGCCCTTGTGAATGGCTTTGGATCACACAGTGAAGAGGAGGAGGATGAAGATGACGAAGAGAATAGTGGAGACGACTCTGCAGACGGAAGTGACGGACAAGTGCTGAGTGGATCTGACGAAGAGCTGAACAGTGACGAGATTCCATCAGAAGACGAGAAAGCCATTTCCGATCAAGCGCTCGAAGAAGATGAAGGTTCCGAGTCTGAGTCTGGGGGCAATGAGGCCTTTGGGCGACCCACACGACAATACAGTGTCGTCAAAGATGCCAATGGCAATGATAGATACGTGTATAACGATATCGATACTGGCTATGCGTCTGACGACAGTGACGCTCCTGTCACCACCAACACAGTGGGTAATATCGACGTCGAGAAATTCTATGGCGCATACCCTCACATTGGGTACGATATCAACGGCAAAAAGATTGCTCGACCGGCCAAGGGCGAGGCCCTGGATGCGCTGCTAGACAGCATCGACATTCCCAAAGGATGGACCGGCCTGACAGACCCGGCGACAGGGAAGCCCCTCGAAATCAGTCAGGAGGAGCTGGAGGTCCTGAGGAGGATCCAGATGAATGAAGTGCCAGAGGAGGGTTATGATCCGTATCCTGCAACTGTGGAATACTTTACGGGCAAGACGGAGCAAATGCCCCTCAGTGCTGCACCAGAACCGAAAAGGAGATTTGTGCCTTCAAAGCATGAAGCGAAACGGGTCATGAAGATTGTGCGTGCCATCCGCGAAGGGAGGATCATGCCCTATAAGCCGCCATCAGAGGGAGACGAAGAGGATACGAGTGTGAAGCGGTATGATATATGGGCCAAGGAGGCGCCGAGAGCAGATCATCCCATGAACATCCCCGCACCAAAGCTACCGCCGCCAGGTTATGAAGAAAGCTATCATCCGCCGCCAGAGTATCTGCCGGACCAGAACGAGAAGAAAGCTTGGGAAGACGCAGATGTTGAAGACAGGGACAAGGACTTCCTGCCCATCAACCATGATTCACTGCGGAAGGTTCCTGGCTATGAAAGATTCGTCAAGGAGAAATTCGAAAGATGCCTTGACCTATACCTCGCGCCCCGGGTACGCCGAAGCAAGCTCAATATCGACCCGGAGTCCTTGCTACCCAAGTTACCAAACCCTGAAGACCTTCGCCCTTTCCCTACCACGACCGCCACCATCTTCCGGGGTCATGAGGGACGAGTTCGGAGTCTCGCCGTGAGCCCCTCAGGCACCTGGCTAGCGAGCGGTGGTGACGACGGAACACTCCGTATCTGGGAACTCATCACCGGCCGGCAGATCTGGTCCGTCAAGCTCAGCAAGGATGAAGCCGTCAACGTCGTCCGCTGGCGTCCCGGGGCTGATGCAATCATCCTCTCCGCCGCAGCCGGGGAACAGCTCTACCTAATCGTCCCCCCAATCTCCGACCCCGAGATCGAAGCCCAAAGCCGCGCTATCATCGACGCAGGGTTCGGCTACGCCGCCACCAAGGCTTCCAATGGCTCCATCACCACCACCAAACCCACAAAAGACCCTCCAATCCCCTGGACCCGCCCCACCACCACCCTCCGTCTCCTCGAGGCCGGCGTCCTCGCCACTTTCTCCCTCCGCCGCACAATCAAGTCCCTTTCGTGGCACCGCCGCGGCGATTACCTTGCCACCGTGTCCCCCGCTGCGCAATCCTCTGCCGTGGCTATCCACACCCTCTCCAAGCACCTGACCCAATACCCCTTCCGGCGCCTCAAGGGCGGCCTCCCGCAATCCGCGCATTTCCACCCCACCAAGCCCATCTTCTTCGTCGCCACCCAACGCACGATCCGGAGTTACGATCTGGCCAAGCAGGAACTCCTCAAGGTCATCCAGCCGGGCAGTCGGTGGATCAGCGGGTTCGACGTTCACCCGGCCGGCGGCGACAACCTCATCGTGGGCGGGTACGACCGACGCCTGCTCTGGCACGATCTCGAGCTATCGACGCGGCCCTACAAGACGCTGCGGTACCACACCAAGGCCATCCGCAGCGTGAGGTTCCACCCGTCGAGCGGGCAGGTGCCGCTCTTCGTGGACGCCAGCGATGATGGGGTGTTGCAGGTCTTTCACGGCAAGGTGGTGGATGACGCGATGGAGAACGCGACGATCGTGCCGTTGAAGCTGTTGCGCGGGCATGCCGTCAAGGCCGGGTTGGGCGTCTTGGACGTGGATTGGCACCCCCGGGAACCGTGGTGTGTGAGTGCGGGGGCGGATGGGACGTGTAGGCTTTGGATGTGAGGGGTCGGTCCGTGGGTGGTTGCGGTATTGAGGGTCGGTAGGCGGGAGCGGTGTTGGGGGTTCCCGGTGGAATGGACATCTGGGGTTGGATGAGTAAAGCATCTACGGTGGTTTGAGAGATGCAAATGGACACACTACAGTAAAGCCAAGTCGTAAGGGATCAGTGGAGCTGGTGAGGGGATCAGGGGACGAAAGCGGCTTTGGTTGATCTAGACCAGGAGCATTGCAAGAGGTCTATATGGGAAAGCCATGATGGGCGTTCTACACGGCCAAAGGCAGATCTTACCATATGGCTTGCTTGAATCGGTGGCTCTTCTGTGTGGGGTGTAGAAAAGTGGCAAAGATGGTTGGTCCATTGATTGAACACGTTCCTTAGAAGCAGGCTCCGCTGTGCCAGAACCCTGACGGTAATTTCATCACCGTCGATCCGTTCAGTACAAAGGAGCACGAACAGAGAAAGACTTGATGATAAAGGTGTCAATTGACCCATAGCCTCCGATTGCGCAGACGCGGTGTCTAGATTGGATGATGGTACATTTCCCTCCCCCATTCATTGCTCTCGTCCACGAGGGCCAACTCCGCATGTGATGCCCGCCCGGATCCTGCCTGCCGCCCTCAAAACCGAAGGAGGGGGGGGCCGGATGCATGATGCAACTCCGTGAATGCATTTTGATTCCACGTTCCAATTAGGGGAACATCATCGCCCCACAGCCGAGGCACTCATGTGCAGGTTCTTGGCCGCGGGGGGTAAGCGTTTGTCGCGCTCGAAGACGAGACCGCAGTTGTTGCAGAGGGTCTGTATGGTATGTCAGACGTTGGCAGAGACAGAGTCGTGAATTGGTGAATGGATTGCATCAGGCGGGAAGTTGTGGGCAAAGAGCAAAGAAAAAGGGGGAGACGGGTCTGCGAGAGGAGGAAAAAGGGAGGAAAGGGGGAAAAGGATCGCTCACCCTAGGTCCAGCAGGGCCATCCCTCACGCCCCAGACAGCAGAGCCGAAAACCAGGCAGTGCGAGCAGCGCCAGGTTTGTCGTTCCCTACATAGCACATGTGTCAGCTCAATGGTCAATATCCTTTTGGACGTCTCTAGAGCGATGGATACTCAGAAGTAAGTGGCAAGGGTGAGGGAAAAACGCACCATTCGTTCAAGGACCCAGCTCCTCCACCACCGTATCCAGAATTGCCCACTTCCGGCGTCCCTCTCCCCTGCGGACTCAAACTCCTGAATCTCCTCTTCTTCTTACTCCGCTCCCCCCTCCCCATTGGCGTTTCCTCTTCGGCTCCGGGAGGAGGCCCTCTCGGCTCTGGCATCCCGCCCGCCATATTACTCGTGCTCGAGAACCTGGCCGTCTCCCGCCTCAGCCTTCGTAATTGCCTCTCCCGATCGCCTTCCCGCTTCTCAATCTCCTCCTTCGACAGCCGCTCCAGCTTCGGCTCCCACTCATCCGCCAGTCCCTCTGGATCGACGCGCCACCCAGCTCCGGCCTCACTGGCTGCCATGTTGTCGACCTCGGCGCCATAGTAGCCGCCTACCAGCCCCCCGCTCTCACATGCCTCTTTCTTAAGGCGGAGGACGGCTTCGTAGATGGCGTGTGCCATGGCGGGGACCCACTCGCCGGATAAGCCGAGGTCAGCACATGTCTGCTTGGCGAAGCGCTCGGCCAGACCGACGGGGTGGAGGAGCGACCATTCGAATTTGTCAGTGTAGAGCTTGTTTTGGAGGTTAATGTTGAGGGTAACGATGCAGCGGTATGTGTCGTCTGGGTCAAGCTCGTTGTCCACGTGAGGCAGGTTGATAGGGGTAGGGGGGGTGGCGGATGGGTGTGGAGAGGCATGGGCGGAGATGTCGGGTTGGGGGGTTTTGGAGGGGGAGCCGTAGCCGTTGCGGGGGGTGTTACCGTTTGGCTGGGGTGTGCCGCGTGCGAGAAGGGCGGGGGTGGAGGAGTGTTCGCGGGAGCTTGCGGGTTTGATGGTCCGCTGAATGTTGCCGTTGGATGCGGTGGTGTCGGTGGAGTGGAAGAGTGGATGTAATGCCACGCCTGCGTATTCTTCCAGCTGTGACCGTATTTGGCCGCTGATTTCCATGGCTAGCTTGGTGGAGTTGGGGAGGTCGAGATCATGCATGAGGATGGTAGCGAATTGGTCCGGAGTTATGAGGGTTTCGTGAAGGTTCCATAATAGGATGTCCTTGAGACGGTAGGCTGGTGTGGGTTCAGGTACTCTGTATGCAGGAAGAGCAGGATTGATGCCAAGGTCTTGTGCATTGGGAGGAAGCGGCAGGGCAGGCTGGGGGGTATAAGATGGTATATCGATATCAATGCGTATAGGAATCAAGGTCAAGGGGAGATTGGTTTGGGCATGGTGTTGCTTGTCGGTCCTAGATGCTGATCAGATCATGGCAGCGTGGATGGTTGTTGTAGGGAATGGGTGATGGTGCGTACCTCACTATCCTCAGCTTCCCCATCCAGTCCCTCCAGATTCCTTGGACATCGACTGGGGAATGTAATTCTTTTCCGAGCTTGTCCACGTTACCCTCTTTAGCAACGGCCGGATCCTCTCTTCTGCTGCGTAGACCAGTGTGTCGCCTGGAGCCTTCATTGTCCTCGAAGATGTCGTCGTCATCGAACTCATCCTCGGCATAATTCTTAGCAATAGTGCCTCTTTTCGTAGTCCTGGCACTTGGTCCTGCGGGAAGGGTGGTTTGAGGGATGACCGGTGTAAGAAGAGAATTGCCGTATTGTCGAAGTCGAGGTGCGTAGCTAGAGATGAAAGCTTGCGGTTGGTTGGGGGTCATCTTGGCGGTCACCGCGTCCGCGCTGTCGTCATATGTGCGTGATGGTCCGTTCTATCACACTGGAAGGAGGTACTTCTTTTTTTAATAGTCACCTAGCCTTAGCACATTCGCAAATGGCCATGACACTTTCAACTTGGTAGAGATGCTGGGGATAGCGTGATGACACTGTATGCAAGCTCCGTAGAGGGTCTTTAAATTCTGACCGTGGTGCTATTTCAATCGGCGCAACATTTGACTGGTTCAAGGTTTGGGTCTCCAAAGGTCGCGTCAAAAGAGACGCATTTCGCAGATCTACTAGAGAAGCTTTTGCGAATCTACACCAGGTCTTCAAATTGATTGCGAAAGCTTGGCGCTCAAGGTGAGTGCAGAAACTACGTAAATCGATCATGTTTGTCACCGTTGCACCATTAAACAAGGTTATTTAATGCTCTTATTTCTATAAGTAGTTTCACCCTTTTACCGTATATCTTATCATATATTGAAGCCTTGCGTGACCTCTACAGCTACCCCGGCTACAGCCAAGAACTCTCACTCAAAGAATTCTCCCACGTGGCCACATTTGAAATTGGTTGAATGGTACCGATCGATTGAAACACAATAACCCTCCAATTTGAACAAATGGAGTGACTTGAGAGGTATGCTGACTTTATTCTTGCTAAGCATTCGTAAGCTTCTCTGACATGCTAAGTGGTAGATCCAACAAATAAGTAAGGACTCTTCCGAGGTTTCTAGAATTCTGCAATCTGTTTCATTATTGTTCAAACACGGCTTTAGGAATGAATTGTAATTGAAACGATCTCATTGCCATGTATGGTCTTGATTGAAAGTCTGGGTTGGTATCAAATGAGCGCCGTGCTACTCCTGATCTGGATCCTGGATTTGCGACAGCTTTCATCACCGTGTCAGGGCGAAGTTTCTGACTGCCCTCAGGAGTCCAGGGACTTTGCTGCAGCAGGGATGAGGTGACCAAAAAGACATCATGTGCTGTTCTTAAACGGCAATGTCATTCTCTATCAAGTAAGATCCGGTTTGGCTGTAGGCGGTGGCGGTAGAGGAACCGCTGGACCTGTGAACTTATCCATCGGGCTATCCGTCTGCCACACGAAAATCCCAATTGCACCTTTTTTTCCTGTGATGGTCCATCCGGGAACCTCCATGCTACTGTAGCACTGATGCAAACTCTGGAGGCCATTTATTCGCATGTCCGTGAAGGAATCGACGTCGTACTTGAGCAACTCACGAGGCCCCTTGCGCAAAATGTTCCTCTTGTCTGGCACAGCTGGATCATCGTAGACCTCCCGAGTCTGTATAACAATGGAGCAGGATCTGAAGCTCCAGCGGAGGGGTAGGCTGATCAAACCGCTCGAGACGATGGATGATGCGTTGACTGTATTGAGCCTGCCATCTTGTGAACTTGAAAATTTCCCTGGCGAGCTCAAGCGGTTTTTGATGCTGGTGAAGATATATTGTTCGAAGAGATCATATTCCCCAATATCCTCGTTGAACTCATGGGCCGCGTGATTGCAATCAGGCCAAGAGAAATATGTATTGTTCCACCCGTCACTGAAGCGGGACTGCACAGTATTCCAGCAGGTCGGTTCCACTTGATGGGTCAAAGGTAGCACTGATGCGGGGAAGGGATGCACGATTGGTATCCAAAGAAAGAAGCCGAGAATGACTGCATGCTTCATGGTGTTGCCGTACGACTAGCGAAGGTAAGAGGAGAACAAGCTGATGCTCATATCCAGAAAATGTGGATGCAAAAATTTGTGGCTAAAGTGGACCTATCAGCAGACGTCCAATGGATAGCCCCATGGATTGGCGTATGGTTTCAGGGACGAGACACCGTGTGTCTTGCGCTTGATATGCCCATGGCTTGATAACAATATTCTGTCTGACATTCCAGAAAGGGATTGGTGGCCTGTTTGACCCCAGATGTGCCAACACAGCTGGCTTCACATTGGAGCAGGAAGTGAGACTAGGGTTTCAGGTCGTTTCTGGTTTGGCTCTTGTCGCTTTCGGAGGTTTCGCGCATGTCTCTGGATAATTGCGCGTTCGGCGCCTGCGATCTTCATTTTGACACCGACAGCTTGTCTCCTCCAAGCAGAGATCGACCCGAACCTTCATGTGATAAGAAATCTTACTCCCCACGTGTGTGGGGAAAAATCTAAATTCGACCTTTGACTTCTTCAGGCTCCACGGGGCGAGAGACAGTGTCGAGTCGTGAGATCTTTGTAACAATCTCAAGTAAGGGCGGATTTTTTGAGGCACGTCTATCCCAAAGACGTTCGACGTCAAACAGTGCTCCAAGAAGAGTATCTTGACGAAGCCATGGAACACCAGATGCCCGCTTAAATCTGAGTCTGAGCAGTAACGTTGTGAAGCCTCTCTCTACTTTGAATGTGCCCATGGACAACAAAACTTGGTGGTGAAGGCGAGTTAGAAGCACCCGATACGACGTTTGGCCGAAGATTATGTTCGCGAACAGAGCGTCCTCGCGGTTCACCTACCGCTTCACCGAATGCCCCTTGCCTGCTAGGTAATGCCCACGGTTCGTTTGTACGCGATCAAGTATTTTCTCATCTGATGTTGTCTGTAGTCGGACAATGCTTCGTCAAAATGCCTCCTAGCCAACCGCGAGACGTTGTGAGTGCAAGGCTGGCCCTCATCCATTAAAGCACAATAGTCTATCTCTGCTTGCCACTCCCTGCGTCTTGCGTTATCTGGCATGAAAACATCCAGCCAATTCCACTTTGTCACCTTCCTGGAGACGGGCAGCATAGCGATAAAACATAGTGCCGCCCGTCTTTCCGAGAAATGCAGGGTTACTGCCGAGGTGACTACCCCAGGCTGGTGCTCAAGTAACAGGCTTGGATATCGGCGGTGGATCAAAGCGGGCGGAACAAGCATGAGCAGATACGTGCTCAGCCAGACCAGTGGCACCAAGGCATTGATATCGGAGGCACCCAGCAAACTAGCGAGAATGGCTGCTTGCCCCATGAGAGATATCGCCAGGATCCGGCAGCAAAAGGGTATGACTCGAGCATTTACGACACGAACAGGGAGGTTCGTCAGGCTATGAAGCTGGCTGGAATAGCCACAAAGGACGTCCATGTGGGAAGAGTTCCAGGAAGGAGTGACGACGTGCACGTCTAGAGCGGCACCATGGGCCGCAGTCTTCTCCGTATCCAGGCGCACCTCACCCTTCTTTCCGAAGGCTGGAGAACATTTGTACTGTACAAAGACGAGGGTGATGGCATTGATGAGCATGCAGACCATTAGCAAGCTGCCACGCACCATCTGGAAGTAGCCCATCACAGCTGCCAGCCCAATCTGCAGAGAAACTTCAAAGAGTACGAGAGCTTGGCAAAAGCCGTGCAGCCACCAGGGGAGAGAGCGTGGAACATTCGTTCCTTTGAGGCCCATTCCCGATACAAAATGGAAACTCAATGACGTGTTCCGCCGTGGAATGTCATCATGATGCACCGTGACCGTTGCGTTAGATCTATTCTTACGACCTCCTACGAGCCCAGAAAGTTCGAGCAGAGCCCGGTTGGCAGAGTAAAAGGAGTTACCATGCCTCAGGCTGGCGACATGATATGACTTGGTTGTGCCAAAGTCTTCGAACAACTCCCATTCGTCTATATCCCACAAGGCGTGAAGATCTCTCACACATCCCGAGACCGCTGGTGCTGTAACGAGCCATGTACAGACTCCCACCATGAGAGCCTTTCGTACCCTGAGGTTCTCTGCGTAGAGTGCTACGGGTAAGTATGATATAATCGCAGGATATTGTTCGAGCTCGTCGACCCGTCCTTGAGCCAACCTGAGATCCCAGATTGAGGAGGTGAGGATCTTGTTTGAACTGCAGTAGATAAAACGCGAGCCGTAAATATCAATGAGAAGTAGAATGGTTTTGAAATTGTGTAGCGTAGCATGTTTTCACGTATTCGTGGCTTTGGAATAGGAAAAAGTCAAACGCTCAACGTGCCTGGTATGGATCAATCCATTCGTTTGAAAAAGGTCGTACATTCTTTGATTAAGATAATGATGACATTGACATTGAATATCAACTTCTCGCTTCATCATTCTGAGGTAGCCTCACCAAAGGAGTAGCGTTGGGGACTAGTCGATGCGGCTAAGTGCGCCTGCATTGTATGTCATATGATTATTGAGTCTAATCTGATTGGCATCGTGAAATCAGCTGCGATGCGTGCCAGATCTTGTTGCCTGAGTATTTCTGACGCAGAGGTATCAATCTCAGAACTGATGCCTGCGCGATTCCCACTCAACGGAGTCTTAAGCATGGCAAACCTGCTTTGTGGTCTACCCGTCCGTCTTGGATCGCTGAATCAATGTCTTCAGAAAATGTCGTAACGACCTTGAGGCGAGTGAACGTGTGGCCATCAAGAACTCTTCCTCCCGAAAAGGCGTTCGTTGCTGGTTCTGGACCACGTCGAATTTGCGTGATCGTAACAAAAGATTTCGAAACCGTGGCCACATCTCATCACGCGCGCGTTCCATCCATATCCTTGTAAAAGGCCATCGAGGCAGTGTGTGCCAGAGGAAGTAGAAGAGGCTTCGGAGAACGAAATCCAGAAGCAACATCAATCCAGGCCACAGTGCCCAGCGCTCCCCACGAACCAGGAAGCCCAGTAGCAGGCATGCGGTAGCAACGAGTGACATGGCGAGAGTTCGACGGAAACCCAGCATTAATGACGGACGCCTGTTCATCAGGTCGTAGGAACTGTACTCATCATCGGTTGCAACACGACCGGAGTTGACAACCCAAGCGTCTCGCTCCAAACCTCTCTGCACGAAAACATTAAACCATGCCATTTCCCAAACTGCAAGGACAGCTTGCGCCACATAACACCCGAAGATAGCCAATCTTTTGAAACCCATATTAGGGGCGAGTATCATGACAACGATAAAGTCGGCGGTCCAGAGCATCTTGATTAGAACGTAGCACGACATCAGGATATGGCTGGCGGGTTGCTCCCAAAGGGGTCCCTCAGGAGACTTGTACAATCGGGGCATTGTAGGCCAAGATTCGATAGCTGCAAAAATCTCGTGAGCTGGTGCTTCATTTGATGGTCAATTCTAGACATACAGCAATCGACAAACACTCGAGTCACTTCTGCCTTGTCATAACTTGAATCGGGTGCGTGATCCACCGGACTGTAGGTTCGAGTTGCTGTACCTCCACCATTTCTTTCGTACGAAAACACTTGCAGGGGACCCTGGTAGATCAGCCACAAAGAGCGTCCTTCCCGCTTTCGAAGCGTGAAGAAAGCACCATCAGACTGGGTTTTGAAGGTACTCCCTGAGAGCAAGCTTAGGTTTGAATACAGCAGAACAATAGGGCCGGCTGCTTCTGTCAGGCAACGGCTTAAATCACCTTTACGCATCTCAGCCCAGAAGGTCCTATGGCTTTCTGGAAAAATGCAAAGATTGCAGGAGGTGATGGAGGTCTGCTCTAGAATACAGATTCGTAGGCGCGAAAGCACGGCTGACGGTATCAGCAGGCAATCAGTGTAGACTTGCATGGAACCTAGAAAGTAGTCCAGCCTTTCACCTTGTGGATACAGGGGAGCCCAAGCATTCATAGGCTCACTGTCTGGGATCCTTGCGCCTCGAGAGAAGAGTATATCTACTGGCAAGGTTGCATGTGATTTGAGGATCGCCTTCATTCGCTCCCCAGCAGAGGGTAATGGTCTCAGTGAAGCAACGTTGACGTCCTGCATGCCCGCTAGTATTGGGTGCGCATCTGACATTCTTGAAGTAGCACGGTTCAAAAGAGTATTCCATGTCTGAGCGAACGAAGATCCTTGTTGATCTTCTAAGATTCTGTAACTCCAGGCAAATCTCCGACCAGCTTGCCCCCGTCCTGCATAACTTACTGTATCTAGCTCAAGCAAAGGCTTCGCCGACTCAGCAATCAGATAACGGCGCTCTGAGGATTTGCTTCCTGGCGGTGCAGTGGCTGAGTCCTTGACGGAACGTATGGCAGTCATCAAGACCTTATAGACATCCAAGGTTCCGTCTGCGAACTGTATGTATAAAGACCGAGATAAGGTAGCCTCCCGCAGGGTCCAGCACCTAGACGTCCATGGGCATGTTTGGACTTGAGCCAGGATCTGTTCGATGGAGAAGTCCACATGGTCAAGGAGCTGGAGCTCGGGATCCAGCACTAGCACGGCTTTGGCGTTGGAATATGTCCTGGTCAGTAGATCTATAGCCCTATCCCTTGCTGGCCTCAAATTTTCGGGTACGGGTATGCACAAGGTATCGATCCAAAAATTGACCGCCTCTGGTTGCGAGAAAGGCCGTAGATATTTTCAACCTCTTGCCTGATACCTTATGCAGCAGAGCCCTTGCAAGACCGGCCAGGCTCTTGATCTGACAGGTAGGCAGTGCGTTGAGGATTGGATTGCCCATGCCACCTGCCCAGACGTGCGAGATGGCTATATACTCGGCATCCTGCCCTGCACGAACGACTGTGGCTTGCACAGTATTGTCTCGGACGAAGCAAGATATCAAAGGGATGCCACTGTTGTCCTCAATAATTTGCGCTATTTCCGTGGGGTTAACCTCGAATGCAGTACAGCTGTTTTCAGCGGACTGAGCCTCTATCCCTGAAAAACTTGCGGTCATGTAAGAGCTGTTTGGATTGCTGCAGTCAACAGCGTGCCGCTGTGTATAATTCGCATGGTCAACATTCATCGCAGGACATTCATGTTCGTTGCACTTGCTATGATCAATTTGTCTCCACGCTCGTCGAGGTATGCCAGAAAGGTAATAAAGTCCAGCGTTCGATACGTACTTGCTGAGATGATGTATCTGAGCAGGGCACCAGCCATAACCCTTCATAGCATCCTTGATTGCCGTTGCTGGCGATATATTGAGGCTATCTGCTACCCAGCCTGGATTGGACATCAGGTATCGCTCGAACGTGTAGACTTTGTTGGGCATGTAGCCCGCTGCTCTCAGGCATCCACGGTAATCACCGTGAATCCCTTGGGCAGCAATCAAAGTCTGAAGCAAAGCGCGGACAGAGCAATTGACGAGTGAGAGGAGATTTGATTGGCCGGTTCCTCTCTGCTCGATGACTTCAACAATCAATGAGACCATCAACAAATGCTGCCGAACCTCGACCGAACGAGCATTTCCTCCAGATCTGTGTTGGTCTTTTGGCGATCCTACTGCACGTAGGACCTGCGGAAGCCTTGCTGTGTTCAGCTCCAGAGGCGTGCCCGAGGCTGTAGATCCGCACAATTCAGACCTTGATATCACTTTGCCACAGAAGGCACTTAGGGTTCCAAAGAACAGCCAGAGTTGGGCCCGTTTCGCGAGCTCATCGTCTGAGCAAGACGTCCACGAAACATCAGGTAGAACGTTAGTCCAGCCTTTGCGATGGGGATACCGAGGGAAATCATGACCATCGTAATCCTCCGAAATGACCAAAGGAATCTTTAAAGGAGCGATGGGTGACTCTTGCGGATATGTCAAATGATCCATGCTTCAAGCCCACCAAAACAAGCATCCTAGTCATGCCATCCATGCAGTTGTAGCTGCTTTCGCCAAAGAAGCCTGATGCAACGATATGAATGAACAATGCATGACAAGTAGCTACTGGGTCACCCAGTCGCCGAGCCAGGAAATCCTCTATACAGGAAGGCTCAGCCGCGTATGTTCGGACAAGACCATCTCGTTGTTCCTCACATAGCTGAAGCCTCACATATTGGTAGTCGTCCACATCGCTGGTGAACACCATCTACCCTTGCCTGCAAGCATCATACTCCACGTGTGATGAAGGGTAGCTTTTCGTGACAGCCTTGTTTGTGCGTGGAATCATGAATGTTGATACTTAAGGCTAGAACTTAGGGGGCCGTGGGCACTCGGGGTCTCGGGGCAATATTACCGTGTTTAAAATCGATGTCGTTTCCTTGGCATTGCGACTCCACCCCGCCCCCGCAAAATTTGTATGCAAATTGATGAATCCTTAGCATTTGTGATCTATTTCCTTGAGTTTTTGGTATTAAAGCTACTGTATAGCTCGCAGGTGGCAATTGACGTGTGATTTATACATTTACTATGGTGTCGCGTACTCGATCAAACTCCCGCTCCGCCGACCCACCCAGGGGCTCCTCGAGGGGTAGCTAGGGAGCTACCCCTTCGTCCCCTTCACCTGGCTGTCACAGTAGCCGTTCTCGTACACCCAACAGGCGGGTCCAATTCCCAGATATCCCTAATAAACATCCGGAGCTCCAGAAAAAGCAGAACCAGGGGAAGGGGAAGGCCGCCAACAAGGGCCCGTTGAATAAGCCAAAATCCGTATACACCAGTTGGCGTCCTACCACTGTTAGACGTCGCGTCGTCATCTTGATACTTTCAGGGAAAAGGTCGCAAGTGCTATATTAGACTCTTTGCCGCCGTATGGACCTTGCGTAGGCGACCAGCCTTCAAGAGATGAGGTGGATTAATACACTTATACACTTGTAAATTCTACTCTTATTTTTGAGCCGTAGGAGTCGAGCAATGGAGGTGATCGATAACAGCTTTAGGTTTCCAGTGATTCCGGCGGAGCTCGCTGCCTGTGGATCGAGCTTCTGAGTCGAGGGGAAGGGCCATGGTAATGAGGAGTAGAAGGGTAAAAGGCTCTAAAACACGTACGTTAGCCAAAACACTGCATTTGCCACCGGTATAACATACAAAAGCTTCAACAGCAAGGATTTATTGACGATTGGATCGAAAATGTTAAGGATTCATCAAATTGCATACAAATTTTGCGGGGGCGGGGTGGAGTCACAATGCCAAGGAAATGACATCGATTTTGAACACGCTAATAGGTCATCGGCGCTCACTCTATTGGGTTTTGCCCGTTAATTGCTCCCGAGGGTCCGCCTCGGTCTATCTACATATCTCTCATCAACGAACGCGACAGGCCAAAAGCAGGACCAGCACATCAGCAAAGATGGACTTCCTCCCTTTCCTCACACGGGAGCTCACCTTCTACGAAAAGGTCTGGGCCGCCGCGCTCCACCCGATCAACACCTTTTACCACCCTCTCCGCGCCCTCGTCTCCCTCCCTGCCCTCTCCTTCCTCGTCATCCCCGCCTTCTCCTCCTACAGCACCACCCTCAACTTCCTCTTCTTTTACATGACATGGGCTATCCTCATCCGCTCGAACCCGCCTCTGCAGGTCGAATTGGTGGGGTCGCTGGCTATTCGAGTGATATTTTACTTGCTTCCCAGCGCGGCGTTTCTGGCCTTTGATAGCGCCGCGCCGTCGTTGGCGATGAAGTTGAAGGAGCATGGTGTTGATGCGTTGGCGATGGGGGAGGAGCAAGGGGGGCTTAGGGGGAGGTGGTGGAGGACCACGCTTGTCAGCACTTTGAACGTGCTGTTAGGCTTGCTGTTGCAAACCGGTGTGGAGTTGCTGTTGACGCGCCTGCTGGGCGTGCGGAGCGCGTTGAAGATCACCACGACGTTACCATTGCCATGGAGTATTGCCAAGGATGTTGTGCTGGCTTTGCTGTTGCGCGAGGTCTTGACCTATGTGTTTCATCGGTATCTGTTACACATGGAGTCGAGGCTGGGGCAATGGCATATGAAGTGGCAGCACTCGATCTTGTCGCCCTTCAGCTTTATTGCGCATTATGATCATCCGCTGGCGTACCTCGTTCATGTGTTCTTGCCAATGTATCTGCCTGCTGTGGTACTTCGCGTACATCTTCTGACGTTTCATCTATATCTGATTATTGTGTCGCTGGAGGAGACGTTCGCTTATTCTGGATACAACATCTTGCCAACTGCATTCATTCTCGGGGGCATGGCGCGCAGGCAGGAACGGCATTTGATGGGTGGTGGTGAGGGGAATTTTGGATGCTTTGGATTGTCTGACTTTCTCTTGGGAACGAGCCTTGGGGAGGATGTAGTGGAGGACGTGGTTGACGAAGCCGAGGATAAGCAAGTGAAGAAGCAGGTGAAAGGGAGGGCAACCTTCGTCAGGAAGAAGGTGCAACGAAAGGCTGCCAGTGATGATGACGAAGATCAAGGCGACGAAGGGGATAAAGAAGAGAACGGAACCCAGCATGAAGAGGTTTCTACTGCGAAGAGATCAAGAAGCCGAAGACGCAGCAGAGGCAGAACTAGCAATGACAGGAAGAAGAGCAGAGCTAATGGCGATGTAGAGGACGAGAAACCGAAACGAAAGGCAAGCAGTGCTGCCAAAAAGCCTATCAAACGGAGGACGAAGAAGCCAAGTGATGACAACAAATAACATTCCTTTTACTCAGCTTGTAGAGGGAAAAGTTTTCCTATTTTGGTATGCACTGGGACATCTTTGGGCGGCGCATGTTTTATTTGAAGATACCCCGGGACTTCTTGCCATTTGGGTGGTGCATTATGTGACCAGCATTTGTTAATGGATTGAGGGCTCAAATCAGCATCCATCGTATGTATTCAATGGGGCTACAACAACAGACAGCTCACGTTCCGCCACCCCATCCTGAAGCTACCACATCATCTCATGCGGCTTGTCTCCTTTCCGTAGGCTAAAATTGCTAGCTAGGTAGGCCTTCAGAAGCGCGTCCTTGCCTATTGCTGCGAGCAGGGGTTTATCAATTGCCTTCTGATCGCCTGATCGCTCTGATGTGACTTGCTTCTTCTGTGAATTCCAGATAAATCAGCATATGAATACCTCCCCAAGACGTCCGGACAAGTAAAGCTCCTCTGATCCTACCTCAGGCTTCTCCCCCTGACTGAAGAATTGCTCCTCTCCCTTTTTCTGCTGTGCCTTCTCCCTCGTGAAATATCCCTCGGTCGACACCTTGTCAACAGCTTTGCCGTCAATACCCTTTAGGTCAACCTTGGCCTTTGTTGCTATGACATATCTGGCATTCACCCTCCTTAATGGGACACCATTGATCGAGAAGGGACCTGTGACGAGGAGAACACCCTGGGGCAGGTGCTTGAGGAGAACGACGCGCTTGCCACGGAATCGACCAGCGAGGAGTATGAGGATGGAACCCGGTTGGAGTGATGCGCGGGGGCGAGTGGGGCGGATGGATTTGCGGACCTGGAGAATGGTGGGTCAGATACGAGATAAGTCAACACGATGAAAAGTGTGACGGTATGATATGTTCTGGGTAATGGTGCAATCATGAGAAATCTGGTCTTCAACTCACTTTCTTCGGCTTTGCTTCGTCGTCTGCGGGATAGAACTTTTTGGCCTTTTGCGACGAGTGTGGGAGTGTCCGCTCGCCCTTGCCGAACTTCTTCGTCCTGGGCTCCGACTTGCTGTCAGTCTTTGACGATGCCATTATGTGCGGAGTCGTGAATGGAATACCAGCACAAGGTTTGGCAGCACTTCTGGTCGATATATTCGCTTGTGGGTTCCGCTAGCGAATCCTGTCTTGGCACAAACGGAAATACCTTCCGCCCGTCATTGTTGCCTTCCAAGCCTTCAACTTTGAGCTCGCATCATTTCTTCCCTCGGTTCATTTGCGTGAGCTGTCCGAATCTCTGCAAGTAATCTCATTTCAAGTCCGGTCCCGCTCATGTCTATCTCACCGATCATCACCTTTAAGGCCGGTGCCTGCGACTTTGATGTAAGGCACCCTAAGCCTCTTTGAAAGAGCCTACTATTTGCTGAGAAAATCATCCGGGAGACGCTTGACACGGTAGTTGACTTACTGTCAGAATTCTTCTTCTCCCGCAAGAGTAAACCCAAAGCCAACGCCTGGTTACATCTACCTATTCGAAGAAGATGAACTTATTCAATTCTGCTGGCGGCCACGCTCGGCGCCTATGTCGTCTCCGGATCTGAAACTTTCTATGGTTCCCACAGATGGACGATTCGTCCCCTACCAAGGGAGGGACGCCGCTGATACGAGCTCCACTCAATCCCCTACAAATGGCAGAATCTTTGTCCTGAAGTTTCAATCAAGTAGCGCCCGGCACCTTTTCTGGCTTCAGAGCAAGAGTCAACACTCGCAAAATGACCCAAGTTGGTTCAGCCCGAGGGACCTCAAGTTGGGGGCGATTGTCGACAGGCTGCTACAGGGAGAGGAAGTAGACGTCCAAGAAGAGGTTGCACACGTTTCGAATGAGCAACACGGCGACGGTGGAGGGGACACCGAGATGGAAGATGCCGGGGCAGGGGGATCAAGTGACATACAGAGAAATCTTGGAAGCGGCGACCCCTTCATGGGCAACCCTGAAGAGGAAGGATCTGAGTCACGAGATGGGGGTGCGGATGGCGGAAGAGCGTAGGTACAGCGCCATTCTTTATTGAAGGATTAAAGAAAGAGCACGAATGCAAGCACGAATGCAAGCACGAATGCGAAATCAACAGCAGCGCTTTGATGGGCAGCTTCCCCAACGTCGTATCTCCCTTCGAGAATGCTTGCTTTACTAACGTCACTCGATGACCTAGGCCACCCACTGACGCAGCAATAGCCGTGCAGAACTTTCTGCAATCGCTTCAAGGTAGTCAGGATCTGAAGCAAAGGTCGCCACAATCTCGACCGGAGGGGCAATTGTACACCACCCTATCAGAACTACTCCCATCTTCCACCACGATTCCCGTTCTCGACAACGCAGATGTGGACACCATCGACAATCTATTGTCTCAGCTTCCACCCATCTTGCTTGTGTCGAGCCAAGAGACGAGTGACGATTATGAGGTGGAGCCAACAGCGGAACAAGCCAAGGCTGCAATGGACGCCTTGAGCATAGAACAGAAGAAAGAAATATTAAGAAAAGTCTTCCGATCCCCACAATTCTCGCAGAGTCTCGGAAGTCTTACGACAGCACTGAGGGATGGTGGACTGCCGACGATCAGTGACGCTCTGAACATACCAGTGACCAATGGTGGTTTCATTAAGCAAGGCAGTGGGGTACCGCTGGGGGGCGGCGATGCCGTCGAAGCCTTCGTGCAAGGGGTAAAGGCAGAAGTACAAAAGAAAAAGCAGAGCAACGAGGGCGATGAAGGTAGGATGGACACTGAGTGAAGCAAGTGACTCCGTTGATTTTACAATGCAATCGCCCACAACGCATCCTTCATGGTGTGAGTTGCAATCTCTATGCTACTTTCTTCGTTACGAGGGCCAGGTCCTTCGGAGGAAAAAGCAGTGATGCGATGCGTGTAATACCGGGTTGCGATGAAACATTTTTCCTAATTTGGAAAGTTTTGAGTGTGTCTGGAGTTTTAGCTGTTTCCTTAGGCACAGCTTACCTGCCGCGGCGTCGTCCGGTCGTCCCTGATTTCCCAATGATCATGGCTGTGAAAGGAAACCTTTCCTTTTTGAGAAATTATCGCGAGAGTCTAGCCTGCTGCATGATAATCTTACACGCCTCCTTCAAAGGCAGGCAGAGAGACATAAATACATTATGCCTCTTTCCATTTGCTCCCTGTATTTCATTTGTCTCAAAAGACAATTCATGATAGCTGTAGATGATCTCCCTGCCTTGAAACCTCTTCTTCCTACCGTTGATCATTGATTGAAGTCTAAAGCCTTTCCTAGACACATCTATACGTGGCTCGTGGTTGGAATACCTATCGCAATGGGATCAAGGATCATCAAGGGGATCGGCTCTGGCGTGGGCCTCGCAGCGGAGGCTATTGCACACCACAAGGAGAAGAAAGCAAGGTCGTCTTCGGCCTTATCGTCCTCAACATATCCAGCCCAACACCAGTTAGCGCGTGACTTCAGACAGGATTCTCCTCCAGCTTATGACGGGCTCTATGAAGTCCCCGACAGGAGCGCTGACGATGTTGAAAAGAATCCCAAAGCTGTCGCTGTCGACTCCAAGGCCTCCCTTTCCAAGGAGACATCGGGCGAATATAGTGATGATTCTTTCGACGACGATGAGATAGCATGGAACTTGGACGAAGCAACTGATCCGAGTGAGTCTCCACGTTCGACTTCGCCCAAAGCAAAAAGTGGCCTTGATGGACAGCCGACAGTCGAGTCTTTTGTTGCACGAGTCATTGCACGGTGCCCGCCTCCTCCGGCGGAAGTGTGGCTCCATCCTTTACCAGCTCCAGTCATCATTCCCCAACGACGGCCAGGCACGAAGGAGAGAGGCTTCGTCCGAGCATACTCGCCTGTTCTGGAAAATCACGGTATTACCCAGGATACCTTCCTATCCTTTATCAAGAATGAGCATCTGGCCTCCAAGGCCTCACCAATCCTCAATGTCGTCTTTATTTCAGCAGGCATTGCTGGATTTGCACCATCGGCGACCGCAGCCATTGTGACGACAATCGTTCAAGTGGCAGCGGGCACGGCCATTGAGATTCAAAAGCGACAACGAACAAATACTTTCCTGGATCAGGTCAACGAGCAAATGTTCAAGCCTCGCGGCTTGTACGCAATGATAATGGCCTATGATGCGCACACGGAGCGGCCAGTCGATGTGCGACAGATGAACACGAATGAGATCATCTCCAAGCGCGAAAACCAGGAAGGCAGCCAATGGAAGAATCACCTCAAGGCGACGAGTGCAACGACTTATGGAGAGATGGAATTACCCGAATCGGCACCTCTGATCTTCCCAGACTTGGACGAAGTCGCCGAGGGGCAGGACAAGCAACAAGTCGGCAAATGGAAGAGCAGTCAAAAGTTCATCCAGGACTACTACGACAAACGAGCGCACTTATCGTACGCGCAACGGAATCCAGGCGACAAGATGGCTCAGTCATCCAGTCAACAACAGTTCAAGTCCGGGCTCAGCGACCCCAACCATGCTGCCTATCAAGGTGGCCTGCTCACCCTAGTGTCTGGTGGGATCATCCCCGGGCACAAGAGCCCAAGGAGAGAGGGGAGAGAGAATCGAGGAATGGAAGACCGGCGGGTGAGGAGTCCTTACACGCCCGTTGGGGCTATCAAGACGTGGAGGAACAAATCCAGACAGATGAAGAGAGGGATGTTGTATCTCATGGTGGTGAACATGCCTACGGATGAGGAATTGGCGATGGCAAGGCAACGGCTTGGAGAGATTGAGCGACAGGCAAGGGGTCAAAGGTTTGGTGGACGATGAGACTTGTCCATGTATCTTTACAGTATTAGTATCTATTGGATTCATTGGCGAAAGCATTGATGCTGCAGAAGGAATGGAATGTTGGATTATATATTATTCTATATCTTCGTTTCTGAGAGGTTCCCGCGAGATAACCAATCAAACCCATGCCTCCATGCATGAACTATTGATCTGGGGGCTGCAGGGACGAGCAATTAAAGATGGCGTTAAGTAGTGATTAGCCCCGTCGTAGCTGTAATATTACGACAGTAACATGCTGATCTGCATTGATTTGCATTGCCTTTCTCTCCCCTGTCCGCCCCCCCTGGTCCAACAGTCCAAGATATTACCTGCATCAACTTAATCCTCTTTCCATATTGGATAACCATTTTGGGTAGTTCTATGTATAGAGTATTCAATTCACTCTCGCTGGCACGAGAATTCTGCAACCCATTCACTCCTTCAGACAGCAGCTTCCCACCACTTCCTTCATTCCTTGGGTAAAATGACCGAGATATAAGTTACAGGCCCCGAAGGCACCCGCTAATCTCTAGTACACCTGGAGCCAGACATTGAGCCGTCCTTGCATAAAGGTCCGGTCCATGCGCTGAGTCCGGTGACCAGTCTCTTGTACTCCGCCCCTCCCGTCGCATTGCTGCTTCTGCCCAGCCGGAATGGGGCAGCCCGATCGTGTACATGGCCCTTGTATTCCTGAACGCAGCTCCGTCAGAATTGCGTCGGCCTCATCACCGGTGAAAGAAGGGAAACGCAGGTCGTTGCCTGCCAGTCCACAGCAGCATGAATCAAGACGGCGCCCTTCCAATCGTGTCGCCATCAAACCCGCCTCCCCTGAAGTCATCTCCTCTCTGATTGACACTTTGTCGGCCATCTCATCACCAGCAGAAAGTCATCTCGATAACTTGCCTCATATCACGGATTCGCAATCCACGCCTGCCTCTCCCAGCGCATGGAATTTCGCATTTCCTCCATCCGGAAGTAGCAATCTAGCCCCACCTTTGCTCACCACCCATGGTCTCGGCATCGATAGGAATAGTACCGCCAGGTCATCCATCAGCTCCCACAAAAGCCATTTACACCCAGGATACCCTCCTGAAGCAAGCACAAGACGCTCGTCACGACCGATAGGCTCCGAAGCTTCGTCCCACACTAAGACCCGAGAAGCAGCATATGAGGATTTACTTGACGATGCCTACAGTATTGGAACCCCAAGCATCGAACCAGGCGTAGCCCCGGAACCTTCGCCAAAGCGCTCAAGTCGAAAGAAAAGCCTCAGGAGTCTAGCCAGTGCGAGAAGTCTGAAGAGTCTGCGTCTGAAGCCATCGATAGATTCTTTACCGAGCAGCGACCTCGCAGTGTACCCTATAAAGAGACAGTCTGACTTGCCGAAGCGGGAGCGAGTGTTCATCGGCGAGTCAAGATCGCCCTCGTCTTCCCCAAAGGCCTTGATCCTCAAGAGGCAGGACGACGGCCCTAACGCTTTTGACCTCCTTCACTCTCCGGACCACATTCTACCCGTCCAGCCATCTCCAACCACGTCCAGGAGGCTGTGGCTAGACTCAGATAAAGCCTCATCCTCTGCTGGTCCGAGTCCGAGTCGTCGAAGCTCATATCAAATTCCCTCCTATGACCATATACCAAGAAGAGATTCCTCTCAGCGACATAGCCCAAGTCTGGCTTCTCAAAAGCGCCGATCGAGAGCTGCCCAGTCGGAGCGTAGTAGCGTGCGACAAGAGAGCGAGGCAAAAGCGGGCGAGGATCAATTCCATACACCTCCTCAGACACCGCCTGTCGGCACCGGCGCAGAGTTTGACCAGGCCAGTGTGAATCGCCGGATCGAGGAGCTCAAGGAACAGAAGGCGAAAAGAGAGCTTGAGAAGGCGGAGCTCTCGGTCAGTAGCCTCGACTTGCCTGCGCGAGGAGGCAGTCGAAGCCCTTCGCCATCGCTTCTGAAACCCAAGCATACGATGGATCAACTCTCACCCACAGCTCCCACTCCTAATGCGACGATTCGCCTGGTCGAAGAGCAACCTGTGCACCTAGAGACAGAAGACTTTGCACCCCCTCCGGCGATACGCAGCGTGCCTTTAAGGACCGATCCTAATACAGAAACACGGATCAACTCCCTTGGGGGAAACCCAATAATCACGAAGCACTCGCCAGCCAGTTCGCGAGATGATACAAAGTCGGCTAATCCCCATCAAAGATCGAATTCGAGGATCCTGAGGCGATTGTCTCAACACGCAGGAAGCCCAACTGCTGAGAAACACAAGAGGAGGTCCTCAAACCCATTGGGCTACACTCCTGTTCGGCGACCGTCGTATATAACAAATGGCGGTGATACCATCAACGATGCCGTTAGCGATTATCTTACCGATATCAGGCTGTCTCAGAAGATAGTGCATCCTCAGACCGGGCGTGTGATATCTTTCTCCCAAGTCGGAGATCCGAATGGCTCGGTGGTCTTCTGCTGCGTCGGCATGGGCTTGACAAGGTACATCACGGCATTCTATGATGAATTGGCGACCACTTTAAAGCTGCGCCTGATCACCCCCGATCGTCCTGGCGTGGGAGGCAGTGAGCCTCACGCTGATGGTAAAGACACCCCCCTGGGCTGGCCCGACGATGTCCGGACAATCTGCGAGCAACGAGGCATAACCAAGTTCTCAATCTTAGCACACTCGGCCGGGGCAATCTACGCGTTAGCGACAGCTCTGCGCATGCCCCAGCATATCCGGTGTCGGGTGCATCTGCTCGCCCCATGGATTCCCCCGTCACAAATGTCAGCGATAGGGACGCACCAAGAACCCCTTCCAGCTACTGCAATGCCATACTCGCAACGTTTCCTCCGCTCTTTACCTACGACCTTTCTGCGCGCCGCCAATTCCAGCTTCCTCAATTTCACCAGTAATAGTATCACCACCAGCCTTCCGCGCTCCCCAAAACGCTCTAAGAAAGGTCTGAGCAGGAGCGCAACCCCAACACCAACCGACATCCTCAACGACAACAACGCTGAACTGCCTACAACGAGACCCTTCTCCAGACGCAACAAAGCCGACTCCCCAAAGCAATCCTCAGATAAGGAGAACCGCCCGCCCTCCCAGGCCCGCAGCTCCAACGGCTTCCTCAACAACTCCAACGACTTGCGTCCCAGCTCCAACTCGCTCTCACAACCGGCCCCACTCTTACCAGTTTCCGAAAAGACCCGCCTGCCCTTTCCCCGTTCACAAACCGCCCCTCCAGCATCCCTGGATTCCACAGCCAGCACCACCAAACCCACCCTCTCCACCACGGCTGAATCCTATGAAGCCCGCCTCGCCTCCCGCACCTGGGATCTCGCCACCACCAACGCGAATCCAAGCGTTGATCTGCTCGTCTGCCTTGAGCGCCGCCAACCCATCGGATTCCGCTACGTCGACATCACACGGAGCGTCGTCATCCACCACGGCAGCAAGGATAGCCGCGTGCCCCTCGATAATGTCAAATGGTTGGCCAAGATGATGAGAAGGTGTGAAGTGCGTGTGCTGGAGGGGAAGGGCACGGGTTGATGGCAAGTGCAGGCGTGATGGGCGGGGTGCTGATGGAGATGGCCGGGGAGTGGGAGGATTGGTTGAGAGTTGTGGAGGGAACGAGGAAGGGTTAGTGATTGATAATCCGAGAGCGTTGAGGTTCCCGGGGGCGGGGAAGGGGGCCAGGGCCATTGCAATGGAGCTCTCCTACGAATTTAGCAGAGCCCTTCTACGAATCTCGCAAGCCCGGCTTTTCAGCGATTAGACTCCAGGGGAAGCTTGTAATTTTGGTAAGGTTCTCTCTTTGTGTGGCAAATTCTTGCAATATACCCCTGAAACTTTCTGACCATGTACGGCGCGAGTCTGGAGCCCGGCCAGCTCTCATCTAATGTCCTTATGGCATTGCTATTCCATTATGCATTCCTCATGTATGTATGAGATATCGTCTTGCTTGTTCGTTTGCTGAGGAAGCATGGATCGGTGGCATGTTTGGCTTTGTTCTCGATGTAACATGTCAGAAAACTCGGGAATATAAAGAGGGCAGGCAGTGATGATAATCATCCATAATCTCACATCCCATCCTGACTCTCTCTTCCTATGACTTTTCCCTTAAGGATAGAAGAACGGTTTGGATTTGAAGGGTTCTTGGGTTTCTTTTTTCCTCCGCACTTATCTGATCGAGCCATTTCATCTCTCCGATAAGAAGAGAAATGGTTATTGAAGCTATTTCTCAGTTGTCTATGAATTGGCACGCCTTTTGGAAAGTGGTGTATCAGCTTCCGTGCAAGTATCAGAAGCCCAGTCATCTCACACGTCTTTCCACTCATACCGCGCCGGGGCATTATCCCTTATATCCCCTCATACCGAGGGCATATATCATGAAAACCACGCTGTTCATCACACATGCTTCAGTAGATGTGGATTTGGACGAGCCAAAGTCATGAGCGACCAAAAGCCTTTCCTGGAGCAATCAATCAGTCGTCTCCGAGCAGTTGAGCATACTCCTCCACCCCCGCGAAGGTGGGCAGGTTCTTGAGCTTCATCCGCTTCTCCCTCCGAGTCCCCTCCTTGACATGCCCGTTACCAACAATGGGGACCGCCTTCCTCTTCTTCCCCCCACCACCCCCATCGGCTTCAGTAAGAGACGACTTATTTTCGGCAGCGAAGGCAGACTCCAGATCGACTTCCTCCTCGCTATCGAGCAAAGCATCCATATCTGAGCCCGAGCTCGCGGAGTCCGCGAAGGAGGGAAAGACCGGCTCGCTGGCATCATTCTCGTTCACTTGTGCAGCATCATCTGTGGCGGCGTCGCCAGCAATACCGTCACCGAACTCGTCATCCAAATCACTAAACCCATCCTCCAGACCCTCATCATCGAACCCGTCATTATCATCATCATCCCCTTCAATGTCGGGTTTACTCCCCACTAGCGCTTTCCAAATCTCTCCCTCTTCTTCCTCTGCCTCTGTCTCACTGTCATCCTCACTGTCCTTCCCGCGAGCCTTCTTCCTCTTCTTCTCTTCCTTGCGTTGTTTCTTCTTATCCCGCTTCTCCCTCCCCATCCCGAGCGCGGAAAAGTAGCGATGGAAGAAAACTTCATCAGCTCCCACCTCCGCGCTATCCTTCTTCCAGAAATTGGCCGAGTTGACGGGGCCCGCATCTCTCCTTCCAGCAGCCCCACCCGTAACGAGGACGCCGCCATCGCTACGGGAACCTCCGGTGGCGAGGAGTGGTTGCATGAGACTTGCCCCTTTGGTGCCTCCGGAGGAAGAACTAGAGGATTTGGGGTTCTTGTAGACAAAGCGGTCAAGGAAGTGGATTAATGTGTTGAGACTTAGATCGGGTTTGGGGGGCATGGGGGAGTGGGACAGGAGGCGGCTGGTGAAGAGGGAGACGGAGGGGTGGTAATGGGTGAGCAGCGGGTGGATGTCCCAGCAGGTGGAGGATTGGGCATTGGCGTGGAGGGGGTCGCGTTTGCGGCCGTCGTAGGGGGATTGGGAGAAGGCTGGGGTGGGAACGGTAGCTTTCGAGGGGGGATGTGGTGGCGATTGAGAAGAGGCGTCTTCAGGGACATCGCGGAAGATTTCTTCTTCTTCGTCAGGTTTCTCTTCGGGCTGATCGATAAAGGAGCTGAGGCTCGGGAGGGTGATTTTGAGTTCGTGGATCAGGTAGAGGACACCGCAGACGAAAGGGGGTTGGTGCATCGGGATAATCTGTAGAAGGCGTTTGATGAATGCTTTGATGCGCTTGGTGTCAAGGTCGGCTCGGAGGGAGCGGTAGAGGAGGTTAAGGTAGAGAACTTGCTTTGAAGAGGTGAGCAGGCGGGCGTCTAGGAGTGACTCGTACAAGGTGCGGTAGAATCGGTCAGCGGTTGCTTGATTGGAGCCTTGCAGTTGCTGGATCAGCATCAATGCTTGGATGCTCGTGTTGAAGTTTGAGGAGTGCGTGACGCGGAATAGAGTATCAATATGCTTCTCAAAGGACTCATCATTGGCGCTGACGAAAGGTATTGCGCGATTTACCCCTGTTAGTACAGCAGAGAGCATCTTCTCCTGAAGGTCTTCTGCGGCAGCAGTCGACTTCTCCTTTTCAGCTGCTTTTTGGGCAGCCTTTTTCCCTCGAGCGCCCCCTCCGCCTTGAATCTCCCCTTTTCTGTTAATGGTAACTTTGCCTGCCTTTTGTGGGGCTTCACCTTCTGTCTTCAGGGCCTTGGGCTTCTCAAGCAGCTTAAGAAAAATCGCAAAGTATAGATTGAGCAATTGTCTTGCAGTAGCTTCCTCGCGACTGCTGAGAACAGTCTGATTCAGTGTTATGATTGCATAGTATTGAGCATGAAAATTTTGACCAGGACGGAAAAGAATATCAGACTCGATAGCGGACACAACGATAGGCTTCATGGAGGGATGGGTAGTCTCCAACTGCAAGATGTTGAACGATGTCTTCGACGCGACCTTCTTTTCGGAATCCCCTAATTTGTTCACAAGCAGGCGCAAAAGGTTGGCTTCTTGCTCCGGCTTCTCTTTCAAAAGGGAATAGATGTAGTCCACAGCTTTGCCTCGAGCGAATACGACCTCATCATTACACCACGTCTCGATGATGGTAAGCACTTGGAAGTACACAGACTTCAGCCACTCTTCGAACGCCCAGACAATTAGATGGGCTTTCTCCAAGGGCTTGGGTAACGGTTTGCCCGCGGTCCATTGCTCATTTTCGGATCGAAAAGCAGCATGAACTGCTGGCTGGCCTGTGAACGTCTTGAGCTTTCGATCCGAAGGCAACAGATTGCCCGCGGCGAAGAGATCCTTTAGAGCACCAAGCACTTCGACGGCTTGAGCTCGGCTACGCTTACGTGCCAAACCTAGCAAGCTTTCTAGGGCTTTGATGTTGTGAAGCGGAGACTCCTGCACAGATAGGGTCAGAGCTCCGATCTTGTCTGATAACGTTCCAGTCGACATGATTGTCGAGTAGAATTGTTGCGAAGAGGACGCAGAACGTTGCGTGGAGGAGTAAGCTTGGTTTTCCTCCTCCAGAAGCGTCTTTGCGTATTCATGGAGACGCTGCACCAGGTCCGAGGGCAGAGCAGGTGCATCTGTGCTAAGAGCAATGAGCGGCAATTCGACGGCATGCCACTCTGATAGAGGCTGAAACAGCAATGGAATCTGATGCTTCTTCGTTTTCGTGCTTGACGCTGGTGACATCGTCTCATTGAATGGGAGTTCATTGGCATTGCCGCGTATGGGCACATTTTTGACCTCACTGTCCTTCACACTTGCTTCCTCTTCCTCTTCACTATCCTCACTGTCTTCGCCATCATCATTTTGCCGTGCCTCCGCAATGCCGAGGGTGTTGATGACCTTTTTCAATTCTCCACTCAGACCCTTGTCGGTCTCAGTGCCGTTCGTTCCCTCGACTTCAGAGTCAGACGTCACACCAGCGACAAGCTCGAAATCTTCCTCGGTGCCTCCTAGTGCCTTGATCTCCTTTCGCAGGACTTCGTTGGACAATGGATTCACTCCATTTACCTTAGAAGTCCTTATTGGTACAAGATTGACATCGCCCCTTGCATTTGGCTCCTTGATCTCACCGGTCCGCAACCGCTTCTTGCTACCGCTCTGCTGGGTAGTCTTCCGTGGATCGAACTGCGAATGAGCCTTTGGCTGGGAGGGTGGAGAAGAGGATTGTGAAGGTCGTTGCTCCTTGGCGTTCTTTGGCTGCCTTGGTCCCCCTCGGGGCTTCACGTCCTTCTTCACCTTTGACTTCTCTTCTTGGCTTGCTCCCTTCGATTTTGCAGTGCTCGGTTTTGGGGAAGAATTTCCGGTCCGCACCAAATTGTTCTGGATCTTCTGAGTCAGGCTTTGCAGCGCGTCCGCATTGAAGTCGGGGAAGTCTTCTGGCCTCTGACCACCAATCTCGCTAGCCTCCACCTTTGAAGGCATGATCAAGGAGGGTCTGTCGTGTGTTATCTTGGGCGTCTGGTTGTTCAAGTAGAGAATGTTGCCAAGCCTTTCCTCCGAAGGCAATTTTTCCCGACTCGCTAAATCGCACTTGAGGATTCAGAGCCTCGGGCTTCTACGGATCCGTACAGAGGTACGTATGCAATCATGAGTCGCACCAAAACGAGTCTAATGATAGATATCATACTCCAGACGAAGGGATTTGACCTCTGGTACAACTATGCCAATATGACGAGTAGAGGCATGGGATGATGGAGTGCCTATTTGCAAATAGATATCGTGATCGGAGCTTTTCCAAAACGGGCCATTGAATGTTCAATCAGATGGCATAAGATGTTGAATAAATAACACAAGATGTTGAATCGAAACCCGCAGAGATATCGCCTGAGAGTGTCTATCCTGGCGCCGTTCCAGCAGCTTGCTTCCAGTACCTGCTCTTGACAAACGGCATCTTCACAACTTCGGCCTCCCTTTTCTTCCCCCGTACCACCACCTCAACCTTTGTGCCCGGCTTGTGCATCCCAAACTTGACGTAACCCATGGCGATGTTCTGACCCAATGTTGGACTCGGACATCCGCTCGTGACTTTGCCAACAACCTCATTGTTCTCCGTGAGAATCTGGGCTCCCTCCCGTGCCGGTGCACCCTGGAGTATTAACCCCACCCGCTTCCTCTCCACTCCGCCCCCATCCTTTCTTGCTTCGAGCTGCTTCAGGATAGTCTGAGAGCCGTGGAAATCAGCTGAGCCGCCTTTTCGTCTTTCTGGCGGAATAACCCAGGCCAGACCCGCTTCGATCGGTGTAATAGTATCATCCAGGTCATGCCCGTAGAGACACATGCCTGCCTCGAGCCTCAAGCTATCTCGCGCCCCCAATCCAGCCATTCTGAGACGGTCCCCGCCGCCGACTTCGAGCAGAGCCTTCGCGAAGCCTTGCGTGCTTGCCTGGGGTACTGATATCTCAAAGCCGTCTTCACCAGTGTAGCCACCCCTTGAGATGAGCAGCTCGGCAGACTCGTCTGCGCCACCGTATTTCCTCACATCACATTTCACCCTGGCGCATTGTCCGAAATACAGGCTTTTCAGGTCGAGATCAGGGAGATCCTGGACTTTTAATGCTCTCAGGGTGTCTTCTAGAACATCTGCACTGAGCGGGCCCTGAAGAGCAACCAATCCTGCACCCTCCTTGACTGCCCATTTCACACCCTCCCGGACCTCGGGATTGGCGTCAATGTTTTCAGTAATGTATGCCAGGTCCTTTTTCCTGCATGCAGCGTTCGTAACGAGGTAGAAATGATCTGGTGCTAGCTTCGTGATGACGGTGTCATCCACTATCCCGCCCGTTTTCGGATGTAAGAGGCATGACAGCGTCGAATGTCCTTCCTTCAATGTAGACGCAGAAGATGGCGTGACGGTCTCGAGGAAAAGGTTGGCAGCAGGTCCGGAGATCTCGTGCTGGACCCTGTACAGCAACCCCATCAGCCTTGACACAACTCCAAGGAGAGCATGGTAGGAAGTCCAACATATGCCCAACATCAAACAAGCTCGCCTTGTCCCGCGTCCACTTGTGGCTCTCGCCCACGCTTAGATCGCTGTATTGGACGGGCATGGAAAAGCCACCGAACGGCACCATCTTTCCGCCATTGGCGACGTGTAGATCATGGAGTTCCGTTCTGCTCAGCTCGCCGTCCGCCTTTGCTGCGTTCACTTGTGGATCATTGGGGGGGCTGTTACTTGAACCGTAGCACGCTCGCTGGGCGGACCCAGTGGGGGCAATGGCTGTGGGTCGCGGAAGGAGCGCCCTTCTTTTGCTCCTCCTCTCGAGCTCAATGTGCTGTCTAGCATCTTGGATGCTTGTCGCGATGGAATTGCACGCAGCTAAGGAAGTTGTGGTGATTCCGGCGGGATGATGAGGTGACGAACGGACGCTGAGACGATGCCAATTCGATCTCGCGAGCCGAGCGGGGGCCAGCCTGGACGTCATGGATGGCTAGAGGAGAGCATTCGAGGGTATATTACGGTTCTATGCATGCATAATGGGTGAAAAATCATGGACGATACGGCCTTACTTGCGACGATTGGGGGGAAAGTATATTGACGAGTGGGGGTCTCGCTAGGTTATCGCCTCATGTCTTGAATGATCCATTCAGGGATAGAAAGAAGCTTGCTCAATCTCAAACCAAAGAAGTCCTCTCAAAACACAGATAAATCAATGACCCCACTGTATGCTTGCTATCCTTAGAATGGAGTACGCAAACATGTGCGTACTGTGTGGGCAGCACGATCCTCAATCACTTCCCCACCAAGCGCTTATTAGCCAGCTAATGGACAGGAGACCGTCTCTTCTGCTGATTAGATGGCGTTACTGGCGCAAGTAAAAACACCTTTGACGGTCCCATCAGCGTACATGTCCGCGATCGTTTGACAGGTGGCCTGGTCAACAATTAGCAAACAATCGCCTCGCCAAACAATGGTCCCAGTGGACTTACATAAGTGCCTCCAGTGAGCAAGAGCAAGCCCGTCAGGATGAGAAAGATATTCAAGGCGAGCCCAGCGTATCCTCGAATGCCACGCTGCGTCGCCCATCCCGGTCCATGATCGGCTTGGCGCATCCTGATGTAGGCCGTTCCCCAAAAGATGAAGCCAAAGAATGAGTCGAATAGCGAGCTCATCAAGGCCGTCAGCTCGGAGAAGAACGGAATGACTTCAGCAATGATGAATGCGGCCACCCAGGTAACGGCCAAGATGCCCCCCCACGTAGTCCATCCCAAGACGGTATGGTTTCCCTTGTGGCGAGTGCCTTCAAAGATCCGGAAGAAAATAAATCGGGCCGTCACAGAGGCGTAAAGCACCCCGAGAAAGATCAAAGTAGGTATCATGAAAGAGAAGGACACTTTCTTGTACATCTCATTGCCAAGTGCTCCGAATGCAGGCGACACGTTATACTGCGTTCCAGTGTATGCGTAGATGACTGACCCTACCAGACCGAAGACGAGGATTTCGGAGATGGTCACAACCCACAAGGCTTTGGGGAAGTCCTTGGGCTCCTTCATCTCCGCAATGAAGCTAGGAATCGTTATTTGGCCAATGAAGGTATAGCTGATGTTGAGGAAAGCATTCATGCCACTGACAAAGCCGGTGTTCTTCGCAGCTACAACCAAGACGGTCGGCTCTCCAACAAAGGTACCTTTGGGCCCAACCTTGTTGTAGTTGAAAGGATGGTCTTCGATGCCAGCAAAGATCGCGGCCAGCAGCACGGAAATGAAGGTGAAGAACGCCGATGCACTCGCCAATTTGGAAAGAGTGTCGAAGGTCCGGGGCAAAGAACAGATCCAGGACAGAACAGCCCAGATAGCGCCGAATCCTACCGTACAGACAGCGCCACCGCTCATAGTGTTCAGGTATTCGGCACCAGTCAAGACGTGGAGACCCTGGTCAAGTTTAGCGGCTATTGGCAAGTCCAAATAAGAGCACTCACTTGAATCATAGTATTATTAAATATGAACATGAACGCGGTGAAATACCACACCCAGGTCCAATTCCAGTAGAGCATTTGGCCCACATCGCAGACGTCACGGATTTCTGGGTGACGAAGGCAAAATTCCCTGGCCAGCTGATCAGCCTGATTTCGCCAAATTCTCCACGGCCACACCTACCAAATGATCAAGGAAGTATAGAGCACGGATAAGGCGACCACCACGGTCAAGATCAGACCGGGTACCAAGCCCAACACCGAGTACGAATATGGAAATGACATGATTGCCAAACATATGTACTCGCTGAAGAGCAAAGCAGCAGTCTAAGACAAAAGATTAGAAAGGCTATCCACATGCTCTACGCCCATCCGACCAAGAAGAAAGGGGTCCACCATCTCGGAAGATCTCTAGGTTCCATCCTCGTCCTGAATGCTCAATCTCCTCACGTATGGGGAAAGAGAGAGGGGTTAAATGTGTGGAATCACCTTGGGCCACGAGCATGTCCTGTATTTGATCGAGTTGGTCGCCTCGAGTTCCATCTGCCTGCCCACGTCGAGCTTATCCGTCTCGCCGGTGAGCGATCCAGGAGCGGCAATCCTGCTCATCTTGCGACCTTTGTCGTCTTGAGCCTCGGTATCATAATAGGCCTTTTCATTGGAGCCATCTGGAGAAGAAGTTGGGTCAAGATCCTGGTTGGTGTTGTCGGCCTTGCGGCCCTTTTTGCCAAGATCGAAAGCCATGGTGATTCAGTCCTTGAATCTGTATATTGAGAGGCGACAGTGGAAGGAGCGACCGTCGGTTCGATTTTGCATTAACCACTTGTGAAGAGCCGTCTTTCGGAATCCCAGATGCGCGCGTTCGAGGACTTATCTCTCGAACACGGGCTTGGATGGAGAGGGGTGTTCGAAGACGCCGACTGTGTTGCGAGTTCCGGTGTCTTACAGGAGCAATTCCAATCTGTCTGACGAAAATGGTGGGGCTGAGCCAAGAGTCAGCTTAACCGGATATCCGAGGACGGTATGAGATGCTTGTGAGATACAAGACTTCTGCGAAAGGACGTGGCTGAGTTGGCTAGGAGGAGGGAATGCGCCGATCTATAAGAGAATCCGCCCGTGATGAAGCCAAGGACGATGAGGCAAGCTAGCCTCGAGAATGGCGATGTTGGCGTGGGTTTTAAGTGGGCCGGAGGTGGAACGTTAGAGGCTAAATGGGTAGCACCTGGTAGCGCTGGTTGGTCGCTGCGACTCCAGCGAGGCCGAGATGTGGAATAAAAAAGGCTAGGGATGGTTCTGGCTGGGGTGGGCTTTGGAGGGTTTTTGCCGGGCTTTGCCACGAACCAAGGCCAATTGTCTGCGTCCGCATTTTGCACCACTCTGTCGGGCGTGAATCAACAATCACGCAGTCGCAAGGCCGCATGGCGCTATCACGCTAACCAGTATACGGATTACGGAGTATCCACCCCACCTCCCGTCCATCGATCCTCGACAATCTAACGCCGAAGATTTACAAGTCCTCGTCACCATCGTGGAACCAAAGCATTTCGTCCATAAATGGACGTTTTAAAGGGCTAGAAGCTCTCATCCGTCTGATTCTTTTACGTTCTCTTGTCAAATCTTTTGCCTTGCTGGTGATGGCTGAATCACGGGGTCGCAACACTCGTGGGGATGACCGCATCAGGCCTGGCCCTACTAGGCAACTGCCGAGGTGCCGTCTTCATCTCTACTCATCACCAGTAGTATCAATATGCGTTATCGCAACAACAATATGACCTTCAATCCTCGAATAATTTGGAGTCCGATCAGGCCGAGTGGTCTGATAGCGTCAGCCTCGCATATAATATTTTTGGCTTCTAGAACATTTCTTACGATCCGCGAGCTTCGCCTTGCATATACATTGACGAAGTAAGAGGATCATAAGGTACGAGCACTAGTACTGCTACCGCACCTGTACATAATAAGGTACGACAATCTTGCCCGGTCTTTAAGTTGCCTAGGCCATCAACGTGACTGCAATAATAACCACCATCATTGGTAGTGTTGTCGCTAATCTCATCATGCCGCCAAAAGCCTGTTAGCTTGATGTTGGACAGATGTGCGTTCCAACTCAGGCTAATGTTGGTTCTCTCAAGTGGGTTCTGACTTCTGAGTCAACTCGGCATCGTTGGTTTCGTAGATGGTACGTTAGCTTGCTTGATATTAAGACTTGGCGCGGATTCATCTCTTGTAGAGATGATCGGAGGTCGACCAGTTTTTTCACCATCTCTATGCCACAAACCCAATGAGTAGTGTTCATGCTAAAGGATAAAGCGATCGCTGCCCTGCACTGCAGATGGAGAGTTCTCACACCAACAGTAATACTCAGTAGATTGCACAAGGCTGGTCATTGAGGAACCCCTCGAGCGTGCCAGTTCCATAGAGGCAGGGCGATATGTGAAATTTTGTTCTCTACCTTTACCCTCGTAGTGCTATAACATTCGGGATCCAAACCCCTCCGCATAGCGCGCACAACTGACAGAAGTGAGACCCGTTCTGCCTAATACCAACAACATCTCCCTTAGAAGCTTTGGGCGCCCATAGACTTCGCGGGCATTAGTATGATAGCTACTGTGCAGACAAGTGTGCCCGCTCCAGCGAGGAATAACGGAGCGTTCAGGCTATCAACCAGCAAATGTGCTGCAATCAGAGGCGATACGATACTGAACAACCTGCCCCAAAAGCTTGCAATGCCAGCTGCCGTGCCTCTAATTGGCGCAGGGAAAGCCTCTGGAGTCCATCCGTAGAGCACTGCATTGAACATGCTCTGGAAGAAATACTCCATCACGTTGAGGCCAATATTGGAAGCCTGCGTGTTGACGGTGGCGAAGAGGAAGAGTGAGATCCCCATGAGGGCCGAAGAGCCCACCATGGCCCATTTGCGCCCAACGCGAGGCACTGCATACATACTGGCGCCTAAGAAGACACCGAATATACCGGGGAAGTAGATGAGCACAAAGTTGCGGTAAGTCTCGGCCACTGAAACATTAATGGCCTGATTTTTGATCAAAAGAATTTTAGGTAGGTAAGAGCCTGCTCAGGTTAGCCCTCATGCGTGTTGTCAGGTCCATTTAGGGGCCTTTCGACTCACCAGCGATGCTGAAACCCCAGTAGTCGAAGGCATACGTGATCCAAACCAGGATCGTCAGCCTTGCCATGGTGACTCCCTTGAACAAAATGTGGTACCTCTGAAACTCGATGAGGACTTTTTCCTTCCATGTCGTATGAAGTTGCGATTTGCCGGGGCCAAAAGATGGGCTCATTGAGTCTTCATTTTCCGCTGCATCTTGTTCATCGAGTGCGTCAAAGACTTCCGTCGTGATTGTGCTCTCTCGTCCGTTGAATTTAGCCACTTTATGGAGTACCTGCACAGCCTTTGCATCCTTGCCTCTGTAGAGCAGGAATTTCGGCGACTCCTGAAACCGAAAGACCAAGAAGCGCAAACAAAAGACAACGAGGCAAATCGCACCTAGTACGATCAACGTATACCTCCACCCCATGTTGCTACTCTTGGTACAGCAAGGCGCCCCGGCGGCAGCAGCACTACAAGCGGGTAACGGCTTCCCATCTGCGCCCTTGCCACATGAATATTTTGGGATCAAGCCGTATGCGATGCCGGAGCAGACCACAACACCGATCGGCTGAAACACTGAGAGTACCGCGAGGAGGAAACGGCGATTCTGAGGCAAAAACTCGAGGCATATCGTGGTGTCAATTGGAATGTTACCTCCAACGCCGAAGCCGACAAATGCCGCGAGCACGAGAACGCCATCGTAGGTTGATGGACCAGCCAAGGCCAGGCCGAAGATCGAGGCAATCAAGACGGTTAGGTTAAAGGCATATTGTCGGCCTGCGTACAGAATACATGAGCATGCTAAGGAGAGAGATGCGCTGAGCGGATAATCATGGGCGACATTACCGATGATATCGACCAGCACCCCCCACACGAATGCGCCTGCGCAAAGACCAGCATTGAAGGAGCTAAAGATGTTTCCAGACTCGGGATCTAGGAGGACCTTTATCAGCCTTTGTACGTGCTGAGACAGGGCTTGATAGCGGACCAACCTCCAAAGCCAAATTCTTGTTGCATCGCCGGCTCCACGAGCCCAAAGGCCTGAGCATAGAGCAGGTCGAGAAGGTAGCCGAAGCCACAGAGGAAGAAAATGTACCATTGGTATTTGCCCATGCCATGAGAATCGAGTTCGCGATTCACGAGCAGCGCCTTCTTTTCGTACAGTGAAAGACCATCCAGCTCTGGATCGTCGAGGATGGCATGGGGACGTTCAGATATGTGTTTGGGTGATTTGGGGGTGATATCAAGGTCGTCGAGCACTTTACTGTCGGCCATAGATTGACCAATCAAAGGTCGGAGTTCGTGCGAGTTATCTGACGAGGTTGCGGGGGAGGGAGGGTTTGAATCGAGCAAGGATGATATGGATGAGGGCCGCATTTAAAGGTGGCGCGTTATAATAGATATCATCACCTGCGATTCTAGTGGGAGGTCCACAAGGACGATAAAGGGCCAGCCGTTAGTCGTTAGAGCGCCCCAATGAAAGCGTAAAGTGTGACGTTGCCGACGTATCATATTCCATATGACCAAATTCTTTTAGAAAAGCACGGTCGACCGACTAGCGAGTGAGATTGTCCGTATGGCAATTGGGAAAGGGTTGCGCTGATCATGACAGTCGCTGTCGTTGGTCACTAGACCATTTTGGGGCAATATGGGGGTTTGGAGGGCGGGGAACCATAGATCTCGGCAGGGAGTTTGAGATCGGGGATTTTCCCGTAGGGCATTCTTACCGGCTTACGGTTAGGATCTGGCTTTACCTATCATGTCATGGTGGCCCTGGCTGACCCTCCACAACATAATACGAATGACATGACAGAATTCTCATGGCGCATTAAAGGAATTGATCGTCTGCCATCGTTAAGAGGTAAGCGGATATGCGGGATGATAATCCGCAGCGTGGATCCCTAGTTCTACCTATTTCTTACGGCACGCGATGAGGATTGTGTCACCCATGAGCGATGTGAAATGTAGAGTAGGATTTGTGCTCCCCACAGTGGGTGCGTCAGCTGCAAAAGATGCATGACGTCATGGATTTGAAAGGGTATGCTGGCTTGTGACTACTGCCTGGCAAGCTCGAAGACTTAGACCCCCGATTGCCTTGCGCTTACATTAGTTGCATGGACTCTAGGGACCAGATGACGCTTTTGCTATTTCGGTATGCAGGTATTGCAGGAACGAGCTGAGTACGGGTCTCTTCCTCGGCATGACGGAATTCACATGTTGCAGGAAAGCACTACTAGAAGATGCACAGCACAAAAAGGACGACACGGTCATGAGACATGATCTCTGATTTGTGGGGAATGTGCTTTCAGAGAGCTCGAGATTGTTTGCATCAGGCAACTTCCTCAATGTTCCCCCTTTCCGAGACATACAGTCCATCCAAGAACTGCGGACACGAATCAGCATACCGTGGGACCTTTAACTCGGACGGTCAGCGAACCTTTCGAATATCCTTGTTTCTGACCCGACATATTTGTTGAATGTCTGCCGCGCTTTGGGACACATTCTCGAGCGAATTGCCTGTCAGCTGCACCTCATCCTTCACGTTCTTCGAAGTCTCGATTGTCACGCCAGGCAACATTGTCACTCGGCGCACAATCTTCTCACCGATGAAATTCCTGTTCAGAGCCCCATCAGCTGTTCATTCATTATCAATCACCTCTTGCATGCAAGTTCAACAAACCGTATCTCGACCTCGAATAGACCCGTTTCTGAATTCTTCTCGATATTGACGTTGATGGGGAAATGTGCATAGACGTATCGCATCTTGTATTTGAATCCTTTTGTAACGCCAATGACGAGGTTGTTTATGATGGTCTTGACGGTGCGGAGGGTGGCAACGTTCTTCCGAGCTCCATGGTGTAGTTCGATGCTGACGGTGTTCTTGTTCGGTTGTGAGAAGCAGACGGACAGATGTGATAAATCCTTAACCAATTCGCCTGATGAATTTAGTCTGAGCTTTAACATAGCAGCTGTTCATGTATAGTACCTCGTGGACCCTTGACTGTAATCAGTCGTGACTTGATATGGACCTCCACTGTCCCGCTGTCAGTTGCCATACATAGAAAAGTTTCCGTCTGGACATTGCATACCTCCCTCCGGAATGTCCAGCGACTCTTGCGAGTGTATGTACCGCATTTTGAGGATTGGCTTAATCCAAGGGCAAGATACCAGAGAAGCTGGACTGTGGACTCCGCCATTTCGGCGCGTCAGTGGGAAATGCCATAAGCGAAATTGGCGAATACTAGCCTCGTTTGCACTAGCGCCAGCATGAAATTCGAATATCAATCTCAGGGCGTACATCTTTCACCGCACAACATTCACCAGCGTGTTCCTGTAGCATCTGACGAGACCTTCATTGGGACTTCCACTCCGTTAGCATACAGAGACTTGTCCGAGAACCTATCGCCTTTGGTGATTGATTTACTGCGATTCGCAGGCCAACTTTTCTGTTCCTGCACGGTTCTGCAGTCTACACTTCTCCATGACTAACACTCCAGACGAAACACTTGCTGTACGCTGGCCAAAATTGGGTGAGTAGGCAATGTGCGAGCTTGCGATTCATGAGGGTAAACCGGTTCTACTCCGAGTGTTCTCCACATTGAACGGCAAGTTCAAAGAATTTTGGAAGGCAAGGCTCTGTCATTGTTATCCCCATATGAATTACTACTCTTGCACCCAACTGGCTTTACCATGCCAGGTTTTCAAATGCTCGGCAATTTTTCTCTCTGCAAAGCGTATCAATCACTTGTTAATCCAACATCTTCCCGCGTTCTAAGCGTTGTCAAGTACGAATGTTGTAAGGCATAGAAAAGAATATTTGGGGCACGCAACTCATCTACGTTCTGATCAATTGCTTAGACTGAAGACTCTTTGCAGTCAGTACGAGTCAAAGCTTGATGAGTGAGGGGAGCAATTTCCATTCTATAATTATAGGGGCAATGTTCTCCACAGGTTGTCTTTTTCGGCAAGCTCTCACAGAATGTCGCCGCTTCGTATGCTAGCAAGTTATGCAAAGGATTAGCATTTTGGACTATCCAAGAGCTTGGGCTGTAGAATGGATGTAATGCAGTGAATGTAGTGGTTACACTTCAGCGGCTCCGTGCTCCTAGTCTTTGATGTGCCTTTGCTAATAATAAGTGAGGTGTTTTGATAAACTGGATTGAATTTTATTTAGACAAAGATGTTACTAAGACGCCGCTAATAGGGTCTCCTCATGGTCTTATCAATATGACCGTTGGCCCGAATCCATGCTTTGCGCTCTTTTGAAGCGGCATTCAAGTATGCTGACGTCCTGACAGGCGACTTATTGGACAGCTTTGGTCTCCAAGCAATTCTATGGAAAGGCCCACAAGATCCTGACTGATTTGCTAACAGAAATCCGTCTCTCTACAGACCAGACACTAGTGTGCAAAGGCACGAAGTCAGTCGCCTCGCTGATATATCGCACAGACTTATATCCCGGAACCATACGCATGGGAAAATCTACGCATTGTTCCACTGTGCTTCACGGACCACCTTCCCATCGAATAAAGTCAAGCGCATATAAACTACCATGTCTTGTGTCTGAGATAGCAATATGCGAGGGGCCACTCTATAATAATCACGCCCCCCAACATTAGCCGACAGCCACAACGACAACGAAGCGCGGTGCGCTCATGCGCAACGTCTCTAGAGTCGCAGCCATGCATAAATACAGGAGCGTACTCCGACTTTGGACCTTTGCACTTCTTTCTTGTGATAGCCCCTGAGGAGTGAACATCCTAACCTTTCGGCACCAGCAATAGAACCCAGTTTCTACGGATCGCACGCCCTTAGCTAAACCTCTTCGAACACTTCGGCCTGAAGATGGAGCTTTCCATCGCCTCACACCTCGCCATCGGCATACTCGCCTTCACCAGCACTGTCGACTCGTTTTCCATTCCCGCTTCAGCTTATAAACCCCTCCCACTCCAGTGTCCCACTGGCCAGCCAAAGCAAAGCGGTCTACAAGTCACTCGCTCGCTGGATGCCTGGCCACATGAAGAGGATGTCGTATGTTTCAAGCAGGGCTTAATCGGGGGCCACCTCGCTCACACGCAGGATTGCCGACGCGCCCTGGGTTCTCTACCTGGGGAACACCTGCCTGGTGTGTTCCACTCCGGCGGCACCGACGATCCTTTCATTTTGCCCAAATTTCTCCTCTTTGAGAAGTGCAACGTCACAATCGAGATCCCTGCACAGCTCGAGGACGACACCACATGGCCTTGCGTTGGCCAGAGGATTGACATCCTCATCAACGCATGCAAGGTTGGAACCGATGCTGACGGGGCCGTTGGAGGGCAAACTTGGGCCGGGGCGAACAGGGAAATGGTCGTGACAATCGTGAAGCCGGGGAAATCAGTTCCCCAAGGATTATATGGCGTGAATGGCCTAATGCCAACCTCATCTCTACTGGGCTCGTACTTGAACAGGAGTAGTATAGATGGTGGAACTTCTCCTGGATCCGGGGACATTGTGGCTAACTCATGATTTCCGTAGAAGTGACATGGAAAGCCTTGTACATAGAGCCTGCGAAGCTGGTCACATTTTTATCATCACTTGTTGTTCATGCGAGCCATAAACGTGCCCAACGGAGGGGGGGTATCTATACTAGAAATAACCCAAAGATTACTCCACGGAAACGCGCGCCTCCCGATAGCCAAGTCTATGCCCAATTTAACTGCTCCTTTCACCGCATGACCCACGACCAAGATCCAGGCCCCAGCCTCCGTGCACTGTACAAATAGCCATAGTGGCCAGCCCCAAAGCAGAATCTAGAAATACCTCTCGTCATCATCCCAGGGCAATAGTACCCAAGTGCTGGACACTTAATCCCCAGTCCGTTTCTGTGTGATCTCCATTATCCTCTTGCCACCCATGTTCTTGATCTTTTCCACCAGCGTGCCCGCGATTTCTGCCGACTCAATGTCGTCCCCTCCACCAACGCTCTTCCCATTGATCAGGATGTTCGGCACCGTTCTCCGGCCTGTGCTTTTCTCCAGTGCGTTCTGCAAGCCTGGTCCCAAGGGGTGGTGATCCAGCTCAACGACGTGAGGTTTGGGGACGATGTTGTACTTGTCCAGGAGAATCCGTTTTGCCTTGGCTGAGTACGGGCACGTCGATTTGGAGAAGACGATTACTGCAGGGATTTCGTTAGCCTCGTGGTTGCGCCGGAGAGAGGCATGTGCGTTATCGAGCACCATGGAATTGCTGCGACGAAAAGGGACGCCAGTACTCACTCGGACCTCTCTTCAAGATGGCGTTCATCTCGGCCTCTAGTTCCAGCTCCTTTTTCGACTTCCGGGGCACCTTCGCTTCCACTTTGGCGTTCTCATCAATCACCTTTTTGCCTTTAGGTGACTGCTTGCCCGACGGTACTTCCTTGGCCTCGCCACCTTTCGGCATCGTTTTTCGGCCAGCGACGCTTTTCTCGCCATCCTTTTCTTCTGTCTTGTCGGCATCCTTCGTCTCCTCGTCCTCCATTTGATATGCATCTTTCCCTGCTTTCACCTTTCCTGCTTTCCTGTCCATTGCGCTTCTGCTGCTCGTGTATTCTTCACCGCCCTCCTCACCGTCGTCATGCGATTCTTTCCGTGGAGAGGGTTGGGTTTCGGGAGGACCGGAATCAGGAACCTCGACATCGATATGGGCCTTGTCATCCTCGTCCTTGCTCTTCTTTGGCGGCGTGAGGGGTTTCTGCGGCCCAGTAGCAGCGTCGTCCTCGTCGCTCGCCGCGCTCCTGAGTCCGCTGCGGCTGCCACCTACGGGTTCTTCATTGCTCTTGGAGGCGACTGATTCTTTGATGGTGCGGAGCTTGCTCGCTGCCTCTGCGTCAGAAGCCTGCTTTGCGTCAAGGGCGGCTACCGTACGGGAATAGAATTCTTGGGTCACAGTATCTCGCTGTGAGAGAAGGCTATCAGTATGCCTCTTTTCAAGATCTAGATGGAAGAGGTGCGCCTTTGAACATACTGGTGTGAAAAGATATAAGCAGACGACGATGGCGAGGATGGTGGTTATGGTCTTTATGCGCCGCGACGACGGCATCATGGATGTGTGCAAGCAAGGTGAGACTGAGAAGGATGGAGGATGGTTCATGCAATGCGACTGATTTGACAAAAGGTCGTCAATCGTCGGCGTAAGAATGTGACCGAGTTGGGCGCATCAGTAAGGGGATTTTGACGGATTTGAATAGGATTCGTCATGCAGGTTACGCACACGGTCGGGATTTAGTTCTAGTGGTACTAGAGGAAGCTCAGTCGTGTAAGTCGTCCAAATAAATGAAGAAATGTATGATCTGTAGAAAAGGTGGGTTATAAAGCGACCATGAAGGCGCATGTGGTTGACTGGGTGTACCTGCCTGTCTTCATGTGCTTGTGGTGCTTGTCTCCCTGCAAAGTCTCAGGCGCAATAGGTAATCCGAAGATCCGTCACCTCGGGTCGGTCAGTCGGCCTTTTGGGGGGATCCCCTTCCCCTTTTCCCTTCTGCTCTCCGCCGTTCCCTGGGGAGGTCCTTGGCACCTTGAAGCCAATTGGTGGCCCCCTGCAGGCTGCAGCTTCCTCAACGCCAACCCGACGGCGGTATCATTGGCCAATCTGGGCAAGCTGGAATAATGAATCATGACGAAAATTACGCCCTTACCGCTGCAAATGACGCTACCCCTGTTGCGATTTATTTGGCTTCCCGCCATCTCGAAAGGCCGAGGCTGTAATCCGTAGGAATATTGATTTGGAATTGATGTCTTTGTGTTTTATCAAATAGTTATAGGATTGTTTTTTTCCCCGTCATGTCTGCCAAATTTTGCCAGGTCCGCGCTTTCTGCAGACTCAAATCAACATCGTCTTCTTCATTGACCGATCCATTAGTCTCCACCCTCTCAACACTCGGATTTGTTCGCCAGAATGCTAATGTTAAGAGCCTCATCTGTCGACATGGCCGTTACAGCTCGAATCTTAGTGGGTGCTTTTGATTGACTAGAGCCATAAGAATCCGTTCCATGGGAGACTAATTGCTGCCCTAGCCTCCCCGTCTCCACCTCTTCGCCGGGCTCGCTTTCGCCGAATCCTCAGAATCGGAGCCTTTTCCATCTTCTTCACCTCTGCCGGCTTCCTCATTGCAACAGCCCCTGCTATAGCATCCATCGTGGCTCTGGTGTCTTCGCCCTCAGACTCGAAGACGCTGACAATGTTCAGAGCCCCAGATGAGACCACAGCAGAGATCGATGACCACATCAAAAATCATCCCATAGCCCTGAACTTGCGCGGCAAGCCCGAGTGGATCGAATCGAGACCGCACCTCAAATACCCCGAAACCTCAAGAAAGCACAGCTTGACTGCAGGTACTCTGATGGGACCCGGGAGATTCGACGTGCCACCAATCGTCTTCTGTGACGAGCAGAAGCTGGTGTCGTTGGCACATGTGGGGAAGGACATGTGTGGCCATGTGGGCATGATTCACGGGGGCTTGCTGTCGATCATGCTTGACGAGGGTCTCGCACGCTGCGCTTTCAATTCGTTGCCAAACAAGATCGGCTTTACTGCGAACCTGAATGTCAATTTCCGGAGTCCATCTCCGGCCAATTCGTATCTTCTTTTGACGGCAGAGACTGTGAAAGCGGAGGGAAGGAAGTGCTGGGTCAAAGGTAGGATAGAGCTCTTAGGGGATGATGAGAAGCCGGGCCAACTGCTGGTGGAGGCCGAGGCTTTATATGTTGAGCCCAAATATGCGAAGGTGAGCTTGTCCAGAGCTCTCTGGGTCTCCGTTACTCACCAAGCTGAACAGTCGATCCCGCGACTTGTCCATTAATCACACGGATCGCTTCAAGAAATTGGACGATTCCCAAGACGGAGCCATACCATGGTCTAACCCGTACAGAGATAATCCCGTTGGATCTAATGAAAGCGCTCAGATATGAGAGCTGCGCATGAGTAATGATTGTAGAGACGATCTCCTATATACACCATCTTCAATGCAGGAGTATCAAAGAGCGCAACCTCTCCATCAGCTGGAGAAATCTTTAGACTAGTGAACTAAATAGACTTCACTTTGGCATTCATGGCCACATGTACCATCGTTTTTGGCTGCAAAGTAGTCTTAATGTAACTCCCGCCATCAAGGCTCCTAAAGTGCGAAATCATAATGGCAGAAAGGCGCGTGGAAAAAAGAGGTGAATTTCATGCAAAGTTCAATACTACCAGACACATTCATCGAAATCTTGGGGATTTTTCCAACTGTTGATGGGCCCGTGTTGAATCTCAGCGCAGCCTTGCCAAGAAGCGTTTTACCCCTTCATGCTTTTTTCTTGTCGGGTCCGGAATTTTTGCGCCCGCTTTTAGATCCATCACCCAAATTTGTATTATAGACACATTACCACCTGCCCACACTTTACTTACGCGTATATTACTTGTTAAAGGGGTAATTTTTATAGCTTATATATACGTTTATTTTTTACCCCCTTAATAGAGTTATTCTTTATTACCATTATAGTATTAATATTATTTAAGACGCTTAAACGGCGTATCGCTATTTACTTAAATAATAACGTTAAGTATAGGATTATCGTTAAGGTTAAGGGTATTAATATTAAATAGGTTAAATATATTAACCGGAATTTAAAAACTTTTAATAATATTAATCCTTTAATTAATAATTATATAAAACGTAAAAAAACGCTTATAATATACCTTTTTATAAAAGAAAATTTTTAAGAATTCCTTAAGAATAAACCGTAAATATATTAAGAAAAAATAATAAATTATTTCTTTAATAAATTTATTTTATTAATATTTTAATATACCGTTTTAAGGATACTTTAATAAATAGAAATTACGTAAAAAAGCCTTTATAAAATTACGGATATTAAAGATTTAAACCTTTATAATATATATTTTTATAATATATTTATTTATTATTATAATTAACTCGTTTATCTTAATAAAATAATAATTAATTAACGTATTACTTACCGGAAACGGGGTTAAAGTATATTAAAAGTTATTTTTTAAATTAAGCTTTTTTTTAAGCGTAAGAAGAAATAAAGTATATTACTTAAATATTATAGTAATAATATTTTTAATTATTATATTTATTATAAGGATTATAATATCGGTCTTTTTAAGACTTTTTTAGAATTTAAGATTCTCTTTAAATATAATTTATACCCGGGGCTTAAATCCGTTTTTATTAAAAACAATATATTAATCTATAGATTATTACGGATTACGTAACTTTACCGGGATTATAAGGTTATTATTTAATATTTATTATTATATTTATTTAATCTTAATCTTATTAAATTATATTTTTTAAAATTAAAACCGTAAATAAAAAAGAATTAAAAGCTGGTAATAAATATAAAAAAGTAAGTATTTCTGGACTTCTTATACCTTATAATATATTATAATAAGGGTAATAACTTAACGTTTAATTATTTTAAATATTTATATATCGATATCCTTAAGTATTACGGTTATAAAGAATAAAGGTAATAATTTATAAATAATAATTAAAAGGTTTTAAATATTAAATAATTATTAAAAATTCATATCGGGAGTAGCCGTAATCGCTTTATACTTTAAGTTTTTTATTATTACTTAACGTTATATATTTAATATTAATATATATATACTTAATAAAAGCCCGTTTAATTATTCTTAATTTAAGCTATTTAAAAAGTATTTTATCATTAAAAAAGTATATTATAATATAATATATTTAGGTTAAAAAAGTTAATAAAAATAAAGGTATAAATAATTAAGGCTTTAATAATAAATAATTACGGGTATTCCGGGGGTTATCCGTTATTATTTTATCTTTTAGACTTCAAGAACGTTTAATAATACCGTATATATTTTACTTAATTAATTAAGCTCGGTAAACGTATATTTAAAAGCCTTAAATTTAAGTTATTAATAATATTAAAATTATATAAAATAAATAACTTAAAGTAAAAATATAATAAATTAAAATCTGGATAAGTAAAAGAAAATACGGAATAAAGTAAACGTTAAAAATAACTTATTATTACGGCTTAAATATTTACTTAAAAAGCAATATTATTACTTAAATACCCTTTTTATTATATTTTACTTTATTAAAATTAAAGCTTAAATAAACGGCTAATTAAAAACTATATTTATAGCATTAATAAAAATATTTAAAACGCTATTATTATTTAAATTCATCCTTATAATACGTATAATACCTTTAATTTAATACCTTTCCTTAATTTAAGTTTTTAATTCTTACCTTTTTATAACGTTTTAAAAATAGCTTTTAAGGTTATTTCGAAGCCTCTTATTAATATTAAATAAGATATTAAGAGCCCTTTAATTGGCTATTTATTTAACCTTTCAAATAATATTTAAATTTATTATTTATTCTATTATTTAAAGGAGAATAACGTTAAAGTATATAATTACGGTAAGATCCTATTCTTTATATTATATGAAATAAATATATAACTTATTCTTTGTCAGGGAAAAAGACGAAGTGCAGGTATTGAGGGTAGAGTGGTAACTGCCTGGATTGCAACTATGGACGGTATTGCTACTTATGTGGGTGCGCCAAGCATATATAGCTTTAAGCCTCTGCGCTATGCTTATTTTAGTATCTATACTACTTATACGTAATAAGTGCCTATAAAAAAGTAAAAGCCGACGCCTATGTCGGACCATCCACTATAAAATATTATGGATATTAACTTACTCGGTGATAAAGGTGATTAAGAGTAAGCCCCGAGTATATTAATAACGTTATTTATTAACTGGTTGGTAAGTAATAAGGTAGGGTAAGCGGTAAAGTTAATAAGATCACGAAAAACGAACGGAACCGCGACCCGGGAAATAATCGTAAGTTTTAAGCGATTGGATTTAAGCTAAATCGTTTAAAAACGAGATCTCCGTGGTTTTACCGGGTAAGTATACGTCCTTATAACCCTTATTCTTGCTTTTAATAATTAACTAATTAAGCCGTAAGTATTATATATTATAAATTAAGTAATAATTTATTCTTACCGTTACGGTAATATATACTCCCTATATAGTCTTTATATTAACCGTAAAGTATATAATAATAAGGTCTTCGTACCGACTTTTTAGCGTATAAATGTTTTAAGGTCTTTATGCCGACCTTATAGCGTATAGGTATAAGGTCTTTATGCCGATTTTATAATATATAGGGTTTAAAGTATCCTGCTCTTCCTATTATATTTAATTTACGTCTTTATCGACCTTTAATATAAAGTCTTTATTACTTATTATAAGCATTAAATGTCCGGAGGTAGGGTTAATGGCTAACTGCCGTATTTATAGGTCTTTAAAAGTGAAAAGTTGCTATAAGAAAGCGTATTATTTATTGGTTTATTATTCCAGGTATAGGTATACTGTGTATAGCATATAATCCGTTAATTAAAGGGTGCCTGGAAGTCGGTAGTTCATTAAGCTAGGTACTTTATATACACTATAGTCTACCGGTAATTCAGTGAAGGTATATCTATGGTCCCTCTTATATATAACGATATAAGTAGAATCGGAACTCAGTTATTGCTATTATTTATCAGGGAAAAAGACGAAGTGCAGGTATTAAGGGTGGAGTGGTAACTGCCTGGATTGCAACTATGGACGGTGTTACTACTTATGTGGGTGCGCCAAGCATATATAGCCCTAAGCCCCTGCGCTATGCCTATTTTGGTATCTGTACTGCTTGCACGTAATATTCTTCTAAATATTATTAATATATACCGGGTTATTTATCCTTTTATATAATATAGGATAAGCGTAATTAATACTATATACGCTTTAAGGATACGTTAATAAAATAGGCTTTAATTTAACGAACTTTATAATTTTAATAATAAAGCTTAAAGCCAATATTGATATTGTAAAAAAGCTTTTATTAATTAAAATTAATAATAATATTAATATTATAAGAAAAACGGCTTATTTATTTTTCTTTAAGTATCCGGCCGCGTCCTTAATAGTTTTACGCTTTAAAAATATATCCTTTAAATTTATAAATAAATCGTTTAATTTAACTTAATAAAGGATAACGTTTTTAAGTTATTTTTTAATATTTATATTATTTAAAATATAATAATAGTTTTTACGGCCGTTAAGTTATTAATAATAAAAGTTATTATTTTAATACCCAGAATACTTATATTTATTTACCTTAATAATATTATCGGATTTAATAATAACCTTAATTTAATTAACTTTATAATTAATTTCTGTAACTTTTATCTTTAAGCTTATTATCTTATAAAACTTCTTTTTTAAATCCTTTTTAAACTTTAATTTTTTATATTATTATCCTTATTATTACCGTTTAAAACTTAATTAAAACCCTTAAAATAAACCCGTTTCTTAAAGCCTTTAATAATAAGGTCCGTAAAAAGAATATAATAATAAATAATATTAATAATAATAATCTTTTTCTTTTCTTTTACTTAATTATAAATTATACGGAATAAATTATTAAAGTTTTTTTAATTAATAAAATCTTATTTAAATTTATTTATTAATATTATATAAAAAAAGATATTTTTAATATAAATAAGCTTATAATCCTTATTATTATAATTGTTAATAACCTTAATAATTAACGTATAAAAATCTTAAAATTTAAACGTATTATCGGACTTAAACTTCTATAATAATTACTTCCTTTTTAACTTTATTAAGGATTATACCGTAATACTTTTATCCAACGATATATTAACGGGTTTAATAATTAAATATATAATAAAAGTAATAAAAATAATAATAAGGTTAAAAGCTGGAGCCAACGCTTTTTATAACGGTAATATAGCCCTTTTTTTAATGGTAAAAGCGCGTTTTAAGGCGTTTACTTATATTTTCTTAACTATAAGCTTTTTAACCCGTTTCAAAATACTTATTATCGTAAAATATAGATAAAACTATAGCTTTAAAAACCTTTTAATTCGTAGTTATAAACGTAAACGTAGGTGGGCAGGTAATAATGTATCTATAATACAAATTTGGGTGATGGATCTAAAAGCGGGCGCAAAAATTCCGGACCCGACAAGAAAAAAGCATGAAGGGGTATCCATAAGCTAGACGATCTTAGATCAGATAGCTTGTCTGGGCTCTGGCAGGCATTATACTGAAGATCCGGATAGACCTGGCATCCTGCCTCATTGTCTTGTTTCGAACAAGACCACCTTTGCATTTCGCCTGGAAGAGCACAGCTATGTCGAAGAACCCTAGATACCTGCTCATCTCCTTGCCCACATCGATCTCGCCCGCCAACGACCATGACGAAGCCTTGACGGCACTGCGATCTGCAGTCACCACTGAATACGGCAGCGTCTTTCCGTTCAAGATACCAGAGTTTAAGATTGGATCTCTAGATGCAATCATAGGACAGGCAGATGATCTGGCTAAGCTCGAGGCTGGGTGTGAAGGTGTCGTGGGCAAAGTTGGGGATTCGTTGAAGACGATCCTTGAGGGTGATCCAGCCAAGGTTTCGCAGCAGAAGATGGTGAATGACAGTCAGTGGAAGCTCTAAGCCCGGATACTGTCAAAAACCATCTGACCTGAGCGTAGAACCGGCAGATGCCTATCTCAAGTCTTTCCACTGGAACAAGGTAAAATACCGGGCAGATAAGCCATTGGGTGAATTGATCGATACATTGCAGAAGGTAGAGTCCTGCTCTGCAATACAGCTCTGCAACATTGCAGCTCCTGCTAAGCCATCACGTCTTCTTAGGAGATCACAAGTATAGACAATGACGTCCGGAACAAATACAACCAATACAACCAGCTGAAGACATCCCTGACCCAATTGCAAAGGAGGCAGACGTACGCAGACACGCTCAACTCAATAGTAGCCGTTTATGCTAAATCTGGTCTTCAGAGGGAACCTTTCCAATAAGTCTCTCACCGCAGTCGTTGACCCTAAGATCATGATCCAAGACTCCGAATACCTAGAAAGCCACCTCGTCGTCGTACCCAAGCAGATCATAAAAGACTTCATAAAGAGTTACGAAACCATATCACCATTCGTCGTCCCTCGTTCCGCCCAAGAAGTGGCCTCGGACGACGAATTTACTCTCTATGCGGTCACCACATTCAAGAAGCATAGCCAAGAATTCGTACACAAAGCCAGGGAGCACAGATGGACACCGCGAGACTTCAGATTCAAGGAGGGTGGGCGAGAAGAGGAACAAAAGGAGATGGACAAGGTCAGCAAAGATGAAAGGAAGGTTTGGGGGGAGGCATTGCGACTGGGTCGGACCGCGTGGGGAGAAGCTGTGATGGCATGGATACATGTGTTGGCACTGCGGGTATTTGTGGAAAGCGTGCTTCGATATGGCCTACCTCTCTCTTTTGTGTGCGGATTGATCACGGTACGCACGTATGCCTTTCCCTTTCTTGCGGTGTGATGTCTAACCCTGTACAGACAAGTCCCAAACTCGTCAAGAAAGCAAAAGCCTCATTGGATGTTTCGTACTCATACCTGGGCGGTAACGCATTTGGGCGAGACAAGAAGGGTCGGGTGACCAAGGACGACTCGGCGATGTCTGCAGACATGCAAGCCGCCGGTCAGATGGGTGATGGTGGAGATTACTCGGCGTACGTATGTTATGAATTCGAGGTACAATAGTATAGGTATGGTCTGGTATTCTGAGTCCTTGATTCAAGGAAATGCCAGCAACCCTCGTCACTCGAATTTAGGCGCATCCATCCTAGTGTGAGACTCCTACAATCATGTTGTCTTGCTCTTACCCTCCGCCCAACCCACTAGCCCCTTCTCTTTCAAATACCTCACAATCTGCACCACGGCCTGCTCCACACCCGTCTCCCCACTCCGAATCATAATATCCGCCGCCTCGGGCTCCTCATACGGCGCGCTCACGCCTGTAAAGTCCTTGATCTCCCCCCTCCGCGCCTTGGCATACAGCCCCTTCGGATCGCGCTTCTCGGCCTCTTCCACAGAAATCTGCACATATACCTCCACAAAAGGGATCCCTCTCGCCTTGTGCAACTCGCGCGCGGTGGCGCGATCGGCCCGATAGGGGGAGATGAAGGAGGTGAGTGCGATCTGGCAGGAATCTGCGAAGAGGAGGGCGACCTACGGATGTCCCCACATAAGTCATGCTCGTCTGTCTTGATATTTAAGCTGTCCATCAAGATTTTGAGACGCCTCTGTTCGGCGGCGCCACCCACCCCCGCCCCCCCCCCCCCTCTCCCTCCCCAATCCCCCTCTGTGCCCCCTCGTGCAACCTGAACGAACGCGCTTCCTCGCAAAACCCCCAGAGCAGTGCGTTAGGCCACGCAGAGATTTGGAACCAACGGGCGGCGGCGCGCAGAGGTACATGTCCCACTCACCTCGGCGATCCGCCTGATATTCTCCCCCCTGTCCCTTTCACTGAACCCGAGATCCTTGTTCAACCCGAACCGCACGTTGTCGCCATCGAGACGATACGCTGCAAGACCGAGGTGGAGCAGGTGCTGCTCGAGCGCGATGGCGATGGTGGATTTACCTGAAGCGGACAGGCCCGTGAACCAGAGGGTGAAACCCTGTTGGTGCCGGAGAGCGGAGCGCTCGCGGTAGGTGAGGGGGGAGGCGTGCCAGGTGATGTTTCTGTGTGGTGGTGAGGGGTTAGGAGTGGAGGGTCTGTGGGTCTGTGGGAATAGAAGGCTGTTGGACCTACATACGTGGCCATGTTGGGCAGGTGAGACGATAGAAGGAAAGCTGAACGATGGGATGAGAAGAGGTATTTAAGACAACTTGTGGTGTGATTGGTCGGGAGCGAAAAGGGAATAGGCTTTGCGTATTGGAAGCAATGACGCCATTTAGAGGTCGATTCCTGGGGCAATCTATGCGCTACATAATGCAGTGCTTTCAGCTTTCATCGGTAATTGCTCAATTGGTCTCTGGGCGCCGGAGAGGCTGTCACTTTTAAAGTACATCTCCCGCGTGGTTTCTATACCAACTCCAACAAGGCATGCTAACCACTCATAGAATCTCCATGCCCGACTTCCCGCCACGTGAAGCAGACCGATCCAGATCACGACGCCTTCAAGTACCACGACCCCTAGGAAAGCAGACTTGGGCGGGAGCTGCGACTCCTTTCTGGGCTTTTTTTTCGTCCTGTGGAAGAGTTGCATTCCGTTGACGCAGCGATGCCCGTCTGTGATGTGGAAGCTCAGCACTTCCTGTAGCTTTCTCAGCCCGTCGGATGAATCTTCGAAGCCCTCGTGATTCACGTGGTGTCTTCTGCCGTTCCCTGATATGCGGATTGCGCTCTTGACAGTGTCTGAGAATACGTCCCCATCGCAAGGCAGTACCACAAGGGTCAGCAGTAAGAGAGCGGCGAGGGCTGCTATTAAGTTGAGATTGAGCCTGCCAGCTGATAATTTGCAGTGCTTGTCGATTGCAGTATTGTTGTGCTGAGGCCAGCAAAACCTGCATTGGTTGGCTTCATGTGCCTGAGAGCTGGCGTTAATGCATATGTTGGTAAGGGTTGCGTTGTCCTGGCAATAGTCCTTGACGCGGGCGGAACGAGCGTTGAACCAATTAAAAACATGCTCCACAGTAGAACCCATATTCTGGTTGTATGTATTTTGAAGGTGTTCCTGCATGTCGAGTAGGACTTGGTTCCCATCCCTGATGTGTACTGGACCAAGCTCGTGCTTTGCAGACAACCCCCCCATGACAGCACGACCTGGGGGCTGGCCCTGCTCGGAGACTGCTGGCTCTGCCAGACTCCAAAAATCGGCAGCAAGCGTCTCACTTCTGCCCTTGTTCTGATTGGCATCTTTCGTCACTCTAGTCCTTGAGAGAGCCAGCATAGATTCAGGGGTGGCATAAAAGCCCGAAACAAAGTTTGCAGTCATGCCTCGGGGGTTTCTCCACATGACCGCTAGATCAGGTACTATTGTCTTGTTCGAACTGTGGATGGACGTTGGTGAGTTGGGCAAATACCAAAGCTGGCCAACCCAGGGGCTCGAAGACGTTGATACCGTTCCCGAGCACAGACTGTCTCTCGGTTGGAGGGGTATGGCCAGTACGGGAAGGCAAGCTTTTGAGGCCATGAAGTCAGCCTGAATTGATCCAGCTTGTTAATAACTCCGACGAAATCAAAACCCTCTTCTTGCCCCCTTCCGGCCTATTCAAGAGCCCAGCAGGTATTTCAGGACGGACTCACTGAGCGTAGGACATATGGGCTGCTGCGTGACGAAAGATGCTTGAGAGGGCTGTCGTTGCATTCGCTCTTGCGTCACTGCCTGGCTTTCCCAGCAGGCGCCTTCCCGGCGCACAGTCTGGGAGTTTAGCTGGGCTGCACGTCTGGAACGATATTGCCGTTGGCTTCTCATGTTGACGCCTTCAGGATGTTGCCAACACGCTTGCAATGGCATATTGACTGTCTTTTTGGTGTCCATGCAGTAGTGTAGACATACATCACATATCGAAGCTGTCTCAAATTATGTCGCTACGTCAAGAAGTGAGCCTGCTGGATTGATCACTCTGCTTGTCCCACTCCCCAAGGTAGCTCGGACAAGGCTTGGACAGTCATGGAAGTTGGAGGAAGCCGCAACCAGGCTCGATTTACTTCATGATCATTCGAGGCCGGCGTGTTCGAGGATGATCTTTTCTGTCACCAACGAATAGTTGAGGATGGAAAGCTCCACAGCTTTCGAAGGGACAAGCAATCGCACAGCATTTCTGCGAAAAGGTATATCTTCCTGATTATGATGATGAATGAAGAAGGCTTGGGCACAATTCTGTGGCTGTTGTTTGCAAAGGGCAGCTGAGCCGCAAAGTGTGTATCGATTCTGAGCCTGCCATTATGACCTCAAGTGTTCAGGACAAGGCAGGCATCAACAGCCAGACCGACCCTGCTCAGCCAGATCAGCTGTTAGTTGTTCGCAAAGAGGTCGCATAACGTACCGGCCCTGCTTCATCCGCACGACATCGTCAATGACATCCTTGTCTAGATTTGGGAACATTCCTGCCAGAGTGCTTTACGGTGGCAATATCAGCATGATGCGTTTTCATGCAGAATGACGACCTACTCGACTACATTATGGTGTTCGGCCCGTTGAATGCGTTCTGCCTCAGCTGCCTCAGCGCTAGCCTGTCGAGCAGCAGCGTCCTCGGCATTAGGCTTATTCGTAGGCTGGTTGTGCTGCGTGGAACGAGTGTTTGGCAGAGCGTCTGGTCTTTCAGTTTCTTCACTGTGACGGGGGGGCTGGAACAGTGCTGGAGACAACCTCCGTGGTGGCTGTGGTGGGGGGTTGGGATTCAAGGATTCGCCACTGGGCGATCCTTCGAGTTCTTCGGCAAACATTCGTCCCAAGCTAGTCAATGGACGTTGTATGGTCCGGAGAAGTCCATTGACAGCCGTGTTCTCCTCCGGACCATCACCTGCGGTCAGCGCGCTTGGCCTGGCTTGTGTTGACGTTGATCTACTTGGCGAGCTGTATTCTGCCTCTATGGAATTCCGTGGAACCACTTCAGGCTGGCTAATGCCAGACTTTTCAGAGATTTGTACTTGACTGGGTTGCCGGGGGGGGCGCTGAGGTGACAATGGAGCTTGACGATGTCCTTCCGCTATGGTAGATACAGCCGCCTCGACTTTCTTTTCGAAATCATCATCCGAGATCGTAAGTGAAGTTCTATCAAGATTTTCTACAAATTGTATGGCTCCCATCTGGCATGAGTCAGCAATGAATCTGGGGTCCTGGTGATGCCCGCACCAAAGAAGAAAGGTAGTAGCCAGCTTCACCCCCAAGCTTATCTGGATTACGAAAGCGAATGATATACTGCACATTCGAAACAAGATGCTCGGGGTTGGCATGTAAAACGACGTAGATGAGAAGAGGAACAAAGGCGTCGGCTGAGGTATCTGAAGCCTTCGAATTGCGAAGCAAGCCTGTAAAACATTGAGTCAACGCCTGGGCTGTTAGCAGGTGGTGGACACTTACCGAAAATGACCTTACAACAATTCAAGACACATATCACTTTGTCTCGTGGAGCTCTGTACGATTTGATCTTGAGTAATTCTGCTGTAGATTAGCGCAGTCTGGTTGATAGACCTGGTATAAACTCACCTTGTTGAGCCAGGTCTAAGAGACGCCTCCCATTTGTGCCTACAGGACTGATATCGAGATGCTCCTCTTCGACCCAGCCGTAGATGCGGACTTTTTGATTTAAGATATCATCCCGTTCGATGTCCTCCTGGTGCTGACCCTTCCGTCCCGTCCCGAGGAGCCTCTCCATGGACTTCTTCTTCCCTCTTGCGTTGGCTGTAGGGGCCGGAGGGGGAATAGCAGGGGAGAATGTCTGCGCATATAGTCTATTCATTACCAGCTTCTCCATCCCCTCCTTCGCATTATCAAATTCGGCATCCGAGACTCCTCGCCATACTTCGCATTGAGCCATTTTATTGGCAATGAAGGTCAAAAAGTCAGCAACGAATTTTTCCTGCTCGTGTGCCATCCATTGCTTCTTGCCAAATTCCGTCAGGAAGGACCGAAGATATTTTGCTACGGGGTCGGCCGTACGGTGACGCAACTGTTCGAGGAAACGATGGAAGTCAAAAGGCAGGTCCGGCTCTGGGTCTGGGGCTGGAGGTGGCTCTGTTGGTAAGGAGATGGCTGAGTGTGGGGAAACTTGCAAATTAGTGTCAACAATGCTCAGTCTCTTGGTTTGAGGCACGCTTGATGTTCGGTGTGGAGTCTTAAGAGTATTCTGTTCTCTAAGTGAAGGAGCTGAGGCCTCGTTGTGGCCTGACATATCAGTGCCATGTGTCTCAATACCGGTGGCATCCCGCTCCTGCATCAAAGGGCGGATGCCTCCTAAGGGCTCAAGGCTGGAGCGTCTTGGTGGATGCTTGACCGGGACTTGCAAGTTGATCTCCCCCTCCATTTCAGAGTCTGCGTCTCGATCCTGAATTTCATGCTCGTCATGGCGAAATTGCTCCATGATGTTTTGGATTTCCGAAGCTGCCTCATTCTCACGCCGATCCTCTGTCTTTTCCTGGGTATGGCGAGATGGAGAGGCAGATAGGCGGGGTGTTTTGGGGGTGGGATCTAAATACATTTCATAGCCATCCTCGTGAATCTCCTGGCCAATCTGCTGACCTTGGGCTATATCTACTCCACTTGCGCTAGCAGATTCCATGTCATGGTTTCCCATCTGTCCCCCCAAAGCGTTTTGCTCATTTCGCTCTCGGGCTATACTGCCTGTCATTTGATCCATTCTTCCTGATGTATCCCTTTGCTTTTCATTATTGCGAGGTTTTGGAGGTGCCAGGGGGTCTATCTCGTCGCGTTGTTTATCGGATCCATGGCGAATCCCTTGGGGGCCGTAATCTGGAGTCTGGGATAAGGACATGATAGGTATGGACTGGCATCAGATGTGCTCAGGAGCGTCTGGCCCCTACTCTTCCATATGGGTCCATCGAGGCGATAGCATAGGGAGTGGTAAAGAGCAGATCCAAAGAGGAAAGCTGACAGGCGGGCATCCAAAGCTGAAGAGAGGAGGTTCCCGTCTTGACGAAAGAGCTCGCTCGGCTTGCTTGCCTCGGGCGTGGACATTTGCAGGTTCAGGCGCATGCTGCGGGGAATGAATGAGCCATGCTGCGTATTTCTCATCATCTAGGAATAATGACTAACGTCTATACCTAAACGAGGGCACTCCCAAGTTTGAAGCCACTATCTTCATAAGGGACGCTTTCCTTTACGGGATATGAGCTATTCAAGACAAGGGCAGTGTTACGGGCACCAGAAAGCAAATGACACATATGATCCCGTAATCTGGACATTGTCACAACGATGTGTGGAATTTTCTTCTCCTGCGATCTTGAAAGTCCTGGATACCCTTCTCAAGCTGTTTTGACTGAATTGATGAGAAGAGGCCCAGACCATGTGGAGACTATTTCCCAACGGGTGGAGTTCGAGCCCACATCTAAGCCTCACTGCCGTTTTTATATAACAGCAACGTCCAGTGTGCTTTCCCTTCGCGGTAACACCTTAGTAACTCAGCCAATGAGGCATGCCGAAGACTCTCCAAGCTCTCTTCTCTTGTGGAATGGAGAAGCATGGAAGTTTGATGGAGATCTCATTAATGGCCATGATGGTGATCTGATTTTTGGGCAGTTGTGCTCAGCCCTTACTACCTGCTCTCGAGATGCTCCCTCGACCTCATGTCATCAAAATCCTGCTATCCAGGCGGTACTGACCATCATAGCCAAGATAGCTGGGCCGTACGCCTTTGTCTTCTATGACAGTATCAATCGCAGAATCTTCTATGCCAGAGACGCCCTGGGAAGACGTTCTCTTTTATCCAGGCGGTCCTCCCCGCGATCAATCGAAATATCAAGTGTACGTAGCGAGCCGACCTCGCAAGGCTGGCAAGAAGTTGAAGCGAAGGGCATTTTCTATCTAGATTTGGGGCAGATAGCGGTCTCTTCCAGTGCAATCGCGGACTCTCAACAGGAGGAGCCTTTCTTCAAACCAGTACTGATACCCTGGCTATCCACAGATCATGACCCAGCATCATCATGCCACTTGGTAAGCGAAATGCCACCTTTCTTTCAACTTTGGGCACTGATCCGCCCTAGAAATCCCCTTTTCCGTTGCTGAACCAGGAACAACCTATCGGTGCAGCCCAGTTGAGCCTCAAATCTGAGGCAGTCAACATGATGCTCAACCTCCTCCAAGCGTCCCTTGTTCTCAGGCTAGCATCGATTCCCGTGAATAATGATCCTGACAGGCATTCGCGCCGTGTAGCCATTCTATTTTCAGGTGGTCTTGATTGTTCTTTGATCGCTCGAATAGCGCACGATATCCTTCCCTTAGAGCAAGAGATTGACCTTCTTAACGTTGCCTTTGAGAACCCCAGGATTCTGGCCGCAGCTAAGCGAGACCCAGATATACAATTGTCTAAAGTTTCAGCGTACGAGCGGTGCCCAGATCGCATCACCGGATACGCGTCGTTTGAAGATTTGACAAAGGTGTGTGCAGGGCGGTCCTGGAGGTTTGTGTCCATCAACATCCCACATCACGAATTTCAAGCTCACAAGCCTTACATCATGAATCTTCTTCATCCTCACAATACAGAGATGGATTTATCTATTGGCAGTGCGCTCTATTTTGCAGCAAGAGGCTGTGGTCTGGTTCAACGGCCAGGCTCTGTCACGGCGGAAGAAGTCACAACTCCATCGCGCGTCCTTTTATCAGGTCTTGGCGCCGACGAGATGTTCGCTGGCTATAGTCGTCACGCTAGAGCCTTCGATGCAAAAGGTCGTGCCGGTCTTCTGGAAGAGCTCGAGCTCGACTTCAAGAGGCTCAGCAGCCGCAATCTTGGTCGTGATGACAGAGTCATTGCCTGTTGGGGCAAAGAAATACGCTATCCGTTCCTAGACGAGGACCTTCTATCCTGGGCTTTAGGTTTACCGGTCGAGAGTAAATGCAGTTATGGACAGAGTACTGGTTTCAGTCCAAATCTGGGCCCCGGGCGAGCCGGGAAAACTGTACCAAGGCTATTGGCGTGGAGATTAGGTATCAGATATGCAGCGGCGGAACCGAAGCGAGCCATCCAATTCGGCGCGAGGACAGCGAAAATGGGCTCTGGGAAGACGAAAGGCCATGAAGCGATTCAATGAGTGATTGATGTAAAGGATGCGGTCCTCTGGCGATGATCGACGGCGTGGTATGGCCTGGCTATGATGACTCTTCAGATACTGCTGAGCTGCTTGAACAGATGTCACTGGCTCAAGCACTTGGCTTCTTGTGTTTCTAGCCTCACAAGGCTAACGAAACCTGGGTCGAGTGCTGGAGACCGGTAGCGGTCAGCTCCTTGATGCAAAATAGGCAAGTCTGAGCTAAAAAGGGGCCGAGGAAGCAGTAGCCTTGCAATGAATTGATTACGATAAAACCGACTGCCCTATGGCCTCACTACGTGAGATTCTTTATAACTGAAGTATAAACAGCTCGTGCTTGAGAACAGATCCCTGACGGGGCGATATGGTCATTTATATGGTGTTGTGTTGTAGAGGGTATATCGCAGGGCAGCGGCACTTGGCGGGAGGCAAGAAAAAGGGGGCGAGGGGCGGCAGTCTGCATCAACGCTAATTAATTCAACCATATTTCCACTTGCCCATGTCTCGTTGATTCACACAATCCCATTCTTACATCGACATGACCAAGAAGAAGGCAGGCAACTGCAGCAAGTCCTTTGATAATGTCTCTACTCAGCCATCTCCAGATGCGGGGTCGTCGCCGTCTACCAATGGCTACCTTAAAAAGAGTAGCTCGAGATCAGCCGAGCCATCTACATCCGCCTTGATTATCTGCCGCAACAAACATTGGCGATGTAAATGACTCGAATGACTCCTTGGATTGCCTCATAGAGACTAATGATCAGTCAGATATATCTAGCTTTCATGGACCATGGCTCCAATTGCCCCCTGAGATTCTCGCGTCTCTCGCGTATAGCAACTACCAAACACCACGCCCACGACCTATTGATCCTGCCGTCTTCTTTGATATCGTCAAAGTGAGGCGCCTTGTTGAAGAAGCTACAGATCTTGCCGTCAGGGCTGCCAATGGCACGACATCCTCCGCGCTGGGAGGCGCACTTTGCGCCACCAACGGAATGATGGGTGGAGGAAGTGCGGCCGCACTGGGCTTGGGTATCAGTGGAGGTGGGCCAAGTGCAAAGCTTAGCAGGGAACGCAAACATCGGATGAGGGAGCATGCTACCCAAAAGCTATCACAGGCATATCACCTGGATGAGATCGCAGCGAGCGTTGCGACCATGCAGGGCGCTTCATCTCTTGAAGAGGTGGCCAAACTTGTGCTGCAGAGGAACGCAAACAACAACGACGCTAAATATGTGCACTTCTTCCACGAGAAGATCCCTTCTCGCATGCTCGCTCAGTCTACAAGTCTTCAAGCATTGAGCGATATCATCCACAACATGCCAACGGAGGCCGCCGCATTGAGGACCAGGGCTGTCACAAGAATCTTTAAGGATGATTTTGATGGGGCAGCGCGAGATCTGTCAGAGGCGCTTGCCATCAGTCGATACACCGCGGCACAGCATAAAGCAGGTAGAGGTCAACTCGGACTTGCAAATGCCTTGGGCACCTCCGAACGAAAATCCGGTAGCTCATGGCGCAGGCCTGCGCAAATAGATGAGGCCGATCAGCCAACTGGCCTGGAAGCTCAGCTTTTGTTCCAACGAGCCGGCGTCTACCTGAGCATTGCTTGCCAGAGCGTGCATCTTGCTATCGACGGGCATCCATCTGGAGCAAACAGCCCAGGTGAAGATGGGAATCGAGCTAGAATCTGCAATCTCGATGCACGAAAAGCTGTCAAGACTAATGCAAAACGTGCACTCAGGGACTACGTAGCTTTTCTCTCCCATTTCGAGTATACGCCCGGGTTACCGGCCGGTGTGACTGCTGAGTTCTTCAGAAATGTCAACGCGATTGCTAGCGGTCTCGCAAAACCCAAAGGCTCCTCTCAAAGGCAACTCGAGTCGCCCAAAGCACCAAATTCGGAAGGTCGTGTCCCTGTCAAAGCTCTCGTACAGCAGAATCACGTAGAATCTTCTGGGCGTGATGACGAAGGATTTCCTTACTCCAATGCCTATCCATCTTTCCCATCACCTGAGATACACACTGTATCAGCGCTCTTCTCGTCCTCACCGCCTGCAAATCTACCACCTTTCCCACACATCAGCAACGCGCTCGTGACCAGCAGAGACGCAGCACCCCAGCGACATGCCAACGAAGTGGAGTATCATGCAGCCTCCCACACGGAAAACCATGAGGCAGTAACATATCACCCATTGTTGACTGAGGCCCTTCACTCTCTGCTGCTTTGCCATTCGCTGGTGCAGATCTCACCAAAGGAGCTCCTCCGTCATGCTAATATGGTCGCGCGGCTTGCACGAGTCTGCGATGGCTATCCGATATTCCTCGCCTCGCGCTCGCCAAGCAGGGCCGATTGGATTGAGGTTCTACACAGAACCGACAACTGGATAGGTCTCCAGCAATCTTGGGAAGATCTCTGTGCTCCTGCGCCTCTGCCTGGTCAGACTGATATTGAGCATGGAGCTGAAACGGAGGAGCGGGCCAGAGAGCGCCGCAGACAAGAAGCAATTGTAGAAGCACTTGCCGACGAGAGGGTCCATGATCAAGCTAGCTTTCAAGCTGCCGTAGATGCTCGTCAACGAAAGGCAGGCGATCTGCAGAATGGCCCATCTCCTCAAAATGGCACCAATCCCAAACGGTGGGCCCAAGGAGACGGCAAAGAGTACCCAACCTGCACAGACAGGGCGGAGGCAGTGGCGAGATGGGTCAGGGAAGCCCCTTTGACAGTTCCTGGTGCGGCCAAGACAAAGCGTGGATCTAAAGGTAGGAATGGCAAGGAAAGCGGCAAGCCTGCGTCTGATTTAGGTGAATCCTTTGCGAGTTTGACAGCAGAGCCAGGCAATCCAGCAGGATGGGATCTGAGTTCGAACGGCGACCCTTAGGCCTCAGCTCGAACAATTCCAATCTTAAAGTGGGAGATTAATTCTAAGCGGGATATCTAGGCACCGAAGATCTGCTCGCAAGAATTATCAATATCAACCCCCACCCCCTTTCCTTCCCCTCCCCAATGATATAGCATTGCGACGTTCATACTTTGCTTGCGCGCAGTATCTCGTTTTGAAAACATGCTTCCTCTTCTCCTTTCTACTCTTCCTGCATATCCTCCATGGCTGTGGCTCCAATCTCAGATCTTGTGAAGCCGTCGTTTTGTTTTCGAAGCTATCCTGTGCAGTGGGCTCTCCTTGCAAAACTTTTTTCGCAAGAAACCCAGCAAAATCAAGCGTTGAAGCCACCAACCAAGCCCATTGCATGATAGCTCTTACCGTATTGAGCCAAAGGGTCAGGTCCTGTCACTGCTGTGTCATCCGATGTCTTAGCAAGCACGATTGGTATGGTACTAGCATCCGGTTGATTACGGTGATGACGACCCAGATTAGGGCCACGATCCGCGCTTTCCAACTTATGGCTTGCTTTCCTCTGGGCGTCACGAGCTTTCTAGCTGCTTGTACGCTAAGCAACATCTAATCGTAAGTGTTGAAGCACGCCTGGCTCGACCGAGCTCACGGCACTCCATCATCCTCTGGCATCATTATGATTAAATCCTCTCGAGAACCTTTACCAACAGCCTAACCAAGTGGATCGTCCATGTTCCCCAACCAGTAGTACCTGCTGCGTACTGGAGTCGAGTCAGGGTTGCGATACCATAGGTCGTGTACTGTCATTCTTGTAATACAGGGATGCCATCTCATGAAATTCATCAACTATTCAGCTCCGCATAGGATCAACAGACGGGAGACTTTTACTGGATTGGCTGTTTCTACTCTATGGCTTTCGCAAGAATATTTTTGCTTTCACAAGAATACTAGGTTTTTCGCAAGAATCCTATAGCTTTCGCAAGAATCCTCTTTCGCAAGAGTACAATTCTTCTCGCAAGAATTAGTCACTTTTCGCAAAACGCAGCGTTGTAACAGAGGCCTGCGTCGACAAAGGACCACATTCATTAGCTTTACCCGTCATTGAAATATTTTATGTATAAAGAGCAGCATACTCTCCTCCAAAATCCCTTTTCCATCACTATCGGTGGACTTTTTCCTCTTGAATAATACCAGTCTAGCCATTACCCATCTCATCAACGAGCCCAAACCAAGCACTCTCTTCAAAAGCCTCATCGTCAATTCAATCATGCAGCTTCAGATCCTCTTTGCCGCTATCGTCGCCCTGGGCGCGACCGCCTTGCCCGAGGCAATTCCTGAATTGCTCGAGACCCGTGCTCAATGCATCGGTGGAATCCACAAGGTCGGAGCCGGCTGTGCTCCCAACCACAGGGGCAAGACCAGCTGTTCCGCCGACCACAAATATGTGGTAAGTAGCGTTGTCCTTCGGCCGCGAAGTTAAGGAGAGGTTGATCATCGATGCAGATTCAATGTGTGGGCGATGATCCAACCTGGAAGCTTGGCGACAAGTGCACTAATGGGTACTGCCAAAGCTCAAACTGTATTTGCGTATAAAGAGATGGGACGATCATGGGGGAGACAGGGTGGTGGTATAAGGGTTTATCTGTGCACGGATAGACTTGAATTCGCGGCTTCATGTCTTCCTTATTCGTACATTTTTAAGCTGTTAGCAGATACTGGTAGTGATAAGGTGGTGACGGAGGAGAAAGTTTTCATATTACCTTGGCTAGATTGATAGCTGTCCTTTCATTGAAATACTTAACCCGGGTTAAAACATATCAACTTATTCGATTTAACAGAATTCCAGTTAATCCAACGAATTTATTCTTAATATGTATACGGATAACTTATAAAATATCAGCCTGGGTGCAGGCATGGTGGTGGTGTTGCATGGACCGAGTATTACTGAGCCGTCATACGAGCGGTGCCAAAACACTATTATAGCGCGTATAGATATTATTGCCTGGCCGTATATCTTATATTAGCCGGGTATTTTATGTAGATAATATTATGCTTTTTAAATAAATTAAATATAATCTATATATATATTATTTACTTTATTATAAATTTATATTAGATATTAACCTTTTGGATTATATGGCGATGAATAAAGGGACCCCAGAGGTCCTAAACGATACGTATACGTATAGCTTAAGTAATAAAAAGGTTAATACCTTAATAACGATAAATATAAGTAATATAATAATTAAGAATAAAAGAATATACGGGTAAATAACCTATATTAATAAAAACAATAGGAAATCGTATAAATAGGGTATTAATAATACGATAAACAATCGTTTAATTAAATAAAAGAATTATGGTTAATAAGATATATATAAAAGGACGTATAAAACGCGTAAAAAAATAATAGGTAAAAAGGGCGTTAAGGGAATTAAGGCGGCGGTAACGGTAAAAAGAAAAAGCGATAAATATACGTAAAATAAATATAATATTAACGGTATTAAAAATATATAAAACAAAGATAAAAGTAATAAAAGCGATAAATTTATAAATAATTAAAAACAAGGAATTAAAAAATATATTAAATATAAAAAAAAATTAAAATAAAAAAAGAAGCAGTAAGGGCTTTAAACGGGCTATTTATAACGGAATGAATAATTATTATATTAAAAACTTAATTGATACTATAAGTAAAGTTATAAAGAATAAACGACTTCTTTATAAAAGTAAAACCAAAATTAAAGGAATTAAAATATTGTCACGGTATGGACCATGGGAGGATTCCTTGGCACGGACCGGGCTTACCTTGTTCCGTTACTTGGTATGCGCACATAAATATCTTACCTACCATTTATTTAGATAACTGATCATTTATACATTTATTACTTTATTATTATATATACTGTATTCTCGTAATAAATAATAGTAATAACATTAAGTTTATACGTTTTGAGTATAACCTTTAACTGCCTTACTATAAGGTAATAACGTTATAGCTTTTATATAAACCGCGTTAAACGTACTCCTTTAATACTTAACTTATTGATTCCTTTAAAAGGCCTTTTAACGTTTTTAAATTAAATTATTATCTTATCGTCTTATATTAAAAGATAAATAAGGTCGTATTATCCGCTTCAAATAAATATTTTAACCTCCGTAAGAATCTTAAAAGAAGTTAATAAAGTAAAAGTCTTTAAAAATAATTAAGGAAATATTTAAATCGCTTTTTAAGTAAATTATAATTATAACTATATAGTTTATTACTATAGATATAAAGATAAATAATATATAAAATAAAATTGTTACTTTTAAAGCTGGATTAAAATTACCTTATTATAAGTAATATAAAGATTTAATATAGGAGCCTCCCTTAAATATAGATATAAATCCCCTTATTAAATAGTTAAAGAGCAAAAAGAAAAATAAGGAAAAAAAGAAAAAGAAATCTATATCCTTAATAATTACTTTAAAAAAAGACCGCTTCCGCGTTAAAGAACTTGGGTACTTTAATGGCACCGGTAACGTCTATACCTTTATTAAAAGACTTAAAACCGTTAATAGTATTAAATTTATTAAGTTTATTAAAGATTATTTTATCCTTTCCTTTATAAATCTGAATAAATTAAATAAAACCTATAATTAATAGACTTTAAAAATAAATAACGTAATTCAGAAAAAGCTACTTAATAATAATGAAATAGATCTTCTTAATAACGTACTTATATTACGGTTTTAAATACCGGAGTATTAGTTCCTTAATTAACTGAATTAAATACGGTATATATGTAAAAACGCTATAAATAAAAAGCCTATAATAGCCTTTAATAATTAAATCATAACTCTTATTAAATAATTAAAGTAAAAAAGTGACTTATAGCTAACCTTTATTAAATTCGAACCTTCTTTATAAAATATTTTACTATACCTTATTAACGATAACGATATAAACCACTTTATAACTTAAGTATAGGTTCGTTAAATAATACAATATAAATAATACCGTACTTATAATAAGATATTAAATATTACTATTAATAATTATAATCGTAATAAATAGTTTAATCGTAATTAACGTCCTTACCCATTTTATAATAACTACTTAAATTAAGGCCCTTACCTAGGTTAAAAGTTCCTTACCGTAAATTACGTAAATACGTCAGTATACCAGGCCGAGATCGATAACGATAACCCTGGTCTCTTCCTTTACGTCCTTAATGATAACGTCCCTAAATATATTAAAGTTAACTTCGGTAATATTTATTAAAAAGGTTATGATTTTATTAATAAATAAAAGTATTATTAATAAGCTTATAAGCTATTTAAGTAATAGTACCTTTAATATACGACTTAAGAATACCTTAAAGATTACGTTTTTAAGTAATTTAACTTAATCGTAATCCTTAAATTTATAACATTTTCCGGATAGATTACAATAATCTTACGGTTTATATTTTTCTTGATTTTTTGGCTTTTTCAAAATACGATTTTATTACCCTTTATTTCTTAATAATTATATATAGGAATAGCGTTATCCATATACTTAAGGCTTACTTTTAATTACCTTTATTACTGAGGTTATTAAAATTCGTAATATTTTATAATAAATATATCGCGATAAGGACGTCGCTTTTTTCTCTTTTTTATGGGTATGTTATTACGGTATAAACCATAGGAGGATTCCTTGGCACGGACCGGGCTTACCTTATTCCGTTGCTTAACATACGCACATAGATATCTCACCTACCACCCACTTAGATAGCTGATCATTCATACATTTATTACTTTATCACCATGCATACCGCATTCTCGTGACAAATATTTTAAAAAAGCTTAAAAAATAATAATAAAGTGTTGGTATATGGACCAAAAAGTATAATAATAATCAATGATAATTCTACCTAAATGCAAATGGGATCCTAAGGATTATCTGTCCTCTACGTATAAAGAGTATCCTATACTTATAAATGCTCCCGCGTATCTTTTATACTATATATATATATAATAAATATTATTAAAGGAAAAAAAGCTATTATTTATAATAACGTTTACCTTAATATATTAATATAAATATTAATATTTATTAATATATTATATTCCTTATATCCTATATATTTATATTAAATCTTACTTAATTTTACGGGGGCGGCTGCGATTATACTTAAGACGGAACGTATATAGAAAAACAATAAATAATAAAGATATTACTTTAATAAACGTTAATAATTACAATAAAATAAGATAAAATTTATTACGGCGGGTAATAATAACGTTATTAAATTCAGGATATATAATATAAAATTTACGTAATAAGTTTAAGTATAACTTTAATAACGGAAACTTATTATTATATTTTGTACTTTAAATAACTTATTTAATTAAATATTTATTATCTTTTTCTTTATAAATAATTCTTTTAATAATATATTCTTCTTTATTCTCGGAATTAAATTTAAAAACGGGTAACGCGTTACGGTTAAGTTATTTATTAAAAAGGTTTTTTATTAAGTTATTAATTAACTTAAATATATTAATTAAAATAACTAATATTATTTTTATATTAATAAATAATTTGGGCTTATATATAAAATAGTTGATTTTCTTAATAATAATAAAAAGTTTAATACGTTATTAATATAATTTATAAATTTTAATGCCGGAAATATTATATTTATAGTATAACTTTACATAAATTAAATTATTAATATTAAATTAAATTTATTCATAACTTTAATTATATTAGAATTTAATTATTATTTATATAAATTTTAACGCGTTTTATATTTCTTTACGGTTCTATAATTAAAGTATATTATATTTAGGAATTAAAGAGATTATTAAAGAATTTAAAGGGTTACGGATATTTATATTATAATAAATTTTATTTAAAATGAATTTAATTAATGTTAACTTTAAATTATTTAAAATATTTCAAATATATAAGATAATATTTATTTGATTATAATCCGGATATATAATTACGAAATAACGTAATATAATCTTAACCGTTTAATTAATTCGTTTTAATTAACTATTAATTTAAAAGTAATATACGCTGGATATAAAAATATAAATATTTAATTCTTTAAATATGGATTTTTAAAATATAAAGATAAATTTACGATTTTATTTAATATAATATTAAAGGGATTTCCTTATTTTTATGTCATTAATTCGGTTAATAATAATTTTACTTAATTATTAACCTTAGATTTAATATTATTAAGGAGTAAAAATACCTATTTAAAGAACTTATCGGTAATAATAAAGACTATATTATAATTATATTAATTGAATAAAATAATAATAAAGTTTATATAAATTATATAAAAAATAATTAATAAGCTTAAAATTAATTAAAGTAATTTATACAATATATTTTTTTAATTTAATTTAAATTATATTTAAGGTAATATATAATATATTTCTATAGCTATTTAATTAACTTGGGTAAATATATTAAGATTATTAATTTATTATAATCGGTTAAAGTTATTATATAATAAATTATTATATACTTATTGAAAAATTATCCTTTTAAGTTTATTAAGTATATATAATCGTAATAAATAATTAGCCGATTTTAAGTTATAAATAAGGTTATTTTTTAATATAAAGTATAATTTAATTTTTATATTTTATAAATTTAATTCCTTCGTAATTATTAAGATTTTTCATAATTTTATTTATATTTTATTTTTTATATATTTTTTTTTAATTTATTTTTTAAATTCTTTTAAAATATAAATATAATAAAAGGTAATTAATTTATTATTGTTTATATTATTAAGAATTCCGATCTTTATAAATAAACTTTACGTATTATTAATTAATCGTAAAAGTATATTAAGAAGAATAATTATTAACTTTAACTTATAGCGTAATAAAATATTAAATATTAATAAATATTATAATACGTAAATTAAGCGGGAATTAAGCTTATTAATTATAAAGATCTTTAAATTTATTTGTTTAGAAATATTAATAATTATATTATAATCCGTAAAAATTATATAATTAAATTTATAATAATTTATTTTAATTAAGTATTTAATTTTACGTATAACTTAAATTATATTTATAGTTTTTAACTCCGTAAGTTAATAATTTTTCTTAATTATATTTAAGCTTTTATTAAGGAATATTATTAATTATACTTTATTACGTATAATTTTTAATAAATTATTAATCTTTATAATACTATAAGGTAATAAGTTACCCTTAATATAATATATTATAATTATAATATTTAATTCCTTTAATATATTAATATTAATAAATAGCGGTTAATTAAGATTATAATATATAAGAAATAACGGTTTTAAAACCGCGTTTTTTAAATCCTTAAAAGTATAATTTTTTTCTTAAATAAAAATAAACTTAATTTAAGATATTTTTTATTTATAACGTAAATTAATATATTTTAAATTAATTTTTTTAATCTATAATAAAGGAGGTTTTACGTACTTAGAACGGAATAATATATTAAGTATAATTCTTTACTCCGATACGTAATTAATTTATAAAATTAAGGAAGTTTTTTAAATTTCTTAATAAATCGGGAAATTTAAGGTTTTAAATAGCCTTAATTTTATGATTAAATATAAATACTTTCAAAGAATTAACTTAATAATTAAGGAGCTTAATTATAAAATAATCAATAAATAATTTTATTAATAAAAAATCTATACGTTTATCTTTAAGAATTTAAAAAACTTAACGTAAATAAATAATATATTCTTTTAATAAATAATTAAAAATAATTATATTATTTAAAATGTTTATATAAAATCTTATATTAAACGTAATATATTATTTATTTATCTTTATATATATAGAAAATTATTTTTAAAGTTCATTAACATAATTAAAGATTCCTTTTAACCCTTATAAAAGATAATATAAAGTTTATATTAATTAAATCTACGTATAAGAAATTAATAGAAATAACCGTAAGTATTAATTATAATAATATATTTATAACTTAAGAAAAGATGAGAAGGGATAAAAGAGCAAAAGTGATGAAATAGCAGGTAATAATGGAGTGCAATTGAAAATGGGCTGTAGCCCCCATATAAGTTAATAAAGTATAAATTTCTTACTATAGTAATCCGTTATATCCTTCCTTCATAAAGTATATATAAATCGATTTTACCCTTAATTACCCCTTTTAGTATTTCTATTTTTCCATATATTTATCTATAAGTTTTATATTTTTATACTTTCCCTTTTTTTAACTCCCTTTATAATAAAGTACTGCCTTTAATATTATTATACTTTAGATCATATTATACCTATTTATATATATTTTAATTACTTATTTAATCGTTTATAATATTTATTATATAATTTAACTTATTATAAGTATAAAAGGCCAGAAAATATTAATTTAATAATTATTTAGCTTTTACTTTTTATATAATAAATTTACTTTTTTAATATTACGTATTATCAATAAATAATCCCTATTTTTTAACGCCGTTTATATATATATTTATTTACTTTTCTTATAGTTTTACTCTTAAGACTTATTTAATAATAATAGATGAATATATTAAGATTTAATTTTCTTAAAAACCCCTCTCGTTTTATTATTTTAACTTATTAATAATGGTAATTTCGGTATTTTTTGTTTATTTATTTTAGGGCTTGGATTGCTTATATTCATATTTTCTTTAAGTATAATATACTTAATTTATATAAAAGTATAACGCGTTTTACTCCGTTTATTAAAAGATTATAAATACCGCCCTTTATAAGGATTGGACCTTACGACCGGTTATTCTTTATTTTTATTTTTTTTATTCGTATATTTTTAATATTTCTTTTAATCCCGTTATTATTAAGTATATCTTAAGTAAGTTTACTATATAACTTTAAGTACGTTTTAAGAAAACTTAATCGTTTAAGTATACTTTATTAAAATTTTATTTTATAGATTTTAATGTTTTTCTCTATTAACGTATGAAATAATATTATATATAATTATTTAATTTATACCTATTTATTAATATTATTTCTATATCGGTTTATTATATTAATCTTAAGAAAGTAATTAAAAAAGATAATGGTTTATTATAGTTATTACTACTTATATATTATTACTTAAAAAAACAAAAAAAGAAGAAAAAATAAAATGGTTATCTATTAATCTTTAAATAGCTTTTTAATTTTTATATAAACTTTTTTAATGCTTAATATTATACTTAATAACGTTTATTAAAGGTATATCTTTTATTATAACTTTTAATATTTACTTTTACTTATTTATATATTTTTCTTTTAATTAATTAATATATTAAGTATTTTCAAAGCTATATTTACTTATAAATAAAAGACTTTTTTATATTCTCTTAATCTTCTGCGTACGATCGTCCTAATATAAGCATTTTTAAAAGGTATGTTAAAAGGGGTTCCTTTTAAACGTAATAATATTGCTTATTATCTTTATTAAATTCCGTTTTTACTAATCCTGTTAACGAATAGAACGTTAATGGTAACGTCCAATTATTTACTTATTTATTAATTTTACCGTATAACTATTTACTTTATCCTTTTCGTTTATTTATCTTCTTTATTTTCTTTTATTCCTTTAAATTTTTTAATTTATTTAATTTCCAACTTTTTTTTTACGCTTTAATTAACTTATTCTAAATTTAATTTGATTTCGTATTTAACTATCGATTATCCCTTTAAGAGTATATATAAATTAATAACCTTAATATTATTTATTTATCTTATATTTATATTAATTTACTTATAGTCTTTAAAATCTTATATAAAATTCTTTAATTATATTTACAATAATTATATTAATTATATCTTTATACTTTCATAAGTATACTTTTATTATTAACCTTATTAAATTAAATAAACGTATTTTTATTATTATAAAGGTTTATTTACTTAATAATTAGCTAATATAGTTAAAGTTATACTTTATAATTCTTTATAATTTTAATTTGTTTTAGTTCTCCCACTTTTAGGAGCTTCTTATAGTATATATTTAAGTTTACGCCTCCTATATATATATCGGGGTTTAAACGTATATTAAATATTAATAAACTAATAATAACCGTTATTTTACTTTTATTAATGATTACCGTATTAAGGGTTTATTAAATAACGTTTATTTAAATTATATTTTTAAATACCGGTTAAGTAATTATAGTTTTTATCAAGGTATATATAAATTAATTTATTTTTTAATTAATTATCGTTAATTCCTTTTTACAGATTTTTAATATCGGAATATAATTTAAATAAGCGTTTTTTCTTTAATATATTATATATTTTTTAATCCCGATATTAATCGTAAGTTTAATATAAAAGGTTATACGTATTTTATAATTAACTTAATAGCTATAACCTTAATAGGTACCTTTTCTTTTATTCTTTATATTTAATATCCGATTATTATTATTATAGCTTATTTTTAATTTTTAAATATTTTATTTTATTTTATTACTTAATTACTTTAATAATCTCGGTTATTCCGTTTATTTTCTTTATTTTCCGCTTAATTAATTTAGCTATTTATATTACTTTTTCTTTACTTATTTACCCAATTAACTTTTTCAATTTAAATACGTTAATTATTTTTACGTTAATCCGGTTTAACTGGTATCGCTGGTTTATTTTAATAATATAAGTTTAATTAATATAAAAAAGCCCGTATAAAATATAGTTTATCCTTTTTAAAGATTAATACCTTAACGGAGTTATATAAATAATCGTTTAAGAAAAAATAATATCGTTTATCTGATTTAAACTTAATTAAGGAGATTTTTAGCTTAAATTTTAAGAATCTTAATTTTAATAAATTATCTCTCCTTCTTATATATAAAGTAATTATTAACCGGTTCCTTATTTAAACGATATATTTATCCGGGCTTTTTTATTAACTTTTTCTCCTTTTGAATCCGTTATTTACGTTATACGTACATGGTAGTTTTTATTTATATTTCTATAAGTATCTTTTCCTTAATAAGCTTTTCCTTTTATTTCGTCCCTATATATATAATAGCTTTTAAAGGCTTTAATTTAAATACGGCTTTTTAACCGTTTTCGGTTAAAGTTATTTCCGTAAATAATACGGTTATACTTTAAGGAGAGGTTTACGTCTTTTTTTAATTCTAGATTATTAACCTTAATAAACCTTATATTTTAAATTATTCTTAAGCTTATTATATATAACTTATATTATTTAATTTTAATCTTAAATTAAAGTTATTATAAGTATTATTATAATTTTAATTTTAATATATGTTTTAATAAAAAGATACGTATATAACTATTTACGGATTAAAACCTTAATCGGTTTTTAGGTTATTTTACCAGCTTTTTCAGTCGTATTACCGGGCTTATCCGTTGGGTTACCTCCTTAATAACGGTTTATTTTCATTTTAAATCATACCCTTATATATATACCGGTCCTTTTACTTTACCTCCGCTTTCGCTTTTAAGGTAAGATAATTAGTATAATCTTATACCCCGTAATTACCGTAATAAACGATAATCCTGGATATATTTTTTTATCTTAAAGGTATAATCGGGATTTTAATTACCCGTTATTTAGAATAATTTTTATATTTATATTAACGGTGTACTTTACCCGTATTCTTAACGTAATATTTATAATAAGTTTAATATTTAAATTTATAATCCGTAGGAAATACGCCCTTTTAAATAGAATTTTTAATATATAATTTTAATACTTAATTATATTTTTATTTATATATTATTTTTAATACGGTTTTTTTTTCTTTTTAAGGAAATATTTTTAATTATAAATAATTATAATTTTTTATCATTTTATAATTTTATTATTTTATAATTTATAATATAATAAATAAAAGACTATAAATAAAAGGTTAAGGGCTTAATATCCTTTTATTTATACTTATTTTCTCTAAATCTTTATTATATTTTTATTTCCCTTTTTTTTTAAATCTTTTATTTCTAACTATATTTATTAAAGTGGCTATTTATTCTTTTTTTTTTCCCTTTTTTTTTAATTTTTAAATCCGCACTTTCTTAGGATCTTTAATGTATTAAAATATAAAAATAAATAAAATAAAAATACAAAGGAAATAACGTTATATTACTCGTATATACTTCCTCTTTTTAAATTATACCATTTATAATTATAACGGTTTTTAAAGGATTAAAGCGTTTTTTATTTACGTTTACCGGATTTTAATTTTCTTTATTATTTCCAGTTTTAGTTTATTAAAAGATTTAAAATACTTAACGCGTAATATAAATACTTTAAGATAATCCTTATAAAATAAATTAAATATAAGAGTTTTATTTATCCTTTTTAATATATATAAAGCTTTATACTTTCTTATAAAGCCCTTAATAATAAATAATTTAATTTAACGGGGCTTAAGTTTCCCAAAATTAAAGATAGGATTCCGTCGTATAATCAATTATCCTTCCTTTAATAGGTTTTAACTTTATACTCCTTTATTATAACGTTTTTTTTATCGGTTTTTTATTATATTTAACTTTTTTTATAATTTTTCTTTAATACTTACCTGGTTTATTATAAATCCTTAAACGGCTTTATATATTACATTTTTTAAAAACGATATTATTCTTTCTATAATATGTACTTTAACTTTTAACTTAATTACGTTCCGTTTATATATTATATCCGGTTTAACCTTAAAAAAAAATCTTAATAAAAACGTATTTTAAATATTTAATATATTTTAAGTTAATACTTAATATTATTAATTTTTCCGTTTATACTTAATTATATTTTTATTAAGTTTACGTTTTCTTTATTACGTTTTATTAAATTTAATTATTAAACTTTATTATATTTATTATTTTATATATTATACTTAATATAAAGATAAATTGGATATTATATAACCGGAGGAAGCTTCTTATTTTTTTATTTATAAATGTTTTCTTAATATTTATATATATTATAACGGGTTTTAAATAATAATTTATATACTTTTTTAATATAATAATTACGTTTTTTATTTTAATTAATATAATATAGAATAATTATATAAATCATAAGAAATAATCTATTATATTAAAACCGTATTAAAGACCGCTTTATATTTATTTAAAAAGGCTAATAAAGTCTATTTTAAATAAGTTAAAGGGGGTTTTTACCTTAATTAAACTTAATAAAACCGTACGGCTTTTATATATTTACTTTATATAAGTTAAGTACCTTTATATATATTTTATAATATCTTTTATTATATTTAATTATTAATAACGATATTATAGTTTTTTTAATATAATTTTTAATAAAAAATATTTTACATTATTATAAACTTTTTTAAGTATTTTTATTATTTTTTCCTTTATTAAATATATTAGTTAACGTTTCCCGTATTAATAAAGTAACTTATTAACGGTTAAATTATATTTTTCTTTTTTAACTTTACTTTTATTTTAAGGTATTTAATAATATTAATATATTAATTATCGTTCTTATAATAAAGTAGTTTTTTAAACTTTAATAACTCCGTAAGCTTATAATTAATTTATATATATTTTATTTTATAATTATTATTTAATTTCGTATTATATATCCGTAACGGTTTATTATTAATTATCCTTTATAATTATAATTCTTTTATATTTATTTTCTTCTTTTTATTTACGCTTTTCCCTATTAATTTTCCTTTTACGTTTTGAGTTAATTAACCCTTTAATTATTATATCGTAATTTATATATTATTACAAGCGTTAATTTTATTTTTCTTTACTTTTTTAAAAAGCTTTTTTAATATAACGTAATATCCTCCTTTATTGTATATGTTAAGCGCGTGAATGTTAATGAGGACATTCAGAGGCGCTACGTAAGGCTAAGGCAGTACAGATATATGAAGGAGCGGAAGAATAACGAGCTTAAGGGCAGCCTTTATAAGGATATAATCGTAATATTATTGATTTTCATAAGGGAGTTGGAATACAGGAAGTATATAAATAGATTACCACTCTCTGAACGGCCGTTAATATCCTTTACCTTAAGGGATAGAGGGTAGAGGCCTGGTAAACGCCGGTTTTTACCCTAACGTTATAAGTATTAGGTTTTTACGGTTATTAATAAGGCTAAAAGGCCGCGTATTAAGGAACGCCGGAATTAGCTTAACTAGATCCGTAATATAAATCAATCAATCAATCAATCCTCCTTTATTATTCTTTCAAATTTATATTATATTATTTTTATTCTTTTATACCTTAAAGGCTATTTTCTTTATTATTTTATTAAATACTTAATTTAAATTATTAAATAATATTTTTAATAGGTTATCTGCAGGTTTATTAATTTTTTTTAATATATTTAATTTTAATATATAACCTTCTTAATTTATTTATTTATTTTATAAAAATATTTTTATTATAGTTTATATTTATAAACTTTATAAATAACTTATAATTTATATATATAATTAAAATTTCTTTATATTTAAGATATAAGAGAACTTTCTTTAAACGTAATAATAATTATTAATTTTTATTTATAAATATTATAATTACGTTTTACCTTATTTATTATATATAAGTTATAAATAAATAAAATAATATAACCGTTTTAAACTTAAATAATATAGTATCCGGCTCCGTATTTTAAGGTATTAATATATATATAAATTGGTATTTTTAAGTTTTATTTAAATAAAGCTTTAGCCCCCGTTATTATATTTTATATAAATTAAAATAATATATCTTCTAACTTTTTTTATCTTAACTTTATATTTTTAATTAAGCGGATAAACAAACGGGTTATCTTTATAAAGTTTTTAATTTATTTTCTTATTATATTAATAATACTTAAGAATCCTTTAATGTTTCTTATATTTTACGGTCTAGGTTAATTAAGTATCTTTTTATACTTTTTAAGTTTAATTTATATATATTTTTTTACCTTATAGTCTTTTCTTAATATTTTAATTTTTATTATATTAATTTTTAACTTATTAAATAATAACTTTAACTTTAATTATAGAATTTACGGAAAAGAATAATCCCTTAAAAAATTAAATTACTTTTTTTATTTTTTATATATTTTAAAGATATTACTAAAGAAAAAAATTAAATTAATAAGATTATATTTCCTTTTAAAAATAAAGAAGAATAATTTTAAGTTTAATTTAAGGATAATTTTTAATATAATATTTATAAATTTAATAAAGATAAATAAAAATATCTATATTCTTTAAAGTATCCTTATAAATTATAATTATTTAATTATTAATATGTTAAAAGTAAAATAATATTAATTATTAATGTATATTTTTATTATTTAATATTTATACTTTATATTTATTTAAAAGAAAATTTTATATAATAGAATTCTTAATAAACTATATACCCTTTTTATTAACTTTATATAAGATACGGATAATACTTTATATATAAAGTAATAATTAAATATAAGTTATAATTTAACTTTACTTTCTTTTTTTATAAATACGGGGAATACGTTTTATATACTTATTTATTTATTTATATATATTTCTTATATATATTTAACTTAATTCCTTATTATATAATTATTTTAAATTATTATTTTTTTTATTTAATTTTTTTTTCACGGTAACTTTATACGGCTTAGTTTTTAATCTTAATATTACTTTATATACGAATAGGTCCGTTATAGGGATCTTATATAATTTTTTTTATACTTATATTTTTATACGTTTATAATACTCAAAGTATCTTAAGTTATACTTAATTATTTAAGATAATATCCCTTAATATAATATTTTTTTCTTTTATTTATACTTATAGCTTTTTATACGATTTTAAAGTATTAATCTTTTTTTTAATTATTTTTTTATTCGTTAAGAATATAATTTATAATAATTTTATTTTAATATTTATTTCTTTATTTTTTAGTTTTAAGGTTAATTTATTTATTATTTCATATATATATTTTAACTAAACTTAATAAGTATTATATTTATACTTTAATAATCCTTAATAAGTTATTAAGTTATTAAATTATTTAATTCTTAAGATTATACTTTTTATAGTAAATAAATAACTCTTATTATTTTTATTTATTATTTATTTTATCTTCTTTTTTATATTATTTTAATATATAGGTTTTTTTCTTATTATTAACTTTTTTAAGTTATCGGTTATTTTCTTAATATATATAATTATCCGCTTTTATTATTATAAATATTATTAATTTAATTAACATTGTTTCTTCTTTATATATTATATATTTTTTGTACCCTTAACTTTATTTTATATAATTAATAATAACTTTAAATATTATATTATCTTACTATTTATTTTATTAAGTATTAAGTCTATAAATTTAATTATTTTCCGTTTTTATTTAATAAGTTATTATTAACATAAAATAAAATTTATTTTTAATTTTAAATTATTAATTGGATTATTTATTATATTTTCCTTAATTCTTTTATTATCTTCTTAATACTTTTAAGCTTCTTTATTATTTCTTAAGTACTTTTATTGCCGTTTTATCCCTTTTAATTCTTTTAAACCTTTATTTAATTATTTTTATTTACTTTTTATTTAATTTCTCTTCTCCCCGAATATATAAATATACCTTTTTTCTTTTATTAATTAATTGTTAAAATATATACTTTTAAAGCCGACCTTATTCTTTAAATATCTTCTTTTTTTATAGTTTATTAATTTTAATTATCCTTTTTATTTTTTAATTTAATCTTTAAATTCTTTTTATTATTTTTATACTTAAATAAGTTTAATTTAATTTCTTCTTTTAATATTATTACGTTTTTATAATATAACTTCTTATATATCAATTTTTAACGTATTTAATTTAACGGACGTATTTAAAATTTAAGTAATGAAATATTTTCTTTATAAATAATATCTTTAATTTTTAACATTTTTATTTAAATTTTAAAGTTAATTATAATTAACTTTAATTATAAGAGTTTTAATAAAATATTATAATTTAAGTTATTTTTTAATATTATAAATATTTATACCGATTTAATTATTCTTATAATTCGGATATTAAATATAGTTTATATATAAAATAATATATAGTCTTTATTTATTATTAAAATATTTAAATAATTAATTTTAAGTAAATCTAAAGGCCTTTTTTTTATTTATAATTCCCTTATTATATTTAGGTTAATGATAATAATATCCGATCCTTAATCGGTTTTTATATTAAGTAACTTATTTATTTATTCCGGTTAATAAATAATTATTATTTTTATAAAGTATACTTATTTATTTTTATTAAATATAACTTTAAGGTTTTATTTTAAGCTTACGATTATAATATTATTAATCTTAAATTATTTATTTTTAAATTATCTTTTATATCCTTTTTCCGTTATTCTTAAGAATTTTTTTAATAATTATAATCTTCTTACAACGTATATAATTAAAATTTAATACGTTCTTTATAATTTAACTTATCTTTTTTTTAAAATATAATAAAAATTATATTAAATATATTATAAAGAGTATAATATTATTAATTAATAAGATTTACTTAACGTTTAAAACTTACTCCCTTAATAGCTTAATAATTTACTAAAGTTCTATTTTCTTCCTGGTCTTCGTTTTTCCTTTTAGTTTCCTTTTTACTTATTTTCCATTTTATATAAGTTTAACTTTTTCTTTTAAATTATTATCTTTAATTTATCGTTATTTTACGGCTATATTTACCATTATATTTACTTTATAATTAACTTCCTTACTAAAAAGGTATCCTTCCTTTATAATAATAGCTTTATAATTAATGCCGTTAATTACTTTTTTATTATTAATTTTATTAAGGACTTTTTTTTCTTCTTATATAATTAAGGCGATAATTATTACGTTTATTAATACGTTTAATTAATCGTTTAACGGTACGGTTATAAATAATAATAATAATCGGTAATCCGTATTATAATATTCGTTCCTATAGTCTTAATCCTTCTTTTATATATATCTTTTCTCGTTAAAACTTATATTATTTTCGTTATATCTTTATTTATAACTTATATACTCCTTTATTAAGAATATATTATAATATTTATAGTAAATAAAGTATAATTTTATATTAAACGACTTAAAGTTATTAATATAAAGGTTTTTAAATTTAACCGGATTAAATAATTTTAAAGTAAATTAATTATTTCCTTTAATATCTTAATTAATATATAAATTCTATTAATAATTTTACGGCCTTTAATTTATATTTTCCGCTTGATTATTAATATTCTATTAAGATAAATTTTAAGGTTTATTTTAATATTTAAATTATTAAAATAATATTATTTACGGTAATTATATAAGCGTTATTTATATTATTAAAACGTTTTAAAGCTTTTTATTTATACGATTTTAAGGATATTTAATTTATTGCGTTCCTTTTACTTATAATATACATATAATCCCGTCGTAATTAACGTATATTAAATTTATCCTTAATGTAACTTCTTAAAGGTCTTTATTTATATAACTTAATTAATTTATAAATATTTAAGCTTTAAAATTTACTTTCTTATCCTTTTTTACAAGCTTCCGCTTCTTTTTTATTTTTTTTAATAATCCGTTCTGCCTTAAAACATACTTTATAAAGATTAAACTCTTTATATATATCCTTTATTAAACGTTTACGGAGCTTTATATTTATTAAATTATTCTTAAACCGATTAATTATATTTTTTAATATATATTCTATTATTCTATTTATTATATTCTGGAAAGGGGGAGAGCATGGAAGACACCAAACTTGCGGATGGGTGTATGGAGGAATGGAAATATTAAAAGGGCTGATTAAGGGTAGAATCGATTCATATATATTTTGAAAAAAAAGGGTATAACGGATAACGATAATAATTAATCTATATTTTACCAACTTATATAAGGGCTGTAGCCTATCTTTAATTGTACTTTATTATTACCTGCTATTTTATTACTTTTAATCTTTCCTTTCTTTTTATCTTTTTTAACGATTTTAAGAAGGCTTTTATTTACTTATATATATTAAAGAATTCGGTTTAATTATATAATTAAATCGTAAATAACTTATTATACCTTTTCCTTAATTAATAATAGTAAAAACTACGAAAATATTATAAAGAACCGACCTTTATTACTATTATATTATATATATATAACGAGAATAATAAGTTATAGATTCATATATATTCATAGAATATTTCTAATTACCATTTACTTATTAAATAAATATTAAAATTAAGAAAAATAGAAGTATTTAAGTAACCCTTTTTTAGGCATCCTTATTCGGATATTTTTATTACCATCCTTAATTAATACGGGGACCTTATTTATACGTATCGGTAAAACATTATTAATATTTATTAATTAACTGTTAGTTATTAGACATTAAGAAGTAAAAAAAGACAATAGTTTTTTTAAAGCGTTTTAATTATAAAAAGATAGTAATATTTTTTATATTAATAATAAGCTTAAACTTTAATTAGGAAATAATCGTATATATTACCGGATATTTTAAATTATCGTTAAGGAAATTATAACTTATATATTAATATAAGCCGTTTTCTTAAAATAAAAGAAATTAAAGTAATTAAAAAAAAAATTAAAAAAATTAATTACCTTAAATAACGTAAAATTATTATTTAACGATTAATAACCGTAATAACCGAAATATAAAACTCGTTAGATTAATATGAGTAACCGAACCCGATTAAATTATAAGTTTTATTAAATTATCCCGAGTAATTAAACCGTAAATCTCGTAGAACGATTCTAAATAACCAACCTATTTATTATAAATAAAATTCCTTAATTTAATTCGGAGTATCGTATATATTCTTTAGAAACGTAAAGTTAATCCCGAAGATTATTTTATGCCGGATAAACGATCTTTTAAGACCCGTAAGTAATACCGGGCGCCTTAATATTAATAAATATATAAAACTCCTTAATAGTTATCGGAATAATTAAACCGAATTATATATTTTAACGATAAAAATAATGAAAATAAGATTCCTTAATAAAGCTTAAATAATCGTATATACCTTTTAAAGGGATATCTTTTATTAGAACGTAAATTATTAAGCTAAAAGTCATTTAAACGATAGTTAAGTTTTAAACTATTTATAAAGGTTTAAACCGGTCTTTAGAATTCTTAGGAAATAACTATAGGTTATATAATACGCTGGCCGGATATAATAAGCTTTTTATTTTAAGTTATAAATTAAGCAATTAAGAATTAAAAAAACCAAAGAATAAATTAAGAAAATAAATAGTAAGAAGAAATAAATAATAAAACCGATTAAGGGAATTAATAAAAGGGAATAGAGATAAATATATTTATAATAATAATTATATTATATATATACCAGGAATATTAATAATGATATATAGCGGTTATTAATATAAGATTTATTTAATTTAATAATACCTTTTTTGAAATTCTTCCGTATAGAAAATAAAGAAGATTGAAACAGATAACCAGAACTTACTTTAATTTAAAAAAGAAACGTAAATTTATAATAAGATATAACCCGTATATATTTATATAATAACTTAAGAAACCAGAAAAACCCTTATTAACGTTATATAATTATATATTGACTTAACCCTTTCCTTAAGAAAAAAAAAAAGTAAAAAAAGATAAAAATAAAATATAATTGCTTAAAGTAACCGTAAACCCCTTTCCCCCAAAATACTTCCATTAATACTAATAATATACCAATAATAATGTATTTTATTTCGTATATATCTTAATATCCTTAGAATAGGAAAGGTAAAGTTAAATACTATTATATAAATTAAAGAAATAATTACGGTATTATTACTCTTTTTATTATTATTTTATTTCCTTTATTAAAAAGAATATATACCCCCTTATTTTATATTAAATAAAGGATAAAGAAGATTAAGATAAATTTATATAAATTACGGGGTTATCCCGTATTTATTAATAATCATAAATATTATCGAGAATTACTTAATAATAAACTTTATTAATTTTTTTTTAAGGAATAGCAAAATATTATTAAGAATTTTTTAATCCTTTAAATTTAAAGGGGAATTAATTAATATATATAAAGTAAAAAAGGCACTTAAATAGTTTTAGGTATCCTCTTTAATAATAATAATAAAGTTAAATATAGAAAAAGACTCCGTAATATTATTAATAATCTTAATTTTTACCTTAAAATTATCGGAAACTTTATAATAAAGAATTATAATATAATCCGGGATTAAAACTTTATTTTATAAATTAAAAGAATTTAATAAGTAAGAAAGTAAATTAAATAATATATAAAAATAGATCCGTAACGTATAAAAAAAGATTAAAAGAAATACTTCCCTTAATTAATAAATAAACGCGATAAATATAAAATTTAAAGGAAACGTAATATATTAAGTAAAATAATTAAAAACTAAAGCTTTATTTACGGATAAAACGATAAACGATATTATAAAGGAAAATATAAAAAACTTCCAGAAATTATTAAATTAAGAATTCTTAAAATTAAATCCCGATAACCTTACGGAATAAGTAATAAATAATATTAAAATACTATCTTAAGGAATTAATTCTATCCTTAATTATTATAAATGTATATTTTATATTATATATAACTTAAACGGAAAGGATATTAAACTTAAAAGGCCGGAAAATACGATAAATAAAATAATTAAATATATATTAAAAAACGTAATTAACCGTTTTAAGAATAATTTAACGGATATAGAACTCCATAAACGTTTAAAAAAAACGTATATAAAGAGCTTAATCTTTATAAAATATATTTTAAAGTAAAACTGATTATAGAAAAAATAAAAAAGAAGTAAAAGCTTAAAAAAGAAAAAAAAAATAAAAAGGCGAATCTTAAAGCTTAAATATTTATAAATTAATTAAATTATATAAACAGAAACCTCTAAGAAGTTACGTTAAGGGTAAATTTAATATACGTTAATTATAACGGAATTATACGAATACCATAAATAAAAGGAATATAATAAATTAAATACCCCCAGAATCGTATAGATAAAAAACTTTAAAACATCTTAATAATATAAATAGCGCTTATATAATTATTATAAGTAATATTACCTTAATAATTTAAATATTAAAACCGATTTTAGAATTTATTTTAATAAAATATTAATAATTAAGCGGAAAATATAAATTAAAAGTTATAGAATTATTAATAAAATTCATATATTAATTAAAATATTAAAGGAAATAATTAATTTATTTTAAGATTATTTAATCCAATTAAATTTAAAAATCCTTATATTAATAGCTTTAAGTCATTTAATATAAAATTATATTTTATTTATTATAAATATTATAATATGTTTTTAACGGAAAAACATATAAGCTATAAATAAGGATATAACGGAAATAACGTAAGCTTTAATAAAAGGAAATATATATGGGAAAAGGATTAAGACTATAAGAATAAGTATTATAATACGGATTATTAATTATTATTATTACTTATAACCGTACTACTTAACGATTAATTAAACATATTAATAAATATAGTAATTATAACCTTAATTATATAAAAAGAAGGAAAGGTTTTTGGTAAAATCGATAATAAAGGAGTTATTAACGGCTTTAATTATAAAGTTATTATTATAAAGGAAGGATACCCCCCTAATAAGGACGTTAGCTATAAAGTGGGCATAGTGGTAAATATAACCGTAAAGCGACGATAAGCTAAAGATAACGATTTAAAAAAAGGAGTTAAACTTATATAAATTAAGGAGTAAATAAAAGGGAAGCCGAAGAAAAAAGCGAAGATTAAGAAAAAGAAAAAACTTCAGTAAATTATCGGATTATTAAAGGAGTAAACCTTAAACGTTAAACGGATCTTATTAATTAATAATATTATACTTTTTATAATATACTTAATATAACTTTCTTTATATTTTAGAAAAGAAATAAGTTAACTTATAAAGAACGTATTAAACCTTAACTATATATATTATAAGAAGATTATAGTTATTAAGGATGTTCCTAAAAATAATAAAGAAGGGATATAAAAGACGATTTAAAATAAACGATTTAAAATTAATAATATTATAATCGTAAGCTTAAAATGAAACCTTAAAGTTATACTTAATAAGAATAAGTAAATATATTCTATAAAGGCAATAATTATTTATTAATTAAAATAAATAAGTAAATTACTTAATATAAAAGTTAGTTAAGGATTAAATATTATTATAATTAACTTAAGTATAATAAGGGAATTACGGATAAAAAAAAGGCCCTTAAAATTATTCGGAATAAATTACTTAAATATATTAATAATAAATGGAGATTATATATTACTTTATATATAAGTTATATTTAATATCCGAATTATAAGAATAATTAAATTAATATAAACATTTATAATATTAAAAGATAATTTAAACTATAATATCTTATTAAGACTTTTATAATTAAAGTTAATTACGGTTAACTTTAAAATTTAAATAAAGATATTAAAGATTAAGGATACTATTTATAAAAAAGACATTTAATTACTTAAATTTTAAATACGTTTATTAAATAAAATACGTTAAAAGCCAGTATATAAGAAGCTATATTATAAAAACGTAATAATATTAAAAGAAGAAATTAAATTAAACTTATTTAAATATAAAAGTAATAAAGAAAGCTTAAAGATTAAATTGAAAAATAAAAAAAATAATTAAAATTAATAAACTATAAGAAAAAAAGAAGTTTAAAGAATAAAATCAGCTTTAAGGGCATATATTTTAACGATTAATTAATAAGAAAAGAAGGGTATATTTATATATTTAAGGAGAAAAAAGAATATATAAGGGATAATCGGAATAAGTAGGAAAAGATTAAAAATAGGTTGGAGCGGTAAGACGGGGTAAAAAAAGTAAATTAAATAAGAAGTAAATAGGAACGATTAAGTAAGGGTTTAAAAGAATCGGAAGGGATAAAATAATAGCGGAAGTACTTAAGAAATAATAAAGAAGCTCGGAAGTATTAAGGAAACGATAAAGGAGCTAGGAAGATATAATAAATAGTTTAATTAATGGTTTAAAACCAAAAATAAACCTTATTCTATACCGATAATAACTTACCGGATAAAAACGGAAAACGGTCAAATTTATAAATTCAATACTTAATAAAATAAATAAAGAAATAATATAATATTTAAAGTTATTATTAATTACGTAAAATAACGTTAAACGGTATAAAGAATATATAATATATAAAGAAAAAGCGATATTAATTAAATTAATAATATTTATAATAATAAAGACGGACGATTATATATATTAAGAAAGTAATTAATAACTTAAGGAAGTTAACGATAAAAAGAAGAAAGCTATATATTAAGGTAATATAAAAAAGAAGATAAAATAAATAAGAAATAAAGATAATAAAAACTATTTACTTATTATAAAAAGTATAATCTTAAAAATTAAATAACTTAATAACTTAATAATTTATTAAGGATTATTAAAGTATAAATATAGTACTTATTAGGTTTATTTAAGATATATATATAAAGTAACGGATAAGTTAATTTTAAAACTATAAAATAAGGAAGTAGATATTAAGATAAAATTATTATAAGTTATATTCTTAATAAATAAAAGGGTAATAAAAAGAAAAATCGATACTTTAAAGTTATATAAAGAATTATAAATATAAGTAAAGAAAGAAGGCATTATATTAAGGGATATTATCCCAAATAATTAAGTATAATTCGAGATATTTTAAGTATTATAAACGTATAGGGATATAAGCGTAAAAGAATTATACGAGATCCTTATAACGGACCTATTCTTATATAAAATGATATTAAGATTAAAGATTAAGCCGTATAAAGTTACCATTAAGAAACTATTAAATAATAAGGAATAATAACTTAAAACGATTATATAATAAGGAATTAAGTTAAATATATATAAGAAATATATATAAATAAATAAACGAATAAGTATATAAAATATACTTTCTATATTTATAAGAAAAAAAAAGGTAAAGTTAAATTACAACTTATATTTAATTACCACTTTATATATAAAGTATTACCCGTATTTTATATAAAGTTAACGGAAAGAATATATAGTTTATTAAGAATTCTATTATATAAGACTTTCTTTTAAACGGATATAAAGTATAAATATTAAATAATTAAAATATATTCCGATAATTAATACTATCTTGCCTTTAACGTATTAGGTATTAAATAGTTATAATTAATAAAGATACTTTAAAGAACGCATATGTTTTTATTCGTTTTTATTAAATTTATAAATATAATATTAAAAATTATCCTTAAATTAAACCCGGAATTATTTTTCTTTATTCTTAAAAGGGAATATAACCTTATTAATTTAGCCTTTTACTTTAATAATATCTTTAAAGTATATAGGATATAAGAAGAATAATTAATTTTTTTAAGAGATTATTTTTTCCCGTAAATTCTATAATTAAAGTTAAAGTTATTATTTAATAAGCTAAAAATTAATATAATAAAAATTAAAATATTAAAAAAAGATTATAAAGTAAAAAAACGTATATAAATTAAATTTAAAAAGTATAAAAAGATACTTAATTAACTTATACCGTAAAATATAAGAAATATTAAAGGATTCTTAAGCACCGTTAATATAATAAGAAAATAGATTAAAGGCTTTATAAAGATAATTCGCTTTTTTACCCGTTTAATTAATAATATAAAGTAAAAATAAAAAAAGTCAGAAAATATATCGTTCTAGCTTATATAAAATATAGTAACGGGGTTAAAGCTTTATTTAAATAAAACCCGAAAATACCAATTTATATATATACCGATACCTTAAAATACGGAGCCGGATATTATATTACCCAAGTCCAAAACGGTTATACCGTTTTACTTATTTATAACTTATATACGATAAATAAGGTAGAATATAATTACGATATTTATAAGTAAGAACTAATAATTATTATTATATTTAAAGAAAAGTTCTCTTATATATTAAATATAAAAGAAGTTTTAATTATATATATAGATTATAAGCTATTTATAAGGTTTATAAATATAGATTATTATAAGGATATCTTTATAAGGTAAATAAATAAGTTAAGAAAGCTATATATTAAAATTAAATATATTAAAGGAAAGATTAATAAAACGGCGGATAATTTATTAAAAACATTATTTAATAACCCAGATTACATACCCAATAAAGTAGTAAAGAAAATAATTTTTAAGGTATAGAAAAATAAGAATAATATAATATAATTCTAAAAAATAATAAAGGAGGATATTACGTTATATTAAAGGAGCTCTTTAAAAAATAAGGAAAAATAGAATTAACGCTTATAATAATATATAAATTATAATATAATAATTAAAGGGTTAATTAACTTAAAATACGGAAAAAATATTAATAAGGAAAAGCGTAAATAAAAAAAAAGAAAATAAATATAAAAGAATTATAGCTATAAAGGATAATTAATAATAAATCAATACGGATATATAATATAAAATTAAATAATAATTACAAAATAGAATATATATAAATTAATTATAAGCTTACGGAATTATTAAAACTTAAAAAACTATTTTACTATAAGGATAACGATTAATATATTAATATTATTAAATATCTTAAAATAAAGGTAAAATTAAAGAAAAAAGATATAATTTAATAAATTAAATTTAATAAGTAACTTATAAACTATAAATTTAATTTAACTATTAATAAGTTATTTTATTAATATAAAAAGCGTTAAACGATATATTTAATAAAGGAAAAAATAATATAAGTACTTAAAGAGATTTATAATAACGCGGGATATTTCTTATTAAAAATTATATTAAAGAAATTACGGTATTATTATTAATAACCGGATATAATAAAAGATATTATAAAATACATATATAAGTACTTAACTTATATAAAGTAATTATATGGAAGTTATACGGTTCCACTAAATCCAATTAAAGTAAAGGCCCCCTTCAACTTGTTTAAAGCGGACTTTATTAACCTTTTTAAATAAGTATAAAGGGGTCTTTAATACGTCTTTAATATAATGGATTATTTCTTATGATTTATATAGCTATTTTATATTATATCGATTAAAATAAAGGACGTAATTATTACGTTAAAAAAGTATATAAATTATTATTTAAAACCCGTTACGATATATATAAATATCGGGAAAGTATTTATAAATAAAAGGATAAAAAGCTTTTTCCGATTATATAATATTTAGTTTATCCCTATATTAAGTATAGCGTATAAAATAATAAATATAATAAAATTTAATAACCAGATTTAATAAAACGTAATAAAGAAAATATAAACTTAATAAAAATATAATTAAATATAAAAAAAAAGATTAACGATATTAAATATTAACTTAAAATATATTAAATATTTAAGGTACACTTTTATTAATATTTTCTTTAAAATTAAACCGGATATAATATATAAACGTAACGTAATTAAGTTAAGAGTTAAAATATATATTATAAAAAAAATAATACCGCCTTTAAAAGAAATAATATATAAAGTTATTTAAAGATTTATAATAAACCGGGTAAGTATTAAAAAAAAATTATAAGAGAAATTAAACGCAATAAAAAACCGACAAAAAAGACGTTATAATAGGGAAGTATAAGGCTAAAACCCGCTAAAAAAAGGGCAACTAATTATACGACGGGATCTTACCCCCAATCTTAGGAAACTTAAGTTCCGTTAAGTTAAACTATTTATTATTAAAAGCTTTATAAAAGAATACAAAGCTTTATATATATTAAAAAGGATAAATAAAACTCTTATATTTAACTTATTTCATAAGGATTATCTTAAAGTATTTATATTACGTATTAAATATTTTAAACCCTTTAATAAATTAAAGTTAAAAATAATAAAGAGAATTAAAATCCGGTAAACGTAAACGGAGAACTCCTTAATCCTCTGGAAACCGTTATAATTATAGATGGTATAATTTAAGGGGAGGAAGTATATATAAATAATATAACGCCGTTTCCTTTATATTTTTATTTTATTTATTTTTATATTTTAATATATTAAAAATCTTAAGGAAATACGGATTTAAAAAAAAAAAAAAAAAAAGGAGGAAAAAAAAAGGAATATATTGCTATTTTAATAAATATAATCAGAAATAAAAAACCAAAAAGAAAGGAAGCAGGAGTATAATAAAAATCCGGAGGAAATAAATATAAATAAGGGGATATTAAGTTTTTAATTTTTTAATTATAGTTTTTTATTTATTATATTACGGGCTATAAAATAATAAAATTATAAGAAGTTATAATTATTTATAATTAAAAATATTTCCTTAAAAAGAAAGAAAAAGTATATTAAAAGCAATATATAAGTAAAAGTATAATTAAATATTAAGGTTATATATTAAAAAAATCTATTTAAAAGGACGCTTTTTTTACGGATTATAAGTTTAAATATTAAACTTATTATAGATATTACGCTAAGAATATAAGTAAAATATACCGTTAATATAAATATAAAAATTATTCTAAATAACGGGTAAATAAAGCCTTAAACGTACCCTTAAAATAAAAGAATATATTTAAGATTATCCTTTATTACGGTAATTACGGGGCATAAAACCGTATTAATTATTTTACCTTAATAGCGGGGGCGGAGGCGGAATAAAAAAACCGGTATATATATAAGGACGTATCCTAAAACGAAAATAACCCGTTATTAAAAAGGCGACCTAACGGGTAAACCCGGTAGTACGACCGAGGGAGTTAATAGAATAACCTAAAAACCGATTAAAACTTTAATTTATAAATAACTATATATATTTTTTTTTAATAAAGTATATATTAAGATTAAAATTATAATAATATACTTAATAACTTCGGTCCGGAGTTAAAGTTAAATAATATAAACTAAATATAATAAAATTAAAAATAATCCGGAATATAAGGTTTATTAACGTTAACGATATAAAGTTAAAAAAGGATATAAACTTCTCCCTAAAGTATAACCGTATTACTTACGGAAATAACTCTGGATAAAAACGGTTAAGGAATCGTATTTAAATTAAAAATTTTAAAGGCTATTATATATACGGGGATAAGGCAAAGGAAGAAGCTTATTAAGGGAGAAACATTTATAAAGATACGGATAAGGGTTATTACGCACGGGCAATATAAATAATAGATTTAAAAAAAGGGGAAATTAATAAAAAAGCTTAAATAAACTTATTATTTAAATAGAGAATTAATTAATAATTACTTTATATATAAAAAGGAAAAATAACTTATTGAAATTAGAATTAATAAAACTTAAATTAAAAATATCCTTAATTAAGTTTAAGTCGGGTAAATAATAATATTTTTTCTTAAATAACCGTTTATAAAACTCGGTTAAAGAATTAATCTTTAAAAAAAACGGACTATATTTTATATAAACTTTATTACGTTAAACAAACTTATATAACCGAGATAATCCTATAATTCCGGTAGGGCCGGATTAACGTATTAATAAAAAGATTACTTAAATTAAAAAAATTACCCGAGTTAATAAGTAAGGAATAAACGATATAAATGGCTAAATTAATTAAGCGGATAAAAACGGTAAATAACGATTAAACGGGGATTACTAAGGTAAATAAATAACGAAGTTAAATAATTAAGATTTAAAAGTAAGTTATAATAATAATAAACGAATATTAAAAGCAGAAAATATAATAAAAAATATTTATTAAAATTATAGCTATTAAGTTAATTATAAATTATAATTAATTATAAAATATATATAACTTTTTATATTAAACTTACGATTAATATTAAAATTAAGTAATATATAATGTATTAAAGAAAAAGCGCTTATTTAAATTATATCTTAATATTAAAAATCTATAAAAAGAATTAATAATAATTAATTAAAAAGTAAATTAATTTATATATATTTAAATAAAAATTATAATTACCCGGCTAATACTTAAAAATATAGTTTAAATAAATATTATTCAATAAATTTTTAATACGACGGTAATTAATAAAGGTAAAATAATAACCGCTATTAATTTATTAATACCGGGTATATACCTAAATATTCTTACGTATACGAAAAGCGTGAACTTAAATATATACCGTAAAAACTCTAAAAGTAAAAAAGTTAAAATAAACTAAAATTATGAAAAACCGACGGATATAGCTTTAAATAGATTATTTAATTAATATTCAAATAAACCTTAATAATAATAAGGATATTTTTATTTAATTTAATAAGGTTAATAATTAAAGTACGTTTTTTAAGGTATAAGGAAGTAATAAGGGTAATTTTAATTAATATAATTTAAGTTAAAAATTCCGAAAAAATTACAAGGAAATTAATATAAATATAAAGTAAATAATTAATATTAAGGTTATAAATTCGTATATATTCTTAAAAGGATAGAAAATAGTTAAGTATAAGATTAAGTTAAATTTAAGATAAATTAATTAAAGTATAAAAAAAGTTAAAGATTAAGTAAATTAAAAAAGTAAGGAAATTTAAAAAATAAAAGAAAATAAGAAAAATAAATAAGCGAAAAGGATAAAATAAATAGTTATACGGTAAGATTATAAAGTAAGTAAATAATTAAACGTTACTTTTAACGTTTTACTTATTAATAAAACCGGCTAGAACGGAACTTAATAAAGATAATAAATAATATTACCACGTTTAAAAGGAACCCCTTTTAATATATTTTCTAGAAATATTTATATTAAAACGACTATACGTAAGGTATTAAGAGAATATAAAAATATATTTTATTTATAAATAAATATAGTTTTAAGGGTATTTAATATATTAATTAATTAAAAGAAAAACATATAAATAAATAAGAATAAATATGAAGAGTTATAATAAGGAATATACCTTTAATAAATATTATTAAATATAGTAATAAGCATTAAAAAAGTTCATATAAAAGTTAAAGAGTTATTTAAAAATTAATAAATAATTATTTTATTTTTTTCTTCTTTCCTTTATTTTCTTAAGAAATAATATATAAGTAATAATAATTATAATAAATTATTACCCCCTTAATTACTTTCTTAAGACCAATATAATAAATTAATAAAAAGATAGTATTAATAAATAAATATGAATTAAGTAATTATATATAGTATTATTTTAAATATATTAACGGAAAAAAATATCGAGATTTATAAAAAAATTTAAATAAAACCTATTTAAATAATTAAATTTTCTTAAAACGTACTTAAAGTTACGTAATAAATTTACTTAAAATATATTTAATAATAACAGGATTAAAAGAAATATTAAAAGTATATAAATAAAGAAGTAAAATAAAAAGTAATCGATTATAAAGTCTTATCCTTATAAAAGGCGGTATTTATAATCTTTTAATAAACGGAATAAAGCGTATTATATTTTTATACGGATTAAGTATATTATAGTTAAAAAAGATATAAATATAGGTAATTTAAAACTTAAAATAAATAAACGTAAAGTACCGAGGTTATTATTATTAATAAGTTAAAATAATAAAACCGGAAAATTACCCTTAAGAAAATCAAGTTTTAACATATTTATTTATTATTATTAAATAAAATTTAAAAATAAAACTATAAGAAAAATAAGTAAATATATATATAAACGGCGTTAAAAAATAAGAATTACTTATTAATAATACGTAATATTAAAAAGGTAAATTTATTATAAAGGGAGTAAAGGTAAACTATTATTATATTAATATTTTTTTAACTTCTATATTTATAATAATTTAAATTATTAAAAGGATATTATAAGAGGTATATATATAATTAAGATATATATAAATAAATATAATATAATCTAAAGTATAATAATATTAAAAATAATATTTTATTATAGAAAAAGCTAAAAAAAGGGAGAATATAAAAAATATTAAACTTATAGATAAATATATAAAAAAATAAAAACATTAAAAGGGCTAATTAAGGGTAGAATCGATTTATATATACTTTAAAAAGAAAAAGTATAACGGATAACGATAATAAACAACCTATATCTTACCAACTTGTATAAGGGCTGTAGCCCATCTTCAATTGCACTCCATTGCCACCTGCTATTTCATCACTTTTAATCTTTCCTTCCTTCTCATCTTTTCTTATTCTTTAATTTTCCGGGTTTAATATCTTTTCTGCTTAAATTATATATAATATAAAATATACGTTTATAATAATTAAAAATAAAATTAATTTTTTATAGTAATATTTTAATATTATTTATTATTTATTCCGTAAGGTTATTAAGATTTAATTTTAAGAACTTTTAACTTAATAATTTCTAGAAGTTCTTTATATTTTCTTTTATAACGTTATTTATTGCTTTATCCGTAAATAAAACTTTAATTTTTAATTACTTTATTTAATATATTATGTTTCCTTTAAGGTTTATGTTTATCGTATTTATTTACTACTTAAAAGAAATATTTCTTTTAATCTTTTTTTATATAGTACGGATTTATCTTTATATATTATTTAATTTACTTTCCTATTTATTTAGTTCTTTTAATTTATAGAATAAAGTTTTAATCCCGGGTTATATTATAATTTTTTACTATAAAGTTTCCAATGATTTTAAAGTAAAAGCTAGGATTATTAATTATATTATAAAATCTTTTTTTATATTTAACTTTACTATTATTATTAAAAAGGATACTTAGAATTATTTAAATACCTTTTTTATTTTATATATATTAATTAATTCCCCTTTAAATTTAAGGGAATAAGAGATTCTTAATAATATTTTATTATTCCTTAAAGAAAAATTAATAAAGTTTATTATTAAGTAATTTTTAATAATATTTATAATTATTAATAAATATAGGATGGCCTTATAACTTATATAAATTTATCTTAATTTTCTTTATTTTTTATTTAATATAAAATAAGGAAATATATATTTTTTTTAATAAAGGAAATAAAATAATAATAAAGGGAGTAATAATACCGTAATTAATTCCTTAATTCATATAATAATACTTAACTTTATTTTTCCTATTTTAAGGGTATTAAGATATATATAAAATAAAATATATTATTATTAATATATTATTAATATTAATAAAAATATTTTAAAGAAAAAGGTTTACGGTTACTCCGAGTAACTATATTTTATTTTTATCTTTTTTACTTTTTTTTTAAGGAAAAAATTAAGTTAATATATAATTATATAACGTTAATAAAGGTCCTTTTAATCTTTTAAGTTATTATATAAGTATATATAAATTATATTTTATTATAAGTCTGTATTTCCTTTTTAAACTAGAATAAATTTTAATTATTTATTTTAATCTTTTTTACTTTTTATACGGGAAAGCCTTAAGCAGGGTGCCGTTATATTAAATAAGTTTTACGTCGGTAACTATTATAAGTTATTATTAATATTCCTGGTATATATATAATATAATTATTATTATAAGTATATTTATCTTTATTTTTTCCTATTAATTCTTTTAATTAATCTTATTATTTACTTTTTCTTATTATTTATTCTCCTAATATATTCTCTGGTTTTTTATTTCCCAGTCGCTTAATTTATAGCTTAAAATAAAAGGCTTATTACGTCCAGTTAGTATATTATATAATTTATGGTTATTTCCTAGGAATTTTAAAGACCGGTTTAAACCTCCGTAAGTAATTTAGAATTTAATTACCGTTTAAATAACTTTTAATTTAACAATTTACGTTTTAATAAAAGTATTTCTTTAAAAAAATATATATAATTACTTAAGCCTTACTAAGGAATTTTATTTTTATTACCTTTATCGTTAAGATATATAATTCGGTTTAATTACTTTAATAATTATTAAAAAGTCTTATATATTTATTAATATCGAAATATTTAATATTACTTACGGGTCTTAAAAGATCGCTTACCCGGTATAAGATAATTTTTAAGATTAACTTTATATCTTTAGGGAATATATATAATATTCCGAATTAAATTAAGGAGTTTTATTTATAATAAATAAGTTAATTACTTAAAATTATTTTACGAAACTTACGGTTTAATTACTTAGGATAATTCAATAAAACTTATAATTTAATCGGGTTTAGTTATTTATAATAATAAATGATATACTTATCCTATAGTGAGATAAAGCCGTTTTTAAATATAATATAGCGGAAATCTTTATATATACCTTTTTTAAAACGTTATAATCCGGGGATAATAATATAATTATTATATAATTTTAATATTTTAAGTAATTAAAAAAGGAAAAACTTAATATATCCGCCGTTTTAATAATTAATATCGTAATTATTATAGCGAACGATTATAAAATGTTCTTTAAAAAGCTTATAAAAAACTTTATTATATAAAAATAATTTAAAGAGAAGGTTTTAACGTTTTATTACGATTTTCTTAACGTATAAAATTTATAAAAGGTAAATAAAATTCTACCTTTTAAATTAATCGATTATATTATTAAATTAAATGATAAGTCTCGGTTATTAATAAAAAAAGCGTTGAAAATATTAAAGGAATAAATAACCGTTATTAAAAAATATATTGACAATATATTAAATAAAGGTTATACTAAGTTTAATATTTTATTATATACGGTATTAATTTTAATAATTAAGAAATTTAATAATAAGTTAAGAATATACGTTAATTATAAAGCGTTAAATACTTTAATAATTAAAAATAAAAATGTATTATCTTTAATTTATAAAATATTCTTAAGGTTATATTAAGTTTAAATATATATAAAATTCAATATTATAACCGCTTTTAATAAAATATGAATTAAGGAAAAATATAAATTAAAGATTGCCTTCCTTATAAAATATAAATTATATAAATATATTATAATACCCTTTAAGCTTTATAATATATTAAATACGTTTTAATTTCTTATTAATAAAGTTCTTCGGGAATACCTTAATACTTTTTATATTACGTATTTAAATAATATTTTAATATATAATAATAAAAAGGAGTTTTATATATAATATGTTTATTCGGTTTTACTTAAGTTAAAATAAATATATTTGTTCTTAAACGTTAATAAATATGAATTTAATATAAAAAGGGTTAAGTATTTAAGGTTTATAGTTATAACGGATAATTTTAAAATAAATTATATAAAGGTTAACATTATTAAAAAGTAACGAATATTTAAGTATATTAAGGATATATAGGTATTTCTTAACTTTATTAACTTTTATAAAAGGTTTATTATTAATTATTTTTAAAATAATTACGTTTTTAATTAACTTAACAAAAATAATATTTAAATAGGAATTTAAATATTTATGGCCGCCGGATAGACTTAAATAAAGGGCTTTTAATATACTTAAAATAACCATTATTACCGTTTTAATCCTAATATATTTTAACTTAAATAAAGAAACCTCATTAAAGATAAATACTTTAGATTATATAATCACCGCGGTTTTATTATAAAGGGATTCGGACGGGGTATTACGATTAATTATTTTCCTATTGAAAAAAATATCGTTTTAAAAGTATAACTACAAAATATATAATAAGGAATTATTAATAATCATATAAACCTCTAAAAAATGATACCTTAAGCTTATGGGTATATTAATTAAAGACCTTATTAAAGTAATTATGGATTATAAAAACCTAAAGTATTTTATAACGTTAAAATAATTAAATAAATAATAAACGAGATAAACTAAGTTCTTCTCGGAATTTAATTTCTAAATTATATATAGGCTAAGGAAATAAAACGTAAAACCCGATAGCTTAATAAGAAGGCCAGGGGACCTCTTTACTATAGAAAACGATAGTAAAAGTTACTTTTAAAGGTAAACGGTATTTAAGTCGTTAAACTTAAACTTAAGCCTTAAAATTAATTTAATAAAGATATTAATAAATAAGTCCGAAATTTACGTTTTAAATTTATATACGATGATTTATATTTTAAGCGAAGAATTATTTAAAGATAAAAAACTATTAAAATAATTATTTTTAAAGAACTTAAGAAAAAATATATTAAATAAAAAGTTGATAAAATAATTACTTAATAATATCTTTAAGTCTTAAGTTAAGTTATTATAACAAATTTAAAACGTTTGTATTAATAACGATATCGCTTAATATATTATATAATCTAAAGAAACCGGGTATAAAAAGATATTTTTAAATATCGTAAAGAAAAACTTAATAAAGTTAAAATTAAATTATTATACCATAAAAGATAACTTACTTTACGTTATGGATAGATTATTTATCTTCGTTAATAATAAATTATATACGGATTTCGTCCGTTTAATTTATAAGTATTTAATTAAAAATTATGCGGGGAAAATAATAATATATAAATATTTAAGCTTATAATATTATTAACCGTATATAATAAATTCAGTTACCTAATTCGTTAAATCTTATTATATTTATAAAATGTTTAAGGTATACTACGAGGGTAAGTACGGGCTATTAAAGTTACTTTTTATTCCCGATAGATATTAAACGGATATTTTTATCGACTTTATTATTAAATTATTTAAGTATAAACGTTACGGGAAAATTTATGAGTATATTATAATAATAGTCGATCGATTATTTAAGAAAAAGAAGTTTATATTATTAAATAAATTAAATATATTTATAATTATATAAGTTTTTATTAATTAAGTCTAGCGTAAAGAAGGGTATCCCGAATTTATTATCTTAAATAAAAATATATAATTTATATTATACTTTTAATAAAGACTTTGTTAAAAAGTAAATATAAAATTAAAGCTTTCTATTAACTTTTACCCGGAGATTAATAATTAAACGGAGAATATTAATGGTATACTTAAATAATACTTACGATTCTATATAAACTATAATTAAGACGATTAAGTAAACTTCTTATTAATTATAGAATTTAAGGTAAACTTAATTATAAGTTTAATTATTCACTTTTTACTTTTTCTTATAATTAAAGCTTATATATTTCGATGGGGACTTAAAGCTTTAAAATTTATAGTATTTAATATATTTAAATAAAAGAAAAAAATAGAAATTTATAATATATTAACTAATAAAATTAAAAAATTTAAAGATTTTATAAAAAAGGAAATTAAATAAGCTTAAGAAATATAAATTATATAAATTAATAAATATTAATATTTTTTATTTTAATTTCGGGTTAAGAATATAATAATATTAAACATTAAGAATATTAAAATAAATCGTTTTTTAAAGTCGTTTAATCATAAGAACTTAAGGTTATTTATAATTATTTAGGTTATCGATAACTTTATATATAAATTAAAGTTATTTAAATTAATAAAAAGCGTTTATCCTATTTTTTTATTTTTGTAAATTTTTTTTTATTATAATACGTAAAACCCTTTACCCGGGCAGGTAATACCGTTCTTACCTCCTGTTGAAATAAATAATAAAGGAAAGGATTATATTATATAAGAGGTAATTAACTTTAAGATCGATAAATATAATAAAGATTCTTTTATTGGAATAAAAGGGTGCCTTATATACTATATAAAGTATATAAAGTAGCCAGCTTAGAATATACATTTACCTTAATATTTATATATTAACGTTACCGGTTACTTAAACCTTATCGCCGATTATTATTATTATTACTTGAATAAATTAGGTTTATATTTAATATTTTAAACTCTTAATAATTAAAGCTTATTATTATTTATCTTACTTATAAATTTATAAAGGTAGAAGTTAAAGCTTTAATTAATTTATTAAATTAAATAAATTAAAAAAATATATTAAACATTAAAGTTAAATCAGTTACTTTATATAATAATAATAGATAATATAGAAAACTCATTATCGCTTACGATAGCTATTATAGTTACTATATATATAATAGGATCTTATTAATGGATAACTTATAGGAGCTCGCTATCGGCAAGCGGGAGGTAATATTACAGTATAAAAACTACGATGCTGATAGCTAAGAATCCAGTCAGTACGTTAGGCCCAATCGAGCCTAATATATGCCCTCCGTATACTTATATATATGCATATTATACCATAGATTTCTCTTTATAGTTGAAATTCAGTCATATTCACCCTTACCCTTACTGAGTCCCTAACATTTATATATTAAATATAAAAAAGGTTTTAATTATATATATAAATTATAAGTTACTTATAAGGTTTATAAACGTAAATTATTATAAGGATATCTTTATAAAATAAATAAGTAGGTTAAAAATGCTATATATTAAAATTAAATATATTAAAAAAGAAATTAATAAAACTACGAATAACCTATAAAAAATATTATTTAATAATTTAGATTATATATTTGATAAAATAATAAAGAAAATAGCCTTTAAAGTATAAAAGAATAAAAATAATATAGCCTAGTTTTAAAAAAGTAATAAAAAAAGATATCGTATTATATTAAAAAAGCTTTTTAAAAAAAATAAAGAAAAATAAAATTAGCGTTTATAATAATATATAAATTACGATATAATAATTAAAGGGTTAATTAACTTAAAACGTAAAGGGAAAGTTAACGGGAAAAAACATAAATAAAAAGAAAAAAATAGATATAAGAAACTATAATTATAAAAGATAATTAATAATACGCCGGTACGGATATATAATGTGAAGTTAAATAATAATTACAAAATAAAATATATATAAATTAATTATAAATTTACGGAAGTATTAGAACTTAAAAAGTTACTTTATTATAAGGATAATAATTAATATATTAATAAAATTAAATACCTTAAAATAAAGGTAAAGTTAAAAAAGAAAAATATAATATAATAAGTTAAATTAAATAAGTAGCTTATAAATTATAAATTTAATTTAATTATTAATAAGTTACTTTATTAATATAAAAAGCGTTAGATAATATATTTAATAAAAAAAACTATAAATACTTAAGGAAGTTTATAATAATACGGGATACTTCTTATTAAAAATTATATTAAAAAGAAATTATAATATTATTATTAATAACCGGATATAATAAAAGATATTATAAAATATATATAAGGATACTTAATTTATATAAAATAAGCATATAAAAGCCGTACGGTTTTATTAAGTTTAATTAAGGTAAAAATCTTTTTTGACTTATTTAAGGGGGACTTTATTAACCCTTTTAAATAAACGTAAGGCGGTCTTTAATACGGTTTTAATATAATAAATTATTTCTTACGATTTATATAGTTATTCTATATTACGTTAATTAAAGTTAAAAACGCAAGTATTACGTTAAAAAAGTATATAAATTATTACTTAAAACCTATTATATATATATAAATATCGGGAAAATATTTATAAATAAAAAGATAGAAAGTTTCCTTTAGTTATACGATATTTAATTTATCCTTATATTAAGTATAATATATAAAATAATAAATATAATAAAGTTTAATAATTCAAATTAATAAAATATAATAAAGGAAACGTAAACTTAACAAAAATATAATTAAATATAAGTAAAAAGATTAACGATATTAGGTATTAACTTAAAATATATTAAATATTTAAAATAAGCCCTTATTAATATTTTTTTAAGGTTAAATTGAACGTTATATATAAATAGAATATAATTAAATTAAGGGTTAAAGTATATATTATAAAAAGAATAATACCGCCTTTAGAAAAAGCAATATATAAAGCCATTTAAAGATTTATAATAAACCGGGTGTTACGTGCAGGATGCAGACAGGGTAGATCTCATCATGGTTTGCGGTATTAGCAAGCATGGTGGCCTAGCGTCTTGGCATGCGTACCCACATAACTATCAACACCGTTCATAGTTGCAATCCAGGCAGTTACCACTCCACCCTCAATACCTGCACTTCGTCTTTTCCCTGACACCGGGTAAATATTAAAGAGGAGTTATAAAAGAAATTAAACGTAATAAAAAATTAAACAAAAGAGACGTTAAAATAAGGGAATATAAAATTAAAACTTATTAAAGGAAGGATAACTGGTTATATAATAGGATTCTATTTTAAATCTTAGAAAACTTAAGCCCCGTTGGGTTAGACTATTGATTATTAAAGGCTTTATAAAAAAGTATAAAGTTTTATATAGATTAAAAAAAAAACTTTTATACTTAATTTATTTTATAAGGATTATTTTAAAATATTTATATTACGTACTAAGTATTTTAAATCCTTTAATAAGTTAAAGCTTGAAGTAATAAAGAAAATTAATATCCGGTATATATAAATAAAGAATACCTTAATCCTTTAAAAACCGTTATAATTATCGATAATATAATTAAAAAAAAAGGAAATATATATAAATAATATAATACTATTTCCTTGATATTTTTATTTTATTTATTTCTATATTTTAATATATTAAAGAACTTAAGAAAATATAGATTTAAAAATTAAAAAAAAAGGGGAAAGGAATAAATTATAAACTATATAAGAATAAAAGTATAAAAGTTTATAATTATTTATAATCAAAATATTTCCTTAAAAAAAAGAAAAAGCGTATTAATAATAATATATAAATAAAAGTATAAATAAGTATTAAGGTTATATATTAAAAAATTTACTTAAAAGGACGTTTTTCTTACGGATTATAAATTTAAATATTAAAATTATTATAGATATTACGTTAAGAATATAAGTAAAATATACCGTTAATATAAATATAAAAATTATTTTAAATAGTAGGTGGTTAAGGCCGTAATTATACACTTAAGATAGGAGAATATATCCAGAATTATCCTTTATTACGGTAACTATAAGCCATAAAACCGTATTAATTATCCAACCTTAAGAACAGGGGAGAAGGCGGAGTAGGAGGATTAATATATATATAAGGATATAATTTAAAACAAAAATAACCTATTATTAAAGAAACGACCCGACGGGTAAGCCCGGTAATATAACTAAAAGAATTAATAAAGTTTAAATTACTTAAAGATTAATTAAGGCTTTAATCTATAAATAACTATATATATATCCTCTTAATAAAATATATATTAAAGTTAAAATTGTAATGAAACACTTAATAACTTTAGTTAAAAGTTAAGGTTAATTAGTATAAACTATATACAATAAGCTTAAGAATTATTTAAAACGTAAAGTTTATTAAGGTGGGCGATATAGAATTAAAAAGGGACGTAGACCTTTTTTTAAAGTATAATCGTATTATTTACGGAAATAACCTTAATTAAAAACGGTTAAAGAATTATATTTAAGTTAAGCATTTTAAAGGTTATTATATGTATAAAAACGAGGCAGAAAAAGAAGCTTATTAAAAGAAGAATACTTATAAAAATAGAAATAAAAACTACCGTACGCGTATAACGTAAATAATGGATTTAAAAAAAGGAAAAATTAATAAAGAAACTTAAGTAAATATATTATTTAAACGAGGAACCGGTTAATAATTACTTTATATATAAGAGGGAAAAACGACTTATTAAAATTAAGGTTATTAAAACTTAAGTTAAAGATATCCTTAATTAAGTTTAAATTGGATAAACGATATTATTTCTTCTTAAATAACTATCTATGAAACTTAATTAAAATATTAATGCTTAAAAAGGACGGGCTATATTTTATACGGGCTTTTTTATATTAATTAAACTCGTACGACCAAAATAAACCGGTAATATCAGTAAAACCGGATTAATACAGAAATAATTAACGTACTTAAACTAAAAAAATAATCGAATAAACAGGCGAAAAATAAACGATATAAATATTTAAATTAATTAAACGGAAAATAAAGAAGATAAACGGAATAATTAAGATTATTAAAATAATTAAATAATAAAACGGGATAATTAAGGATTAAAAGCAGGTTATAATAATAATAATTAAATATTAAATATAAAGGATAAAGAAGGGGGTATCTATTAAAATTATAATTATTAAGTTAATTATAAATTATAATTAATTATAAAATACGTATAATTTCTTATATTAAACTTATAATTAATATCGGGATTAAGGAGTATATAATATATTGGAGAAAAAGCGTTTATTTAAATTTTATCCCGATATTAAAAATCTATAAAAAGGAATTAACGATAATTAATTAAAAAGTAAATTAATTTATATATACTTAAATAAAAACTATAAATACCCAATTAATATTTAAAGATATAATTTAAATAAATATTATTTAATAAACCCTTATTACGGCGGTAATTAATAAAGGTAAAATAATAATTATTGTCGATTTATTAATATTTAATATATACCCGGGCCCCGGTACGTATACGGGAGGCGTAAACTTAAACATATACTATAAAAAGCTCTTGAAAATAAAAAAATTAAAATAGATTAAGATTATAGGGAATTATAAAATATAACTTTAAATATATTAACCGATTATTAAATAAATAGACCCTTATAATAATAGTTATATATTTATTTAATTTAATAAGGTTAATAACGAAAGAGTACTTATTAAAGTATAAGGATATAATTAATGTAATTATTATGAATATAATTAAAGAATCTTATATAAGATTTTAAAGACTATAAATAAATTAATATAAATATAAAGTAAATAAGTAATATAAAAATTATTAATTTATATATACCTTTTAAAGGATTCCGATAAATTAATCATAAGTTTAATTTAAATTAAGTTTATATAAAAGAAGTTTAAAAAGTTAAAAATTAAAAAAATTAAAGAAATAAAGAAGTTTAAAGAAGTAAGGAAGAGTAAAGAAAATAACTAAGCGAAAAGGATAAAATAAACGGTTATACAGTACGATTATAAAATAAGTAAATAATCGGACATTATTTTTAACGTTTTACTTATTAACGGAACCGGTTAAGATAGAACTTAATAAAGATAACAAGTAATATTATTATATTTAGGAAGAACCCCTTTTAATATATTTTTTAAAAATATTTATATTAAAACGATTGTATATAAGGTATTAAGAGAATATAAAAATATATTTTATTTATAAATAAATACGGCCTTAAGGGTACTTAATAGATTAATTAATTAAAGGAAAAGTATATAAATAAATAAAATTAAATATTAAAAACTATAATAAGGAATATACCTTTATGGAACATTATTAAGTATAATATAAAACGTTAGAGGAGTTCATACGGAGATTAGAAAGGTACCCAAAGAGGCAAAGACTGATAATTAACTTATTTATTATTATTTTTTTTCTTCTCTTCCTTTACTTTCTTAACGGATAAATCACTATACCCCTTCAGTATTTCCCTAAAAAGATATAACGAACCAGTACAGAGATAATACCTATAGATAGGTATAAATTATACGACGACTTATAGTACTTTCTTAATTACGTTAATAAAAGAAACATTAAAATTTATAAAATAAAAAATTTAAATAAAGTTTACCCAATAGCCTCCCTAAGACGTACTTAACGTTACGTAACGGATTTACGTAAGATATACTTATTAATAATAAAATTAAAGAGGAAAAAAAGACACCAGAAGTATATAAATAGAAAAGTAAAGTAAAGAATGGCCGGTTATAAGTTCAATCCTTATAAAGGGCGGTATTTCTAATCTTTTAATAAGCGGAATAAAACATATTATACCTTTAAACGGATTAGATATATTATACTTAAAGAAAATATTAATACGGGCAGTTTAAGCCTTAAAATAAATAAATATAAAGTACCGTAATCGTTATTATTAATAATTAGAATAATAAGGGGATTACCTTTAAGAAGATTAAGGCTTAATATATATATTTATTACTACCAGGTAAGACTTGAAAATAAGGCTATAAAGAGAGTAAATAAATACGTATATGAACGGGGTTAAGGGATAAGAATTACTTAACTGTAATACGTAATATTAAAGGGGCAAATTTATTATAAAGGAAATAAAGGGCAGGTAATTATTAGGTTAACGTTTTCTCAATTTTTATATTTATAATAAATTAAGCTATATAGTAAATATTATAAATGATTAAATAAATAACTAATATATATATAAATATATATAATATAATCCGGAATAGAATAATATTAAAAGTAATATTTTATTATAAAGGGAGTTAAAAAGGGGGAGAATATAAAAGATATTAAATTTACGGATAAATATATAAAGGAATGGAAATATTAAAAAGGTTAATTAAGGATAAAATCAATTTATATATACTTTAAAAAGGAAAAGTATAATAGATTATTCTAATAAGTAACCTATATCTTATTAATTTATATAGGGGCTGCGGCCCATCTTCAATTGCACTCCATTGCTACCTGTTATTCCATCACTTTTGCTCTTTCAACTCCTCCCATCTTTTCTAAGTTAAATATATTTTTTTTAAAAAAGTTTATAATAGAAATTATTATTTTTAAGGATTATAATTAATTTATCGGTAATTATAATAATATAACAATAATTAATAGGAATTTTATTTTTAGAATTATTTATGATTAATATTTAAGTTTCTTATATTTTTTCTACGTTTATTATAGGGATTTAATTTTGCTTTTCAAAGTTATGATTTTCTTATTAAGATATAGGTTTAAATAATATTATTTACTTATCTTATTCGTAATTATTATTATATAAAAATAACTTTATTACGTTAATTTACCTACTTTCACTTAAAGAAATATTTATATAACGGTAATAAATCCTTATATAATTAGTTAATCTTCTAATTAATAATATAAAAATAATTATAAAGTTCTAATTAATATATTTCTTTAAAAATATATATAAAAGTTAAAAAATCTGATATTTAATTTATTTATAGTTTTTATACTTTACGTTATATAAGTTTAATAAAGTTATATTATAAATATTTAACTTTTTTTAAATTAGGTTATATTATAATTATATAATTAAGTATTTTATTTATTAGTTACGTTTACTTAAAGCTTTCTAATAATAGGCTCGTCCGAGTTAATTTTCTTAATTTTCATTTATATTAATAGCGTTATAAACCTCGGATTTATTAAAACTAAAATAAATATATATATTTTATACTAAAGATTTATATTTATCATTGCTTTATTATTACTTGAATCCTTTTATAAATGATTATTATTATCTTTTATTAACTTTAACTTTTATATCTTATTTAATTGAAGACCGTTACTTAACGTTAAAACGTTACCGTATTAATTATTAAGAATATTAATAATTATAAACGCGTTAAGTATAAAAATAATCATATTAATTAATATAATGATTGTTTATAATATTCTTTTTAATTTACCCCTTTAATAAAACCTGATTTTCGATAATAATTTTCTTTTATTCATTAATTTTTTTAATTTAAACAAATAATAGCTTAAAGCGTTTTAATTATTATACTTTATACTTTTTATTATTATTTTAAAAGCTAAAACTAATTAATATTTTTACTGTTAAGCACCTATGGGTAATCATGAGCAAGTCTGAGACCTGCTCGGATCGAGTGAATAAAAAAAATGGATTTATTCACTCAGACCGCTCGTAAATTACTTATAAACATCCAGGAAAACTTACGAGCGCTTTAAGCGGTCCTAAGCGGGTTAAAAAAAAGTAAAAATAAAAAACGTTTAAAACGGTAAAATAACGGTTTTTATTTATTATGAATTTTTTTTATTTAAACTTTCTTAACAGCGGGTATTACCGTTACCCCCCCTATAAGCCATAATATTTAACGTTTTTAAAAATAAATTTCAGATTCGGTTAATTTAGGTAAAAGTTACCCTTAAAGCTAGTAATTTATCCTTAAGGGGGGGGGTAATTAAAGGGGGTAATTTAATTAAAAAAAACGTTAAGTTAATATTACGTCCAAGCAGTACAGATAGCAATACAGGCATAGCGTAGGGGCTTAAGGCTATATATGCTTGGCGCGTACCCATATAATTAGCAATACCGTTTATAGTTATAATCCAGGCAGTTACCACTTTACCCTTAATACCTATACTTCGTCTTTTTCCCTAATAAATAATAGTAATAATTAAGTTCCGATTTTATTTATATCGTTATATATAAGAGGGACTATAAATATACTCTTATTGATATTATTTTACCGATATTAACGGCTTAAATTCTAGTATATAAAGTACCTGGCTTTATAAATTATGACTTCTTAATACCCTTTAGCTTAACGGATTATAATTATACCTAACGTAATAAATTAATAGATAATACGTTTTCCTTTTAATAACGGCTTTTTACTTTTAAAGATCCGTAAATATAATAATTAATAGTTATTAACTTTATTTCCGGATATTTAATACTTATAACGGGCAATAAAGACTTTATATTTATAAAGGTTAATAGGGACGTAAGTTAAGTATAACGGGTAAAGAAGGATACTTTAAAACTATACGCTATAAAATTAATATAAAGATTTCGTAATATTAATACGTTAAAAGGTCGATATAAACACTTTATTATACTTATACGTCTTATAGTCGGTATAAAGGCTATATAAAGAGTATAGCCTATTATAACGGTAATTATTAAGTTATTACTTAATCTATAATATATGATAATTACGGCTTTAATTAATTAAGCTATAAAAATAAAAGTACGGTATAAGTAAGGGCAAGGATCAGGACGTATTTTTACCCGGTAAAACCACGGAGATCTCGTTTTTAAATGATTTAACTTAAATCCAATCGCTTAAATCCACGATTATTTCTGAGGTAATAATTCTCGTCAGTATTTTACTTTATTACTTAATAACTATATATCCCTTTAACATATTAAGTATACTTAGAACTTCGTTAACCTTACCGTTATTACTAAGTATAGTAAAAGTAATAATATTATGGTAGATAGTCCGACGTAAACGTCGGCTTTTTCTTTTTTATGGACACTTATTACGTATAAGCAGTATAGATACCAATATAGGTATAACGCAGGGGCTTAAGGCTATATATACTTGGCGCGCACCTATATAATTAGCAACACCGTCCATAATTGCAATCCAGGCAGTTACCACTCCACCCTCAATACCTACGCTTCGTCTTTTTCCCTGACAGTTAAAAAAAATAAAACTTATAAGAATCCAAGAAACTCACGAGCAAGCCGGATATTTGCGAGCGCTTAGAACGCTTAAAGACCAAGTAAAGGGGGATATAAGCTCAATTTACTCAACCTGCTCGTTTACACTCGGAATGCTTATATACTGGTTTATAAATTTATGGATGGAAGTAAATATTTCTCCTAAATAGGCTTAGCGGCTCGCTTAATATTAAAAATAGTAAATTTTATACTTAAAATAAATAAACATCGCGTTACTTAAGGATTATATTTTTGCCACCGGTATCTCAGCATTTCCCGGTCCCATACCGGCGGTATAGGGACGGTACGGGAACTGAATATACCCTTATACCGTACCGGCCGCTATGGGATGACCATAATGAATTCCCGTCCCATACCATACCGGTTGGGGGAGTAAAAATTATAACCTTACGTAACCTTCTTATTTTAAAGCTCCGTTATTAAATTGCGGATAACTTTATTCCTTTATTATATCGTTAATTTATTGGTCGTTTACGTTAATATAATCTTAATATATATTAAGTTAAAAACTTTAAATCTTTATTTAAATTGACTTAAATAAAATATGGGACGATAGTAATAATCTTAAAAAAATCAATCAAAATGAATTTAAGGTTTATAATGATAAATATCCGGATTACTTTAAAGTTAAAGTAAAAAAGTATAAATTTTATTTTAAATATCTTAAGTTTAATTATAAATTAAATAGTAAAGGAGTACCCTATAATAGCTCCGTACTAATTTTATATAATAAAGTTAGGAGGGTCCTGGATATTTAAAATTAAAGTAATATTTAAAGAGTCCGTTATTAAGGAAGCCTGCTTTAATAATGTTCGATTCTTTAATAAAAAAGCTATAGTAATAACGGTAATAGCTATTTACCCTATATTAAGCCCTTTTTTAGTTAAAAAGTATACGACTTAATTATTTATCGGAGAATGCGTTAATCGACTTAATTCCCGTCGAGTTTTTCTCGGTTTTTTTATGATTACACCGGTATAAATACCATTTTAAATTCGATATATATCTTAAACGGCCTTTAATACTTAATAATTACGCTTAAATATAATAATTACGATATACTTAAGGCTTTATCTAAATGATAGCTTACCCTAAGGATGGTATTAATAATAATACATATAGTAAATAGCTCGCAAAAGCTTACCGTGATAAAGGGGGGGATCGTATTATAGTTTTAAGTGGCCTTACTCCCATACTCGGCCTACTTGCCTTATAAGGACTAGCTCCCGGGGGGGCTTGGCGCATATACCTACCATAAGTGGACCACCTGTATTATAGCTACCTTCATAGCTATTATTCATTCATTACTAGGACCTATTTACTCCAGTACCCTGACAATTTCCTTCCTTAAGAGATTTATTTAAATACGGATCGAAATATCCTAAATTAATAACGTTTTATCGTAAATCACTATTAAAAGATAAATTATAATTATTCTATCCTTAATTATTATTATTCTTTTTAAGATCATTACCTGGAATTCCTTTATTACCGTCCGAATTATATATATTAAAACGTTTATCCAGGACGTTCTTAATAATATAATTAATTATAATTATAAAGACTTTTATATTTATACTTTTAAAGTTATTTTTATTATTATTTAAAGTTATGTCCTTTTAAGTAGAACGTTATTTTAAAGGCGGATTACCTTTTTTAAACTTTAATTATTACCCAAATTAACATTATTTACTAAGAATAAGGTTAATTAAATATTTATAGAAAATTTCTTTAATAAACGTTTCAGTACTTACCGTCGGTTACCTAAATAACAGTTGTTTAAATATAAAGGATAAATAAATAACGAATAAAGAATTCTATTACGTTAATATACATCCTAACTACTTTTTAATAAGCAAGTTTATCTATTATTTAATTAATTAAATAATCAGAACGCTTTTATAAAGTAAAATATAAAAGTAAAGGTCCGTTACGTAATATTTAAGATATTTATCTAGAAAACGGATAACAATTTATTATATATTATAACGTTTAAGTAAGGTATTTATAACGTTTAAGTAAGGTATTTATAACGTTTAAGTAAGGTATTTATAACGTTTAAGTAAGGTATTTATAACGTTTAAGTAAGGTATTTATAACGTTTAAGTAAGGTATTTATACAGGTAATTATTTAAATAAAGGTTTATTTCTTTAAACGCTTAAATTTAAAACGTAAGTTTAAGTATTGGCTATTTAACGGATAAATAAAACTTATGTTATTTAATATTAAATTAAACGTTATGTTCCTAGGATACTAAATATATTAAATAAATAATATTAATTATCCTTGAATAAGGGAAGTAATTATTTAACAGAATTATAATAAATAAAAATAAAAAGGAAAAAAAATATTGAAGGATTTTTAAACTAAAAAATAAATAATAATTTCCTTAAGAAGCTTTCTGTTTTTTACTTATTAAGAAAAGGGTATTCTTAACCGGATAACGTTCTTAAGTAATTAATAATTAATTAAATTTCTTTAACGCTTAAATAATAACGATAATATTAATTTAAAAAAGGAATTTTATATTTATTATAATTACCAATTTAATAAAGACGTAATAAATAAACGACCTATTCTATATACCGTATAAAGAATATTTAAAGAAATGAATATCCCTTTAAACGGGTATTTCATTATTATAAGTATAAAATAATAACTATCGCTATAGTTATAATATATTATTACGGATAAAAGATAAAAAGATCGCTTTATCTTAAGGTATTAAATTAATTAAGGATCGTTTATCCTATAAATAAGGATAAGGACGATTAAATATTAAAAAATAATTAATAATATTTATAGTAATTATTATTATTAATTGAAACGGTAAAACCATAAGTATTTAAGTATATAATATATTTAAAAATAACATTATTTAAAAATAAACGAGAGAATGAAATATAATCCTCGTTTTACGTAAAAGACAATATCCTATATTAAATACATCTTTATCCTATCTATAAGCTATATCCTATAGTAGTTGCTGTACCGTATTAAATATATATAATATCCGAGGATAAAAACCGTATCAAATATATATTTACAATAGAAATTTCCTTAATTCCGCTGTTTCTATATAATATTTAATTTATTACGTAAATTTAATTTATACTGAAGGTTCTACGCTTAAACGTATAAGTACCGTAGCCGTAAAAACCACAAGTTTAACCGAAAAGGGTTAACTGCCACGGCAGGCTAACCCGGAGGGGCTTAGTGGGCGGCGAAGCCGTCATATACGCTCTGAGGGACTGACATCTTAACCCAATCGGAACCTCCACACTGGCATTTCCAGGAACCGTGGCCTTACGACCAGTAGTGACTGTCTCGATAACTTTTCATGACTATCCATGCGGCTTACCTCCTCGAGACTCCTCTAGATGATCTATTGATTCCGTAGTCTCAGGATTGCAAGCTAGGTGCTAATGCTTTCTTGTGTGAATCTCTTCAAAACGACATTATCCCAAGCTGCAGCAGACGCAGCGATCAGAAGCCTTTCAGGATTGATGGCTAGTAGTCAATTTCTTCTTAGACATCCCTATTCGATTAAGGTAAACACAATTCAAATGTAGAAAACCATGTTTACACACAAAGATATTCGTAACTTAAGGCCTTGGGAAGAAGACCATTCGCTGCTGAAAGGATAAGATTGGACATAATTCACGCCATCGGGTATAGATCAGTACGCCCTCCATTGTCGCAGACATATAGTATAGGTCATTGCGTTCAATACCGCCAGGTGAGATGTTGCAACAGACTCGTCTATCCTCACCTGGTCGCTAGCTGTCAGTTCACTCAAAGGACCACCGCTAGAAGGGCTACCATCTGGGGCATCACTTGGGGGACAACACTAAAATGTCTAAACCCTCTTTCAGTCACATCAGGTGTTCGCTTTATTTCGATTGGGCGACATGCGACTTTCACGAATTTGAACTTCGGAAGATTCATTACTTCGTGTCATCCTTCATTCAATGTGGAAGCTATCCTCTATTCCAGCCTTATCCTCACGATGGGACCGCGCTCGAACATGATATAAGTCGATGCTTGCCAGGAATTCAAACGGCCGCGTCTCAATCATTTATAGTGGACCGGCATTAGTTGAGCACATGTCCCTAGTCACACCCGGCATTCGTGCTACAAAATGATGCGATAGGGAAGGTAATCAGGCTAATGTCGTAGTCCGCTAATTTGAGGATTTCCCCTTAATTCGAGGTGAGCATATGCTATCAAACACTCCCTATTGCCTGTCCTGTGGCGGAGGAAGGAAGGAAACATTCATCAGTGGGTTACGTAAACGCAAAGGGTAGAATTCGGAAAGAGCACTTCCATGGTACCATTTGATATACGCAATACCTACTTAATAGATGATGCGTTCGCTGCAATCGAAGAAATAAATAGACTCTGCGTGATGTTGAGTTTTGAAAAAGGCTGGCCTTCATGCCGAGATGGCGGCGTTTGCATTAATTGATGTACACAATAGAATCTTCATGAACGAATGTGAAGTGTCACATTCATGATTATCGTATGTCACACAATGCCGGTCGGAATGAATGCGACCTGCGACTGTGCGGTGTCCTGAACGACGCGTAATATTTAAGAAATGACTTGAGAGATGACGATCATGGCACCCAGCTATTGGTGTAGTGGTCATACAAATAATACTCATGAACACATATCTACCTACTTTTGCATACCGCATAGTCAATGAGAGAGCTGAAACCGCGACTCAATTGCCATCAAAGCCACCAACGCTATGGCCTCATAATGGACTTACTAATCTACAGCCCCACTGTTGCGAATCCTTGCCTTCAGAACGCCTGGATTGAAAAAGGTTTCACATTCGATCCCGAAACTTTCCCCGCGGCTTGCAGAACATTGGTCGCGTTTGTAAGAGATGCCTCATGGAATGAGGCGTAATCTGCAAACACGTATTGCGATCATCAGTTACCTCTACTGAAACAAGCCTCATTGCATTATCATTTGAAGGCCAGGCATGAACACATACCTGTCGGATGTCCTGTGGAGCACGCATACACACTCCACGTGATAGCCGTCTCGTACTGGAAGATGGACTCGCTCTGCAACGTGACCCAGTAGGCGGATGAGGAGCCTTTGGCCGTTTTGAATGGGGTGATCAGTTCGAACTTCTCGATGAAAGAGCCGCTCGGATGGGACCCAAATTCTGTCAACTGATTTTTCATAATTTATTAGATCATAGCTAGTAAGAATTGGATGCCTTTGCTGAAGGGAAGAAAAATTGCGACCAGGGATGATGTCCCGTGCTGGAAAATGTGGATACGAGGCTTACCTCTTCTGTGAAATTGTAGGTACCTCCACTGGCACTGCGGGTCGAGCCGGGTTTGTTGTCGGGACCGTGGGTAGCGAAGGGGAGACCGCCTTCCCAGGCGGTATTAAAGACTATGAGACAAATGTGAGCTTTCGTCTTCTCTCCCACGAAAACCTTTTCGAAGGTAACAAGTGTTTGTGGTACACCAACAGTCTGAAATCAGAGCTCTGACATCGGTAGCCGCGGCACCGATGACGGCGAAGGTGACCGACTGTTCATACGAATAGCCGGAGGGACAGCTGCAGGGCGTGGGGGAGGTAGATGAGCAGGCTGGTAAGGATGCGAGTGCGGTTGGAGCCAAAAGAGCTGCTTTGATGAGATGGGTTGAGAGCTTCATAGTGATTTAGATTGGAGGTTGAAGATGGTGCTAGGATAGAATACTAGATGTAAATAAAAGAATTGTGATTGGCAAGGACAGAGGGTGCAGGGTATATCTTATATGGGATGCATTGCGATAGGAATGCAAATTCGTGTGGCATAATAGCTAAGAGTGATTACAGCCAGGCTGGATGTCTGACTAAGACGGAAGGGCAGCGGCAGTATTGCTGAATTCAGCAGACGTGATGTCAGCCTCACATTCAGTCAGCGAGTGCCATCATCTAGCACCGGCCGAAGATGATGTGGGACTCGGCGGAACATAGGATTGAGGCAATTATTTTCATCTTTGGTTCTGCTGTGCACAGTCTTAGCGGCGTGGTATACGGCGGACGAAAGCTGACTGGCTCAATATTCTTTTTCCGTATAGACCTCACGTGTTATTAAGGTACCTTATCGGAAAGTCACGGTTCCCCCGAAGTAGGATCCGATCTGATTGAATATACATTGAATATAGGAAATGAGATACAGGGTCCAGAAAGTGTGATTCGAGGAGTGGAGCTCGAAAGTAAGAGAGGGGATGAATTTTGACACACCCCGGGCACTTAGTGTTTTGACCGAGCTGCTAACAATAGTGTCCGCACTTGACAGCTACTGCGGTATCAGGCAAAAGTTTTAATAGTACGCGCTAAATTAGTCGCTTGGCGAGGGATTTTTCATCTGCTGTTTAAACCTGTTCCTGCTTTGTCATTGCTACCATACTGATTACTATGGAACCCTAGACACCTCCGGAATAACAATTAACACGGGATGGAGTTATTGACATTCAGTTATTACGCTCCCTTGAATGGACGTACGAAGCTATTCCATATTTTAAACATCCTATTACAGAACGCCAAGTTCAATACGCGTATTCTCGAGAACGCGTTACACCAAAAAGACGTTCAGGACGCCCTCCTATCCTGACACTTAGCCAAATAAACGAACTAATTGAGTATATTACTTAATCGAAAGCTATAAGACGTGAATCTTATGCCTTATTAAGCCAAAATTTCATATATTGGAACGTGAACGAATACGTAATACGCTCTGCCCTTCGCCGTAACGGGTTCGCACGTTATATTGCCCGTCGCTAACCTCCTATCTCTGAAATCAATCGTCAGAAACGGCTAGCTTGGGCACATAAACACCTCAATTGGGTATAAGAACAGTGGGATACGATATTCTGGACTGATAAAACACGGGTTATGGGAGGCAAACATACACGTACCTGGGTTATAAGACGCTCCGGTGAAGAGCTAGACCCTACGTTTATTACTGAGAAATAACAGAAAAAACAGGGTTGGATATTTTGGGCCGGTTTTAAGGGTATTACGAAAGGGCCCTGTTTTTTTAAGGAGAAAAAATAGGGTAACGTTACTTACCGCTAAATTAAGAGCGACCTATATATTAATATAAATAACTTTAAATTAATCGGTGAACGTAATATTATTGTCAGGGGCTCAGGTAAGGTGGTTCTGAACATAAGTGAATTCTAACTATGTAGGTATAGCATATAAAGGGATTGCAGATATTATGTAGAGTGTATAGGACGCTTTACCCAATAAGGTAAAGTGTCCAGAATAAGCGAAACGCTAAGCCCTAAAGCCGCATGCACACAGCTGCATGCTATGAGCAAGTGATGGTTCCCTGACAATTATTAACCTTAATAGGGAAAACGTAAAAATCGGTTAAGGAAACGGAAATGTATATAAAAGTTAAAAAAACGGTAATATATTTAACAGAACTTCCTTATCTTAATTATGAAAATTAAATCGATTTTTTTATAAAATAAATAATAAAGCTATTAAATAAAGTGATTAATGTAATAGTTCCGATAATAAAGTTATCTTAAAAAGTTAAAACTTATTAAAATAAAAAATATGTAATAATAATTATAAAAGTAAAAATATTAATTAAATAAATTATTAAATATGAAAATTAAGAAACGTTTATATAATTAAAAAAAACTTAAAAAGATAAAGAGAAAATTATTAAAAAAGTTAAATAAATATAGTTCCGGTCAATAATTTATAATTTAATTATTTCCTTCCGTAGAATAGGAAAGTTATTAAAGTACGGTAAAAAGTAAAACAGGAAACTAAAATTTATCTTTAAACTCTTATTTCTTATGAGGTCCAATAATATAATAATTAATACCTTTAATAAAAAAATTAAGGCCCTTAAAAAGGCTTTCTTCCCTCCTTTATTAAATACCGATTTAACGGATATTAAAACAGCTATGTATTTTAATTTAATAGATATAATAAAAAAATAACCTCAAAAATAATAATTAAAGCAATTAATAAATTAAAAAATTTTAAAGTTTTTAAATCAGACGGAATCTTAAATAAGTTCTTATTAATAATAAAATTATTATTTAAGAAAGTTTTTACTTATTTATTTTAAGTTTATTTTAAAGTTAATTATTACTTTTATAAATTTAAAGAGGTTAAAATGATTATCTTTAAGAAATTAATTAAGTTGGATTATTTAAAAATAAAAGCTTATAAGTTAATTATATTCCTTTATACGTTAAAAAGTTTTAAAAACGGTAATTATAAAGATTTTTAATAATTACGTGGAAAAATATAAGCTTTTCCTTAATTAATAAAAAAATATAAAAAGAAAAAGGTTAATAAAAAGTTAAAAACGACCTTAAAAAGTTTAATTAATAACGTATATACGATATAAAGCTAAAAAAGGAAAAATATAATAAGCCTTTTTTTATTAAATATTACGGAAGTTTTTACTAGAATAAATTACTATAAATTATTATATAACTTATAAAAAAAAGGACATTATTTTTCCTTATAAAATAAATTAAAAGTTTTCAAATAATGAAGTAATATTAATTATTTTAAAATAAAAAATAAACTTAATAAAGCCTATTATAATTAAAATCCCCCAAAAATTATTTATTTGTTTTATTTTATTTTTATTCTTTAACGGCTTATTAATTAAGGAATTAATTAAATTAAAATAAAGTTATAAAATTTATTTATAATAAATAAAAATATATAAGGCTTAATTTATATTATATAATTAAAAGCTTAAAATTATATAACATAATAATTATAATAAATTTAAATAAGATTATAACAAAATCGGAAGTTAATATTAAAATCCTTAACCTTTAAATTAATAAGAAATTTAATTAAAAAATTATATAAAAAAGGTTTAAAGGAAAATAATTTCTTAAAATTTTTTTTTATATATTTTATAACGTTAACGCAAAACGTTACTTTATAAAAGGTTACAGTTATTTATTAAACAATAATAAATTAGTTCTAATATATATAATAATTATTTAATATACTTTTAAAGGTATCTTTAAGTATAAAAAAAAACTTGTTTAATAATTATAAAAAGTTTAAAATTAATATTTAAGAATAATTATTAATATATATAGAATAAATTTTATTTGAATATTAAAATTTAAAGTTTTAATATTATCAATTAAGCTGTTTTTTAATTAAATAATTATTTAAATAAAACTTAAGAAAAGTATATATTTAATTATAATTATAAGGAACGGATAAATCCGATTAAATTTTAAGAAATCCCGGATAAAAAAGGGTAAAATAAAATATTTACCCTTTTTATTAAAATAAAATATTTACCCTTTTTATTCAAATAAAATTAAAATAAATTAAAAAAGAAATTAATTCAACTTATATTTAAAAGGTTAGTTTAAATTTATATAAACTTATACCCGGTATAAAAGAAACGGGAATTAAAAGGATTATAAGGATAAAAACGGAAATAATTATTTTATAAATTATATTATAATAGATTAAATATTAACGTATATATAAAAATCGGTCCTTTAAAGGCGATAATACCCAGTTTTAAATAATAAAAAGATTACCAATAAGTATTTCCGCCGTTATAAGATTATAAAAAAAGGTAATAATACGTTAATAATTTAACTTCGGACGGGTAAAAACGGGTTAATGTATTTCCTCTTTATTACGTATAACGGTAGCCGGATAGACATTAATTACGGATCCGGATAAAGGGAATAAGACGCGGTTTACGTATTTATTTTATGTTTATTATTTATGGAGCTTAAAACGGGGTTAATTAAAAAGGCCGAGATAAATAATTACCATAAAATACTCTCTATAAAGCGAGGTATCCGGACGGTTATAAGGTTTATAATATCTATAAGCTTATTATTTTAATTTAACCTTAATAATAAAATAAACGAAATCGCTAAAAACCTTATAAAAAAGGTCCGTTACCAATTAAGGAAAAAAAGGAAAAATAGATACCGGTTACGGTAACTATATAAACCGGAAAGTATCTTTTATAATTAAAGAAATAAAATAATAAATACTTATTAAAAGCCCTTTAAAAAACGGCCGTAATAATAAAGTAAAAAGGTAATTACGATTAAAATAATAATAACATATATACCGATAAAAATATTGAAAAGCGCTATTTAAGAGGTTAATATAAAGTGGACCTATAAAAAGACAGAAAAGTAATAGGTTTAAAAATAACCCTTAAAAAGACTTAATCGTAATATTATAAGCTTTCTTTAAAAAAACGTATCAATAAATTATTATTCTTTAAACGGTTAAGGATGCTTTTTATGCTTAAGGACGGCAGTAAAAATTAAGTAAACGCCGGTTTTTTAACCTTAATATTATAAATATAAGGTTTTTACGGTTATTAATAAGGTTTAATAACCGACTATTAAGGAACGCCGGAATTAACTTAGCTAGATCCGTAGTATAAATTAATCAATCAAGGAATCAAATATATAACTTAATATTTATTTTATAATACTTTTGTTTTTTAAATTTAAACATTTAACCTATAAAAAATATCGTCGTTATTAATAAAAAGACTTCCGGTAATTTATATTTTTAATTAAAAAAACTTAAAAGAGGTATTTTAAAAGATATAGGTTATTTTTATAATTCCGTAGATATTTATAACTTAATTAACGGTTAAAACTCCGTTAATATTTAACTTTTAATCAATATTTATATTATTATACTTAATAATTCTTTATTTAAAAATTTAATTAAACGTATTTTAGTTAATAATAAATATTCCGTTAAAATTATATAATTACGTTATACTCCACATCTGTAAATTTATGAACCAGCAGATAAGCACTCTGAGTATAAGCGAGTAGGTTAAGTAGGTTGAGTTTATATCCCCTTTCACTTAACCTTTAAGCATTCGCGAATATCCGGCTTATACGTAAGTTTCTTATTTACTGGTAAGTTTTTTTACCTAACGTTTTTTTAATTAAATTACCCCCTTTAATTACCCCCCCCCTTAAGGAGAAATTATTAGTTATAAGGGTAAATTTTACTTAAATACTCCTCAAACGGTAGGGGATTAATCCCGCGGGATAGGTACGGTATAGGTACAGGACCGGTACGGGATAGGGAAAGGGTATCTTTATCCCGTACCGGTAATAAACGGTATGGGACGGTACGGTACCGGGAAATATTAAGATACCAGTAGCGGATAAAATAAGTATTCTTCTTATTAAGGGACTTAATTATAACGATTAATATAAAGATAATTATAAAGGTCTTAAGGAAATATAACTATATTATTAAAATTATAATTAATTTACGTTTTTATATTTAAATAGTATTTACGTATTTTATTATAATAATTATTATTAAGCTTTAAATTAATTAAAATATTTTATTTACTCTCGTTAACTTTAATTATAATTAAAAAAAACTTAATAATAATAATAATAATAATCTCCTTTATTCTATCCTTAAACTTAAAGGTATATAACGTTTTAACCGTTAAGAAAAAGTGAAGTTCTTAAGATTTATTTAAGTAATTATCCGTTTATTAATTTATAGGGTTATAAATTAATTTCATTATTAATTAATTTTAACTTACGTTAAGGGTTCTCCCTATATACTTATAAAAGACGCTTTTTCTTTAAGTCTTTTAAGTCGTTATTATTATTATTAATATTATTATTATCAATTTTATTATTATTATCTTTATTATTAATATACGTTATCATCGTATTAATATTTTATTTTTATTTCTTTTAATTTTTATCCTTTTAATCCTTAAAGTCCTTATTATTAATTTCTAAATCCTTATATACTTAATTTAATTGATTTTCTTTTTATTTATAATAATAAATTAATACTTTTATGTAAAAAGTTATAGAATAAAAATACTTTTAATAGTTATAATATCGTTTAATAATAAAGAAGTAATACTTATAATTAACCTTAATAAAAATATTATAAAGAATATCCCGGGTTATCCGTAATAGGATTAGTAACTTATAAGATAGTTACTTTTACTGGATTAAGATTTTACTTTTATAATTTTAAAACGGTATCATTATAACTTAATAACTTAAATAAATATAAAAATTAATATAAACTTACCGTATATTATATATTGTTTTAATTCGTTATTAATAAGGTCATTAAACGTATTATCTTTATTTAAGAATAAGTTTAAGTCCTTTATTATATAACGCCGTTTACTTAAGTTTCAATTAATTAATTAATTAAAATTAAGGGTTATATAATATATATTAAAAGTTTTTTAAAGCGCGTTATAATAAATATTGATTTAAAAAAATTTATTCTATTTAATATATTAATCGTTAATCCTAAAAATCTTATTAATATTTAAAAAGTATAAGAATATTATTTATTTATATAAACTATTAATAAAGCTTTACGTTTTATTATAATACTTAAATAATTTAATATACGCGTTTTTTAAACCCTATATAAACTCCTTTTTTTTTTTAATAAACTCGCTTATAATATAAATAATTTTTTTGTCTTTTAATATAATGTTAGCAGCTAGCGCCATCTCTGCGCCGGCGTTACAGTGGTGCGCCATACTGCTGCGCCAAGGTAGGCCGTTAGGCATTGGTAAAGGGCTGTTAGCAGCTAGCGCTATCTCTGCGCCGGCGTTATAGTGGTGTGCTATACTGCTGCGCCAAGGTAAGCCGTTAGGCCTTAATAAAGGGCCTTAGTAAAAAGCCTTAATAACGGCCTTAATATACGTTATTTATAAGCCGTAATTTAATAGGCATAAAGCAGGGTAATTATTACTTTTACCTTAAGTAAAAATTATACCTTGATTCTTTTTAAGTTCCTTAAGAATTAATCTTATTATTAATTTATTTATTAAAGTAATATTTAAGTATTTAAATTATAACGTTATGTCTTTTATATTTATTTTTATTAATCCCGTTAATATATTATTAATAGAATTAATTTAATATTTTAATTCTTCTTTTTTATTAAGGAAAAGGCCCGACGTTACCGTTATAATAAATATTTAATTAGCTTAATAAACTTTAAAATAAAAAAACAATATTTAATTTTTAATTAAAAACCTTTTATTATATTTTAATAAATTAAAATAACGGAATATTATTATAATATTACGGCTTAATAAGTTTAATTTTTAAAACTATAATTTAAAGTTAATTAACTTAAAACCGAAAATTATATTTATTAAAAGTATATATTTAACTATATTAATATATAATATAAGGATTTACGCTTTAAAACTTTCCTTTATATTAATTTTATTATTAAGTTTTATATTAATAACGTATTATTAACGGCTTTTATTTTATTTTATAAAGGTAAGTTTTTTTATCCGGAAAAGTTTAAATTATATTAAAATAAGTTTAAGGGTAAATATTAAACGTAATTTATTAACTTAAAGAGATAATTTATATTTTATTTTAAGTACTTCTTTATTAAAAAAAAAAAGGTAATTTTTTATTTAAAATTTATTTTTTATAAAATCTTTAACTTATTAAATAAAAAAATTAATAAAAAAAATTATTAAAAGCTTAACGATAAACTTTTAAATTTAATAATTAATCCGGAAAACCGTTAACTTTCCTAATATAGATATTTTAAGGATATTAAATAACGTTTTAATTAAAAAATAACGTAATTTTATAATGCTTTAAAGATTATAAAAGAAAACTTATTATTATTATTAAATAAATTTTATACTTATATATTCTTTATAAAGCTTTTACTGGAGCTAAAAATTAAAATCTTCGTAATTAATAAAGTATTAAAAATTTAATATAATATTATAACGGTAATAATTAAATAAAAGAATAACTTAAAATATATTATTAATAATAATTAAAAAGTTAATAAGGGTAAATCTTAAAAAATAGGGTATTTAAATTTAATTTTAATAACTTAAAGTTAATATATATTTTTATTAAAAATAATTCTTATAATTAAAAGTATGAAATTATACTTAAAAATTTTAACGTCGCCTTTAAAATAAATAAAAAGTTAAATATTATATATGTTACGGAAAAAGCTATTATATATTTAATTATCTTATTATTTTATAAAATAAGATCTTAATAATAAGTATAAAATCCCATAAAAAGGATAATACGTTAAAAAACGATAAAATTCCAGTAACGTTTTAAAATCGGAATTAATAAAGAAATAATTAAAGGTATATCCGGCTTTTATTATTAAGGGTTAAATAAATTTTTAAGATAATTTTTAATTATTAAGTATATTAATTAATATTAAAGCTTTAATAAATTTAATTTTATAAGTATATACGGTTTAATAAGACTTATAATTAACTTCTACCGTTTTATTATAAATGGCTTTTTTTAATAATAAGTAAATCTTTTATTATAGCGTTTATTAATTATAATATTATTTAATTAATAATTAAAAATAAAAAAAGTAATATAAAATATTCTTTTATATTATTAATTAAAAAGGTTTAAACGTAATTTTTAATTTATTAATTTTACGTACCTTATAAATAATAATTAATCCGGTAACGGATAAATAATGCTTTAAAGTTAATTTTTATAAATTATAAATTAATAACGTTAATAATTTTAATTAAAGTTTAACGGAAGTTAATAAAATCTTTATAATTATTTATAGAAACGTAATTACGGAACGTTTAAAAATATTATAAATCTTTTAGGGTAATTTAATACCTATAAGTACTATAAAAGTCTTTATTAACCAAAGCGTTCCGAAAGAGTTAAATAAATATATAAATATTTTACTTAAATTAAAATAAAAAGATTACGTTATTAACTTAAATAAAAAAGAATTATTATATAATCCCTTATATAATTTATTTTAAATAAAGTTAACGGAGTTCCGGTAATATCTTAAAGATATTATAGCCCGGGGTTAAATTTATTACTTAACGTTATCCGTAAACGCCTTAATCCTTTTTATACTTAAGAAGAATAATAGTTTTTATTTTTATATTAATTATTATAGGTTAAATATGGTTATAATTAAAAGTTAATATTTATTACCCTTAATTATTAAGACTTTTAACCGGTTAAATAACTTTAAACGGTTTATTAAATTAGACTTTAAGGATATTTATTACCGGTTATAAATTAAGTCCGGCAATAAATAAAAGATAACGTCCCGTATATATTATAATTACTTTAAGTATTTTATTATGCTATTTAAGCTAATTAACGTTTTAATAACCTTTTAAATTTATATTAATTATCTTTTTATTAATTTTATTAATATAATTTATATAGCTTATTTAAATAATATTTTAATATTTAATAAAAATCCGGCGGATTATTAACGTTATATTTAATAAATCCTTAAATAATTTTATTAATTTTAACTTTGCGTTAGTTTTAAAAAATATTAATTTAATATTATTTAAATAAAGTTCTTAAAGTTTATTATTTTTATTAAAGAAATTTAAATAGATTAAAAACGTATTTAAATAATTAAGGATTAACTTATTTTAAAAACCTATTAAGAAATATAGGTTTTTTTAAGCTTTATAATTATTTATTTTTATTATATTTATAAATATTTAAGGATAATTAAGCTTTTAATTAATTTACTTAAAAATAATAAGGAAAAGAAAAAGGTTAATCCGTTAAAGTAAAATAATACGGTAAATACGGCGTTCCGCCGGCTCCGTAAAATATTTATTAATACGTTATTATACCGCTATTTTAACTTAAAACGGAAAATATAAGTAAAAATTAATATATTTAATCTTACTATTATAGGTATTTTATTTAAATAGTTTAAGGAAAGTTATTAACGGTTAATTACGTATTAATTTAAAAAAATAATTTTTATTAAATAAAATTATAAAACGTATAATTAAGAGTTCCTTATTATTATCGTAACGTTTAAATAATAACGGTATTATTTGAAAAAGAACTTTAAGGCTATTCAAATATAAACGGATTATAATAACTTCCGGGGATTTATAAAATAATTAACGTTAAGCTTATATCAGGTTAAATAGGTTTTAAAACTTATTAATTATAACTTTAAAATATTTTATTATTAAGGTAAAATAAACCCTATTAATCCTTTATTAAAACGTTTAAATTATAAAGGAGTTTTACCTTTTAATATTACCTTATTACCTTAAGGGAACTTATATGATTCTGAAAGTGACGTCAACTGGTAATTAACGCGGCTTATAATTAAAAGGCCCGTTAAAGGGACGTTAAAGTAGCTTTTAATTCAAAGTAACATTAAAGTGGCTTCAAAGCGGCTTCAAAGCGGCTTCAAAGCGGCGTCAACGCGGCTTTACGAATACGAACCTTGTTTTTTTTTTTGTTTTTTTTTACCGTGGTAAGGCTGGGCCTTGTTTATTGACATTTTGGCCCTTACCCTTACCCTCACCTGCACCCTTACCTGCACCTTACCACCACCCTTACCTGCACCTTACCACCACCCTTACCTGCACCTTACCACCACCCTTACCTGCACCTTACCACCACCCTTACCTGCACCTTACCACCACCCTTACCTGCACCTTACCACCGCACTTACCCTCACCTGCACTAACACCCTTACCACCCTCATCACCCTCATATGCACGATCACCCTTACCATCACCTGCACCACCCTCACCACCACCATCACCTGCACCTGCACCCTTACCCTCACTATCACCCTCATCACCCTTACCATCATTCTCACCCTCACCTTCATTCTCACCCTCACCCTCACCCTCACCCTCACCCTCACCCTCACCTTCATTCTCACCCTCACCCTCACCCTCACCCTCACCCTCACCCTCACCCTCACCCTCACCCTCACCCTCACCCTCACCCTCACCCTCACCCTCACCCTCACCCTCACCCTCACCCTCACCCTCACCCTCACCCTCACCTGTACCGTCACCTGCACCATCACCCTCACTATCACCCTCATCACCCTCATCACCCTCATCACCCTCATCACCCTCACCACCCTCACCACCCTTATCAACTGCACCTTACCATTACCCTCACTCTCACCCTCACTATCACCTGCACCATCACCTGCATTACCACCCTTACCTACCTCACCCTCACCCTGACCTGCAACTCCACCTTCACCTGCACCACCCTTACCACCACCCTTACCCTTACCATCACCTGCACCCTCACTTGCACCCTCACCTGCACCCTCACTTACCCTTACCACCCTCACCTGCGTCCTCACTTGCACTACCACCTTTACCACCACCTGCACCCTCACCTGCACTACCTACTGCACCCTCACCTGCACTACCTACTGCACCCTCACCTACTGCAAACCCTTTACAGAGCCCTTCACCAGGCCCTTTACTATAATGCGACGCCCAATGGCCGCATGCCCCTACCGCAACAGGCCGAAAAATACCGTGATTTGGATGGAGAACCTGAGAGGTAAGCAAGGCCCTTTACCTGCACCCTTACCCCACCCTCAGCAAACCCTTTATTAAGCCCTTTACCAGGTCCTTTACCAGGCCTTTTATTAAGCCCTTTACCAGGCCCTTTATATAAATAGATAGAAAAATAGATTAGGTAATTAATTAAATAAAGTAATATTATCTGGTAATTTATTAAAAATCCCTTTTTTTTTTTGGTTTTGGAATTCACTTCAAAGCCGCTTTAACGCCGCGTTGACGCCGCGTTAACGCCGCTTTTTTTGAAATTCACTTTAACGACGCGTTAAAGCCGTATTAACGCCGCTTTTTTTTTTAAAATTCACTTTAACCCCGCTTTTTTTTTAACGCGGAGTTAACGGTGCTTGTATTTTGGAGCCGCTTCAAGCGTCAACTGGGTGTGAACTGGGTGTTTTACACCCTATGGGTTTCGGTAAGGTACTTACCTTATAGAATAAATTTATACTTTAATCCGATAAGTTAACGGAACGTTAATAAATAACGGTTATTAATTATTAATTATTATTTACTTTAAAAAATATTTAAGTTATTATTCCGTAAAAAGATATTTAATAATTACTTAAAAAGCTTTATAAGGAATTTAAACCGATTAAGTTACTTATTAAGGATTTATAGATTAATAATATGTTTATATATAAAATTAAAAATAATAACGTAACGCCGATATATTTTTATTAAAATTATAATAATACTTAAAGACTTAATTTAAATAGCCTTATTACTTATAAAGGTTATATATACGTCCCCCGTAATAAAGTAATTAAAGAAAAATTAATTAATAAATATTATAATAACCTATTAATAAGTTACTTTAAAGCCGAAAAAACGTATAAATTTTTGGCTTATAAATATTATTAAAACGGTTTAAAAGTTTAAATTAATAATTATATTAAAACGTATAATACTTATTAAAGGATTAAAATATTATGTTATTATCCTTATAATATGCCTATTTTATTCTTTTAACCGGTTATATTTTAAAAAGAACTTAATATAGATTTTATTATTAATTTATTTATAAATAAAATTAAAAATAATATTTATAATTTAATTTTAATAATCGTAAATAAATATATAAAGATATATAGATACTTCTCTATTATAAAATAAATCAATATTATTACGTTAACGGATTTCTTTTTTAAAGAAATTATATTATAATATAATACGCCGATTAAAATCGTAATTAATTAAAAGTTTTTATTTATTAATAAATTCTAAAGATTAATATATTATTATATAAAAATAAAATATAAATTAAATACCCCTTTTTATCCGTAAATAGATAATTAAATAAAACGTTAAAATTAAAATCTTAAATAATATTTAAAAACCTTTATTAACTTTAAATAAATAAATTAAATAAAATTATTCCTTTTAATTAAATTTACTTATATAAACTTAAAATATTTAACTTTAAGTTATAGGCTTTTTATAATAATATATAATTATAATTTAAATATTTATTTTAAACTTAAGGAAAAGCTTATAAAAAAAAGATATTTATAATAAAGGATAAAGTTAAAATATTATATAAAATACGATTAATATTAACGGATTAATAACGTTATATTATTAAATTAACTTAAAAAACATATAATAAGAAATATAAGTTAAAATTATATAGTATTAGTAATTTAATAATATTAAATATTAAAAACCTTAGATTAAAATAATTAAATAAAAAGCTTACGTCTTAATTTATAAGACCTTTTAAAATCAATAATAAAATTGGAATATAAACGTACCGTTTATTTTTTTTATTACTTATTGAATTTATCCTATTATTTATATTTCTCTTTTAAAGTTTTATTATATTTACGTTAATAATTAAACGGTAAAAGCTATAATATAAGTTTTTAAATTAATTAATAATAAAAAGGAATAAATAATTAAAGAAATTATTAATAAGGTTAAAAGTAAAAAAGGCATTTAATATTAAATTAAATAAATTAATTAAAGTTTTAAATATAGTTAATAAATATTAAAAATAGACTTAAAGTATTTTTAAGAATTACGGAAATAATATAACGAAATAATATAGAATAAAAAAAGATATAAATAAAATTATAACGTTATAACGGCGGAAGTTATATATATGGTTAATAATTATATATATAATTAATATTATAACTATTTAGCCCTTATATATTATCCTTCCGTAAAATTATTAGAATTTAAACTTTAATTAATAATTTTACTTATTACGGGTATTATATGCGTAAATAAACCGGCGTTATAAGGGCAGTTATCTTTATTATAATATTATAATTAATAAAGGTAACTTTAATAATAACCGCGATAATACCGAAAAAAACGAAGAAATATGGGCGTTAAATTATAAGTATTTAACGCGTTATTAAGTAGATATTAAGTAAATAAAGTTAAAGAAATAGAATTATTAAGGGTAATAAAAGGTTAATAAGTATATCTATTAAGTTTACGTTAATATACCGGTAACTTTAATAATATCGTCCGTTTTATTACTTTTTAATAATATATAAATTATAAGCGTTTAACGTTTAATATTATTAACTTTAATATTTAACGTTAAACTTTAGTAATATTAACGTATAAAAATAAAAGAATAATCTATAACTCTATATTAACGCGGGCCTTTTCCTTTTATAAATAGGTTAACGAGGTTAAGAATAAATATAAAGGCGTTATATTTTCTTTATCCTTTTTTCCCTTTTTTTTCCGTTTTTTTTTCCGCCTTAATTAAAGGTTTCTTTTTAATATTATTTGTTAAAAGGGCTTTTTAACTCGATTTTAAGGTATACCCTTAAAAGTTAAAACTAACCTTTTTAACGGCGCCGTTAAGGAAGGTATAATTTCCTTTTCCTTTTCTTTAAATAGGCTAAAGCCCGTATCTTCCTCCTTTTTTTTACTTCTTAAGTTACCGGATATTATAAGCTTAAAGTTTACTCTTTTTACCCCGGATATAAAATCAAGAAATAAAGAATAATTCCCCGATAAAGTTAACTTTTATAAAGGACTTAATTTTTCTATATTAAGCCGATTTAATTATTAAACGTTAACGTTAATATATTATTATTAAATTATAATTTATTTATTTACTTTTTAAGCTAAATAATTTCTTTTTCCGTTATTTTAACGTAAGTAATAAACGCCTTTTTTTTAATTTAAAAAACCAATATTTCCCCTTTAATTTTTAAGGTAACTTAATAGAATATATATTCCGCCCGATTAACGGTAATTAACGTTTAATTAATATTTAACCAGAAAGCTTTAAAATCTTAAAGGATTTTATTACGCTTTTATATATACCGGGCTTACGCTTTAATAAACTATATATTAATTAACCGATATTTACGTATTTATTAAGTTACTTAAGGTTATAATTAATCCGGGAACTATATATATATTAAAATAATAATAATTTAACGGTATTAAGGATACTTACGGGAAGGTAACGGGAAAAGTATCGTTTATTATAATATTTACGGTAAAATAAAGGGCTTTACCGGTATAGAAATTTATCCTATAAAAAATAAATTAAATAAAGCGTTATTATATATATTATTAATATTATATTTATATTTACGTTAATAAAACGTTATTATATATATATTATATTACTTAAAAATTAAGGGAAACTTATATATCTTATTAATAAATAAAAATAAACAGACTATTAACGTAAATAAAACGTTTATATAACGTTAACGTTACTTATTATAATAATAATATAAATAACGAGGATATATAATTATACGCGTATTAACTTATAAATATTTATATAGATTCTTAATATATTATATTTATAAAAGATAATATTCAGGATTAGGAAAAAAAGATGGCGACGAACAACGGGACCCCAGAGGTTCAAAACGATACACGCGTATATAGCTTAAGTAACAATAAAGTAAGTGCCTTAAGTGCGATAAGCGGAAACGGAGTGGTGGTGGAGGTAAAAAGGGTAAAAGGGTAAACGGTCCTTATTAACGGAAATAGTAATAATTCATACGGACGGCGCGATAACTATATAATAAAGGACTTTTAAATTAAATAAAAAGCTTATAATTAACGAGATATATATAAAAGGACGTATATAACGTATAAAGATAACGTAAATATAAAAAGTAAATAAAAGATAAAAAAGGTAAAAACGGTACGTAACGACGGATAAAAAATAAGTAAAGGTAAAGAAAACCTTATTAAGTATATATAAATTGGGAGAAAACCGGGTAAAGATAAAGGAGTATCGGGTAACTAAAGATAAGCTACGGAAAAAAGTAACCGTTAAACGCGTAAAAAGAAAGTAATAAAAGAAAAAATAATAAAAGCGTTAAAAGGTTTCCTTATAATTAAATAGAAGGATATTATATTAAAAACCTAACCGATATTATAAATTAAGTTACGGAAAATAAAAGACTTTTATGTAAAAATAAAAACGGGATTAAAGGATTTAAAGAGGTTACGTAAAACTTAAAAGGCGGTAATAAAAGTACGGTAAAAAGAGGTAAAAAGAATTAAGGAGGTTATATATAAAATAAAAAAGCGATGGGAGAAGCTTTATGAATAAAGGTAAGGGTAAATTAAGTAACGAAAGCTATAAAAATAGCGTTTATATTAACGGTAAAGGAAATAAGAATTAAAAAGAAAACGGTGGTATTAAAAAAAATGAAAATAATAATTATACGATTATTAAATAAAGAAAAAAGGAACGTAATTACGCAAATAAACCTTTTATAATTAATAAAAACGTTTAAAGTAACGGAGGAACCATTAATAAAGTAAATTATCGCGGTATATAAATTATAAAGTAAAAATATCCTCCTTAATATAATTTTATTAAAAATAAAAAAAAAACTTAAAAAGTTAAAAGAATAAGTTAATAAAAAAAGATATAAAATATTAAAAATATTAAAAATATTAAAAATATTAAAATAATCGTTTATTATTATAGTAAACGGGATGTACTTAATAAGGTTTATAAAGAAGGAAAAAGAGGCTATTTTAAAACGGATAAAAAGGGAGAATACGGTCTTTTATCCTGGGTTAAAGATTATTAGTTGTTAGAGTATAAGCCCCTCTGGGGTGGTTGGAAGGCAAAAGGTATATTGCGTATAATTAAAGATACTAAAGTACAGAGGTGTAAGAGTAAAGGGGCCGAAGGCCTTAATATACCTAGTCGGTAATACTCTTGGGTGCCGGATTAACCCCGGGCTTAGCCCGGGATAGGCCCGGTAGGGCCTATTCCTGAGCTATTAATACCCCTGAACCCTGATATTACCCCCCTGGGAAAGGCTCGCCCTCGAGTTTGTAAGTACGTTAAAAAGGAAAAATTTTAAATTTAAAACCACCCCTCTTACCCATTATTTATGGGCCGGATAACTGAAGTGAGGTCTATATATTACTTAGCTTACCCGTTACTGGTTAACCGGGTAAATGGTATAAGAATATTACCCAGGTTACCCGTTACTGGTTAACCGGGTAAGTAATATAAGAATATTACCCAGGTTACCCGTCACTGGTTAACCGGGTAAGTAATATAAGAATATTACCCAGGTTATCCGTCACTGGTTAACCGGGTAAGTAATATAAGAATATTACCCAGGTTATCCGTCACTGGTTAACCGGGTAAGTAATGTAAGAATATTACCCAGGTTACCCGTTACTGGTTGACCGGGTGAGTAATATAAGAATTACAGGGGTAATATCGTAGCGGTAGCCTTTATAATGGGCCCTAAAACGCGATTTCGTCCGGGGGGTTCCGGGGCAGGTATCGTTTTTTACGATTTACCCCCTTTTTAAAATATTTTTTCAACCTTATTACCTTATATACTAAATTTATATTAATAAAAAAGCGTATAATCCATATAAATAAGTAATATTAATAATAGTTATTTCAATAACTTCGGGGAGCTATAAGGCCATTTTAAAGGGCCCTTAAGCCCAGTAAAGACGTAATATACGGCCTACGATATTGAGTTTTAAGCTTAATAAGATTATTATTTAATTTAAACGTTTAGGATAGCCCTTAAAGGTTACCTTAAATATAGCGATATCAGTTGGATTTCCGGGTTATAATCCGGGCTTATTCGGGTACTTTTTATAAAAAACTTTAATTAATTTTTAAGTATAAAGGAATTCTCCTATATTAACGTAATATTAAATATTATCCGGGGATAAGTTTATTTATTTAACCTTATATTATAGCCTTTATTTTCGGCCGGTACGCCGGGAATTAATAATTTCTTTAAGCTCTTATTCCTTAATACTTTTTTCATGCATAATAATAAGTTTAAGGAAATTAATTTATCCCGGTAATAATAGTTTCTTTTCGATCGGGATACGGGTTAAATTATTTATATAAAAAATAAAATAAATTTAAAAGGTATTTAAAATATTTAATTTATAAAAGGAATAATATTATTTAAGGATAATATAGGGATTTAAGCGTTTATAGTTTAGTTTTTTATTAAATTAATTAATTATTAAATACTTAGTATTTACGTAAACCTTATTATTTATTTTAAACTTTACGTCCTGGTATTAACGGTTAACTTACTTAAATATATTATCGTAAGTTTTATTTAAATTAAAACGTATTATATTAGGAATTTCTTATATAGTTTTAATAATATTAATAACTTTTTTAACTTAAAGTTATTTATAAACGGTAATATATTTAATATTATCGAGATTAAATAATATCCTTAAGTAAAAGCCCTTATTAAAGTAAAAAAATATTATTTTAATTAATCGATTTAAATTATTATTATCCGTAAATACTATTATAAATAATTATTATACTTAATTATCTTATAAATAATTTACGTAAGTCCGGAGTCCTTACTTTACCTTTTAATTCATTCTTTTAATTTAACCGTTACTTTTAACGTAATAAAAAATTAAAGTCCGGGGATCGATTTTAAGTTAATATAATAAAAAGCGCTATATTTTATTAATAAATTACGGGCCGTAATTTAAAATAATATTATCTAGAAGGCCATAATATATTTTAATACTTCCTTAATAAAAAGCCAGGTTATTTCCTTAACGGAAATCTTTTCCTTTTTAATATAATAAGGGATATAGTATTAACCTTTAAATAATATATAGATTACGGTAAGGATAACGTTTATATTTTTATACTTAAGTAATCCGGTAATAAAGTTAATTAAAAGATTAACTTATCTTTATTCCGGGATTTTTAATTAATAAAGTAATTTTATAGGCTTTTATCGTAAGGCCTTAAACCGAAAATAAATATTATAATTTAAAATATAACGGTTAATATTATCCTATAAAGTAAGTTAAAAGAAGTACCGGAAAATAAGTTTAATCGTATAATCCCGGCCGGGGTAATTATTAATTAATTTATTATAAGTATACTTTAAGATCTCCGTAATAAACGGTATTAATATTTATAATTTATTTTTATTAATAAAGATATCGGATTAAACCTTAGTACGGATTAAAAATACGCCTTTAAAATTAAATAATTCATCCTCCGTAATTACTTTTTTGAACTCCATTAAGCCTTTATTAATATAGTTAGCTTTACGGATCTACTTATAAAACTTAAGTTTTTTAGGGATTAAATAGGCTGGTACCGGTATTTCTTCCCCCTTATTTAAGGTTAAGACCTTAAGACGTTTAAGGGGTAAAACGGTTTAAAATTAATTTTTAACCCTATTATCGTCGTTACTTTAAAGTCAATAGTTGGGTATTTAAATAAAGGCGTTAACCTTATTATTTTATTTACCCGGGCGGTAAATAACCTTAAAATTAAACTTAAAGAGGATATTAAGGTACCTTATTTAACGTTTTATAAGCTTTTAACTTTTAATAAAGTACTTTAAGGTTTAATTATCGTTAAAAATACGGAAAAGCTTTTTATTATTTTTAATTTTAAGTATTAATTTTTTAAGTACTTAATAATAATAAAAAGCTCCTTATTATAAATATTATAATTATACTTAATTAATAATATACTCTTAAAATAATAAGTTATTAAGTATAATTCCTTAACCTTATTATATTAAGAAAGAATACCGTTAAAAACGTAATTTAAAAAGTTAATCTTAAGGATCGTTTCTTTATTAAGATCGTAATAAATTAATATAAAGGCCGTAATAAGAGTTTCTTTAAGTATTATATAAGCCTTTTAATACTCCGGGGATTATATAAATAAAGTTTCCTTTTTAATAAGCTTTAAAAAAGGTTTTATTATTTTAAAGAATTAAAGAATAAATCTTTAATAAAAGTTATAAAAGTTAATAAATCTTTAAAGGGCCTTTAAGTTAATAAAAACCGGTTAATCCTTAATTTTATTTACTTTATTAAGGTCCACTTTTAACCCATTAATAATAAGGATAAAACATAAAAACTTAATTTATTAAACTCTAAATTTATACTTCCGGATATCTACTTATAAGCCGGCGTTACGTAAACGCTTTAATATTAAGCGTATATATCGGATATATTTTTTCTTAATAACGTTCTAAATAATAATATTATTTAAGTAAGCCTAAATAAAGATATTTATATAATTAAATAAAACCTTATTTATATATTATTAATATAAGGCGGGGTTATTAATTAAGCCGAAAAATATAACTTTATACTTAAAGGCACTTAACGAAGTAATAAATATTATAAAGTCTTTATTCTCCGGGTATATATAAAGCTTATTAAAGGTTATAATAATATTTAAGCGGATAATCTATTTATAACCGGTAATTCAAGATAATACCTTTTTTATTAAAGGAATAAGGTATTAATTCCTTTTAATAATAACGTTAATATTACGGTAATCCACGTATAGTCGTAAGTCACCATTAAACTTAAGGGTAAAAAGGATAAAGGATCTATAAAGGGCTTTATTAAGCTTAATAAATCCTTTTTTTAAGTTCTTAATAATATACTTTTTTAATTTCTAAAGCTTATAACCTAAAAGTAAATAAATATAACTTTGGGGGGGACTTTTTTCTGAGGTTAAGTTAATCTTATAATTATAGTCTTAATATAAGGGTAACTTATTTACCGTTACGTAATTAAAGATATCCTTAAAATCGTAATATTCCGCTGGAAGTTTAACCGTAATCTTATTTATAAAAGTTATTTCTTACGTAAAGTTATTTTTATAAATTATTATAGTAGAAATATTAATTAAGGTATTATTAAAGAAATCTAAATAATTAATTGAATCCGTTATTAAAATATAAAAAATTTAAATCTTTTTCTCTTTTTAAGTCCTTATAATAATATAAAAGGCCGCTGTATTAATAGTTTTAATTAAAAAAAGCTTTTTTTCTTTAATAAGTTTTAAGAAAAAAAGATTATTTAATGGTTTCTTTTTTTTTCCCTGGGGTTTTAATAGCTTTAATCTCTTACTTTTTAAGAGTATATTTAAGGCTTAATAAATTAAGGCTATAATCCGAAAAAACTCCGGAATAAACTTCGTATTTTAATAATTAATTTTATTATAATTATATTAATTTAATATAAAGAAAATTTTATTTATTATAATGTAAATAAATACGTAATACCATTTTATTTAAAATTTTTTAAGGATCGTATTATATATTTTAAGCCGGATAATAAATATAAAAAATTAACTTTCTGAGTGGTTTTTTATAGTTATTTAGGGATAAATTATATAAATAATAAACCGTAAGTATTTATCCTTATAATCTTAAATAAACTTAAATCGGGAAAGGGCTAAAGAAGAAATTTAAAGTATTATATAAATTCATGGAACAAATTAAACCGTTATAAAAAAAAAGATACGAATGGCGACGAACGAAGGGACCCCAAAGGTCTAAAACGATGCGTATACGTATAGCTTTAATAATAGTGAGAGAGGTATATTAAGTACGATAAGTAAAAGTAATATAATAATTAAGAATAAGGTAATAAACGGGTAAGTAGCCTATATTAATAGAAATAGCGATAACGCGTATAAGTAATATAATAATAATAAGCCGGATAACGCTTAAAGTAAATAAGGGAATTAAGGTTAATAAAATACGCGTATTAAAACGTATAAAATACGTAATAATAAGGCGGAGGTAATAGGTAAATAAGGGGGTAAGAAGGCCGGTACGGTATTAATAACGAGGGATACAGGCGGAAGGAAGGGGCGGGAAGACTATAATAAAAGTATTATTAAAGGTATATAAAGGGGAAATAAAGTTAATAAAAAGGATAAAACCTTAAAGAATTAAAGGTAAAGGGCGGAAATAGAATATCGCCCAATAAATAAAGGCGAAAAAACAATAAGGGAAATAATAAAGGCCTTAAAAAGACTCCTTATAATAAAGTAAAAGGATATTACGTTAAAGATTTAATCGATACTATAAATTAAACTAAGAAACGTAAAAGACTTCTATATAAAAGTAAAGGTAAAATTAAAGGAGGCGGAGCGACTATAGGGCTCTTAAGGGGTAATAATAAAGGCGTTAATAAAGGGTAAAAACGGCGGTTTAAGGTTAAATATATAAGGCGAAGGTATAAAGGCGGCGGCCCCTTAAATAAAAGAAAACTAGGTAATAAAGATAATAAAAAAAGTACCCGCGGTAAAGAATAAGGGGATAACGGAGGAGAAAACGACCACGTTAAAGAAAATAAGGATAATAACGGTTTACCTATTTAATAATGAAAAAAGGAACGTAACGGTAAAAATAAACCCGTTATAATTAATAAAAGCTTTTAAAATAATAACGGAACCGTTAATAAAATAGATTATTACGGTATATAAATTATAAAATAAGGATATCCTCCTTAATATAATGTCTTTAAAAATAAAAGAAAACTTAAAAAAGTTTAAAACTTAAGTTAATAAAAGAAAGTATAAGTCGGTTAAGGTTTTAAGGTAATTATTTACCGTTATAATAAATAAAATATACCTTTTATATTTTAAGGAAACCGAAAAAGAAATTACGTTAAGAAATATAGAAAAGGAGAATACGGTTCTTTATTTAAGGCTTAAGATTATTAACTATAGGCTTCTACCGGTAATAAAAAGACTTAACTTTTTAAGATACGTAAAAAGATACTTTACCGTTATATTAAACGTAACGTTAATTAAAATATATAATAACGTCTTAAATAAAAAGATTATTAAAAAGGAATCTTTTAAAATAACTCGGCTATAAAATAAAGCGGTTAATATTTATTAATATTTTAAGTATTAAAATTATAAATATATTATTATAAAATGCTTTAATATTATAAAATATATAATTTATATTAAGGGTTATAATACCTATAAATATATAAAGTTAATAATTAAGGGGCTTATAAAGGGTACGCTTAAATATATTGCGTACGGTAAAAAAGGATATCTAATATAAAATTCCAGGTATATAATAAGGGTTAAAGAGATTAAACGTAAGGAGACCCGGATAACCGTGAAAATCCAATGGTATAATATATATAAGATTAATTTAACAGGTTAATTAAAGGTAGTTTTAAAACGCGAACTTAATTAATTAGATAATAAAAGGTAAATAATAATAAAAAAAAGAAAGTTTTTTACGATCTTAACTTTAAAGGCTGGCCGTCCTATGTTTTTAATAATAACCGGGAAGGTATTAAATTAGAAAACGCTTAACTTTAATAAAAGGTTTATAATTTAAACGGATATAAAAAAGGGAGCTTTTATAGAAGTTAATAAATAATATATTAACGTTTTTAAAAGTAATATAATATAACGTCCATAATAAAGGAATTAAAGTAATAATATTAATATTTAAGTTTAAAGAAGTTAAGGACGTTAATATTATAGCAATATAAAAATTACCGTATAATTTATATATATATTTATTTATTAATTTAAGGGAGGAGTTTTACTTAATTTTTAAGGGGGATAAAATAACTAGAATATATTTCTTTATAAATAAGCGGCTTAACGTAAATAACTAAGATATTACTTATTATAATAGAAACCTTTATATATTCCGTATTATAAAAGAAGGGAATTTAAAGGGCGACCTTAATATTTATAACGCGTATAATCCGCCACCGGTTAATAAAGAAGGATTTTTTATAATATTATTATTTAAAGAGGTTTTAATTATTTTAAATAAATATATATTACTTAAAGACTTTAACTTATATTACTATATATAAAACGAAGAAAAACGTATAATAAATTACGTTAAATCGGATAACCTATTAATAATTATTACTTAAGTTAATTTCTTATTATTAATATTATAAGGGATTATTATATAAGAAAGTCATAAATTTAAAATAACGATTAATTTAACCTTTAATACGGAAAAGGTTGCTGGCGCGGTTATAATATATAGACCACGAAAAAACTTAAAATATAACTCGGATTATATACCGATATAGATAACCTTAAATTAAACCGTTAATATAACCTTATTATTACCAATAAGGAAGACGTAAAAAACGGTTAAGGAAATAGAAGTTTATATAAAAACGGAGGAAATAATAATATAATTTACGGACCTCCCTTAATTAAATAATAAAGACCGGATTAACCTCTTTATAAAGCGAGTAATAAAAATATTAAATAAAATAATTAATAAGATTATCCCGATAATAAAACTTTCTTAAAGAATTAAAACTTATTAAAATGAAAAATATATAATTATAATTATAAAAATAAAAAGGTTAATTAAATAAATTTTTAAATATAAAAATTAAAAGATACTTAATTAATTAAGGGTTACTTAAGAAAAAAAGGAAAAGATTATTAAGAAAGTTAAATAAATATACTTTTAGTTTATAATATATAACTTAACGGTTTTATTTTATAATATCTAGAAGCTAATAAAATATAATAAAGAATAAAATAAAAAATTAAGGTTTATTTTTAAATTCCTACCTTTTAAGAAACTTAATAATATATTAATTAATATTTTTAACGGGAAGATTAAGGCCCTTAAAGGAATATTTTTCCCCTTTTTATTAAAAATTAATTTAAACGATATTAACGGTATTATATACTTTAACTTTATATTAATAAATAAGGTAATAATATAAGATATAATAATTAAAGCGATTAATAAATTAAAGAAGGATAAAGCCCCGAAATTAAATAAGATTCTTAATAAATTCCTAGTAATAATAACCTTACCATTTAAAAAGGTTTTTATTCACCTTTTAAGTATATTTCGACGTCGGCTATTACTTATATAAGTTTAAGGAAATAAAGATAATTATCTTTAAGAAGCTTATTAAGTCGGATTACTTTAAAGTAAAGTCTTATAATCCATTATACTTTTATATACGTTAAGGAAAGCCTTAAAAACGGTAATAATAAAGATCTTTAATAACTATATAAAAAACTACGGACTTCTTTTTAACCAATAAATAAAAGTAAAGAAAAATAAGTTAATAAAAATAACCCTTAAAAAACTAATTGACGGCATATATACGGTATAAGGTTACGGGAAGAAGCATATTATAAGTTTTTTTTTTTAATATTATAAATGTTTTTAATAAGGTAAATTATTAAAGGTTACTATATAACTTAAAAAGAAAAGGATATTACTTTTCTTAATTAAATAAATAAAGAGTTTTTTAAATAATTAAGTTATATTAATTAACTTAGGATAAAAGATAAGTTTAATAAAGCCCATTATAATAAGGATTCTTTAAGGATTATTTATTTTTTTATATTATTTTTATTCTTTAACGGTTTTTTAATTAAAAAGCTCATTAAATTAAAATAAAAGGTTTAAGTTAAAAACTTTATTAACGACGTTTACCTTTTAACTTATAATACCTTTATACGGATAAATTATTTAGAATTAAAATAAGCTTATAAAGTTTATTTTCAGTAAATAAAAATTTATAAGGCTTAATTTATATTATATAAATATGAGCTTATTTATATAATTAAAAGCCTAAAATTATATAATATAATAATTATAATAAACCTAAGTAAAGTTACGGTAAAGCCGGATATTAATATTAAAGTCCTTAACCTTTAAGTAAATAAGAAACTTAATTAAAAAGACTATATAAGAAAAGTTTAAAAGAAGATAACTTTATAAGAAAAAAACCTTATTTATCTCACCGTATTAATATAGGAAGCTACGTTATAAAAAACCCGGATTATCTACCAGGCTATAATAAAGTTAACTATAATATACGCTACGGCTATTTAATATATACTTAAGGGTACTCCGAAATATAAAAAAAAGCTTATTTAAATATTATAAAAAGTCCAGAATCGGTATTTAAAAGTGGTTAACGGTACTTATAAAGCAACCTTAATCCCGGTATTAAAATCTAAAACTTTTATATTGCTGATTAAGGTTTTATTAAATTAAATAATCGCTTAAGTAAAATTAAAAAGATATATATACTTAATTACGATAATAAGAAACGGGCGGATCCGTTAGAATCTTAATAAGCTTAAAGTTAAAAGGAATAAATTAAAAATACTTATTTCCTTTTTTATTAAAATAAAGTAAAAATAAATTAAGAAAAAGGTTAATTTTATTAATATTCCGGAGGTTAACCTAAGCGGGTATAAACTCCTATTAAACGTAAAAAAGACCGAGATTAAAAGGATTTAAAAAGCGAAGGCTATAGCGATTACCTTATAAGTTATAATAAAATAAATTAAACGTTAACGGAGGTATAAAGACTTTATATTTTAAAGTCGTTATTATTTAATTTTTAATAATAAAAAGATTATTAATAAGTATTTCCGCCGTTATAATATTATAAAAAAAAGTAATAACGCATTAATAATTTAACTCCGGATGGGTAAAAACGGTTTAACTTACTTCCTATTTATTATATATACCGGAGGTTAAATAAACGCCGGATATAAGTACGGATAAAGAAAGTAGGATACTATATACGTTTTTATTTCTTATCCTTTATTTACGGAGGTTAAATTAAAACTTATCGTAAAAGCTAATATTTATAATTACTGTTAAATATTATTTATAAAGCGAAATATCCGGGTAACCGCTAAGTTTATAATATCCACCGGACTATTATTATAGTTTAACCTTATTATAGAGATAAACGAGATTACCGAAGACCTTACGGAAAAAGCCCGTTACCGGCTAAAGAAAAAAAAAAGGAACGGAAACCGGTTATATTAATTATATAAACCGGAAAGCATCTTTTATAGCTATAAGGATATAATAATAGACGTTTATTAGAAGTCTTTAAAAAAGTTAATAATAATAATAATATAAAAAAGGTATATAATAAGCGTATAAGTATTAATAAAAATATTTAAAGATATTATATAAGGTTAAAGTAGTATAAATATATAAAGGAGCGGAAGAGTAATAAGTTTAAGGATAGCCCTTATAAAGACATAATTATAATATTACGGATTTTCTTAAGGGAGTTAAAACATAAAAAGTATATAAATAAATTATTATTCTTTAAACGGCCGTTAATATCCTCTACCTTAAAGGATAGAGGGTAAAAGCTTGGTAAACGCCGGTTTTTGCCCTGACGTTATAAGTATCAGGTTTTTGCGGTTATTAATAAGATTAAAAGGCCGCGTATTAAGGAACGCCGGAATTAGCTTAACTAGACCCGTAGTATAAATCAATCAATCAATCAATATAAATTCATAAAATAATTCATTTATTAATAAAATAATAATTAATAATATTTAAATTAATTAAAAAGGATAAAAGAAAGTATTAATCTCCGTAATTTATAAACCCGTTGGCAATTTAGGGTTTATTATCTTAAACGTTAAAGGGGTCTTTAATACTTTTAGTATACCTAATTATTAAAATCTTAAAGTAATACGCGTTTTTATCCTTTATAATAACTTCTATAAGGCTTAATCTTTTATTAACGGCCCGTCCGATTTATTAAATAAAATATCTTTAGGGGTATAAAAGATCCGGCCGCCTTAATTACGGGTAAGTTCTTCGTTTAAATCGGAAACAATATAATAAACTTAAATAAAACGCTCCTGAATATTATTTTAATTACGTTAATAATTAAGGTAATTAGCTTAAAAATAAATCTTTTAATAAGTAAAATATTTAATATCCGGAGGGGAAATTAACTTTATAATGGTAAAAGTAATTTATTAGAACTTAAATCCTTTAAAACTTTTTATTCCGTTAAAGGATTTAAAGGAAATAATATAGGTTCTTATAATTTCCTTAATTTCTTTAATAAGGATTTTATTCGGATCAAAGGTTTTTTATTAATAATAATATTCCGAACGTTAAAACCGGTTTATTTTTTTAAGGTATATCCGGGTCTTATTTAGGTTATTTAAATTATAACTTCTTTAAAGGAAATTCTCGGGAAGCCGGTTAAAGAGTTGGGTAATTAATTCGCAAATTATAATTTTTGGGTTCCTCTTAAGATTTACGTACTTAAAGACTTTAATTAAATAAATAAAATTAAAGTAAAATATAATAAATTTATCTTTAATTAATATTCTTAAGACTTAAAAATTATTAATTTAATCTTTTTTTTAATTAACGTTTTTAAAAATTCAATTTAAGAAAATTTAAAATTCCTTAAGGGTTTAAAAACTTAATAAAATATTATTATTATATTCTGTTTTTAATTATTTAAAGACTTTAAAACTTAATAATATTAAAGTATAATTAACTTAAATTTATATAATTAAATATTAATTTTTATTTATCCGGAGCTTAATAATAATATAACGTTTAAAGAAATAATATTAATTATAATCCTTTTTTATAAAAGGTTTAAAATCCTTAATTTTAATTAACTTTAATTTCTTATAAAAGGTAAAGAATACTATAGATTAATAAGGTAAAAAGGTTAAATTATTCTATTAAAGATTTTTAAGCTTAATAATAAAATTTATATTTTAATTTTTTAATTTATAATTACGGATTTTTGACGCTTTAAGACGGTTTAAGTCTTTTAAAGGAGGGGAGTTACCGTAATTTTATTATTATAAGCGGGTAATTCAGTTTATTTTTAATTATAGGTCTTTCTTAATATCGTTTAATTTTATTTAAAGGACTTATATTTCATTATTTACGTCCTTATAATATTATATACCGATATTATGTTCTTAATATAAAAGGTTTAATTACTTTAAAAATTCCTTGGATCTTTTAAATAATACGGATTAAAAGGTAAGATATACGTAAATCTTTATAAGGTATAAAATACGTTTAATTAATTCCTTTAAGGTAATACCCTTTAATTTATAGCGATACCGGCGGGTAATATAATCCTTATATCCCCCGTAATTATTATCGGAAACCGGGTTCCCGGTAATTAAGTAATCTATTGGGTCCTTATTTTTTTTACTTAACCGGAAAGGGGCCTTATCCTTAATAAATAATATTAATTAATTAAAGTCCTTTTAAGAACTGCTTTATAAATTATATTTTAACGTAAAAACTTTTAATAGAAAGGATTATTAAGGTTTATTATTTATAATTTTAATAAATAAAAGGTAAATAAAAAATAAATTAAGGTTAAAGAAAAATAAAGGTAAATAGAAGAAAAGATTAAGAAAAAAGAAAAAGATAAGTCTCTTAATTTTTTATTAAACGGATTTTATATTATAAAGGTAATATTATAAGGTAAAATAATAAAATTTATATTATAATAAGGTTTAATATTACTCCCCTATATTATAAAGTATTCCTTAAAGTATTTTTTCTTTTAAGTATTAAATACCCTATATTATAAAGTAAGTATAAAATTAAATATTTTAATTAAAAGTTCTAAGGAGAAAAAAAGATAAATAATAAATAAGGATTCTATAGGCTTTTATAAATTTATTTTTAACTGGAGTTATAATAATTCTTTTAAGGTTTATTTTACTTATAGTTTTTAAATCGTTTTATTAAAACTTAACCCTTAAATCGATTCTTTATATAGCTTAATAGAATTAATATTTACTTATTTAAAGCTATTATAACCTTCCGTTTTAACTATTAACGTTTTTTTATAGCCCGTCTGGATACTGATTACTATACGTTTAACCGTAGTTACCGCCCGTTTAATACCGTTTTTAATTATCGGCTTACCGTCCGCTGTTAATAAGTATTATTAATAAAAGCCTTTATTTTACCTCATTACTCTTTACGAGGGTATAAATAGGTTAACTTTAATATAATATTAAAGTATAAGCCCCTTTAAGGTAGTTAAAAGGTAAAGGGTATATTACGTATAATTAAAGACATTAAAGTACAGAGGTATAAAAGTAAAGGGGCCGAAGGCCCTAATATACCCAGTCGGTGATACTCCTGGGTGCCGGATTAACCCCGGGCTTGGCCCGGGATAGGCCCGGTAGGGCCTACTCCTGAGCTACCAACACCCCTGAACCCTGACATTAATTATAGTCTTCCCTCCGTAATAAAGAAACTAAATACCTTTACCCGGATAAAGAAATACTCTACGGTTATCCTAAGCGTAACGTTAATAAAAATATATAATAATATTTTTAATAAAGGGATAATAAAAGGTAAGTTTTTTAAATTAATAAGGTTATAAGATTAAACGATAAATATTTATTAATACTTTAAATATTAAGGATATAAATATATTATTACGAGGTACCTTAACAATATAAAATTTACGGTATATAATGAAAAATATAATACGTATAAATACGTAAGTTTAATAATAAAGGACTTAATAAAGAACGTATTAAAATACGTAGTATATAAGAGTAATAATTACTTAACGTAAAACTTATAATATAAGGTAAAAGTTAAGGAAACTTAACGTAAAAAGATTAAGATAACAATTAAAGTATAATATTATAATTTATATTAATTTAAATTAATAAAATAATTAAAAACGGTCTTAAAATGTAAACGGAACCCGTTAAACGAAGAAAATTAAAGCGTAATAATTAATAACGTATAAAAGAAGAAACTTATAACGATATTAACCCTTAAAGTTAATTATTTAACCAGGATAATCGTTATAATAAGAAAACCGGAATGATAACGTTTAACCTTAAAAAGAAATTATTTATATAAATAAAAGTTAACGGAAAAAACTTAATAAAAATAAATATATAATACGTTTATACTTTTAAGGGTAATATAATATAATATATATAAGAAAGTAATTAGAGTTATAATATTAATATTTAAATTTAAAAAAATAAAGGATATTAATATTATAGCAATATAAAAACCGCTATATAATCTATATATACGTTTTTTAATTAACCCGGGGGATAATAATTTTTAAAAGAAATAAAATAATACGGATATATTTCTTTATAGATAAAAGGTTAAAAATGAATAACGGAAACGTTATTTATTACGGAGGGAATCTATATATACTCTAAATTATATAAAAAGGAAATATTAAGGGTAATTTAAATATCTATAATATATATAATTCGCCGCCGGTTAATAAAAAAGGGCCCTTTATAATTCCGCTATCTAAGGATATTATAGCCGTATTTAATAAATACCTTTTAATAGGAAACTTTAATCTTTATTATATTAAATAAAACGAAAAAAGGTATATAATTAATTATATTAAATTTAAAGCGTTATTAATAATTACCGTCCGGTTTAATTTTATATTATTAACGTTAAAAAAGATTATAATATAAGAAAACCGAGGATTTAAGATTACGATTAACTTAATATTTAATTTGGAAAATATCGTTAATACGGTTATTATATACGGGTTTTATAAGGATTTAAAATATAATTCGGATTATTAACCGATATAAATAACTTTAAATTAATTAATCAATATAACCTTATCCTTATCGATAAAACGAACGTAAAAAACGGTTAAGGAAGTTAAAATATATATAAAAATAATAAAAATAATATCTTAATTAACGGAATTCCCCCGGTTTAATAATAAGGAATAAATTAACTTTTTTATAAAACGGATAATAAAAGCGTTTAATAAAATAATTAACATAATAATCTTAATGATAAAGCCGTCTTAAAGAGTTAAAACTTATTAAAATAAGGAATATATAAAAACGATTATAAGGATAAAAACGCTTATTAAATAAGTAACTTAATATAAAAACCGGGAAACGCTTATATAATTAAAAAAAGCTTAAAAGGAAAAAAAGAAAATTATTAAAAAAAAACTAAATAAACGTATTTTTAATTAATAATATATAACTTAGCCGTCTTTTTTTATAATATTTAAAAGTTAATAAAATATAATAAAAAATAAAATAAAAAATTTAAGCTTATCTTTAAGTTTTTATTCCTTAAAAGGTTAAACGGTATAATAATTAATATATTTAATAATAAAATTAAAACTTTTAAGGGAATATTCTTTTTTCCGTTACCGGAAGTTAACTTAATAAATATCGACGGTACGGTATATTTTAAATTAATAATAATAAATAAAATAATTATTTAAGAAATAATAATTAAAATAATTAATAAATTAAAGAAAAATAAAGCCGCCGGACTTAACGGTATACTAAATAGGTTCTTATTTATAATAATGTTATTATTTAGAAAAGTCTTTATTTATTTATTTTAAGTTTATTTTAATATAGGATATTATTCTTATAAATTTAAAGAGGTTAAAACGATAATCCTTAAGAAGTTAATTAAATTAAATTACTTAAAGGTAAAGTTATATAAATCGATAATATTCCTTTAAATGTTAAAGAAGGTTTTAAAAACGATAATTCTAAAGATCCTTAATAATTACGTTAAAAGGTATAAATTACTTTTTAAATAATAAATAAGAATAAGGAAAAAATGTTTGATAGAAACGGCCCTTAAAAGCTTAATTAACGGCGTATATACGGTATAAAATTATAAGAAAAAGTACATTATAAGTTTTCTTTCTTTAAACGTCATAAAGGTATTTAATAAAGTAAATTATTAAAGGCTATTATATAACTTATGGAAAAAAAGGTTTTACTTTTCCTTATAAAATAAATAAAAAGATTTTTAAGTAATTAAATAACGTTAATTAGCTTAAAATAAAAAATAAATATAATAAAGCCTACGATAATAAAAATCCCTTAAAGGTTACTTATTTCCTTAATCTTATTTTTATTCTTTAACGGCCCGCTTATTAAAAACTTAATAAAGTTAAAATAAAAACTTTAAATTAAAAACTTTATTAATAATATTTATTTTTTAATTTATAATATATTTACTTATATAAATTATATAGAGTTAAAATAAATATATAAAGTTTATTTATAATAAATAAAAATATATAAAGCTTAATTTATTCTATATAAATATAAGCTTATTTATATAATAAAGAATTTAAAACTATATAATATAATAACTATAATAAACTTAAATAATATTATAATAAAGCCGGAATTTAATATTAAAATATTTAATTTTTAAGTTAATAGAAAACTTAATTAAAAAGATTATATAAATAAGGTTTAAAAAAGATAATTTTATAAGAAAAGGATTTTATTTACCTTACGGTATTAACGTAAAAAGCTACCTTATAAAAAACTAGAATTATATATTGAATGATAATAAAGCTTATTATAACGTACATAATAATTATTTAATATATACTTAAAGGTATATTTAAATATAAGAAGGAGCCCGTTTAATAACTACAAAAGGTTTAAAACCGGTACTTAAGAATAATTAATAAAACGTATAAAACGACCCTTATCCCAATATTAAAGTCCGAGGTTTTTATATTATTAATAATGTTAACCCTTAATTAAATAATTATTTAAATGAAACTTAAAAAAATATATATATACCCGGTTATATTAACGGGAAATAAACGTATTTATTAAAATTATAAAAAGTCTTAAATAAAAAAAATTAAAGAAATAGTACTTAACTTTTTTATGGCAGTTAAATTAAAGTAAATCAAAAGAAAAGTTAACTTAATTTATATTTAAAAAGTTAACGTAAAAGTATATAAATTTTTTACCGGAAGTAAAAGCAATAAAAATTAAAAAAACTATAAGGATAAATTTAACGGTAATTACTTTATAGATTATAACGTAATAAATAAAGCGTCAATATAAATATAAAGATTTAATTTTTTAAAAGCGATAATACTTAACTTTAAATAATAATAAGGTTACCAATAAATATTTCCGGTATTATAAGATTATAAGGAAAAAGGATAACGTATTAATAATTTAACTTAAAACGGATAAAAACGGTTTAACTTATTTCCTTTTTATTATATACGCTAATAACCGGACGGACGTTAATTATAAGTATAAATAAAGGAAATAAAACGTTATTTATATACTTATTTTTTACCCGTTATTTAAAGAGTTTAAATCGGGATTAATTAAAAAAAATAAGGATTAATAATTATTATTAAATACTTATTATTAAAAGGGGTATTAAGGTGGCCGTTAAGTTTATAATAATTATAAGTTTATTATTATAATTTAATTTAATTAAAAAGATAAAGAAAATAATTGAAAACTTAACCGAGAAACCTCGCCGCCGATCCGGGGGTAAAAAGTAGGGGCGAAAAAACTATATTTAATAAAGGTTTCGGGCCGTAAATACCGGGGCAATATAAGAAATATCGCTATATTAATTAGCGGAATTATATAAAAAAAAAATAATAATATACGTATTAATATAGATATTTAAAGGTATAATCGGAAATCTTAATATAAAACGGATTAATAAAATAATAGAAGAATAATAAGTTTAAAAATAACCCTTATAAGGATTCAATTATAATATTATAGGTTTTCTTGGAAAAGGTATATAAATAAATGATTACTCTTTAAATAACCGTAAATATTCTTAATTTTTAAAGCGAGAGTAAAGGCTGGGTAAGTACCGGTTTTTATTCTTAACGTTATTGATATCAGGTTTTTACGGTTATTAATAAGGTTAAATAACCGATTATTAAAGAACGCCGGAATTAACTTAGCTAAACCCGTAGTATAAATCAATCAATCAATCAATCAATATTTATAAAAGCGATTAAGATTATTAAAAAGAAAAAAAAAGAAGTTTTAAATAAAATAAAAGTTTTATTATAATTATATACCGTTTTTACGATAACGTTTACTTTTATTATAACGTAATAAATTAATAGTAAAGCTTTAAGTAATTATTAATTAATACCATAAAGACTTTTTTCTTACTTATTTTTTTTATTAAGTTTTATAAAGGGATTTTTAATAAGCTTTATAAATTACGTTTATTATTCGTTAACGTAAAATGCCCCTATTATATTATTATTAAATAGATATTATTATACTTATATATATACTTAAGGACTCTTTTCTTTTTACTTTTTTCTTATTAGGTTTAATAATAGGTTTTTAATAAGTTTTATATTTAACCGGCTTTACGTTAACTTCTTAAATATATTTCTTTATGCCTTAAAGATTAATATATAAAGGGGGAGGTAATTATTAATAGTTAACGTTATCTTTATATTTACGTTATAATAATACATTATATTATTACGTTAAGGTAGGCCGTTAAGCCTTAATAAAAAGCCTTAATAAAGGGTTTTAATAACGGCCTTAATATACGTTATTTATAAGCCGTAGCTTAATAAGCGTAAAGCGGGGTAACTATTACTTTTACCTTAAGTAAAGGTTATATTTTAATTCTTTTTAAGTTCTTTAAGAATCAATTTTATTATTAATCTACTTATTAAAGTTGTACTTAAGTATCTAGACCGTAACGTGACGTCTTCTATATCTACCTTTATTAGTCCCGCCGGCGTGCCGCCAGCGGAGTCAGTCTAACATATAATTTAAAAATTTATTATAAACTTTAAAGATTAAATAAATTATTAACGTTATAATAGTACTTATTAATTTAATAACTTAATAAAATAACTAAGTAAACTCCATTAAATATTTTACGTGGTTTTATTCTAACTTAATAAGTTTTGAAACTTAATTAATTCCTTTATTTTCTTTAAAGAATTAATCGGTATCTTTATAAAATAATAATATACGGGTTATTATATAGAAGGATAAATCTTAATAAATATTTATATCTTAAAAGAACTTTAATAAAAATTTTTTACGCTTTTTATTTATAGTTATTATTAAGGGTACTATAAATATTTAAGTATTTAATTTTCTTTGGTGGATTTAAATAAAAGTTGTTTTATATGTATTATTTATATTTATATATATTACCGTTTTCTAAAGTTAAAATAAGTTAAATTAATATACTAATTACTATAAATCGATTTTACTTTTATAAGTATTTTGAGAATATTTATACCTTTATTTATTATCTTTTTAGCTTTAAGTTAATAATTTTATCGATATTTTATATTATTATTTTAGGGATTAACCTTAAAGTAAATTAAAAAGGCTTTAAATAAAAGCTAAATAATATATATTAAATATAATAAATACTTTGTTTTATTCCTTATTAAAGTTTGCCTTAACGTTAATATTTCCCTTTTAATAATATTTAAAGAAGTTCTTTATTATATGTTAATTTTTTAACGTAATATAACTATTATAATACGATCCTTTAAGCTATACTTTATAATTATTTTATTTATAACGGACGTAAGTTAATTATTATTATAAGTACCTTTAACGTATTTAAAGCTGATTAAGGTATTATAATATTGTTAATTAAGGTTAATTTAATAGATTATAATCTTTATATATAATTATTTATTATTAATAAGTTAATAATTTATGGTTAATAAAACTTTAGTTTTATTATTTAAGAGATTTTAAAGGAAATTAAACTTAATTTCCTTTATACATTTTATAATATAATTCTTTATAATTATTACGGATAATATTAATATATTAAAATTAAAATAATGAAATAAGCGATAAATCTTATTCTTATTTATAATAATAAAAAATAATTTTATTTTAATTACTTATTACCGTAAGTACTTTAGAAAATCATTTTATATTAAAACTTTATTATTAAATGAAAGCTTAACTTACTAATTAAATAAATATTATAATATATATTAATTATATATGAATTATATATTAATTATATATTAATTAAATATTAATTATATATTTATAATTATCTTTATTTTTATTAAAATTAAGGGGAAAGAAAATAATACTTACTGTTATGTGCATACATAGCATGGGGGATACCAGGGAGCATTCATAGGTGTAGGACACTCTTTATACGTAGAGGACAGATGATCCTTAGGATCCTATCTGCATTCAGGTAGAATTATTATTTATATATTATTATACTTTTTGGTCTATATATTAATAAATAATAGTAATAGCTATTTATATTAATATTATATTAACATATATCGTAAGATCCGTTAATGTAAATTAAAGTATCAGTTTATTAAATATAATGGATACTTCCTTTATAGCGGTATTAAAGGTATTAACCTTATATCCTTTAATATACCGCCTTTAATTCGCTTTTAAATACTTTTAAAAAAAGATTAAAAATAATATTATAAAGAAGATATATATATTATAAGCCTCTTAAGTATTACCGGATTCCAATATTATTATTTTAATATATTAATTAAACGCCCTATTAAAATTTGGTAACTTAATAATTATAACGATTTTATATTTAACTTTAAAAGGAGTTATTTAAATAATAAAAAATAATTAATAATTAAATAACTTAAGAATTATATTTACCGTAAGTAGATTACTTTAATTAAATTTTTAAAGTTATAAAACTTATTATTTTTTTTAATTTAATTCCTGAAAACTAGATTTTAGATCCTTTAATACTTTAATATAATTTATTATATTTCGAAAACGCTTTATTATCGTTATAATTATTATATAAATCGTTATCGACCTTGATAAAATCAGGCAGGTTTAAATTACGTTAATATAATTAAAGTCCTTAAAAACTTAATATTATAAGACTATTATTTTTATTAAATAGTTTTTTACCTTTATAATAGCCATTAGATTCACCTTTTATATCAGTATTAATATTACGACGCTCCCCTTTGGCTTTAAGTATTAAACCCGAATTTAAGCTTAATAAATTTAATATATTAAACTTAAGTTTATTATATTAAATAAAAGGTATTTTTATTAAAAAAGTAATTTTTATTTAACTTATTAATCCGCTTAATCGGTTAAAAAGAATAGGTTTTACCGAAAAGTAAATAATATAATTATAAGGTATAATTTATAAATTAATTCCCGCTACTATATAAGGTTAATAGTAAAATTATTTTAATAGTAATTTATTTTTTCCTTTTAATAATATAATATAATTAATAAAAAGCTTATAGTTAAACCGATTAATAAATTTTAATCCCGGTAACGTTGGATTTCTTAACCCTTTTTATAAAAATAAGTCTTTTAATATAACTTTTATAATTAAGTATTCCGGGAAATATATTTTTTCCCGGGATATATATATTTTTATTAATCGATTAAAGGATATTACTTAAATAATAAATATATAATTATTACGGAATAATCTATAATTATATTTAAGAGGTATTGCTTTAAAGTAATATATTATAAAGTTATTAAATATTAAAAAACGACTTTTTAAATATAATAACGGTTTAATTAAATAAATTTTTTTAAATTATTATTAAATTTAAATTAGCTTAATAGGTCAGTTTAATTATTCTGGTTATTAAAAAATATATTATAAATAATACTTTTCGGAACCGGGAGCCCCGTAAATATATATAAATTATTTTACGGGCTATATATACGTTAAATTTTAATAATATTTAAAATTAACTTACGTTTATTTATAACGGGTTAAACTTAGAATTTTAACGTGATCTATAATCATTAAATATAATTATTATTATTAATAATTACTTTAAGTTTATAAATAAATTTAAATATAATTAATAAGCTTACGTTATTGAATATTATACATTTTTATAAATATATCCATAAAATCGTAAAACGGATATATTATTTTAAGGTAATCAGAATTTTATAAAAAATTCAGAAATTAATCCTTTTTCTTAATTATTAATATTATTTTTTTAAGCGTATAAATAAAATAAAGCTTATAATATACGCCCTTAAAAAAAGGATAACGGTAATTGTCCTTAATGTTATAAAAGAAAATATTAACATTAAACCAAGGAAAATTAAGGCCCTTAAAAAAAGGTCCGATTTTAAATACTGAACGCATTATATAGAATAAAGGGTTAATTAAGTTTCTATATTTAAGGATAAAGAAGAAGAAAATACGTTATCCGATAAAAAGGAATTAAAAGGATTTTAAAATAATAATAATCTTATTATAAAAAAAGTAAATTTTATATATTAATCCCCGTACGTTATTAATATATTAAATACGTATTAAAGTACATATTACGAAATAAACTTTTTATTTATCTTAAATATAATTATTAAAAATTAAAAAGAATAAACTTAAGTATTTTTAAGGCCTTTTCGTTAAATTAACGGATTTAGCTTATCGATAATTAATATACGTAAACTTAATAAATTAATAGCGTATTATTTATAATTATTAACTTTACTATAATAAAGAGTACGTACCTTATAGGTTTTACCTTTAAAGTATATTAATATATTATAAATAAAATTTAATTTACCCCCAATTTATTTATAATAAACTTCTATATAGATAATAAGTATCTTATTACGATTATTAATCGTAATATTATATTCTTTTAAATTTTAAATCCGGATTTTAAAATTTTAAAATTACTTAAATTAATTCTAATTATAAACGTTAATAACTTTAAATTAATTACCGATAAATTTATAATATTCGACTTAATTTTTCTAAAGGAAAAGAATATAATACTTATTTTAAGAAAAATCTTAATTAAAATTTATTTAATACGTAATTTATTTATTAATATTTTAATCGCTATTAATATTATAACTTTTAATAAAATAATAATTAATTTTAATAATTAAAAATATATTATCGGTATTTATAAAAATATAAGTATTAAAGTAATTACCTTTATAAAGGAAACAGCGTAATTATAACGTATAATTTACGTAAAATAATAAACTTAAATCTTAATTTATAATACGGTATAAATATTAATTATATATTAAAAAAAAGGGACTTTAAAAGAATTATTAAAGTCCCGGGATTTCATCTTTAAACTATAATTAATACCGTTTTATAATCTTAAATTCTAAAATAACGTATTTACGTATATCGTTAACTTAAAAATATCGGTTATTTAAATTAAAAACGATATTAATTAAAATACGTAAGGTAAAACTTAAAATTTTATATAATTTACCCCTATAACTTTATTATATAATAGTTTTAAGTTTATTAATATTATTTATTACTTATAAATAAAGAACTTAAAAATTTAAGTTATAAATTTATAAAGTTACCGTAATAACAATATTAATTTTCGTACTCTCCGGAATAATCTTTATAACTTTTAATTATTTAAAGACCTATTTAAATTAATTATTATAAATTAATAATTATAAAGAATAAATTTTACTTAACGGTATTAAAATTTATATACGTAACGGAAATACGTAAATTTAATTAAATAATATTATTAAAGAATTTAATAATATCTTTAAAAATAATAATATTATAATTAATATTTTAGAAAATTAAAATATATTTATTAACCTTTAATTTAATATAATTATTAAACTTAAGAAAGTATATAATATTAAGCGTAAAAATTAAAAGCTTATAAATTAAGCTTTAAATAAAATATATAAAAAAAGTAAATTATATTAATTTATATAACTTATAGAATTTTTATACTTTACTTTTATTATTTAACGTAATATTTTAAACGGATATAAAGACTATATTATAATTAATATTTAGTTATTTAATAAAATTATAATTTCTAATTTATATCCGTTATGATTATAATAAGAAATAATTTCTTTGATTATAAATTATAAATATATTACCGTAATTAACGCCCGCGGTTATTTTTATTAATTTCTTATACGTAAATCCGATTAATATAAACTTTATATTATCTTTTATAAAAGTTAAAAGGAATCTTCGGTTATATTAATAAATTTTAAAGGTAATCTTTTATATATATAAAGATAAATAGATAATGTATTATATTTAATATCAGATTTTACGTAAATATTTATAAATAATATAATTATTTTTAATTATTTATTAAAGGAATATATTATTTATTTACGTTAAGTTTTTTAAATTCTTAAAGATAAATACGTAAACCTTTTATTAATAAAGTTATTTATCGGTTACTTTACGATTAAACTCCTTAATTAATAAGTTAATTGTGAGAGCCCTAGTAAAATGTATGAATAAAGTAATGGATAAGTGATCTATCTAGGTGCATGGTGGTGAGCTATGTATAGTAAGTGCGGGTACCAAGTAATGCGGAACCCGTTCCGTGGTATAGGTTAGCTCTATTAAGTCCCTAATAATTTATTACTTATAAAAAAGGCTTATACCCTATAAGCAATAATAATAATAAAAGTATATACCGAAAGGTTCCGGAGCCTCATCTAGGCTTATCTTAGCGCCGAGTATATAAAGGGGTAATTATATAGGGTAATTATTGTTAAGCAATGTATAATAAAATAAGGAAGTTGAAAAATTCGAAAAAAATTAACCTAAGTAATTATTATAATTACACCCGGGAAATAATCGTAAATTTAAGTATTACGATTAAGCTAAATCACTTAAATCTGTGCTTTCCGAGGTTTTACCGGGTTAGGTATTAACGGGTTATTTATAATCAACTTATTAATACTCATAATAATAAGCTTCCTAAAAGTATTAATAAAGTATATTACGGGAAAGGAATTTATCGAAGTAAATACGGTATTAACTCGCAATTGGTACGTATAATTTATATAATATTTAAATAGAGTATTATTAATTTATAAATATAAATATAGTAACCTTACGGCTTTACTTTAATAATATCATAGGTAATTTAAGTATAGATTCCTCGAAGACTATAGTAAAGCCTATAAATAAGGCTTTATCTTCGTTATTATCGTTATCGTCATTTAATTTAATATTACCGTCATTATTATTTATATAATATACTTATTCCTCCTTTTTCTTAATATATTTATTAAAACCTTTTTTTTTAAGGGTAAGGATTCAACTTATATTTCTCCTCCTTCTTAAAGTTACGGTAAGGGTAATAAAAGTTTTATTAATGTTCTTAATAATCTTATTAATAATCTTATTAACGTAAGTTATTAAATAAACGCATTAATAAATATAAATATAGCTTATATATATTAAATTAATTATATTTAACGTCGTTAATCTATTAAATAAGATCCGTAATTATTAAAGTAACTATAAATATAAAGAATTACGTCCGGAAATAAACGTCGAAATAATTATATATAGTTATTACTTAGCCGGCCTTAACTAAAAGGCTTATAATATATTTATTAAAAGTGATAATTTTTTAAACGTATTCTTTGGGGTCCTTACGTATTTATACGTTATTAATAATATAACGGAGTAATTTAAGCTTTTAAAGGGTTATTATAGGTAATTCTTTGAACCGCTTTTTAAGTTTATTAATCTAAAGATTAAGGCCAATATATACTTCGGCTCTAAGTATTATATTTAGCTCGTTTATATATTATTTTTCGGCTTTACCTTATAAGTATTAATCGATATATTGTGGATTAACCTCCTTAATTTTTAAACGTTAAATAAAGGAGAAAACGTTATAATAAATCCTTAAGCCGTTAGCGGTATATATTACCGGCTTAATATTATTATTATCGGGATTAAAGAAGTTAATATCTTTAGGCTTAAATTTGGGTATATTGGCCCTAAATACTGTAATTATAGGTATAGTTTAGATTGAAGTTAAAAGAGCTTAAAATTACTTTTTACTTATAGTAATTTATAATATATCGTCTTTATTAAGTAAAGATTTTAAGGGTAAATTTAAGGGTAATAAAAGTATAATAACGTCGTTAAATACGTTGTCTTTAAGTGCTTTGTCCTTAATACTTATATATTTTACGGATTTTACACTATATATTGCCTGGATACCGGCAAGTCGATTTAATTCAATTAAGAGAGGCGTTAAAGCGTACCTTAAGTAATAACGTTTATTACTTATAATTACGACGTTTAAGAGATGTAATTTAAAGGTTAGTTACCTAGTTAAAGGGGCCGTTAATGGAGGACTCTTAGTACGGTATTACCGTGTTACTCGTTATCTGAAGTCTGCGTTTCTAATATCACTTAATAATAAGTACTATAAGATGGATAAACTCGTTATTATTATTAAATTATGAGAGCTTTAGTAAAATGTATAAATAAAGTAATAAATAAGTAATCTATCTAGGTATATGGTGGTAAGCTATGTACAGTGAGTGCGGGTGTTAAGCAATGCGGAACCCGTTCCGTGGTATAGGTCAGCTCTGCTGAGTCCCTAATATTAATTCTTTAAAAATATTTACGTTTAATAATAAAATTAAAATTATATAAAACCTTAAATTTCTTAATTTATTAAGAAACCTTAAAATCTTCCTTAATTTTATAAATTAATTACGTATTAAAGTAAAGAATTATACTTAACGTATTATTCCGCTTTAAGTACGTAAAATTTCTTTTATTATAAATTTAAAAAAAATAAATCCAGAATATACCGGTTTACGCCGTAAATAAAGGAAATTTCGGATTAAGTTTATATTTACCCAAAAAAAGCATTATACTTTTAAGGATTTAAAAAACGCGTTTTTAAAACTATTATTTCTTATATATTATAATTTTAATTAACCCCTATTTACCGATATTAATATATTAAAAGAACTAATTATTACGGTTATAATATATTATATTAAGGATAACCCGTTATTTTATAGTATTACGGAGATTAACGATTTATTAAAAATTATATATAATAAAATATAATTAATAATATTCTTTAATAAAAGCTTAAATATAATTAAAAAAAATTATTAATTTACGGAGTTAAAATCTACGGATATAATTTAAATCGTATATAATATTAAATATTTAATTAAAACGAATTATTATAAACTTAATTATATAATCTTTATAAATTATAATTAACATATTATTAATATCTTTAAATAAATAAATTTAAAAACCTCTATAATTAATAAGTTTAATTTCCGCTTAATTTATACGTTATAATATTTATTAATATTCGATAATTTATTACGTTATAAATTAAGTTTAATAAATACCGTTCTTAACGTATTCTTACGATTAGTTAATAATACGTAGACTTTATTTATAGAAATCGGAATTTTTAATAACGTAAATAATAATAAATTAATTATTTTTTATTATATTTATATTTTAAATAAATTTAAAGGGTAAATTAAAAAAAAATGTAAAAGATAAAATATAAATGAAATTATAAAAAGTTTTAATAACCGAGGAAGAATTAAATTTATAAAGAATAAAAATTAAATTACGTTTTATATTAAAGGACGGCTTTATTTATAATTTAAAATCCGTTAATTATTTATTATAATTATATATACTCAATAAACTTAAAAAAATAATTTTTTAATAAGTATATAATAATTTATTATATAATAACTTTAATCGATTTTACGATAAATTAATAAATTTAATATATTTACTTAAATTAAATAAATAACTATAGAAATATATTACATATTACTTTAAATATAGCTTAAATTAAATTAAAAGGTATATACTTTATAGATCGCTTTAATTAATTTTAAACCCGTTAATTATTTTTTATATAATTTATATAAACTTTATTATCGCTTTATTAAATTAATATAATTATGATATACTTTTTACCGTTACCGATAAATTCTTTAAATAAGTATTTTTACTCCCCGGTAATATTAAATTTAAGGTTAATAATTAAATAAAATTATTATTAATTAAATTAATAAAATAAGGATAAAGAATTCCCTTTAATATTATATTAAATAAAAATCGTAAATTTATTTTTATATTTTAGAAATTTATATTTAAAGAAATAAATACTTATATTCTTACGTTTAACGTATATTACCCTTAAATTAATAAATAATTAAAACGGATTAATTAAATAATTAAGATTATACTACGTTATTTTATAATTACGTATCCGGATTATAGTTAAATAAATATTATCCTATATATTTAAGGTATCCTAAATAATTTAAAGTTAATATTAATTAAATTTATTTTAAATGAAATTTATTATAATATAAATATTTACGACCCCTTAAACCTTTTAATAACCTCTTTAATCCTTAAGTATAATATATTTTAATTATAAAAAGGTATAAAATTCATTAGAATTTACGTAAATAATAATTAAATTCCGGTATAATTAAAATTATAAGTTAATTTAATTTAATATTAATAATTTAGTTTATTAAAAGTTATATTATAGATATAATATCTTTAATATTAAAAATTATAAGCTATATTAATAATACGCTAAACCTTTTATTATAATTAAGAAAATTAATTATTTTATATATAAATTTAAATTATCCGTTAATATAAAAATAACGATAATTATTTTAATTAATATACTTAAGCTAATTAGTAATTTAATAAAGAATACTTTTAACCGATAATTTAATTATAACGTACCGCCCGTACTTAAAGTAGATTCTAAGAATAAAAAAGAATATATTATTAAAAGAATTATTCATAAAGAAAGAGATAGTAGATATTTAATTAAATAAGTTACTTAAAACGTAAAATATAATGATAAGTTTCCGTTATCAGAGTTATACCTAGACTTATCACGTGAATTCTATATTATGTATTTTGAATTTAATAACGTTATCGTTACCCGCCGTGGTAAATTTCGTACTTAAGGTATTATTATTTTATCGCAACTATTAGCGCCTATTAAAGTAGCACCCTTATTATCCATTAATATTCCTTATACGTTCCGTCTTAAACGTAATCGTAACCGCCCGCGTAAAATTAAGTAAGATTTTAACATAAGAATATAAGTTATAGGGAATATAACGTATTATTAAACATTAATATTGATTGATTGATTGATTTATATTACGGATCTAGCTAAGTTAATTCCGGCGTTCCTTAATACGCGGCTTTTTGGCCTTATTAATAACCGTAAAAACCTGATACTTATAACGTTAAGGTAAAAACCGGCGTTTATTAAGCCTTTACCTTTTATCCTTTAAAATAAAGGATATTAATAACCGTTTAAAAAGTAGTAATTTATTTATATATTTCCTATGTTTTAACTTCCTTATGAAAATCAATAATATTACGATTATATCCTTATAAAGATTACCCTTAAACTTATTATTCTTCCGCTTTTTTATATATTTATATTACCTTAATTTTACGTAACGCCTCTAAATATTTTTATTAATATTTACGTACTTAATATATATTTTTCTTATATTATTATTATTATTAACTTTTTTAAAGACTTTTAATAAACGTTTATTATTATATCCTTATAACTATAAAAAATACTTTCCGGTTTATATAATTAACGTAACCGGTTTCCGTTTCTCTTTTTTTTCCTTAATTAATAACGGGTTTTTTCTATAAGGTTTTCGGTAACTTCGTTTATCTTTATAATAAGGCTGAACTATAATAATAATCCGGTAAATATTATAAACTTAATAATTATTTAGATATTTCACTTCGTAAATAATATTTAATAATAATTATAAGTATTAACTTTTATAATAAATCTTAACTTAACCTCCGTAAATAAAAGATAAGAAATAAGGATATATATAACGTTTTATTTTTTTTATTTATATTTATATCCGGCGTTTATTTAATTTCCGGTATATATAATAAATAAGAAGTAAATTAAACCGTTTTTATCTGTCCGGAGTTAAATCGTTAATATATTATTACCCTTCCTTATAATATTATAATAACGGAGATATTTATTAATAATCTTTTTATTGTTAAAAATTAAATAGCGATAACCTTAAAATATAGAATCTTTATATTTCCGTTAACGTTTAATTTATTTTATTTTAATTTATAAAATAATTATTATAGTTTTCGCTCTTTAAATCCCTTTAATCTTAATCTTTTTACGTTTAACGGGAGTTTATACGCATTTAAATTAACCTCCAGGATACCGGTAAAGTTACTTCCTTTTTAATTTATTCTTACTTTATTTTAATAAGAAAAAGCATAGGTATCTTTAATTTATTCCTTTTAACTCAAGGCTTATTAAGATTCTAATAAATCCGCCCGTTTCCTATTATTATAGCTAAGTATATATATTTCTTTAATTTTACTTAAGCGATTATTTAATTTAATAAGACTTTAATTAACGGTATAAAAACTTTAAACTTTAATACTAAGATAAGGGTTGCTTTATAAGTATTATTAATTATTCTTAAATACCGGTTTTAGACTTTTTATAATATCTAGATAAACTCTTTCTTATAGCCTAAAGTACCCTTAAGTATATATTAAATGGCTATAACGTATATTATAGCTGGCTTTATTATAACTTAATAAACGGTCCGGGCCTTTTATAACGTAATTTTTTATATTAATATAGCGAAATAAATAAGGTTTTTTTCCTATAAAGTTATTTTCTTTTAAACCTTTTTTATATAATCCTTTTAATTAAGCTTTTTATTTACTTAAAAATTAAGGACTTTAATATTAATATCCGGCTTTATTATAATTTTATTTAAGTCTATTATAGCTATTATATTATATAGTTTTAAGCTCTTAATTATATAAATAAATTTATATTTATATAATATAAATTAAGCCTTATAAGTTCTCACTTATTAAAGATAGACTTTATAAGCCTATTTTAATTCTAAATAATTTATACGTATAAAAATACTATAAATTAAAAGGTAAATATTATTAATAAAGTTTCTAACTTAAACTTTTTATTTTAACTTAATAAGCTTTTTAATTAATAAACCGTTAAAGAATAAAAATAATATAAGAAAAATAAACGATTTTTAAGGAATCCCCGTTATAACGGGCTTTATCGGGTTTATCTTTTATTTTAAGTTAATTAATATAACTTAATTATTTAAGAAACTCTCTATTTACTTAATTAAGAAGGATAATATCCCTTTTTTTTTAAGTTATATAATAATTTTTAATAATTTATTTTATTAAAAATATTTATAATATTGAAAGAAAGAAATTTTATAATATACCTTTTCCCGTAACCTTATATTATATATATACCGTTAATTAATTCTTTAAGGGTTATTTCTATTAATTAACCTTTTTTTATTTTTATTTATTAATCGGGAAGAAATCCGTAATTCTCTATATAATCGTTAAGGATCTTTATTATTACCGTTTTTAAGGCTTTCCTTAATATATAAAGGAGTATAATAAGTTTATAAGACTTTACCTTAAAATAATCCGGTTTAATAAATTTCTTAAAGATAATCGTTTTCGCTTTTTTAAACTTACATAAATAATAATTAACGTTAAAGTATATTTAAAAAAAATAGATAAAAACTTTCTTAAATAGTAATATTATTATTAATAGGAATCTATTAAGGATCTTATTCGGTCCCGGGATTTTATTTTTCTTTAATTTATTAATTATCCTAATTATTATATTTTATATTATTACTTTATTTATTAATACAGGATTAAGGTATATAATGTTATTAATATCGTTTAAATTAACCTTTAACGGAAAGGGGAAAAATATTCCTTTAAGGGCCTTAATCTTACCGTTAAAGATATTAATTAATATATTATCGGATCTTTTAAAAGGCGGGAATTTAAAAATAAATTTTAATTTTTTATTTTATTTTTTATTATACTTCGTTAACTTCTAAATATTATAAAGTAAAACCGTTAAATTATATACCGTAAACTAAAAGTATATTTACTTAATCTTCTTAATAATTTTCTCTTTTTTTTCTTAAATAACCCTTAATTAATTAAGTATCTTTTAATTTTTATACTTAAAAGTTTACTTTATTAGTTTTTTTACCTTTACGATCGCGGTTATATACTTTTTATTTTAATAAATTTTAACTTTTTAAAAAAGTTTTATTATCGGGATTATTTTATTAATTATTTCATTTAATATTTTTATTACTTATTTTATAAAGAAATCGATCCGGTCTTTATTATTTAATTAAGGGAGATCCATAAATTATATTATTATTTCCTCCGTTTTTATATAAATCTTTATTACTTTAACCGTTTTTTACGCCCTTTTTACCGGTAATAATAAGGTTATATTAACGATTTAATTTAAGGTTATTTATATCGGTATATAATCCAAGTTATATCTTAAGTCCTTTCACGGCCTATACGTTATAATTACGCCGGTAACCCTTTTTATATTAAAGGTTAAATTAATCGTTATTTTAAACTTAAGATTCTTTTACGTAATAATCTTTTATAATATTAATAATAAAAAGTTAATTTAAACGGTAATTATTAATAAATCGTCCGATTTAATATAATTTATTATACGCCCTTCCTTATTCTATATATAATAATATAGGTTAAAGTTTTTAAGTAATATATATTTATTTAAAATAATTAAGACTTTTTTAAGTAATAATATTATAAATAATTTTTTTTTATTAATCGGCGGCGGATTATATATATTATAAATATTAAGGTTATTTTTTAAGTCCCCTTCCTTTATAATATAAAGTATATAAAGGTTTTTACCGTAATAAGTAATATCCTAGTTATTTACGTTAAGCCGTTTATTTATAAAAAAGTATATTTTAATTATCTTATCCCCTTTAAAGGTTAAATAAAACCCCTCTTTTAAATTAATAAACGAATATATATACGGGCTATATAATAATTCCTATATTATTATGATATTAACGTTTTTAACTTCTTTAAACTTAAATATTAATATTATTGCTTTAATTCCCTTATTACGGATATTATATTATATTATTTTTAAAAGCGTTAATATATTATATATTAACCTTTATAAAGGCTTTTTTATTTATACCCGTTTAGGTTACGGACTTTTTATTAAAGTTAAACGTTTTTTAGCTTAGTACCTTCTTAGCTATTATTAAAAACGTAAGACGGCCATTTAATTAATTAAGTTTAGCTTTTAAGGTCGGGATTATAAAGAGCTTTTTTATTATTTTTTTTTATTACCGTTATTTACCCTTTATCATTTAATTAATTAAGTTTATATTTTAAGGCTATTTTTAATTAACTTATTAAATTAATTCCGTACGTATTATACCGTTGGATTTTCGCGGTTATCTAGGTCTTTTTACGTTTGGTTTTTTTAGCTTTTATTATATACTTAGAATCCTATATTAGGTATTTTTCCTTATTATACGTAATATATTTAAACGCGCCTTTTATAAGCCCCTTAATTATTAACTTTATATACTTATAAGTATCGTAATCCTTAACGTAAACCGTATATTTCGTAATATTAAGGTACTTTATAATAATATATTTATAGCTTTAATATTTAAAATATTAATAAATATCCGCCGCTTTATTTTATAATTAAGTTATCTTAAACGATCCTTTTTTAATAATTCTTTTATTTAAGACGTTATTATATATTTTTATTAATATTACGCTTAATATAACGGTAGAATACCTTTTTATACGTTTTAAGGAATTAAGGTTTTTCATTATTGGAGGAAGCTTATAATTAATAATTTTAAGCCTTAAGTAAAGAACCGTATTTTCCCTTTTTATATTCTTTAATACGGCCTCTTTTCCGGTTTTTATAAAACGTAATAAGTATATTTTATTTATTGTAATAATAAATAATTATTTTAAAACTTTAATTAATTTATACTTTTCCTTACTAATTTAAGTTTAAAATTTTTTTAAGTTTTCTTTTACTTTTAATAACGCTATATTAAGGAAGATATCCTTACTTTATAATTTATATACCGTAATAATTTATTTTATTAATAGTTCCGTTATTACCTTAAAAGCCTTTATTAATTATAGTGGGTTTATTTCCGTAATCGCGTTTTTCTTTTTATTATTAAATAAGCGGACCGTTACTGTCCTCGCCTTCTTTAATATAATTATTTTTTCCTCCGTTATCCCTTTATTCTTTGCCGCGGGTACCCTTTTTATTATCCTTATCACTTAACTTTCTCTTATTTAAAGGGTTACCGTTTTTATACCCTTACTTTATACCTTAAACTTTAAACCGCCGTCTTTACTTTTTATTAACGCCCTCGCTTCCGCCCCTTAAAAGCCCTATAGGCGCTCCACCTCCCTTAGCTTTATTCCTACCTTTATATAGAAATCCTTTACGCTTTTTAATCCAATTTATAATATCGGTTAAGTCTTTAATATAATATCCTTTTACTTTACCGTAAGGAGTCTTTTTAAGGCCTTTATTACCTCCCTTACCGTTTTCTCGCTTTTCCTTACCGGGCAATATATTATCTCCGTTTTTTATTTTTAATCCTTTAAGGTTCCGTTTTCCTTATTAATTTTAATTCCCTTTTATATATCCTTAATAGTAATTTTACCGCGGTTTTCCCGCCCTTTTCCTTTATTTATACTTTTCGTTATTAATACCGTATTAACCTTTTTACCCCGTTATTTATTTATTATTTCCGCATTATTATTATACGTTTTACGCGCTTTAATATGTGTATTTTATTGACTTTAATTCCCTTATTTATTTTAAGCGCTATCCGGCTTATTATTATTATATTACCCGTACGCGTTATTGCCGTTTCTATTAATATAGGTTATTTGCCCGTTTATTACTTTATTCTTAATTACTACGTTACTTCTACTTATCGCACTTAATACACTCCCCTTATTATTACTAGAGCTATGCATATACGTATCGTTTTAAACCTCTAGGGTCCCTTTGTTCGTCGCCATTCTTCAACCTTTCAATTCAAACATTAATATTTATATTAATATATTAAGGTAAACGCTATTATAAATAGTAACCTTTTTTCTTTTAATAATATTTATGATATATATATATAGTATAAAGGATATTAAGGAGTATTCATAGGTATAGGACACTCTTTATACGTAGAGGATAAATAATCCTTAGGATCCCATCTGTATTCAGGTAGAATCATCATTCATACATTATCACACTTTTTGGTCCATACACCAACACTTACTTAATTATATTAAATTTAAATCGAAAGTTACCTTGAATTTCTTACTTTATTTATCTTCTTATAAACCTTACTTATTATATAATATTTAATTCTTAACGTTCCGTCCTTTTTAAAATACTATAACCCTTTATCGTATCTTTTATAAATTACGTATAATTAACCTATTAAAGCCCTTTACTGTAATGTATTTTTTTAAAGCTTTATTAAGCCTATAATCTCTTTTCGGCCCTTTAAGAAATTTATTTATTAAAATATTATATAACTTAAGGAGTAATTTATTATTATATAAAGAAATCTTCTTAAATCGTTTTTTTATAAATATAATATAAGTTTATTTACTTTAATACCGGTTTTTATTCATTAATTATAAAAGAATCTATAAACATTAAAGTAATATTATTAAATATATTAAAAGATATAATAAGTATTTTATAAAGCTTAAATAAAAAATAAACAAAAAATTATTTTAAAAATTAATAAAATTAATAAAATTAATAAAATTAAACTTCATTTCTTTACTTAAAAAGGCGTTTAATAAGATTTATATTTCAAAGATAATAATAATTAATAAAAATCTATTTAATTATTATAAAAATATTTATTTTTTATATTATTTTTTAAAGAAATCTTTTAAAATTTAGTTTCATATTTTTCCTTATTTTATAAATCTTAAAAACGTATTAACTTTATACGTAAGTAAAGTAATAAAGAATTAAAGTAAACTATTATTAAAAGTAATTTTACGTAAATTTTAACGTGGATTTATTATTTTAATTTTAATTAATATATTTCTAAACTTTTTACTTTAATAAGTTAATAAATTTATAATAATTACTTTTAATTTTATATAGTCTTATTTTAATTATACTTTTTAAAACGTAAACTTATAGAAATAAAATTTTTAAAACTAAAAATTAAAAAGCTTATTAAAGGATTATAAAAGAATTCCCTTAAAGGATAATATTAAAGTAACGTATTATTTATAAATTTAAAGTAAAACGTATAATTATATTTTAAAGCAAGAAATTAAAATATTAATTAAAAATAAATTGCGTACTATATAAAATCCGCCGATATTAAAATACCTTAAATTTATTAATATTAAAAATATAATTTATAAGGCTTATTTAAGAAATTATTAAAAAGATAATAAATAAAAGGGCATTTAAATTTTATTTTTAAGGGATAAAGGTATTATAAGAAGTTATAGAATATTTCTTTATTAATAAGTTTTAATATAAGAAAACCTTATTATTCCGCCTTTTATAATTTAATTAATATTAAGAATTTAATATCTTTTTTTTATTACTATATATAAAGAAGGTAATATTAATATAAAAGGATATATAAAGAAGGTAATATTAATATAAAAGGATATATAATTAATTCAAATATTTAAGGGTAAATACTTTATATTTAAGGGTTAAATTATAATTAATAGTGTATAAATTAAAATTAATTATAATAATCTTTATATTTATTAAAAATAATAAAATACTTATAAAAGAACGTTATAAGACTTAATTATTTATTTACCTTAAAGATAAAAATTTAAAGTATTAATAAGAATTTTAGAAGAATAAACTTATTTACGATATTTTATATTGATTATTATATTTATTTTCTTTATAAAAATTTTGTATTTATTATTTATTATATAAAAGGGAGTTTTTAATAATACTATTTATTTATTTATTATAAAAATAATCCGTTTAAAACTTTTAAGTATAGAATCGTTAAAGTTAAAAGTAATTAAATTATATATTTCCTTAATAATAAAAACGTTTATTAACGGGTTTTAATTTTACTTATTGAAATTTTAATCGTTTTATTAATATATAAAATTAAATAATATTACTTAATTAAAATCCTTAAAATTAAAGAATTCCTAACCTTTAATATAAGGTACTTTATTTTATTAAACTATACGTTTTTTCTTTATAAATAATAATATAAATATAGGAAATTAATATAAAAAGTATTAATCTTATAATAGATTAATATAATAATACTTACGATAAACTAAAGTAAAAAATATACCTTTTTAATATATATAGGTCAATATGGATAAATAAATAATTATAGATTTTTATTTATTTTATTTTAAGTTATGAATTATTTATTAATTCTTATTAATTCTTATAAATAACTTTAAATTAATTATCCTATAATTATAATATAAAATAATATAAAACTCTTAACCTATATTAATAAGTTTATTTAAACTTAAATTAAAATATTTTCTTATTTTTTAAATTATAATTTATTTTAAGAAAGTTATAAAACTTAAATTTAAAGTATTAAAATTTAAAAAAAACCGAAATTAAATAAACTATAAGTAAATAAAGAACTTATATTTTATTTAACTTCTTTTATATTTAAATTATATTATATTTAAATTATATTATAATAAGTTTTTATGATCCTGAATTACCTTTATTTTCTTAATATTTTTTATACTTAAGTTATTCTTTTTAGGAAAATATACGTATAAACCCTTATTAAAATACTATTATTATTAATTTAATAAGTATAAAGATTAGTATAATTAATAGTATATTAATATACAATAATATTCTCTTTTTTAGTTTTCTTTAATTCTATTTTCTAAGTTTTATTAATATTTTTATATTTTATTATTATTTTAAGCTTCCTTAAATAATAAATAATATTATTAATATTTATATATTTTAATTTTCTAAGCTTTTAATTAAAAAGGTAAAACGAGGTTATTTAATTACGGGATTTAATAAAATTAAGATTCTATAATAAGTCCTTTAAGGCCTTGCGTTTATTTAATTATTCGCCCCGTTTATAATCGCATATATTACGTTATAAAGAATTTTATATAATATCTTCTTTAAAAATAATAAATTAAGTATTAAAGTTTTTATTTATATTTAATAAATTAAAGTAAAAGAAGTTATTAAAACTATTATTTAATTCGATTTCCTTATCCTTAATTAATATATTATTAATATATGAAATTATTATTGTATTAATTATATATTTATTTTACTTATTAAGGTTATTTATCGTTATAAGTACGTATTATTATAAAAAATAAATAAAAAGCGAATTAAAAAAAGGAAAATTATTAATAAGTAATTTTAATAAATATATAGGCGAAATTTTCCGTTAAATTAATCGGGAAACCCTTTTAAGGTCAATTTCCGAGGCTATAATAAAACGTATAGAATTATTATAAAGATTAATATAAATAATTTAATTAATAATTAAATTTAATATATTATCTTTTCTTAGTATTTTAACAATTGAATTTTATTTTTATATAATTATAAGTTAAAAATATTTTTCACGTTAAGTTAAATTAAACTTAATTTAATACGGAATTTACGGATAATTAATAGTATTATTTTTATAGTAAGGATAAGTACAATAATAAATATAAAGGGCTATATACTTATTATTTTATATTACGTTTTTTTCTAAAAGGATTAAGATAAATAATACTTTTTTTATTAGGCCAAAAAGGACATAAATTTATATAAAGCTAAAATTTACCAAAATATTATATAAGTTAATGATTTCTCCTCTTAACGTTTATTTTATTTTTTATTTAAAATATATTATTTATTATACTGTATTTTATTACTTTTAATTCAGATTATACTATAGTTTACGAGATAGCGCGTATTAATGAAATAATGAAAAAGTTAACTGGTAATAAAGCCCTTAAAAAGAACCTTACTTAAAAAGTAAGTTATAAATCTATAAGCGAAAAAATAATCTTTAATATTATAACGATAATAAATATGAATTATAATTTAAGAGTGTTTTATATTAAGCGTAAACTATATTTTAAATAGAATAATAAATTGTAACTAAGAATATCTATATAAGCGTTAATATTAATATAATTCTTTTAATTAAACTATTATTCAAAATTAAGAAATATTAAAAAAATATAAGTTCTTTAATTAAAAAAATAGCCTTCTTTCATTTAATTAAAGACATAACATATATTAGCCCTTTAAGCTAAAATATACGCTTTTAATCCGATACTTTAATTATTCTTTAAGAGGTTAATAAGGTTTATTTTACCTTATATTTTAAATATATAATAATATATTTAAACTTAAGTAATATACAGTTAATAATATTACAAAAGTAATTGATTTAACTTATATTTATATAAAGCGTAACATTATTATATAAAAGGATTTATAGTTAATTAAAAATATATATAAGCTTAATAGTTAATAAATCTAATACTTTAACCGAAGGATATATTAAGTTATTATTAAAAGTATTTAATATCTTATTTATTTAATAGTTATTTTAATTAAAGAATTAATGATTATTAACTAAAGTATAAATAATTAAAAAAACTTATAAGAAAAACGGCTTTTTATATAATATTGAATTACGGTTAAGATAAGTATAATAACAAATATAATAGTTAATACGTAATAATATAAGGCGGTTTCTTATTAACGTTATATTATAATTTAAGAAAAACATAAGGATAAATATAATAATACATATAATAAAAACTATACTAATAAATATACTAATAAGTATAATAATAAATACGGTATAACCTTATATTATTAAATAATAATGCTTAACTTATAAGTATCAAATAATTAATTAAATCTTACTTATTAATATATTAATAATAAATACCGGTTTCTTAGTATTTCCCGGTTTTATACCGCCGGGATAAATACGGTACGGGGACGGGATAGACCTTTATACGGTACCGGCCGGTATACATCAGCAAATCTGCGACCTGCTCAGATCGAGTAGCCAAAAAAAAAAGGAATTTATTCACTTAAATCGCTCGTAAGTTATTTACGAGAATCCCAGAAAACTTACGAGCGCTCCGAACGGTCCCGAGCGTGTAAAAAAAAAGTTTAAAATAAAAACGTTTAAAACGGTAAAATAACGGTTTTTATTTTTTATAAATTTTTTTTATTAAGCTTTCTTAACAACGGGTATAGCCGTAACCCCCCCTATAAGCCGTAATATTCAACGTTTTTTAGAATTAATTATAGATTCGGGTTTTTTAATTAAAAGTTATCTTAATAGTTAATAATTTATCCTTAGGGGGGGGGTAGTTAAAGGGGGTAATTTAATAAAAAAATACGTTAAGTTAAAAAAAAAAGTAAAACTCACGAGAATCCAAGAAACTCACGAGTAAGCCGGATACTTACGAGCGCTTAAAGCACTTAAAGGCCAAGCGAAAGGGGATATAAGCTTAACTTACTTAACCTGCTCGCTTATACTCGGAGTACTTATATACTGGTTCATAAATTTGCAGATATAACCCCTTAATAAACTAAGCCCCGTATACTCTTATTGCTCTACGCCAAAATTACTATATTGATAACAAAGAACCTAAAAGGTAAGCAAAAGATACGTTTATCTAAAAATATGCTTATTATTATATATTTTTACTTTAATAGGCTTAAAAACACCGTATTTTAAACGGAAAACCTGAAAGCTAAATAAAGTTTTTCACAATAATTTATAACTAAGACTCGTATATTTTTACTATAATAAGCTTAAAAATACCGCGTTAATTATAAAGATACCGAACCTTGAATAAAACCTCCGTTTATTTAAAAAGCCGCTTAAATGTTACGGTTCCATGCCTATTACTCCCAGGCCTTCGGCTATATTACCGTGCTGGGACTAGTGGCTTGGCACCTACTTACCTTTATGGACGGACCTGTATTATAGTAGACACCCTTATAGCTATTATTCCGTTCATAGTTCGACCTTATAGATTAGTTCCTTAATATAAAAATAGCTATCCTTATATATTGAAAGGTTAATTATAAGCCCCTCGTATACTCGTGCTTCACCTAAAACAACATTATTAGTCGGCTTAATAGTAGCCAGCCGGCGTATTACGTTATTCAGGACGGATATATAACAGTTAGTTAGTTAAAGTATTGCGTTAAGTGGAACTTATACTTTACTCAGTCGTTTTTGCGTTAAGTAAAACGTATACCTCAGGAATTACGAGCCCATAAGATATTAACAGCTGTAATAAAGACTCCTATAGGCCGGAATGGCGGATATTAATATTAATAGTAATTAAATCCAAGTTGCCTTAATAGGTATAATCAATTATGTCGCCTAAGTAAGTATAATCAGAAGAAGAACAGTTTAAGACGATACCGCAGATAGGCCTGTCGTTAAAAACCCCTTAATCGCCCTGCCCGTAATATAAAGCCAAAATTAATTCTTTAATTAATATTTTTTTCACCTTAATATATCCTTTAATATATCGATATATTATAAGCCTATAAGATGTTTAATTTAATTATAGTAATAATTCCTATAGGCCGGCATTAAAATTAATAGTAATAAATCGGGGTAAACGAGGCGGAATAAAAGGTGGATTATAAAGAAGAATATTTAAGATAATACCGCAGATGGGCCTGTTATTAAAAGTCTCTTAATTGAGCCGTATAACGAGTACGCCCTTAACAGCCCTGCCCGCAACTTAGCCGGGCTCAGATTAATATTTTTAATTTATCGACTTCGTAAATAAGCCTTTCGACACGTTAATTACGACACTTATAATAAGTTCATCGTTAAAAGTAAGCCTATTATAATAGCATTCAATTTCCCAGTTAATAGATAAATCGATTTCCGACTCTCGTTTTATAAATCCCTTAATAGCTATATCATTACGATTACTCCGGCAAGCGGGACGGGATAGGGACGGGATAGGGACGGGATAGGGACGGGATAGGGATAGGATGGGATAAAGTGAATAATATCCTATCCCGTATTAATATAGAATAGGATGGGGTGGTATCGGGATAAGCTAAGATCTCGTTAAGCCAAAAGATTATTATAATGAAATAATATATATATTATTATATATAAGTAAATTTAAAAATAAAAAATTTAAAACTTCAATTTTAAAAGTGAATTATTTACTTAATCCGATTAGCCCCGCCAAGACTTGGGATCTTAGGATATCCCGGTCCCATCCCGCCGGGATAAGGATAGGATAGGATGGGATTTAGCCTTATCCCGTGCCACGCGGGATGGGATAAGTCAATCGAAAAACCGTCCTATCCCGTCCCGCCCCCCGGAGTAATTACGATATAAGCCTATAAAACGTTAATAGCTATAAGGCCCTTGATAGGGTAGCCTATAAGCCGGAATGGCTAGTAATTAGAGGACGGTTAACACTGGTAGTAATACGGGTAAAGGTAATATTATAAGTGGAATAAAAGCAACGAAATCTATATTTATGAGTGTAACGAGAGTTTTAAGGGTAAGGGTTACATAAAACTACGGTTCAGCTTATTTACCGGCTTACTTATTGGTATTTCATTAATCGCTTTAGTTTTAAAACGGCGTCCGTGGTCATAGTTACGTACTTAACATACTTAATATTATACCGCTTTAAGCGAGGAGTATACGACTCGGCTTTACCCACGAGATTACGCTAATTAACTCAGTTTTTATCGGTTTTTTCACCTCTATACGCTCGATTATCGGTTTTTTTACCTTTTTTCAGGAACTTTTTCTTAATACCCGGGTTGCTCGGCCTTTACCACTTAACTACCAGGTTTAATAAAGGTGGTGTTAATATATTCAGTGGTTCTTTAAGGCTATACTCAAGTCCGATAAAGAGGGTTTTAATATGAGAAGCTCGTAAGAGCTTACCGTCGTAAAGGGGGGGTAATATTACGGTTTTATACCTACTGCTCCTATCAGTAAATCTGCGACCTGCTCGGAACGAGTAGCTAAAAAAAAGTAATTTATTCACTTAGACCGCTCGTAAGTTACTTACGAGCATCCAGGAAACTTACGAGCGTTCTGAGCGGTCCCGAGTAATGGAGTAAGTAAAAAAAAGGTTAAAAATAAAAACGTTTACGACGATAAAATAACCGTTTTTTTAATACTTCTTTTTGCTAAGCTTTTTTAACGTACGCGTAGCTGCGGGTATTACCGTAACCCCCTATAAGCCGTAAAATTTAACGTTCTTTAAAATCAGTTACAGGTTCGGTTAATTTGGCCCAAAGTTACCTTAGGAAATAATAATTTATCCTTAAGGGGGGCAGTTAAGGTAATTTAATTAAAAAATATTAAGTTAAAAAACTTACGAACAAGTAATAAACTCATAAGTAAATAAGAAAACTCGCGAGTAAGCCGGATACTCGCAAGCGCTTAAAGGCCAAGCGGGGCGGACATAAGATTTTTATATTCCTTCTGCTCGTTAACATTCGGAGTACTTATATATCATGTTTAACCTTTATATATTTTTATTTAATTAGGTTATAAATACCATATTCATAATAAAAACTTTAAGAAATAAGTAAGCTTTAAATTTATATCAAGCTATATTTTATTTATTTATATTTCCGTTTTTTTAGATTAAAAATATTACGTTTTAAATTAAAATTTTTAAGTTTTAATAAGCTTTTTACGTATATAAAATTATATTTTATTTATATATATTCTTATTCCTTTAAATTAAAAATACGATAATCTTAACGGAAACCTTAAAAGTTAAATAAGTTTCAAACCTTTTATTAATTAAAGGTAATACTTAAGCCTTATATACCTTTATTACTTTAAGTTAAAAATATTATAATTTAAATAAAACCCTTAAAAACTAAGTAAACCCTTATTAATTAAAGGTATTATTTTACTTTTATATATTCTTATTTTTCTGGGTTAAAATTACTGCGATTCAAATAGAGACCTTAAGAGTTAAGTAAGCTTTTGTTACTTAATAAGCCTTTTACCGGTCAAATTTAATACTTAAATTGTATATATTTTTATTACTTAAGGCCAAAATACCGTAATTAAAAGGCAGACCTTACGTTTTAAATAAGCTTTTTACCCGTATATAGGCCTGCTTAATTTACGTATACTCCCACTCCTTTAGGCTAAAGACACCGCGTTTAAAATGGAAACCCCGGGACCTAAGTAAGCCCTTTACCGTTTAAGGGTAATACCTAAGCCCCGCATACTCCTATTTTATTAAGCCAAAAAAACCGTATTTATAATAAAAACCTTAAGAAATAAGTAAGAGACTTGTTTATACCTAACTTTTATATGTTTTTATTCCTTTAAGCTTGAAATACCGCGTTTTAAATAAAGACCTCGGACTTTAAGCATAATAATATTTTATATCCTATGAGGCGTAGTTTCAGTCCTATTAATTTAAAATACCCCTTTATTAAACCATTTTTCGGTACGCCGAAAAGGTAAGACCTTATAAGTATATAAATAAAATAAAAAGAGTTTTCGCTTAAGACTATAATAAAAAATATTACGTATTTTATAGCCTAATTTTGGTTTCTTTCTTAATATATATAACTTCTTTTACTAGGATAAGCTAAAATAAGTATATAATAATTAATTAATCAATATAAAATAATTAAAAATTAAATAAAATTAAAAAATAAAGCGAACTAATTTATTAAGGTAAGTAAATACTTTATAAATAAATTACTTTATATTTTTATAGTTACGGCGCTTTAAAACGTTAACGTTAATAATAAAACGTTATTCAATATAATACGGGGTAGTTATAATATTATTAGTAATTTTAAACTTTTATCCTCTTTATACTTAACGGGTTTAATACTACGATTGAGTTTTGGACTTATAACGTCGATTATACCGAAATATCGTCAATATCTACCATATGGGTGGTGCTGCGAACATTTCCCATTTTACCACCTAAATTTGGTGGTACGTTAGGGCTCATTAGCGCCGGACGAAACATGTTTTGTAATTGACAATATGCTAAATAAAGCCACTATTCGGAGTTTGATTGCGGCGCAACCCAACCCCGGCTTACTAAAGATAAATACCTTATGTACCAACAACTCTCACACCAGGATACCTCCATATTTCTACAACAACTAGTGTCACCGAATAGCAACTATGAAGGTCCTTCTAATTGGAGCAACCGGTAACGTGGGAATCCGCCTCGTCGCAGCGCTCCTCACAAATGGTCACAGCGTTGTTGCCTACGTCCGGTCCGCGAACAAACTGGAGTCGCTTCTTCCAGCGTCTGTCTACAGCCAAGTCACCGTCATCTAGGGCGATGCCACCCATCCAATTGCAATAAAAAAGGCCATCTTGGATGCCAGCTGTGATGCCGTTGTCAACACCGCAGGCTTAGCCGCATTACCTCCCTGGGGGAAAAGCAACCTGCCTGTAATCTTTCGCGCAGTCCTGGACGCCGTACGGGAAGCGGGGTTGGAGAGACAGAAACCGTTGAGGGCTTGGTTCATGGGTGGCCTGGGCGTGTTATACTACCCAGGATCAGAATCAATGTTCTCGGACTAGTAAGTGTAGTCACAGTCGCATTTCAACCTCATCTCATACACGCTGTTGGTACCTACTTCCAGAGGACCAGCTTAGAACATTCCACCAAATCTTGCATACTAACAAGAGCCCACAGCATCCCCATCTACCTCGCCCACCGCCAAAACCTCCACCTCCTCAAATCCCTCCCGCCCAACACCCTCGACTGGTCCATGCTCTGCCCCGGAATCCTCAGCCGTCACTGTACCCACGACAACATTGCATGGGAGACTGATCGCCAATGCCACGACTCCACCATTATGGCAGGATTCCTGGATGGCGTACGTCCCGTTGATCGGGAAGAGTATCGTGTGCGCCATGAATGCCAGTCGCTACGAGACCACTCTGGAGCAGAACGCGGAATTTATCGCTAGTGATCTCCAGAGCTACGAGAGCCGGTGGAGCGGGATGACGGTGGGGTTTATTGATGGGGCGAAGTGAGTTCGTTGGAAAGCGGGGGGGAAGACTGCGTGGGTGCGTGCGTGAAGACTTTCGGGAATTGCATCCATGCGTTTGTATGTTTTTCGTCTGTCTGCACAGAGATTTCAATGGTTAGGGCATGTGTATTGTGTAAATCAGGGATTTTGTTTCGACAGCTCAATTCTATTTCTCGCGCAAATCCCTTGCCGTGAATGATGGTGCATTTTTAAATAGCGGAATGGATCACTCTTTAAAAAAGAAATGTATCAGCCTCGATGCTATATGTTGATGCGGAACCCCATCGAGCGGCTTGGAGTGCTCCAGACTTGTAGGGAAGTCGGAGCTGGCTGACTATATCTTCGGGACCTGGAGATGGCCAAAAGTAAATGAAGGGTGTAGTTTAGCTACTAGCTAATTTGCCGGACATACGGAATAGCCACTTATCGGCTAAGCGGCTCTTTAGGGGCCGTACGGGGGAGCTTAGAGATTTATATAAGCTAATTTATTTAAATCCCTGAATTCTTTATTTTATTTTTAAAAATTTATTTAAATAATAGCTTTTATTAAAATTACTTTATATATATCTTTTCCATTAAAAATTTATTATTTTTTTATTAATTCCGTATTTAATAAATTATTTAATATATTTATTATTATATTTACCCGCTTTAACCTTATTATTACCGCTTATTCTACCCGATTAACCTCATATAATAAAACCGTCTTAAGGCCCTTATTATTAAAAAGATTAATTAAAATATTTTCCGCGGTTAAAAAAATAATAAATTATACTTTATATAATTAAGTTAGAAAGCTTATTAATAATAAATTTACGTCCGGGTTTACGTTACGATTTTATTTTTATTACGTTAATATTACGAGTTTATAGCCGTTAATTAAGTTTATTATTTTCAATTTTAATAATAATAATAATATTAACGTATAAAAAATTTAAGGTTTATTATATATAAAAACTTTTTACTTAATAATTTAATTAACTTAAGGTCTTACCCTTATAAGTTCCATAAACGGGGGGGGGTAATTATACGTATTAGCCGGATATATTTTACTTATTTATATACTTTATTAATAATCTTAATCGTTTTTTTTTTAATATAAATAACCTTAAATTAAAATATAAAGTATAATATTAAAGTCGGAGGCTTTATAAAGCCTATATTATAATAAATATAAAGTATCCTTTAAGGGTATTTTATTAAGTACGTTTTTTTATAAGTCCCGTAATATTCATATTAAATTTCCTTTAATTAAAAAATCCTAATTTACCGTTATATAAAAAGGGGATTTAAATTATTTAGCCCTTAAAAGGATTATAATAGAATATTATTCCTTTAAAGCTAAGCCTTAAAGTGAAGAAAACGTATTTAAGAAGAAATATTAATTATTATTTACCGGTATTAAGATTTACTTTATAATTCTTTATTATTTTAATTTGAAGAAATAACTTAAAATATATAAGGCCTTTATAATATACCGGGCTTATCTCTTTAAGCTATTAGTCTTATATATTTTTAATTCTATAATTTAATATTATTATATTTTTATTAATTATATAATAATTTATAATTAAAATAAATTAAAGAATTAAACGGTTTATAATACGGATAAAATTTATAGCGTTTTAAGACCTTATTTTAATATAATAACCTCCTTAACTTTATAGTTAACTATTATAATAACGTCGGGATATAAAGATAAAAAGGATTAAGTTTACCGTAATTAAAATAAGGATAAATATATAACGTCCGATTTTAAGTATTAATATAATTACGTATATTATAATTATAAAGATTCTTATAAAGCTTAAAACTATATTTAATAAGGTAATCTTAACGCGTTATTACTTAAATAACCCCGTAATAAATAATTAACCGATTCGGTAATTATTTTTTCGTCCTTAATAAGTATTAATGAAAACTTATTTTATTATATAATAAATATAAGTAATAATTAAGTAAATAAAGAAGTTTTATTTAAAGTTAAAAAGTAGGATTTTTAGCTATATTGTTATTCGGACCGTAATTACCGTTTATTAATAAGGCAATTAAACCGTTTTAGGGTAAAATTAAATTATTATAGCCTTAATAAGTCTATAGTTTATTTACTTTACCCGTTAATTATAAAGGACTTTACCGTATTAAGTAATAATATCCATAAATAACTAATTAAGAACCGTCTTATTACCTATATATATGTCCTTAATAAACTATATATATATTCTTTATTAACTTTAACTTTTAAGTATAATAATAAATAACGCCGTATTTATAACCTCTTATACCCTTACGGGGAATCTATTAACGACGGAATTAGCGTCCTTTATAGGGCCTTTAAGTATACATTTATCGATAAAGCGATTAACGCGGTAATTATATAAAACCCGGGCTTTATATTTATTAAAAAAAACTTATTTAATACCTTCCGCTATATCCTGGTAATTATAGGTAACCGGTAATTATTTGGGTTTATATAGAATAATATTTATTATATTAAGTATTTCCTTCTTTTTAAATTAAAAATTATATTATTCTTATTTAATTTTATAATAAAAAACTTATATTAAATACTTATTATTAAGCTCGATTTTAATATTATATTTTATTATTTAAATAATTTCCTTAATATATTCCCGCCGGAGATTAATTTTAAGGTTTTTAATTAAGTTTTTAACCGCTTATATAATAAACTTGAGTTACTTATAAACCTTAAAAAAGACTTTATAAGTATTATATTTAATTTTTTAAATATTAAAATAAATATTATAATAATAAAGGTACATTTACCATAAAATAAACTATAATAAATAATTTAAAATATTAAAGATACTTTTAAAAATCACTTAATTAAATATATTATACTTAAATCCTTAATAAGTTTATTAAGCTTTATAATTAAAATAATATTATTAAAATCGTTTTTCCTTTATAAGTTATTGTTAGACTGACTCCGCTGGCGGCACGCCGGCGGGACTAATAAAGGTAGGTGTAGAAGACGTAACGTTACGGTCTAAATACTTAAGTATTACTTTAATAAGTAAATTGATAATAAGATTAATTCTTAAAGAATTCAGAAAGAATTAAGGTATAGTTTTTACTTAAGTTAAAAATAATAACTACCCCGCTTTACGCTTATTAAGCTACGGCTTATAAATAACGTATATTAAGGCCGTTACTAAAGCCCTTTACCAAGGCTTAACAGCCTATTTTAACGCAGCAATATAACGTATTACTATAACGCCGGCGTAAAGGTAACGCTAGCTATTAATAATTATCTCCCCCTTTATACGTTAATCTTTAAGGCATAAAAAGATATATTTAAGACGTTAACGTAAAGCCGGTTAAGTATAAGGCTTATTAAAAACTTATTATTAAACCCAGTAAGAAAAAAGTAAAGGAAAAAGAGTCCTTAAGTATATATATAAATATAATAATATCTATTTAATAATAATATAATAAAGGTATTTTACGTTAATAAATAATTAACGTAATTTATAGAGCTTATTAAAAATTTTTTTATAAAACTTAATAAGAAAAAATAAATAAGAAAAGAGTTTCTATAATATTAATTAATAATTATTTAAGGCTTTACTATTAATTTATTACGTTATAATAAAGGTACGCGTTATCGTAAAAACGGTATATAATTATAATAAGGCCTTTATTTTATTTTAAACTTTTTCTTTTTTTTCTTTAATAGTTTTAATTACTCTTATAAATATAATATATTAAGGGTTTATATAAGTATTTATAAGTTAATACGCGTATAGCTATATACCCTTATTATTTATATTATTATTATAGTAAGTAACGTTAACGTTACGTAAATATTTTACTTACGTTAATAATCCGTTTATTTTTATTTATTAATAAGATATATAAGTTTACTTTAATCTTTAAGTAATATAACGTATATACGATAACGTTTTATTAACGAAAATATAAATATAATATTAATAATATATATAATAGCGTTTTACTTAATTTACTTCTTATAAAATAAACTTTTATACCGGCGGGGCCTTTTACCCTATCGTAAATATCGTAATAAACGATACCCTTCTTATTGCCTTCCCGTAAGTATCCTTAACGCCGTCGGACCGTTATTACTTTAATATATATATAGTTCCCGGATTAATTATAGCCTTAAGTAATTCGATAAATACGTAAATATTGGTCGATCGGTATATAGTTTATTAAGGCGTAAGCCCGGTATATACGGAAGCGTAATAAAATCCTTTAGGATTTTAAAGTTTTCCGGTTAAATATTAATTAAACGTTAATTATTACCGGTTAAGCGGAGTATATATTCTGTTAAGTTACTTTAAAAGTTAAAGGGGAAGTATTAATCCTTTAAATTAAGAAAAAAACGTTTATTATTTACATTAAAACGGCGGAAAAAAAAATTATCCGGCTTAAAGAATAAGTAAATAAATTATAATTTAATAATAAAATAATAACGTTAACGTTTAATAATTAAATTAGCTTAATATAGGGGGTCCGGGCCCTTTATAAGAATCGATTCCGTTAAGGAGTTATTCCTTATTTTCTAACCTTATATCCGGGGTAAAAAAAGTAAACCTTAAGTTTATAATATTTAATAACTTAAGAAATAAAAAGAAGGAGGGAAATACGGGCTTTAACCTATTTAAAGAAAAGGAAAAGGAGGTTATACCCTCTTTAATAACGCCATTAAAGGGGTTAACCTTAATTTCTAGGAATAATACCTTAAAATTGAGTTAAAGAGCTTTTTTAACGAATAATATTAAGGAGAAACCTTTAATTAAAATAAAAAGGAAGGTAAAGAAAAAAAAAAGGAGGAGGATAAGGAAAATACGATATTTTTATACTTATCCTTAACTTCGTTAACTTATTTATAGGGGGAAAGGGCTTACGCTGGCGCGGAGTTATAAATTGTTTTTTTATTTTTATACGTTAATATTATTAGAGTTTAACGTTAGGCGTTTAAAGTTAATAATATTAAGCGTTAAGTATTTATAATCTATATATTATTAAAAGTAATATAACGGATAATATTATAAAAGTTACCGGAGCGTTAACGTAATTTTAATAAATATACTTATTAATCTCTTATTATTTTAATAACTTTATTTATTTAATATCCTTAACTTAATAATACGTTAAGCGCTTATAATTTAGCGTTTATGTTTTTTCGCCTTTGGTATTATTATGGTTATTATTAAAGTTATTCTTATTAATTATAATATTATAATAAAGATAATCATTTTTATAATATTAATTTATCCGCGTATATAATATTTATAATAAATAAAGTTATTAATTAAAGCCTAGATTCTAATAATTTTACGGAAGGATAATATATAAAGGTTAAATAATTATAATATTAATTATATATATAACTATTAATTATATATATAATTTCCGCCGTCGTAACGTTATAACCTTATTTACGTTTTTTCTTACTTTATATTATCTTATTATATTATTCTTATAGTTCTTAAGAATACTTTAAGTTTACTTTTAATACTTATTAATTATATTTAAGGCCTTAATTAATTTACTTAACTTAATATTAAACGCCTTTTTTACTTTTAACCTTATTAATAATTTCTTTAATTATTTATTCCTTTTTATTATTAATTAATTTAAATATTTATATTATAGCCTTTACCGTTTAATCGCCGGTATGAATATAATAAAATTTTAAAAAAATATAAATAATAAAGTAGATTTAATAAATAATAAGGAAAAATAAACGGTATATTTACGTTTTAATTTTATTATTAATTTTAAAGGGTCTTATAAATCGGGGTATAAGTTTTTTACTTAATTACTTTAGCTTAAGGTTTTTAATATTTAATATTATTAAATCATTAACGTTATATAACTTTAACTTATATTTCTTATTATACGTTTTTTAAGTTAATTTAATAATATAGCGTTATTAATCCGTTAATATTAATTATATTTTATATAATATTTTAACCCTATCTTTTACTATAGGTATCTCCTTTTTTATAAACTTATCCTTAAGTTTAAAATAAATATCTAGATTATAGTTATATATTACTATAAAAAGGCTATAATTTAAAGTTAAGTATTTTAAATTTATATAAATAAATTTAATTAAAGAAAGTAGCTTTACTTAATTTGTTTATTCGGAGCTAATAAAGGTCCTTAAATATTATTTAAAGCCTTAATTTTAATATTTTATTTAGTTATTTATTTATGGGTAAAAAGCGGTACTTAATTTACGTTTTATTTTTACGTAATAATATATTAAACCCTAGAATTTATTAATAAATAAAAACCCCCGGTTAATTACGATTCCAGCCGGCATACCATAACGTAATATAATTTCTTTGAAAAAAAGGTTTATTAACGTAACGGTATTAATTTATTTTATAACGGGAAGGTATTTATATATCTTTATATATTTATTTATAATTATTAAAATCGAATTATATACGTTACTTTTAACCTTACTTATAAGTAAGTTAATAATAAAGTCTATATTAAGTTTTTTCTAGGGTATAACCGGTTAAGGGAATAAAGTAAACTTATTATAAGGGCGGTAACGTAGTACCTTAATCCTTTAATAAGTATCGTACGTTTTAATATAATTATTAACTTAAGCCTTTAAGCCGTCCCAATGATATTTACGGGTTAAAAGCTTATAAGTTTTTTCGGCTTTAAAGTAGCCCGCTAGCGGGTTATTATAATACTTATTAATTAACTTTTCTTTAACCGCTTTATCCCGGGGGACATATATACGGCCCTTATAAGTAATAAGGTTATTAAGATTGAGTTTTTAAGTATTATTATAACCTTAATAAGAATATATCGGCGTTACGTTATCGTCTTTAATTTTATATATAAATATATCGTTAACCTATAGATCCTTAATAAATAACTTAATCGGCCTAGATTCCTTATAAAGCCCTTTAAATAATTATTAAATCTTTTTTCGCGGGATAATAATTTAAATATTTCTTAAAGCGAATAATAATTAATAATTAATAACCGCTGTCTACCGGCGTTCCGCCGACTTATCGGATTAAAGTACGAGCTTATTCTATAAGGTAAATAATAAGGTAATATTAAAAGGTAAAACTCCTTTATAGTTTAAACGTTTTAATAAAGGATTAATAAGGTTTATTTTGCCTTAACGATAAAATACTTTAAAGTTATAATTAATAAGTTTTAAGGCTTACTTAACCTAACGCGGACTTAACGCTGGCTATTTTATAAACCTTTAAAGGTTATTATAATCTATTTATACTTAAATAGTTTTAAAACTCCCTTTTAAATAGTGCCGTTATTATTTAAACGTTATAACGATAATGAAAAGCTTTTAATTATGCGTTTTATAATTTTATTTAATAGGGGCTATTTTTCTAAATTAATATATAATTAGGTATTAATAACCCTTTTTAAACTATTAGAATAAAATATTTATAATAATAAAGTTAGATATATTTATTTTTATTCGTACCCCCCGTTTTAAATTAAAATAACGGAGTAATAACGTATTAATAAATATTTTACGGAGTTAACGGAACGCCATATTAACTGTATTATTCTACTCCAGTAAGTTAACCTTCTTTTCTTCTTTATTACCCTTAAGTAAACTAATTAAGGGCTTAATTATCCTTAAATATTTATAAATAAAACAACGATAAAAATTTATAAAACTTAAAAAGACCTGTATTTCCCGGTAGGTTTTTGGGGTAAATTAATCCTTAATAATTTAAATACGTTTTTAATCCATTTAAATCCCTTTAATAAAAACGATAAACCTTAAGAACTCTATTTAAATAATATTAAATTAATACTTTTTAAGATTAATATAAAGCTAAAATTAATAAAGTTACTTAAGGATCTATTAAATATAACGTTAATAATCCGCCGGATTCTTATTAAATATTAAAATATCGTTTAAGTAAATTATATAAATTATATCGATAAAGCTAATAAAAACATAATTAATATAAGCTTAAAAAATCATTAAAGTATTAATTAACTTAAATAATATAATAAGATATTTAAAGTAACTATAACGTATATAAAACGCCGTTTTTTACTTATTACCGGACTTAATCCGTAACCGATAATAGGTATCCTTAAAATCTAACTTAATAAACCGTTTAAAGTTATTTAACCGATTAAAAGTCTTAATAATTAAAAATAATAAGTATCGATTTTTAACTATAACCGTATTTAATCCACGGTAATTAATATAAAGATAAAGGCCGCCGTCCTTTTTAAGTATAAAAAGGATTAAAACGTTTATAAATAATATTAAATAATAAATCCAACCCCGGGCTATAATATCCTTAAGATACCGCCGGAGTTCCGTTAATTTTACCCGAGATAGGTTATATAAGGGATTATATAATAACTCCTTATTATTTAAGTTAATAACGTAATCCCCTTATTTTAATTTAAATAAAGTATTAGTTATATTATTAAAAAAGATATCTATATATTCGTTTAACTCCTTCGGGATACTCCGGTTAATAAAGTCTTTTATAATACTTATATATATTAAATTACCTTAAAAGATTTACGGTATTTTTAAGCGTTCTGTTATTACGCTTATATAAACGATTATAAAGATTTTATTAATCTCCGTTAAACTTTAACCGAAGTTATAAACGTTATTAATTTATAATTTATAAGAATTAACCTTAAAACGCTATTTATCCGCCGCCGGATTAATTATTATTTATAAGGCGTATAGGGCTAATAAATTAAGGATTACGTTTAAACCTTTTTAATTAATAACGTAAAAGAATATCTTATATTGCTTTTATTACCTTTAATTATTAATTAAATAATACTATAATTAATAAACGTTATAATAAAAGATTTACTTATTATTAAGAAAAGCTATTTACGGTAAGACGGCGGAGGTTAACTATAAGTCTTACTGGACCGTATATACTTATAAAATTAAATTTATTTAAGCTTTAATATTAATTAATATACTTAATAATTAAGGATTATCCTGAAAATTCGTCTAACTTTTAATAATAAAAGTTAAATATATTTTTAACTATTTTTTTATTAATTCCGAACTTAAGGTACCGCCGGAGCTTTATTGTTTTTTAATATATTATCCTTTTTATGGGATTTTACGCTTATTATTAAGACCTTATTTTATAAGATAATAAAGTAATTAAATACATAATAACCCTTTCTATAATATATATAATACTTAACGTTTTTATTTACTTTAAGGGCGGTATCGGAATTTTCAGGTATAATTTTACGCTTTTAACCATAAGAATTAATTTTAATAAAGGTACGCACTAACTTTAAACCGTTAAAATTAAATTTAAATACCTTATTTTTAAAAGATTTACCCTTATTAACTTTCTAATTATTATTAATAGTACGCTTTAGATTATTTTCCTATATAATTACCGTTATTATAATATTGTCCCGGATTCTTAATACCCTATTAATTATAAGGATTTTAATTTTAAGTTCCAATAAAAACTTTATAAAGAATATATAGGTATAAAACTTATTTAACAATAATAATAAGTCCTTTTTTATAGTTTTTAAAGTATTATAGAATTATATTATTTTTTAATTAAAGTATTACTTAATATCCTTAAATCGCTTATAATAAGTAAGCTAACAATTCTCCGGATTAATTATTAAGTTTAAAAGCTTATCCTTAAGTTCTTAATAACTTATTTTATTAATTTCTTTATCTGGTAAGTTAAAGATTTTATAAAAAATAAATTTTAAATAAAAAATTTTATTTTTTTTTCAGTAAAAAAGTACTTAAAATAAAGTATAAATTATTTCTTTAAGTTAATAAATTACGTTTAATACTTACCCTTAAACTTATTTTAATATAACTTAAGCTTTTCCGGATAAAAGGATTTACTTTTACGGGGTAAAATAAAAGCCATTAATGGTACGTTATCGGCATAAAGCTTAATAGTAAGGTTAACGCGAAGGAAAGTCTTAAAGCATAAACTTTTATATTACGTATTAACGTAGTTAAATATATACTTTTAATAAATATAATTTTCAGCCTTAAACCGGTTAACTTTAAACTATAGTTTTAGAAATTAAATTTATTAAACTATAATATTATAATAACGTTCTGCTACTTTAATTTACTTAATTATAATAAAAAAGTTCTTAATTGAAAAATAAATATCGTTTTTTTATTTTAAGGTTTATTAAGTTAATTGAATATTTATTATAACGGTAATATCGGGTTTTTTCCTTAATAAGGAAGAAGAATTAAAATATTAAATTAACTCCGTTAATGGTACGCTGGCGGAATTAATAAAAATAAATATAAAAAACGTAACGTTACGGTTTAAATACTTAGGTATTACTTTAATAAATAAATTAATAATAAGATTAATTTTTAAGGAACTTAGAAAGAATTAAGGTATAGCCTTTACTTAAGTTAAAGGTAATAATTACCCCGCTTTACGCCTATTAAGCTACGGCTTATGAATAACGTATACCAAGGCCGTTATTAAGGCCCTTTACCAAGGCCTAACGGCCTACCTTAGCGTAGCAGTATGGCGCACCACTGTAGCGCCGGCGCAGAGGTGGCGCTAGCTGCTAATAGTTATATAATAAACTTATAAAAATCAATTATTAATAGATTTATATAAATAATAAAATCCGTAAAGATTTTTCCTGGTAATAAAGGTTATTAAGCAATTATAACGGCTTATACCTAAAACGGCTTTTAATAACCCGGTTACGGTATTATTTTTATACCGATATATTATTTACTTACGGTATAAATAACTATTTACTTAAAGATATTAAGGACGTATTTACCCCGGAATTCACCTTTACCTATAAACTATTTCCTCGGTTAAAAAGGGTTTATATAAATGTCCTTAAGATAACGGTTATACTTAAGACTTTATAGCGGTAATATACCGTATTAATAAAGAACTTAATTATAATCTATTTAAATAATATAAAGGTTATTTACGGTATTAAGAACTTAACCGTATAAGGTTAAATTATAAATACCGTCCGTTAATTAGCTTTTATTTTATTCCCGGACAATATTAAATATATTACGGAGTAAATTTTTATTAAAAATAATTAAATAATTAATTAAATTTTAAGATTTAAATAAGAAAAAATCGTTAATAATTTACTTTAATTTATATATTTATATATATTGCAATTATACCGGATTATAAATGTATTAAAAACGGGTAAAATATAAGTTAAATTAATTTATAAGTAATATAATATTTATATTTTAATTTTATATTAAGTATAAAGTCGTTATATAATATAAGGAATAACTTTTATTTTAAGTAATATATTATATATAAGGTTTATCCGGTTATTTTTACTTTATTTTTTATACTTATTAAATAATATATATATTTTATTAATATTAAAAAGCTACTTTATAAGATTATTAAAAGTTATTTTACCACCGTTAAATTAATATATATCGACCGGGGTATCGGAAACCTTAAAGTTTTTTAATATCCGGTACTTTAACATTTTATATACGGCGTAAAGAAACTATAGGGTAAATATATATAAAAAGAACGGCTTTTTATTATTAATAATATCCTTATTAAGTTTATATATAACTTTAATATTATTATTAAATTTAACTTTATTATATAGACCGTTTTTTACCTTATTTATATAGGCTTTTTATAAGTGGAAAAATTCACTTATAATAAAATTAATTTTAAACCGGATTTTAAGAAATATTATATAATCCGATTATATATAAAGTTTAAGGACGGTTATATAAAGCTTTATATTTTAACGTTAAAAATAAATATTTTCCGGGAAGGAATTATTTTTAAGATTATAATAATTTCCGGTAAAACTTACTTTATATAGTTTTTAAAGAACTTATATTCTTAAATAATAACTTTATTATAAGCCTTATTCTTTTTTCTTATTTTAAGGCTATTTATATAAGACTTCGTTATTAAGATATTATATAAATAGTTTATATAATATAATATCCGCGGTAATTATTCCGGTTATTCCTTTTATTAAAATATAATTACGGACGTATAAAAAACTGGGTTAAATATTAAGTTTATTAAAAAACTTAATAAATAAAAATCGGATATATATTAACTTTATATTAACTTAATTAACGATATTATCCTTACGGTATTATAACGTTATTAATTTATTTAAAGTTAAATAAGTTAACTAATATTTATTTAAATTATTTTTTTAAAATTTATATTTTAACTTTAAGGGTTTTTAACCTTAACTTTACCCCATAATTAGATTATAATAAAGGGTATTTCGACGGCGAAATACCCTAGGACCTTAACGGTAAAGTCCCTATAATTTAAGTCTTAAAATAGGCTAATTAAAATACTATAAATATTAAAAATACCACGTATTTATATATATATATAATAAGGATTAAATAAATTAAAAATATAATTTAATTATTAATTAATTTACCGGATATACAGAATAGTTATTTATCGGTTAAATAACTCTTTAAAGGCCATATAGGGAGCTTAAAGATTTATATAAGTTAATTTATTTAAATTTTTAAGTTTTTTATTTTATTTTTAAGGATTTACTTAAATAACGGCTTTTATTAAAATTACTTATTTATTTACTTTTTTTATATATATAATTTTATATTAATAGCCCCAGGTTTTTAGCTTATGCGGGGGGGTTTTTAGCCCTGGTTTTACCCCGTAACCGGGCCATAACGGGGGGTATTTCGACAGCAAAATATTTTAAGACCTTAACGGCGAGGTCCTTATAGCTTAAATCTTAAGATAGGTTAATTAAAACACTATAAATACCAAAAACACCACGTATCCACATATATACGTAGCAGGGATCGAGCAAATTAATACCGGAAATAATCAGTTTTGTTAAGCAAAATGTAAATAAAACATTGATGATTATACATAATATATAATTCCACTGAAATTGTGTAAAGTCCGGACGAAAAATGCAATGATACAATAGTTTCACTATGAATAAAAGTATTTCATTGATGTTATTAATTCTATACTTTAATCCTATGTTTAGGAACAAATTTACACCCAATCGAGCCATTGAAAGTGTAATTGAATGTTGCATAACCCCTCGATTTCTCGTCTCCTTATCGAGGCGGGACAGTGTCCCTTTCATGTGAACCGGAGCGTTCCTCCTCGGTAATCAACAAGCCTAGACGCTCGACACCTTCTCTTCAGCCTTCTTGCTGCTAAAATCCGGAAGCTTCTTCAACGGGATTGCAAGGACGAGGAGAACAGCGAACGCCGAGCAGGCCAGGCCACAGGCGAAGACGTCCTTGATCCCCGTCATGTAAGCGCCGAGCACAGCGTTCAAATCGCCACCGCTGAAGACGTGATGGAGATCGGTTGCGCCAGTACCTAGGACTAGGGTTGGATTGAGTTGAGGGGCAGAGGCCTTGATTGCCTGCAGCATGCGGTTGGCGAAGATGGACTGGGCCACTACGATGAAATAGGCAGCACTGCCGGATTGAGCCGCTAGTCCTAGGGTCAGTGGAAACAGCACATTTGTGGTGGAGTTGAAATTTTAATCAGATGATACTTACTGAACATGATCCCAGTGGAGGTTGCCACGTCTTCGGGCTTGGAAAGTCCCTGGACTGCCATCATTGGGATCTGATTACCGAAACCGACACCAAACCCTAGGAGAACCTCACTGCCCGCGTATCGAGCTTTCGATGAGTCAATGTCCAGGGTATATAACAGAGCCATACCAGCAGTCGTAAGGAGTGCACTGATCAGCTGGTAGGGTTGCAGGAAACGAGTCTTCTCGATTAGCGCACCACTAGACACGGCTCCCACTCCAAAGAAGACCAAAAACGGGATGCAGTTGACGCCGCTTATGATGGCGGACTGGCCGTGAATGGACTGGAAGTATATGGGAAGATAGAACAATGCCTGGTAGAAAGCGGCGTTTGAGCTTGACAAGGAGTCCCTGGTTAGCAATTGAAGACAGGTCGCCGAGTAGGTGCTTACATGAAGGACCACAAGACATTGATCCATGTCAGACGTGGTTTCACTAGCCGTAAGGGAATCATGGCATGTGCGCCCTGGAAGCTCTCACCAACGACGAAGGCAATGTTGAAGAGAATCCAGAGGACTAAGGTGGCGATTACGGAGCCGTTGTTCCATGCCTTGGTCTGGCCACCCCACTGCAGGGCCAGGATGAAGCATACGAGCGACACAAGTACTAAGCTAAAACCAGGAAGGTCTAGTTGTAGTATGATCTCTTTCCACGTTGCGGGGGTGGGCTTGATATGTTTCGGCACTCGCAAGAAGAGTAACAACAGGACCACGATAGGACCACCGAGCGGGAGGTTGATGTAAAAACACCATCGCCAGGATACCCCACTGGTTAAGGCCCCGCCGACTATAGGCCCAAGAATCATGGCTGTCATGAAGATGCTCGTCCAGATGCCGATGAGCATAGGATGACGTTGGGGATGGGATACGTAGTTGATCACGATGATGGAGCCGTTCATTGTACCGGTAATGCCGAGTCCTTGAATGGCTCGACCAACGATCACGGCAATGCTATTCGGAGCCGTTGCAGCCACAAGGCTCCCAATCAAGAATACTGCAATAGAGGCAAGGTAGGCATACTTGACGTTGAGATACTTGTAAATCTTACCCCACATCGCCGAGGTGGCGGCGGTGACGAGGAAAGTGGCGCTTCCATACCATCCAACGTCGTCCAGGGCATGGAATTCGTCAGTGATGGCGGGAATGGCAGTGGCGATGACACCAATCTCGAGAGCGGTGAGGAGACCGCTCATGGAGATGGTAAACATGATGAGAAACAAGCGCAAGCCGGTCGCGTAATCGGGCTCAGGTACGGCTTCGACGCCATCTTCTTCCTGCTTCGCTGGAACACTTTCGCTTCCTGCCTCGAAGTGCTCGAAGTGCTCGCCGTTGTTCGTTGAGGCTGTCGAGTTGCGGGCTTCCACCTTCGCTCCCTGGACTTCCATCTCAGCGCTCTTACTGCTGTCCGAGTCTCAAGTCTTGGATGAAAACACTCTGGTTCTATGTCGCTGTATCTTGTCGCGCTGCTCAGAAGACGAGAATCCGTTGACTCAGGAGGGAGTAATTCTCAATAAGCTTACACGGCAGCACGTTTGAAAGCAAGGGGCTTTTTGGAGATGAGGAGGTCGATGTTATATAGATGTGCCATTCAATCAGATTCAGATGCGTCATTCATTCAGATGAACAAGCAAGGTCAACGGAGGAAAGGTCCGGTATGTACACATTCGTCCGCCTCGTCCGGTGCTCAACCAAGCCTCTCTCAACAACCATCTGGATCTGGTACTGTCGCAACTTCCCTCACTGACGTAGTCACGTAATACAGTCATTGCAGCAAAATGTAGTTCATGCAGCTCAAGGCCGAGGGTCGGTGGTCGGTGATACCAGTCAATAGACACCGATCGCCACTTCTTACTTACCAATCTGTCCAACGACTCACGTTGACTTTAGTCACCATGGTCACCAAAGCGGCCACTGGCATCCGGAGGACCACCAGGACCTACACTTGGTCCGCCGTGACTATACCGCAGGGTGCTTACTAATCTAGGGTGCTTACTGCATGAGATAGTACTAATTACGCTCTCATTCGCGCTTACGTCATCTCGCTCGGATCCCACCTCCTTCCGCCGATCTTCGATTACGTAAGACCGCTTCTTCCGCCGGTCTTATTTAGACCGCCTTCCTCCGCCGGTCTTATTTAGACCGCCTTCCTCCGCCGGCCTTACTCTCTATTGACTCTACAATCCAAGTTGGCGATTCAGCCGGCTGCCATATTCTGCTCCAAGCATGGATGCCATCATTGCCATGTCCATGTCTTCTTCCCCGCATCCGCATCCGCATCCGCGTCCGCATCCGCATCCGCATCCGCGTCCGCATCCGCATCCGCATCCGCATGCGGTACCCTCACATGACGCCTATGCCCAATCCGAGGCCAAGCGGAGAAGACTGCGGAAGGGCACCCACAGCTGCTGGGAATGCAAGCGGCGGAAGATGAAGTGCACCTTCGACGACTCGCTCACCAATGCCACCACCATCTGCACCGGTTGCCGGCGACGTGGCTCTCAATGTGTCAGTCAGAAGTTCCCTGATGTAGCCCCCTTCTCCACCGACAATACCCTCACAACCTCACGACCCATCTTTGGGGGTGAGGGCGTTTTGAGGGGTGAATCTCAGCACGCTGGCCGTTACAGCACCCTCTCGAACGGAATCGCACCTTTGACGCCGCCTAGTGAAGATGGCAGAAGGGCGGACTATGGCATTTCCAGTCCCACTTCCGTGTCCATGTCTGCGGAGCCTTCACGGCATTGCACATTCTATACATCTTCCGAGGTTCGTATGCCAGATTCCCGCATGATGATGGTGGCCACTGACACTGCTTCATCAGCATCCTACCGTTGAAGATGACATTCCTCAATTCGCTAGCTATAAGCCAGCCGAACAAGGCAAAAATGAGAGGCTGTCACGTTTCTTGCATGGATCTCTCCCCTCGCGAGAAGACACGGAGAAGATTTGCGCAGCCAGCCATCACCGCTCTGTCTTGGGACACGAGATAATGACCATACCATACACCACCCTAGACGAGATTGGTCTGAAAACGCCCGAAAGTTTACTAGAGATCCCGGCACCAGATGTTCATCCAGTTCTGATATCGAAGCATATGCTTTTGCTTGCCTCCTTCCTCCAGAATCTTCACCCTGATCATCATGAGGAGATCAAAGGCCTGTCAAAATCGCCGCGTGTCATAATGGAATGGTTAGCAAATCTTGCCACAAGTCTCGTTACGACGAATGACGAATTCTTTGGCTACATCGAAGGCCTGGAGTGCGTTATGCTCGAGAGTGTGTATCAAGCGAACATCGGCAGTCTCCGACGAAGCTGGCTAGCGGGTCGGAGAGCTATGAATATTGCACAGCTGATGGGCATTAACCGGTCGGATCATCAGGCGCAGTACAAGGTGCTGGACACGAAGACGGAATATCATCCGCAGCTTATGTGGTTCCGAATCGTCTTTCTGGACCGCTACCTCTGTCTCATGCTAGGCCTTTCACAGGGCTGCCTCGACCGTAGCATGGCTTCCGACGCCATGCTAGCAAACGATACTCCCATGGGACGTCTCGAGCGAATCCACTGTGTTATCGCCTCTCGGATCCTGGAGCGTAACGAATCCAAGCCAAGCTCTCACGAACTCGCCCTGACGCGAACTCTCGACGTGGAGCTACAGAGAGCGGCCAGGAGCCTCCCTAGCAAGTGGTGGTTAGCACCGAACCTGGACCTTCCCTCGAACGACGCGCAAGCTCTGTTCTGGAGTACGCGGCGACTGTTTGCGCAGGTGCTACATTACAACCTTCTTAATCAACTCCATCTGCCTTATATGCTTCGCTCTTCGTTGGCCGAGCGCAGTCACGAGTACTCCCTAATAGCTTGCGTGAACGCCTCGCGGGAGGTGCTTTCGCGCTTCATCACACTACGCAGCTTTAATGGGATCGCCTACAGCTGTCGCACCGTCGATTTCCTCGCCCATATGGCTGCCATGACCTTGCTATTAGCCCACCTAGACAGCCACCTGTCAGAGACGACAAACCTCCTAGCTCACCAGTATCACAGCGATCGCGCTATGATTGAGCAGGTACAAGAGAATATGAAAGAGATAAATCGTGTCAATTCAGATACACTCAGTGCTCAGAGCGCCAACTTGCTAGGCCGGCTGTTGGCTATCGACATTTACACGGCGGATGGTTATCCAGAACATGCCAGGAGGGTGAGCGTGCAGGAAGCAGGGAACGGGACGGCGCTACTGGATCCAGATGGCGATGCCATCGTGAGCGTACACATTCCCTACTTTGGCATTATCAAGATTGCCCGTGAGGGTATAAGCAAGGAGATTCCCAAACTACAAGCTCCTACTGCGACAACCCATCGGCCAGGCCAGTCACAGATAATGGACAGGTCTTCCAGTACAACCAGGACAGAAAACCAGATACGTCCCTCCAGTCTCGCTGGGTCTAGGGAAACTTCAAATGTTGAGGCCATGACACCAGTCGAGGCTAGCTACGGCCATGTCGAGGCACTTGCGATGACGTCAGATACCTATGCAAAGGTTCAGGGGCAATCGGGGACGTCTACGATCCCGGCTAATGGCGCGAACGATATTGCTACACATTTCGCGCTACAGCCCGAAAACAGCTTATCCGATCCTCTATGGGAACACGGAGGGTACCCTGAATTAGCTGCAGGGGGAGAAGATTGGGCGTTCCAGGGCATCGACTTAGCTTACTTTGACAGCTTGACAAGGGGCACCGGAAACGAGGAAAATGAGGGTGTTGAATGGACTACAGTGGCAGAAGCCAGCATGAATAACATTCAGTGAAGGTTGTCCAGCGATATTTGTAGAGGTATGGCGATCTTGCTTTATGTAAGCATTTTTGATTAGATGTGGCACACTGAAATAAGATAGCGACAAAGACACCGATCAAAAATGAGAGTATCACTACGCCTTGTTGCACTTGCGGGTCAACACGCTCATCTTCTTGCTGGTTACTAAGGCCATTGGAGAGATTATCCCTCGACCCTCCTTCGTCCCACTCGCAATGCATGGGGGTGCTCCTGGATAGTTCTATATTCGCATCAGCTTGATCTAATAACATAGAGTCCTTTTGGACCTCTGAGACTCTAAAGGTGACTTTACTTGATACCACACCGGCAGCCGAGGATTTGGACAAGCACACTGTTTATATTCTCTAGGATGCCTGGTCTTATTCTACTATATACTACATCCCTCCTCCCTTCAAGTCCCGTATAGACGCTTCATGCAAGAACCGCCTTACATTCTTCAATCACATCGAACGACCATAAATACTTGTTGATGTCGTCCATATTCTCCAGTGTCTTACCATCAGGAAGGTACCTCGCAGCGGCATCGCGAACGCTCTGTGGTGCCGGAGGGCTCGAATTGGACAATATCTGCACCGACGAGGCCCGATTCCTCCTAACCTGCTCAAGCAGTCGTAAGCGCGCCTCGATAGTCCCCTTTTCATGTAGCTGATCAAACAAGACACCGAGTGCTGCACCGTCCTCGATAGCTTGCCCCCCACCTTGTGCCTGGACTTTTCCACCCCCCAGGGTAATTAGAAAGGGTTCGGTCGAGGACCTTATGTCACGAATATGGAGGAGAAGAATGCTCACAGGTAAGCATGGGATGCGCAGCATCGCCGATCACCACGAGTCGGTCCTTGTGCCACGTCGGGATCGGTTCTCTGGCCACCAGTTTCCAATAGCGGACGTCTTTAGCCTTTCTGGTCTAGGGGTGAGATACGCGTTCTCGCATATGCACCATTCGCTGGGCTGGGGGAACTCACTCGACCACCGCCTGCAAGACCGGGCCGAAATCTTTCTTGGCATAATCCCTCAGGATGCTTGGTTCTACCGTCGCTCGAAAATCTCACATCCAAAGTCTTAGTACTCGCGTATCGGTGGTTCGATGTGGGGGTATATCTATACCTTCGGTGGCATGCGAACTATCGAATCCCTGGGACAAGTAGAGAAAGTTCTGTACCTTATTGCTAAGTTTGCAACTTGGTCAGCAGCGAGTAGATACATATACACTATGAAGTGAGAGCAGAGAAAGAAACCACTTACTTTCTACATGGATACCACACCAAAGCACCAGCGCCTGGAGCTCCTAAAAAGAACCTCTGGACGGAATCTTTGACCGCGGTTGCCGTTGCAGGATCTGATAGTAGCTCCTCGGTTGGCACCAACCATCGCATGCACGCCCAGCCCGTGTTGCTGGCTCGGATCTCCTCGTCGCCGAGGACATGAGCCACAGCTGTCGAATGCACACCATCTGCAGCGACGATGAGATCGGCCTGCAAGACTTTGTTGTCTGCGAGTATAGCTTTCCCATGAACGGCGTCCTGTGCAGGTCGTACAGATAACAAACATCAGAAAGCTCGAAAAAGAAAAAGAAAACCGGGGCTCGGTTGGTCCGTTTTTTTTTTTTTTTTTTTTTTAAAAAAGAAACTTACATAGTCGACCACGTCGGCCCGAACCTGAAGATCGACCGGGTATCCCGGTCCATCCTCTTGGGTAGCGAGCAACCTCAACTGATTGTGCAGATCGACCCGGTGCACGGTGTACAGTGGCACGCCGTAGGTTTCTTTGATGTTGTGATAATAGTTCGCGCTCACTTCTTCCATGGTGGTGCCATTGTAGAGGCCTCCGGCGCTTATGGCGACCATTTCCGACCGCTCGGGATCGAAGTCCCAAGATCGAAGGACCTTCGATGCATTTGGGGTTATGGTGATTGCCGCTCCTGATTCTCGGAGCAGGGATGATTGTTCGAGGATCTTCGATTCGTGTTAGCGAGGCATTGGAGCGTCTTTGGGGGGAAGGAAGGAGGGAAAGAAAGAAAGAAAGAAAGAAAGAAAGATGGGCAAACGAACCTTCACTTTGTGTCCGGCTCTACGAAGTCCGATGGCGGCACTGAAGCCAGCTATCCCAGCGCCCACGATAATAACTTTCATTGTCCTAATCAGTCGTAAACCTCAATCAATTATAAATATCCTCTACTCCAATTTTCCATCTCTCGCCCGTAACTTCCCCTCCATTATATATCCAGAAATATTCCTAGGCACCATGTTATCTTCCACAACCTCATCAAGCTAAAGGAGGAAAGGCCGCTACTAGCAATCTGACTCTGACTGTACTTCAGCTGCAGCCCGTACCTCCGTACCTCCGTAGACCCGCTCCAATTCCTAGCCATACAGCATAGAATATGCCCCGCCGTACTCGCCGCACAGCATGCGGAGGTATCCAGAAGACAAAAGGATTGGACGGCGCAACACAGAAACAAGCGTGTCTTCGGAAGAGGTCCACGCCGAGTCCAGCCGAAGAAGGACCACAGCGCCTGTCGTGGGAGGGAAAATATCGCCCGTGAAACGCGGCCAAAAAAAAAAGATAACGAAGATGGGATACGGGATGTTGCAGTGCATCATGCGGGTGGGATGTTGCATGCGGCATGCCTATCCTATGGATGACTTACGGATATTACGTGGGAACGGTAGGGACTTTCGTTGTGGTTGTGTAATGTCCATCCTCATGGGCAAGTTTTGGTTTTATTAAGGGATCATATACACGTACACCGCGATATACATATACGCCCCCAGCTTCCCTGCATGTACACCCCCAGATTCCCTGCATATACACCCTTTTTTTGCGGGTATAATAAGTGATATCACGCGTAGCTCTTAGCATGGGGGAAGACTTTTTTTTGGTAGAGTCCAATTAACGGGTGCCCCCCTCGTATATACCATACCATATACATTACCTACCACCACTATGGACCTTGAGAGATGGTTCAGACAGCTTTTAGCTCACCCTCACCCTCACCCTCACTTTCACTTTCACTTTTACTTTAACCCGCACCCTCAGCAAGCCCTTCAGCAAACCCTTCAGCCAGCCCTTTATTATGATGCGGCGCTTAACGCCCGTATACCTAAGGGGTAGTGGATTGCTGAGTTAACCACCCTATCGTCTATGGGCCACTTATATAAAAGGCTCGGAAACCGTCGTAATCGAGCCCTTTTAACTCAGCTTATAATAAAGGTAAAATAAGTAGATCTATATAGGTAACCTTAGTTACTCCCCCAACCGGTACGGGATTAATCCCGCGGGATAGGTACGGGATAGGTACGGGACTGGTACGGGATAGGGAAAGGGTACCTTTATCCCGTACCGGTAGTAAACGGTATAGGACGGTATAGGACCGGGAAATGCTAAGATACCGGTGGCGGATGAAATAAGGGGCTGAAAGGGTAAAAAGGGGTACAGGTCGTGGTACAGGTGCAGGTGCTGGTAAGGGTAATAAGGGTGGTATTTTATTAACGATATATATATATTTAATTAGTTTTAAGATTCGGCTTTTAATTTAATTAATTTTTAATTCTATAGAGGGTAATAAAAATTGTTTTATTTTTTTAATTAATTTAAGGTTAACCCGGGTTTTCTTATTATTTTCTTTAATAGATTAATATATCCTTTTCATTAATTTAAAGCGTAAAACCATTTAATTTAAAGTAAAATTAATTAACGGGATATATATATTTAACTTTAAAATTAAGGTCGGAATTGTTTTATATACTTTAAAAATTATATATAAATATTAATTTTAGACTTTTTATAATTATTAATATTAACTTAATTAATATTAATTATTCCTTTAGGGGGTAATAAATAATGGTAGTATATACTATTATAAACCTTATAACCGCTTAATAAATTATTTTCGCTTTTTAAAATATTATACTTTAAGTAAATACAGTTAAATATATTAAACCCCTTTATTATAAGGCTATTTTTTTTCTGAGTTTTCATTATATATACTTTTTAATTTAACTTATTATTTACTTAAAGCTTTAAAACTTTAATATTTACCTCCGGCTTTATTATAATATTAAGAAGATCTATTATAGCCGTTATATTATAGTTTTTTACGTATTTTATTAAGTATATTAGCTTATATTTATAAGGTATAAATTATATTTCATAGGTTTTTATTGATTTTAAATAGATTTTATATATTTATTTAAGCTTTAAGCAATTAATTTTCATAAATTTATTATACGCGATTAAGCATATATCGTCTTTAAAGCCTTTAATCTAAACCTTTTACTTTAATACCGTTAACTCCTTTATTAATAATCTATTAAAAAAGAGGAATGATACCAGTAAAATCGGTAACCCTTAAAATATACTTATTATAATTGCCTTTATAGGATTAATCTTTTAATTAAAATTAATCGTTATCGCTTTAATTTTTAAGAAACTAGAAAAGATGGGAAGGGATAAAAGAGCAAAAGTGATGAAATAGCAGGTAATAATGGAGTGTAATTGAAGATAGGCCGCAGCCTTTATATAAGTTGGTAAGGTATAAGTTGCTTATTATAATAATCCGTTATACCCTTTTTTTTTTAAGTATATATAAATTAATTCTATTTTTAATTAACCTTTTTAATATTCTTTTTCCTTTATATGTTTATCCGTAAGTTTAATATCTTTTATATTTTCCTTCTTTTTAGCTCCCTTTATAATAAGATATTACCCTTAATATTATTATATTTTGGATTATATTATATATATTTATGTATATTTTAATTATATATATACCGCTTATAATATCTTTTTAATAATTTAAATTATCGTAAGTATAAAAGTTAAAAAGGTATTAATATAATAATAGCTTATTTTTACTCCTTTTATAATAAATTTACCTTTTTAATATTACGTATTATTAATAAATAATTCTTATTTTTTAATACTATTTATACATATATTTACTTATTTTTCTTATAGTTTTATTTTTAAGTCTTATTTAATAATAATAAATAAGTATATTAAAACTTAATTTTCTTAAGGGTAACTTTTTTTATTATTTTAACTTATTAATAATAGCGACTTCGGTACTTTATATTTATTTATCTTAAAACTTAAGCTGCTTATATTTATATCCTTTTTAAATATAATACGCTTAATCCGTATAAAGGTATAATATGCTTTATTCCGCTTATTAAAAGATTATAAATACTACCTTTTATAAGGATTGGATTTTACGACCGGTTATTTTTTACTTTATTTCTTTATTTATATACTTCTAATATCTCTTTTAATCCCGTTATTATTAAATATATCTTAAGTAAGTTTATTACGTAACTTTTAAATATATCTTAAAAAAACTTAATCGTTTAAATAGGCTTTATTTAAATTTTATTTTATAGATTTCAATATTTCTCTTTATTAACGTATTTAGGATAATATTATACGTAATTACTTAATTTATATTTATTTATTAATATTATTTCTTTATCGGTTTATTATATTAATCTTAAGAAAGTAATTAAGGGGGGTAATGGTTTATTATAATTATTATTACTTATATTTTATTATTTAAAAAGGTAAAAAAAAAATAAAAAATAATAATAAATAAGTCGTTTATTAATCTTTAAATGGCTTTTTAATTTTTATATAAACTCTTTTAACGCTTAATATTATACTTAATAACGTTTATTAAAGATATATTCCTTATTATATCTCTTAATATTATCCTTATTTATTTATATGCTTTTCCCTTAATTAATTAATATATTAAGTACCTTTAAGGCCGTATTTACTTATAAATGAAATATATTTTCATATTCTCTTAATAACTTATATACGATCGTCTTAATACGGGTGTTTCTAAAAGGTATATTAAAAAAGGTTCCTTTTAAACGTAATAATATTACTTATTATTTTTATTAAGTTTTATTTTAACCGGTTCCGTCGGTAAGTAAAACGTTAGAAATAACGTTTAATTATTTATTTACTTTATAATTTTACCGCGTAACCGTTTACTTTATTCTTCTTACTTATTTACCTTTCTCATTTTCTTTTATTCCTTTAAATTTCTTTATTTCTTTAATTTATTTAGTTTTTAATTCCTTTTATACTTTAATAAATTTATCTTAAACCTGATTTAATTTCGTACTTAATTATTAATTATTCCTTTAAGAGTATATATAAATCGATAACCTTAATATTATTTACTTATTTTATATTTATATTAATTTATTTATAGTCTTCAGAACCTTATATAGGATTCTTTAATTATATTTATAATAATTACGTTAATTATATCCTTATACCTTAATAAGTATACTTTTATTATTAACCTTATTAAATTAAATAAACGTATTCTTACTATTATAAGGGTTTATTTACTTAATAATCGGCTAGTATATTTAAAGTTATATTTTACGGTTTTTTATAATCCTAGTTTAATTTAGTTTTCTTATTTTTAAAAGCTTTTTATAATATATATTTAAGTTTATACCTTCCGTATACATACCGGGGCTTAAGTATACGTTAAATACTAATAAATCGATAATATCCGTTATTTTATTTTTATTAATTACCGCCGTATTAAGGGTCTATTGAATAACGTTTATTTAAATTATATTTTTAAGTACCGGTTAAGCGATTATAATTTTTATCCAGGTATATATAAATTAATTTACTTTTTAATTAATTATCGTTAATTCCTTTTTATAGATTTTCAGCATTAAGATATAATTTAAATAAGCGCTTTTTCTTTAATACGTTATATACCTTTTAACCTTAATATTAATTATAAGTTTAATATAAAAGGTTATATACGTTTTATAATTAATTATAGTTTATAATTAACTTAATAATTATAATTTTACTAAATACCCTTTTTTTGTCCTTTATATCTGGTATTTAATTATTATTATTATAGTTTGCTTTTAATCCTTAATTATCTTATTTTATTACTTAATTACTTTAATAATCTCGGTTATTCCGTTTATTTTTTTTACCTTTTACTTAATTAATTTAACCGTTTATATTATTTTCTTTATATCCGTTTACTTAATTAACCTTTTCGGTTTAAATACGTTAATTATCTCTACGTTAATCCGGCCCTATTAATATTGTTAACTTATTTTAATTATATAAATTTAATTAACGTAGGAAGGCCTATATAAAATATAGCCCGTCCTTTTTAAAAATTAATACCTTAACGGAGTTACGTAAATAATTACTTAAAAAAAGATAATATCGTTTATTTAATTTAAATTTAACCGAGGATATCTTTAATTTAAATTTTAATAATTTTAACCTTAATAAATTATCTCTCCCTTTTATATGTAAAGTAATTATTAATTAATTTTTTAATTTAAATAATATGTTTATTTAAGTTTTTTTATTAATTCCTTTTCCTTTTAAGTTTATTACTTATATTATACGTACATAATAGTTTTTACCCGTATCTTTATAAATATTTCTCCCTTAATAAACTTCTCCTTTTATTTTATTTTCATATATACGATAACCTTTAAAGTCTTTAATTTAAATATAATTCTTTAACCGTTTTCGTTTAAAGTTATTTCCGCGGGTAATACGATTATACTTTAAGGAGAAATTTACGTTCCTTTCCGATTTTATATTATTAACTTTAATAAACCCTATATTTCGGATTATTTTGAAGCTTATCGTACTTAATTTATATCGTTTAACTTTAACTTTAAACCTTAATTATTATAAATATTATTATGGATTTAATTTTAATATACGCTTTATTAAAAGGGTACGTATATAATTATCCGCGGATTAAAATTTTAATCGGTTTTTAAATTATTTTATTAATTTTTTTAATTGTATTATTAAGCTTACTCGTTAAATCGTTTCTTTAATAACGGGTTATTTTCATTTTAAGTTACGTCCTTATATATATACCGGTCTTTTTGCTCCGTTTCCGTTTCCGTTTTTAAGGTGGAATAGTTAATACGGTTTTATGCCCTATAATTATTATAATAAAGGATAATTTTAAATATATTTTTTTATTTTAAAGGTATAATTAAAACCTTAATTACCCGTTATTTAAAATAGTTTTTATATTTATATTAACGGTATATTTTACCTATATTCTTAACGTAATATTCATAATAAATTTAATATTTAAATTTATAATCCGTAAAAAAGGCGTCCTTTTAAATAAATTTTTCAATATATAATTTTAATACTTAATTATACTTTTATTTATATATTGTTTTTAATATACTTTTTCTTTCTTTTTAAGGAAATATTTTTAATTATAAATAATTATGACTTTTTATGATTTCGTTATTTTATAGTTTATAATATAATAAATAAAAGACTATAAATAAAATTTTAAGGGTGTTAGAGTGTAAGCCCCTCTGGGGTGGTTGGAAGGCAAAGGGTGTATTACGTATAACTAAAGATATTAAAGTACAGAGGTATAAAAGTAAAAAGACCGAAGGCCTTAATATACCCAGTCGGTGATACTCCTGGGTGCCGGATTAACCCTAAGTTTGGCCCGGGATAGGCCCGGTAGGGCCTATTCTTAAGCTATTAATACCCTTAAACCCTAATATTACCCCCTGGGAAAGGCTTACCTTTAAGCCTATAAATACGCTAAAAAGGAAAAATTTTAAACTTAAAATCATTTTTCTTACTTATTACTTATAAGCCGGGTAATTAAAGTAAGGTTTATATATTACCCAGCTTACCCATTATTGGTTAACCGGGTAAATGGTGTAAGAATATTACCCAGGTTATCCGTTATTGGTTAACCGGGTAAGTAATATGAGAATTATAGGGGTAATATCGTGGCGGTGGCCGGGTAACTGGTATAAGCATACGGGGGTAAGATCGTGGCGGTAGCCCCTATAATAAGCCCTAAAACGCGATTTCGTCCGGGGGGTTCTGTTAGCGCCTAGCGCTCAGCAAGCGCCTAGCGCATACCAAGCATACCAAGCCCCGGCTCACTTAAGGGCTATGGCCAAGTGGCGTAGCCGTCTAAGCGGTGGCTTTTAGAATTAAAGGCTTCAGGAGTTTAAGCCTTTTATATACGGGTATACGTATTTATAACCGGGGTTAAAGTTATTACCACCGTAGTTTAAGTTACCCTTAAGACCGATTATTTAAGATAAACCTATATTTAAGTTTATAATTCCTTAAGAATTAATTTACCTTTTAAATTTAAATATTAAATTTATAATTATACTTTATATTTTTTTATAAACCTTTTTTAATTAACCCCGTTAATTATAAGCCGGCGGATTTATTTAATATTCTAATTCTTTTTCCTTTTAAGGTAAAAAACCCGGAGTAAAATATATTTTTTTATTCTCCGGAACGATTTACGGAAGTAATTAATAATAAAAATTTTTAAGGATTAATTTAAGGATTAAGTTAAAAACCTTTTCTAAAAAAAAGTATCGTATTATATAAAATATTAATTAAACGTTAAATTAACTTAAACCGCCTAAAATAAATATAATTCCGGCGTAATAAAGCTTTAATTAAAACTTAAACGTTAAAACTTAAATAAAAAGCCAATTAATTAAAAGAGTAAAATTAAAGTTCTTAAGCGTTATCTTTTTTTTACGGTCTCGGTAATATTAACCGGGGTATTAAAAGCCCCTTATTAAAAACGTATTACGTCGCCGTTTAACGGATTATAAGTATTTTTTTACCCTTTAAATATAATAAATCCTTTAAGTTAATTATTTTATTTAAATATATAAGTAAATCCGAAAATAAATATTAACGGTAATTTATTATTATAAAAAAATCTTTTTTATTAAGCCCGGATTATTTCTTAAATAATTATATTAAAATTATATATTACTTATAATTTATTAATTATATTATTTAAAACCCGGACCCTTTTTTAATCCGGATTTTTATTTTTAAAGAGTTTAAAGTTAAACTTATAAATTAAATAATTAATTTAGAAAACCGCCGGTTATTTTATTATAAACGTTTTAAAAATATAAAATAATGATTAAATTAAAAGGTCGTTACCTTTTATAGTTATCTTAAAATAATTAAAAAGGATTTATTTATTTTACCGGATAAATTTAAGGTTTATACGCTTTTTATAAAGTTATTATTAAACTTAAAGTTTAAAATTATTTTTACCGGAAACGTTCCGAGTATTTATAACGTTATTATTACGGTGGTTATTATATAAAAGGGAAACTTAAAACGTTTTACTATAACCGTTATTATTAATATTAACCGTTTAATTAATAAAAATAAATCTTTTAATAATAAAATATTAAAATTTAAGAATAATAACGTAAAGCCGGCTCGTCCCGTTAAAATTAATAATTAACGTAATAAAAAACGTAAAACCAAATTAAAACTTAATTTAACGTATAGGGATCTTAAATATTATATTTATTATAAAAAGGGCTATATTTTATTTAATTATTTTAAAAAAGATAACGTTAAAGTTATAATTATAAGTATTATAAATAAGAAGTACATTAAATTAAAAAATATTAACGTTTTAACGGTATTTTAAAGCCGGAGTTAAAATAAAGATTAATAAAAATTAACTTTACCTTTTATATTAAAAACTGGATAAGGCTTAAAAGTAATTAATAATTACTTATAATATTATTAAATATAAAAACTTAAGTAAATTTAATTTTATAACGGTTTATAGTCCAATAAAACTTATAACTTATCCCCGCCGTTTTACCGTAAATTAAACTGTTTAATAATAATAAAATCTATTATTATAAGGTTTATCGATTATAATATAATTTAATTAATAATTAAGGATAAGTAAAGTTATATAAAATACTTTTTTATATTATAAATTAAAACGGATTAAACGTAATTCTGGGTCTTCCCATATTAAAGTCCCTTAAAATTATACTTAATTTAATGGTTAATTAATAACGTTTTAAGGTTAAGTTTAATAATTTATAGATTAATAACGTTTAAAAGTTTAATTAAACTTTAATAAAGATTAATAATATCTTTATAGTTATATATATTAATATAATAATAACGCCCTTAAAAAAGGTATTATAAGGCTTTATTTAAGGTTTCATAAGTATAACCGTAATATAAGAATTTATTAATTTAATTATTCCGTAAGAATTAAACGATTACGTAAATATCTTTTCCAATAAGATGGTTAATATTTTACCTGAATTAAAAAAGGATAATTATATAATTGATTTAAATAAAAGGGAGCTACCTTATAAACCTTTATATAATTTATTTAAGATTAAGCTAATAAAACTCCCGCGGTATCTTAATAATATTTTAACCCGGGGTTAAATTTATTACTTAACGTCCCCTATAAATGCCCTTATTTTTTTCATTTTAAAAAAAGATAGCGGCCTTTATCTTTATATGGATTACCGGGGTTTAAATATGATTACGGTTAAAAACCAATACTTATTACTTTTAATTATTAAAACTTTTAATTAATTAAATAGCTCTTTACGGTTTATTAAATTAAACCTTAAGGATACTTATTACTGGCTTTAAATTAAGTAAAATAATAAACAAAAAACGGTATTCCGTATACGTTATAATTATTTTAAATATTTAATTATATTATTCGGGTTAATAAATGCCTTAATAACTTTTTAAGCTTATATTAATTAAGCCTTTACCGGCCTTATTAACGTAATTTATATAATTTATTTTAATAATATCCTTATTTTTAATAAAAAGCCGGCGGATTATTAACGTTATATTAAATAAGTCCTTAATTAATTATATTAATTTTAACTTTATATTAACTTAAAGAAATACCAATTTAATATTACTTAAGTTAAATTCTTAAGATTTATAATCTTTATAAAAAGGATATAAATAAATTAAAAATATATTAAGGTAATTAAGGATTAACCTACCTTAAAGACTTACCGGGATATTTAGGTCTTTTTAAGGTTTTCTAACTTCTATAAATATTTTATTTATAAATACTTAAGGATAATTAAACCTTTAATAAGTTTACTTAAAAATAATAAAAAAAGAAAGAAAACTAGGTTATTAAAATAAAATAACGCGGTAACGGCGGCGTTCAGCCGGTTATATAATATATTTAGTAATACGTTATTACTCCGCCATTTTAACCTAGAAAAAAGGGTACGGATAAAAACCAATACGTCCAATTTTACTATCGTTAGTATCTTATCTTAATAGTTTAAAAAGGGTTATTAACGTTTAATAACCTATTAATCCCGGAAAATATAACTTATTAAATAAAATTATAAAACGTATAATTAAAAACTTTTTGTTATCGTTATAATATTTAAGTAATAACGTTATTACTTAAAAAGAAACGTTAAAACTATTTAAACATAAACGGATTATAATAACCTTTAAAAGTTTATAAAATAGCCGGCTTTAAGCTTATATTAAATTAAATAAACCTTAAAACTTATTAATTATAATTTTAAAATATTTTATTATTAAAATAAAATAAACCTTATTAATTCATTATTAAGACGTTTAAATTATAAAAGAGTCTTACCTTTTAATATTACTTTTTTACCTATATTATAAAATAAGTTTATTCTTTAATTAAAAGAGTTACCGGAATACCGGTAAACCGTAACTATAAGTTATATATTTTTACTTATATTAAAGGGTATTTAAGTCATTATTTTACGGAAGGAAATATATTAATTATTTAAAAACGCTTATAAAAATTCAATCTTAATATAACGGTTTATTAAAGATTTATAAGTTAACAATAAGTTTATTTATAAGATTAAGGAAGTTATTATTAAGTTAATTAAAGATTATTTATAACTTAACGAAGCTTAAAGTATTAACTTAATTAACTTTATTAAATATAATAACCGATTATATATCCCTAAAAATAAAGTAATTTAAAAGGAATTAATCAATAAATATTATAACGATAAATTAACGGGTTATTTTAATATTAATAAAACTTATAAGTTATTAACCCGGAAATATTATTAAGATAATTTAAAAGTTTAAGTAACGGATTACGTTAAAACATATAATATATATTAAAGGGTTAAAATATACCGTTATTATTCCTACGGTAAATTAACTTAATTCCCTTTTCCGGTATAGCCTTAAAAGGAGTTAATTATGGACTTTATTACCGGTTTACTTTTTAATAAACGTAAAGGGTAAATTTATAACTTAATTTTAATAATCGTAAACCGTTATATAAAGATATATTATTATTTACTTATAATAAAAAATATAAATATTATTACGTTAATTAAATTATTATTTAAAGAGGTTTTCCTTAAATATAATATATTAAACGGGATCGTTACCGATAAAGGCTTTATTTTTATAAGTAATTATTAAGGTTTAATATATTATTATTTAAAGATAATACGTAAACTTAATACCGTATTTTACCTTTAAATTAATAGATAAATTAAACGTTAAAATTAAGGAATAAAGTAATACTTAAAAATATTTACCAATTTAAAGTAAATAAATTAAATAAATTTATTATTTATAATTAAGTATTCTTATATAAATATATATTATTTAAGTTTAAAGTATAGCTTTTTTTACGTTAATTATAAATATAATCTTAAAATTTACTTTAAGTTTAAGGATAAACTTATTAAGGAGAAAATACTTATAATAAAAAAAAAGTTAAAATTTTAAACGATATTTATAAGAAGTTAACGGAATAATAACATTATATATTAGGATCGATTAAATAGATTTATAATAAAAAATATTAATTAAAATTATATAATATCGGTAATTTAATAATATTAAATATTAAGAATCTTAAACTTAAGTAATTAAATAAGAAACTTATACCTTAATTTATTAAACTTTTTAGAATTAACGATAAGATTAAATAATAAACGTACCGGTTTTTCCTTTTTATAAGTTATTATATTTACCTTATAATTTATATTTCTTTTCTTAAGTTATATTATACTTAAGTTAACGATAAAACGGCGGAAATAATAATATATCCCTTAAAATTTATCGATAATAAGGAAGAATAAGAAATTAAGGAAATTACGGATCGTATTAAAAACTCCCGGGGTATTTAATATAAAGTTAAATAACTTAATTAAGGTTCTAAATATAATTAATAAGTTTTAACGGGTAACTTAAATAACGTATAAAAACTATAGAAGTAATACGATAAAATAACGTAAAAAAAGAAAAAACGAATATAAAGTTAACGCCGTAATAATTAAGAATTTTATATTATAACTAATAATTATGTATAATAATTAATATCGCGGGTTATTTTATTAACATACTTTCTTTTTATATAAGTTATTAAAGATCTATTATAATTTTATTTAATAAAACGTAATATACTTAATATAATTAACGTTACGGTAACGTTTATTTATTATAATTATAATAATTAATCTATAAATACGATAATACCGTAAATATAAAAACGTAAAAATAAATTATAAACGTTTAAAAACGCTTATTAATAAATTAATATTAAGTTAAAAAGAAATAAAATTAAAATATTAACGATTAAAGATCGATTAAGATATATTATAATTTAATTAACATCCTAAAAGCTATAATATTATATTTATATTACTATTTAATAATATATAAATTATAAACGCTTAAATATTAAACGTTAAACGCTTATAATATATATAAAGAAAATAAAAATAAATCTATAACGTTATCGTATTAATATAACGGGTTTTCTTTTCTTTTTTTTTCTTTTTTTCCCTTTTATATTTTTAGAGCCGGATAAGTATTAATGGATTTAACGGAATATAATAATTTTACCCTTTTATTCCTTTTCTATTTTAAGGTTAATCTGATTTTAATATTAATAGGTTAAAAGGCTTTTTAATACGCTTTAAAGTTATTATTCTCCGGAATTAAGGTTAACCTTTTAACCATTGCCGTTAAAGTAAATTATATTTTTTTTATCTTTATATCTTTTTTTTATCCTTATCCGTCTTAAAACCCTTAAATTCAAAGTAATTAACGGAATACTTAATAAAGGAAGCCCGGTTTTCTTCCGTATTACTCTTTATTTAAAATATATTAACGTTAACGTTAAATTATTATTATATCGGTATATATTTTTACTTTAAATTTAATAATTTCCGTTTCCGTAATAAAAGTTTAAAACGATTATTTCTTTATTTCCTTTTTAAGGGCCGTTATCGACCTATAAACCTTTAATTAAATACGGCGATACGCCGGTTTAATTATATAATATATTACTTTTATATATCCGTATAATTTATATTAAACTTTAAACTTATAAAGGAATTTATCGTATTAACGTAATAAATAAGATCTTTCTTAGGGCCGCGATACTTAATTAAGTTTATATATTATTTTACGTATTTTCTTAATAAGCTTATCCGGGAATTATATTTACTTAAAATATTAACGTTTTAATAACGATATAATCTTATAATATAATAACGATTATTATAGTTTTTAAATTTATATTAATTATAAGGATTAATATTATAAGTATAAAGCTTATTCTATAAAAAATATATAAAGTATAAAATATTTATATATTATTAACTTTTATTTAATTATAAGTATATTCTTATCGTAAAAGGTTAATAAAACGTTATTATATTATATAGTATTATACGTTAGGATATTAAGATAATACTTATTTTACTCTTTTATTTACGTTATATTAATATATATTCATTTATTATTATTACGGATTACTATTATATTAAATATATAAATATCCGTATATAATTAACGTAATTTATTATAATGATAATAAGGATATAAATAAAAGTTATTTTTATATATTAATTAAGCATCGTAATTAAAGTTTACGTATAATATACTTATAAAAGTTATTAAGATTATTAAGGGAAAAAAAAGAAAAAGTTTAAAATAATAATAAATTTTTTATTACTTAACCGTTATTACGCCGTAATAAATTAATAAGTAAATTCTTAAATAACGGTTTAGTTATTAATTAATATTATTAAGATTCTTTTCTTATTTATTTTTTCTTATTAAGTTTTATAAAAGGGTTTTTAATAAGCTTTATTATATTATATTAATTATATATTAATATATAATATTTTCTTACGTTTAATATATTAAATAACGTTCTTAATACGTATTTTAAAGTATATATATAAACTCTTTTCTTTTTACCCTTTTTTTATTAGGTTTTAATAATAGGTTTTTAACGAGCTTTATATATATATTAATTACGCGTTAACGTCTTCTTTATAATATTACTATTTATTTATATAATTTTTATCTTTAAGGATTAAAGTATAAAGAAGGGGGTATTATTAACGTTTAACGTTTAATAAACGTTTAACGTATATTAAGTATATTAAGCCCCGGTTTATTTAAGGACTATAATTAAATAACGTAACCGTTTAAATAATAACTTTTAAAATTAAAGGTTTTAAGAGTTTAAACCTTTTATATACAGATATACGTAATTATAATTAAGGTTAAAGTTATTATTACCGTGGTTTAAGTTACCTTTAAGACCGGTTATTTAAGATAGGCTTACGTTCAGCCAGTTTATAGTTCCTTAAGAATTAGTTTACCTTTTAAATCTAAGTATTAAATTTATAATTATACTTTACGTCTTCTATAAACCCCTTTTAACTAGCCCCGCCAGCTGTAAGCCGGCGGACCTGTCTAACAGGTTCCGGGGCAGGTATCGTTTTTTGCGATTTACCCCCCTTTTAAAATATTTTTTTAACCTTATTGTTTTATATATTAAATTTACATTAATAAAGGGGCGTATAATCCATATAAATCAATAATATTAATAATAGTCGTTTTAGTGGCTTCAGGGAGTTATAAAGCTATTTTAAAAGGCCCTTAAACTTAATAAAAACACAATATACGGCTTATAATATCGAGTTTTAAGCTTAATAAAATCGTTATTTAACTTAAACGTTTAAAATAACCCTTAAAGGCTATTTTAAATATAACGATATTAATTGGATCTTTAGGTTATAATCCGGGCTTATCCGAATACTTCTTATAAAAAACTTTAATTAATCCTTAAGTATAAAGGAATTCTTTTACGTTAACGTAATATTAAATATTATCCGGGGGTAAGTTTATTTATTTAACTTTATATTATAGCCTTTATTTTCAGCCGGTATATTAAAAATTAATAATTTCTTTAAACTTTTACTTTTTAATATCTTTTTCATTTACGATAACGGGTTTAAGGGGTAAATTAATTTATCCTGATAATAATAATTTCTTTTTAATCGGGATACGGGTTAAATTACTTATATAAAAGGTAAAATAAACTTAAAAAATATTTAAAACGTTCAATTTATAGGAAAAATAATATTATTTAAGGATAATATAAAGACTTAAGTATTTATAATTTAACTTCTTATTAAATCGATTAATTATTAAATACTTAACGTTTATATAAACTTTATTATTTATTTTAAACTTTACGTTTTAACGCCGGCGGTTAACTTATTTAAATATATTATTATAAGCCTTATTTAAATTAAAATGTATTATATTAAAAATTTCTTATATAGTTTTAATAATATTAATAATTTCCTTAACCTAAAGTTATTTACGGGCGGTAATATATTTAATATTATTGGGACCGAATAATATCCTTAAATAAAAGCCCTTATTAAGGTAAAAAAGTATTATTTTAATCGATTAATTTAAATTATTATTATTTATAAATTCCATTATAAATAATTATTATACTTAATCGTTTTATGAGTAATTTACGTAAATCTGGAGTCCTTATTTTATTTTTTAATTTATTCTTTTAATTTAATTATTACTTTTAATATAATAAAAAATTAAAGTTTAAGGGTCGATTTTAAGTTAATATAATAAAAAACGTTATATTTTATTAATAAATTATAAATTACGATTTAAAATAATATTATCCGGAAGGCCGTAATACTTAAATACTTTTTTAATAAAGAGTTAAATTATTTCCTTAATAAAAATTCCTTCTTTTTTAATATAATTAAGGATATAATATTGGCCTTTAAATAATATATAAATTATAATAAGGATAACGTTTATACTTTTATATTTAAATAGTCCGATAATGAAGTTAACCGAAAGATTAATTTATTTTTATTCCAGGATTTTTAATTAATAGAATAATCTTATAAACTTTTATTATAAAGCTTTAAACCGAAAATAAATATTATAATTTAAAATATAACGGTTAATATCATCTTATAAAGTAAATTAAAAGAAATATTAAGAAATAAGTTTAATTATATAATCCCGGTTAAAATAGTTATTAATTAATTTATTAAAAGTATATTTTAAGACCTTTATAATAAGTAGCGTTAATACTTATAATTTACCTTTATTAATAAGGATATTGGACCGAACCTTAATACGGATTAAGGATACGCCTTTAAAATTAAATAATTTATCCTCCGTAATTATTTTCTTAAATTCCGTTAAGCCCTTATTAATATAATTAACTTTATAAATTTACTTATAAAACCCGAGTTTTTTAAGGATTAAATAGGCTGGTATTAATGCTTTTTCCCCCTTATTTAAGGTTAAAACCTTAAAACGTTCAGGAAATAGGATAATTTAAAACTGGTTTTTAACCTTATTATCGTTGTTACTTTAAGGTCGATAACCGGGTATTTAAGTAAGGGTATTAGCCTTATTATTTTATTTACCCGGGCGATAAACAACTTTAAAATTAAACTTAAAGAGGGTATTAAGATATTTCACTTAACGTTTTATAAGCTTTTAACTCTTAATAAAGTATTTTAAGGCCTAATTATTATTAAAAATACGGAAAAGCTTCTTTATTATTTTTAATTTTAACCGTTAATTCTTTAAATACTTAATAATAATAAAAAGTTCCTTATTATAAATATTATAGTTATATTTAACTGGTAATATACTCTTAAAATAATAAATTATTAAATATAACTTTTTAACCTTATAATATTAAAAGAGAATATTACCAGAAACGTAATCCGAAGAGTTAGTTTTAAGGATTATTTCTTTATTAAGATTATAATAGGTTAATATAAAAGCTATAATAAAAGCCTTTTTAAGTATCGTATAAGTTTTTTAATATTCCGGGGACTATATAAATAAGGTTTCTTTTTTAATAAGCTTTAAAAAATTTTTTATTATTTTAAAAAATTAAAGAATAAATCTTTAATAAAAATTATAAAAGTTAATAAATCCTTAAAGGGCTTTTAGGTTAACGGGGACTGGTTAATCCTTAATTTTATTTACTTTATTGGGGTTTATTTTTAACCCGTTAATAATAAGGATAAGACTTAAAAACTTAATTTATTAAATTCCGAATTTATACTTCCGGATATTTATTTATAGGCCGGCGTTATATAAACGCTTTAATATTAAGTATATATATCGGGTATACTTTTTCTTAATAGTATTATAGATAAAAAACCATTATCTAAATAAGCTTAAATAAAAATATTTAAATAATTAAATAAAACCTTATTTATATATTATTAATATAAGGCGGGGTTATTAATTAAGTTAAAAAATATAACTTTATACTTAAAAACGTTTAATAAAATAACGAATATCGTAAAGTTTTTACTTTCCGGATATATACGGAGCTTATTAAAGGCCGCAATAATATTTAAACGGATAATCTATTTATAACCGGTAACTTAAGATAATATTTTTTTTATTAAAGGAATAAGATATTAATTCCTTTTAATAATAACGTTAATACCACGGTAATTTACGTATAATTATAAATCGCCATTAAATTTAAGGGTAAAAAGGATAAAGAACCTATAAAGGGCTTTATTAAGCTCGATAAATCCTTTTTTAAGTTCTTAATAATATATTCCTTTAATTTTTAAAGCTTATAACCTAAAAATAAATAAATCTAACTCCGGGGGGGAATCCCTTTTAAGGTTAAGTTAATTTTATAATTATAGTCTTAATATAGGGGTAACTTATTTATTATTATATAATTAAAGATATCCTTAAAATTATAATATTCCGCTGGAAGTTTAACTATAATTTTATTTATAAAAACCGCTTTTTTTACGAAGTTATTCTTATAAATTATTATAACGGAAATATTAATTAAGGTATTATTAAGGAAATCTAAATAATTAATTAAGTCCGTTATTAAAGTATAAAAGGTTTAAATCCCTTTTTCTTTTTAAGTTTTTATAATAATATAAAAGGTTATTATATTAATAACTTTAATTAAGAAAAGTTTCTTTTCTTTAATAAGCTTTAAGAAAAAAAGATTATTTAATAATTTTCTTTTTTTTTCTTGGGGCTTTAATAGCTTTAATTTTTTACTTTTTAAGAGTATATTTAAGGCTTAATAAGTTAAAGTTATAATCTAAAAAAATTCCGGAATAAGTTTTATATTTTAATAATTAACCTTATTATAATTATATTAATTTAATATAAAGAAGATTTTATTAATTATAGGGTAAATAAATACGTAATATTATTTTATTTAAAGTTTTTTAAGGATTATATTATATATTTTAAGCCGGGTAATAAATATAAAAATTAACTTTTTAAATAATTTTCTATAATTATCCGGGGATAAATTATATAAGTAATAAACCGTAAGTATTTATACTTATAATTTTAAATAAACTTAAGTTAAAAGAAAACTAAAAAAGAAATTTAAAGTATTATATAAACTTATAGGATAATTTATTTATTAATAAAATAATAATTAATAATACTTAAATTAATTAAAAAAAATAAAAAAAATATTAATCTTTATAGCTTATAAATACGTTAATAATTTAGGATTTATTATTTTAAACGTTAAAAAGGTTTTTAATACTTTTAATATATTTAATTATTAAAATTTAAAAGTAATATACGTTTTTATCCTTTATAGTAACTTTTATAAAGCTTAATCTTTTATTAATAGCCCGTTTAAATTATTAAATAAAATATCTTTAAGGGTATAAAAGATTTAACCGTTTTAATTATAAGTAAATTTTTTATTTAAATTAAAAATAATATAATAAACTTAAACGGAACGTTCTTAAGTATTATTTTAATTACGTTAATAATTAAAATAATCGGTTTAAAAATAATTCCTTTAATAAGTAAAGTATTTAATGTCCGGAAGAAAAATTAACTTTATAATAATGAAAATAATTTATCGGAATTTAAGTTTTCTAAAATTTTTATTCCGTTAAGGGGTTTAAAGGAAGTAATATAGGTTTTCGTAATCTCCTTAATTTCCTTAAATAAAATTTTATTTAAGACAAGGGTTTTTTATTAATAATAATATTCTGAACGTTAAAAACGGTTTATCCTTTTAAAATATACCCGGGTCTTATTTAAGTTATTTAAATTATAATTTCCTTAAAGAAAGTTTTTATAAAGTCGGTTAAAGAGTCGGATAATTAATTTATAAATTGTAATTTTTAAGTTTTTCTTAAGATTTACGTATTTAAAGATTTTAATTAAGCGGATAAAATTAAAATAAAATATTATAAATTTATCCTTAATTAATATTTTTAAAGCTTAAAAATTATTAATTTAATCTTTTTTTAATTAACGTTTTTAAAAATTCAATTTAAGAAAATTTAGAATTCCTTAAAAGTTTAGAAACTTAATAAAATATTATTATTATATTCCGTTTTTAATTATTTAAGGACTTTAAAACTTAATAATATTAAAATATAATTAACTTAAACTTATATAATTAAGTATTAACTTTAATTTATCCAAAACTTAATAATAACGTAATATTTAAAGAAACGGTATTAATTACGGTCCTTTTTTATAAAGGGTTCGGGATCCTTAATTTTAATTAACTTAAGTTTCTTATAAAAAGTAAAAGATATTATAAATTAATAAAATAAAAAGGTTAAATTATTCTATTAAAGATTTCTAAGCTTAATAATAAAATTTACATTTTAATTTTTTAATTTACGGTTACGGATTTCTAATATTTTAAGACGGTTTAAATCTTCCGGAAGAAAAAAATTACCGTAATTTTATTATTATAAGTAAATAATTCGGTTTATTTTTAATTATAAATTTTTCTTAATATTATTTAATTCTATTTAAAAGATTTATATTTTATTATTTATATCCTTATAATATTATATATTAATATTACGTTTTTAACGTAAAAAATTTAATAATTTTAAGAATTCCTTAAATCTTTTAAATAATACGGATTAAAAAATAAGATAAACGTAAGTTTTTATAAGGTATAAAGTATATTTAATTTATTTTTTTAAAACGGTACCTTTTAATTTATAACGACGCCGGCGGGCAATATAGTCCTTATATCCTTTATAATTATTATGTAAAACCGGGTTCTTAATAATTAAATAATCTATCGGGTCCTTATTTTTTTTACTTTATTAAGAAAAAGCCTTATCTTTAATAAATAATATTAATTAATCGGGGTCCTTTTAAGAATTACTTTATAAATTATATTTTAACGTAAAAACCTTTAATAAAAAGGATTATAAGTTTATTATTTATAGTTTTAATAAATAAAAAATAAATAAGAAATAAGTTAAAATTAAGGAGGAATAAAAATAAATAAAAGAAAAAATTAAAAAAAGGGGAAAAAATAAATTTCTTAATTTTTTTATTAAGCGGATTCTATATTATAAGGGTAATATCGTAGAATAAAATAATAAAGTTTATATTATAATAGGGTTTAATACTGTTCCTTTATATTATAAAGTATTCCTTAAAGTGTTTTTTCTTCCGGGTATTAAATACTTTATATTATAAAGTAAGTATAAAACCAGATATCTTAATTAAAGGTTTTAAAGAATAAAAAGGTAAGTAATAAATAAGGATTCTATAGGCTCTTATAAACTTATTCTTAATTAAATTTATAATATTTTTAAGGTTTACTTTATTTATAGCCTTTAAATCGCCTTATTAAGGCTTAACCTTTTAAATTAATTCTTTATATAATTTAATAAAATTAATATTTACTTATTTAAAGTTATTAAAATTTCCCGTCTTAATTATTAACGTTTTCTTATAACCCGTCCGGATATTAATCGTTATACGTTTTAACCGTAATTATTGCCCGTTTAATACCGTTAATAATTATTAGTTTACCGTCCGTTATTAATAAGTATTATTAATAAAAACCTTTATTTTATTTTATTACTCTTTATAAGGGCGTAAATAAGTTAACTTTAATATAATATTAAAGTATAAGCCTTTTTAAAATGGTTAGAAGGCAAAGGGTATATTATGTATAACTAAAGATATTAAAGTATAAAGGTGTAAAAGTGAAGGGGCCGAAGGCCCTAATATACCCAGTCGGTGATATTCCTGGGTGCCGGACTAACCCCGGGCTTGGCCCGGGATAGGCCCGGTAGGGCCTACTCCTAAGCTACCAATACCCCTGAACCCTGACAAAGGGCTTCATATCCCCTTATTTATACTTATTTTTTCTGAATCTTTATTATACTTTTACTTCCCTTTTTTTTTAGTTTTTCGTTTCTGACTACGTTTATTAAAGTAACTATTTATTCTTTTTTTTCCTTCCCTTTTTTTTAATTTTTAAATTTATATTTTCTTAAGATTTTTAATATATTAAAATATAAAAGTAATTAAAATAAAAATATTAAAAAAACGGTATTATATTATTTATATATACTTCCTCCCTTTAATTTATATTATTTATAATTATAACGGTTTTTAAAGGATTAAAATATTCCTTATTTATACTTACCGGATTTTAATTTTTTTTATTATTTTTAACTTTAACTTATCGGAGGGTTTAAAGTACCCGGTATATAATATAAATACTTTAAGATAATCCTTATAAAATAAGTTAAATATAAAAGCTTTATTTATCCTTTTTAATATATATAAAACTCTATACTTTCCTATAAAGTTTTTAATAATAAATAGTCCGACTTAATAAAACTTAAGTTTCCCAAGATTAAGGGTAAAATCCCGTTATATACTTAATTTTTTTCCTTTAACGGGTTTTAATTTTATATCCTTTTATTATAACGTTTTTTATATTAGTCTTTTATTACGTTTAATTTTTTTTATAATTCCTCCTTAATACTTGCCCGGTCTATTATAAATCTTTAGATAACTTTATATATTGCTTTTTCTAAAAACGGTATTATTTTTTTTATAATATATATTTTAACTTTTAATTTAATTACGTTCCGTTTATATATTATATTTAACTTAACTTTAAAGAAAATATTAATAAAAGCATATTTTAAATATTTAATATATTTTAAGTTAATATTTAATATTATTAATCTTCTTACTTATATTTAATTATACTTTTATTAAGTTTACGTTTTCTTTATTACGTTTTATTAAATTTAATTATTAAACTTTATTATATTTATTATTTTATATATTATATTTAATATAAAGATAAATTAAATATTATATAACCGGAGAAAGCTTTTTATTTTTTTACTTATAAATATTTTCTTAATATTTATATATATTATAACGGATTTTAAGTAATAATTTATATATTTTTTTAACGCAATAATTACGTTTTTTATTTTAATTATCGTAATATAGAATAATTATATAAATCGTAAGAAATAATCTATTATATTAAAGACGTATTAAAGACCGCTTTATATTTATTTAAAAGGGTGAATAAGGTCCGCCTTAAATAAATTAAAAAAAGTTTTTATTTTAATTGGACTTAATAAAACCGTACGGCTTCCGTATATTTACTTTATATAAGTTAAATACCTTTATATATATTTTATAATATCCTTTATTATATCCGGTTATTAATAATAATACCGTAATTTCCTTAATATAATTTTTAATAAGAAATATTCCGTATTATTATAAACTTCTTTAAATATTTATATTTTTTTTTATTAAATATATTATTTAACGGTTTCTATATTAAGAAAGTAACTTATTAATAATTAAATGAAACTTATAGTTTATAAGTTATTTATTAAATTTAACTCGGTAAATTATATTTTTCTTTTTTAACTTTATTTTTATTTTAAAATATTTAATAATATCAGTATATTAATCGTTATTTTTATAATAAAAAAATTTTTAAGTTTTAATAACTCTATAAGTTTATAATCGATTTATATATATTCTATTTCGTAATTATTATTTAATTTTATATTATATATCCGTACCGGCTTATTATCGATTATCCTTTATAACTATAATTCTTTTATATTTATTTTCTTCCTTTTATTTATGTTTTTCCTTATTAATTTTCCTTTTACGTTTTAAGTTAATTAACCCTTTAATTATTATATTGTAATTCGTATATTGTTATAAATATTAATTTTATTTTTCTTCGCTTTTTTAAAAACTCCTTTAATATAACGTAATATCTTCCTTTATTATTCTTTTAGAATTATATTATATTATTTTTATTTTTTTATACCTTAAAGGCTATTTTCTTTATTATTTTATTAAGTATATAATTTAAATTATTAAATAATGCTTTTAATAAGTTATCCGCCGCTTTATTAATCTTTCCTTTAATATATTCGATTTTAATATATAGTTTTTTTAACTTATTTATTTATTTTACGAAAATATTCTTATAATATTTTATATTTATAAACTTTATAAGTAACTTATAATCTATATATATAATTAAAACTTTTTTTATATTTAATATATAAAAGAACTTTTCCTTAAATATAATAGTAACTATTAATTCTTATTTATAAATATCGTAATTATGTTTTACTTTATTTATTGTATATAAATTATAAATAAGTAAAACGGTATAATCGTTTTTAAACTTAAATAATATAGTATCCGGCTCCGTATTTTAAGGTATTAATATATATATAGACCGGTATCTTTAAATCTTATTTAAATAAAGCTTTAACTTCCGTTATTATGTTTTGTATAAGTTAAAATAATATATTTTCTAACTTTTTTTATCTTTACTTTATATTTCCGGTTAAACGGGTAAGTAAGCGGGCTATTTTTATAAAGTTTTTAATTTATTTTCTTATTATATTAATAATATTTAAAAATCCTTTAACGTCTCTTATATTTTACGGTATAGGTTAATTAAGTATCTTTTTATACTTTTTAGGTTTAATTTATATACGTCCCTTTACTTTATGGTCTTTTTTTAATATTTTAATTTTTATTATATTCATTTTTAGCTTATTAAATAATAACTTTAACTTTAATTATAAAATTAGCGGAAAGAAGTAATTTTTTAAGAAGGTAAACTGCTTTTTTTATATTCCGTATACTTTAAAGATATTATTAAAATAAAAAATTAAATTGATAAGGTTATATTCCCTTTTAAAAATAATGAAAAATAACTCCGGATTTAATTTAAAGATAGTTTTTAATATAGTATTTATAAGTTTAATAAAGATAAATAAAGACGTACGTATTCCTTAAGGTATCCCTATTAATTATAGCTATTTAATGTTTAATACGTTAAAAATAAGATAATATTAATTATCGGAATATACTTTTATTGCTTAATATTTATATTTTATATCCGTTTAAAAAAAGTCTTATACAATAAAATTCCCAGTAAATTATATATTCTTTTTATTAACTCTATATAAGAGGCGGATAACACTTTATATATAAAGTAATAATTAAATATAAGTTTCAGTTCGACTTTATTTTTTTTTATAAGTATAAAAAGTACGTTTTATATACTTATTTGTTTATTTATCTATATATATTTCTTATATATATTTAACTTAATTCCTTATTATACGATCGTTTTAAGTTATTACTTTTTATTACTTAATAATTTTTTAATAATAACTTTATATAACTTAATCTTTAATTTTAATATTATTTTATATAAAAGTAAATCCGTTATTAGGATCTTATATAATTCTTTTATATTTATATTTTTATACGTTAATAATACTTAAAGTATCTTAAGTTATACTTAATTATTTAAGATAATATCCCTTAATATAATGTTTTTTTCTTTTACTTATATTTATAGCCTTTTATATAACTTTAAAGTATTAATTTTTTATTATTATTTTTTAATTCATTAAGAATATAATTTATAATAGCTTTATCTTAATATTTACTTTTTTATTTTATAGTTTTAAAGTTAACTTATTTATTACTTTATATACGTATTTTAAATAGACTTAATAAATATTATATTTATACTTTAACAATCTTTAATAAATTATTAAGTTATCGGGTTATTTAGTTTTTAGGATTATACTTTTTATAGTAAATAAATAGTTCTTATTATTTTCTTTTTTTTATTTATTTTATTTTCTTTTTTATATTATTATAATATATAGCTTTTTTTTTATTACTGGTTTTTTTAATTTATTTATTATTTTTTTAATATATATAATCGTCCGTCTTTATTATTATAAGTATTATTAACTTAATTAATATTGTTTCTTCTTCGTATATTATATATTCTTTATATTATTTAATATTATTTTATATAATTAATAATAACTTTAAGTATTATTTTTTTTCTTCGTTTATTTTATTAAGTATTAAGTTTATAAATTTAATTAATTTCCACTTTTATTTAATAAGTTACTATTAATATAAAATAAAGCTTATTTCTAATTTTAAATTATTAGTTGGATTATTTATTAAATTTTTTTTAACTTTTTTATTGTTTCTTTAATGCTTCCGAACTTTTTATTATCTCCTAGGTATTCCCGTTACCGTTTTATTCCTTTCGATTCTTTTAAACTTTTACTTAATCGTTCCTATTTACTTCTTATTTAACTTATTTTTTCTGTTTTTTCTTATTACTTTAATTTACTTTTAATCTTCTTTTACTTATTCCGATTATTTCTTATATATTTTTTCTTCTCCTTAAATATATAAATATACCCTTTTTTTTATTAACTGGTTATTAAAATATACGCCCTTAAAACCGACCTTATTCTTTAAACATTTTCTTTTCTTATAGTTTGTTAATCTTTATTATTTTTTTTATTTTTTAACTTAATCTTTAAGCTTTTTTTATTACTTTTATACTTAAATAAGTTTAATTTAGTTTCTTCTTTTAATATTATTACGTTTTTATAATATAACTTCTTATATATTAATTTTTAACGTATTTTACTTAATAAACGTATTTAAGGTTTACGCAATTAAATATTTTCTTTATAAATAATATTCTTAATCTTTAATATCTTTATTTAAATCTTAAAGTTAACTATATTTAATATTAATTATAAGAATCTTAATAAGATATTATAATTTAAGTTATTTTTTAATATTATAAATATTTATACCGATTTAATTTTTCTTATAACTCGGATATTAAATATAACCTATATATAAAGTAATATATAGTCTCCGTTTATTATTAATATATTTAAGTAATTAACTTTAAGTAATTTTAAATGTTTTTTTTCATCCGTAATTCTTTTATTATACTTAAGTTAATTATAATAATATCCGATCCTTAATCGGTTTTTATATTAAGTAATTTTTTTATTTATTTTAGTTAATAAATAATTATTATTTTTATAAAGTATATTTATTTATTCTTATTAAATATAACTTTAAAATTTTATCTTAAGCTTACGATTACGATATTATTAATTTTAAGTTATTTATTCTGAATCGTTTTTTATATTTTTTTTCCGTTATTCTTAAGAACTTCCTTAATAACTATAATCTTTTATAACGTATACGGTTAAGGTTTAATACGTTTTTTATAAGTCGGCTTATCTTTTTTCTAAAGTATAATAAAAGTTATATTAAATATATCGTAAAGAATATAATATTATTAATTAATAAGATCTACTTAACGTTTAAGGTTTATTCCCTTAATAACTTAATAATTTATTAAAGTTTTTTTTCCCCCCGGTTTTCGCCTTTTTTTTTTGGCTTCCCCTTTATTCGCTCCTTAATTTATATAAGTTTAATTTTTTTTTTCTTTTAAATTATTATCTTTAATTTATTATTACTTCGCTGCTATATTTATTATTATGTTTACTTTATAGTTAACGTTTTTATTAGGGGGGTGTTTTTTTAATAGTGGTGGCTTTATAATTAAAGCCGTTAACTATTTTTTTATTATTAACCTTATTAAGGACCTTTCTTTCTTCCTGTATAATTAAAGCGATAATTATTACGTTTATTAATACGTTTAATTAATCGTTAAACGGTATAATTATAAATAATAATAATAGTCGGTAATTTATATTATAGTACCCGTTTTTATTATCTTAAGACTTCTTTTATATATATCTTTTTTCGTTAAAGCTTACGTTATTTCCGTTATATCCTTATTTATACCCGGAGGCCAGTCCAAGCGTGTGCGAACTCCCGCCAGGCGTAAGAGAGACCGAGACCAAGAGGATTTAGAGAGTAAAGGCTATAGCGATCGCCTTATAAGCCACGATAAAGTAGATTAAACGCTAACGGAAATATAAGGACTTTATACCTTAAGGTTATTGTTACCTAGCTCTTAACGATAAAAAGATTACCGATAACTATTTCCACCGCTATAGTATTATAAGGAAGGATAATAACGTATTAATAATCCAACTCCGGACGGGTAAAAACGGTTTAACTTACTTCTTATTTATTATATATACCGGAGGTTAAATAAACGCCGGATATAAATACGGATAAAGGAAATAAAATACCGTATATATCCTTATTTTATATCCTTTATTTACTGAAGTTAAGCTAAAACTTATAATAAAGGTTAATATTTATAATTACCGTTAAATACTATTTATAAAGTAAAATATACGGGCGGCCGTTAAGTTTATAATATTTATTAAGTTATTAACGTAATTTAACCTTACCGCGAAGATAAATAAGGTTATTAAAAATTTAATTAACGAGTTTTATTACCGGTTTAAATCTTTAAGATAACGGCGTAAAAGCTATACTTAATAAAAAGCTTAAAGATATAATATTAATATAATATAAGAAAAAGGTATAATAGTATCGGCGGCGATAATAACGAAAAAATAAAAGGCATATATATCGGTAAAAGTATTTAAAGGTATAACTTAATATTAATACTAGGTAAATCGGTGAAGATACGGAAGAGTTATAGGTCCGAAAATAACCTTTATAATAATACGGTCGTAATATTATAGATTTCCTTAATAAAGTTAAAACGTAAGAGTTATATAAATTAATCGCTACTTTTTAAATAACCGTTAATGCTTTTTACCTTAAAAGGTAATAGGTAAAGGTTTGGTAAATACCGTTTTTTCGCCTTAACGTTATAAATATCAGGTTTTTACGGTTATTAAAAAGGTTAAAAGACCGCGTATTAAGGAACGCCGGAATTAGCTTAGCTAGATCCGTAATATAAATAAATCAATCAATCAATCCTTATTTATAGTTTATATATTTTTCCGTTAAAAATATGTTATAATACTTATAGTAAATAAAATATAATTTTATATTAAATAACTTAAAATTAATTAATATAAAGGTCTTTAAACTTAACCGGATTGAATAATTTTACAGTAAATTAATTATTTCTTTTAATATTTTAATTAATATATAAATTTTATTAATAATTTTACGGCCCTTAATTTATATTTTCCGCTTAATTATTAATATTCTATAAAAATAAATTTTAAAATCGATTTTAATATTTAAGTTATTAAAATAATATAACTTATGATAATTATATAAATATTATTTATATTATTAAGACGTCTTAAGATTTCTCGTTTATGCGATTTTAGGGGTATTTAGTTTATCGCGTTCCTTTTACTTATAATATTTATATAATTCCGTTATAATCGATGTATATTAAATTTACCTTTAACGTAGCTTCTTAAAGGTCTTTATTTATATAACTTAATTAATTTATAAATATTTGGACTTTATGATTCACTTTTTTATCCTTTTTTTCCTTCTTAAGTTCCTACTTTTTTTATTCCTTCTATAACCCGTTTTATTTTAAGGTATACTTTATAAAGATTAAGTTCTTTATATACGTTTTTTATTAAACGTTTACGGAGCTTTATATCCGTTAAATTATTTTTAAAACGATTAATTACGTTTTTTAATATATATTTAAATATTTTATTTATTATATTTTCCGGTTTTTTTAATTTAGTATTTTTTCCGTTTAAGTTATATATAATATAGAGTATACGTTTATAATAATTAAGGATAAAATTAATCCCTTAAAATAATACTTTAATATTATTTACCGTTTATTCTATAAAATTATTAGGATTTAATTTTCAGAATTTTTAACTTAATAGTTTTTAAAAGTTCTTTATATCTTCCTTTATAACGTTATTTATCGCTTTATTTATAAAAAAAACTTTAATTTTTAATTATTTTATTTAATATATTACGTCTTTTTTAGGTCTTATATTTATCGTATTTATTTATTAATTAAAAGAAGTATTTTTCCCGATCTTTTTTCGTACGTTATAAATCCATTTTTATATATTATTCGGTTTATTTTTTTTACTTATTTAATTCTTTTAATCTATAGAATAAAGTTTTATTCCTAGGTTTTATTATAACTTTTTACTATAAAGTTTCCGATAATTTTAAAATAAAAGTTAAGATTATTAATAGTATTACGGAGTCTTTTTCTAAATTTAACTTTATTATTATTATTAAAGAAAATATTCAAAATTGTTTAAGTGTTTTTTTTACTTTATATATATTAATTAATTCCTTTTTAAATTTAAAGGATTAAGGGATTCTTAATAATATTTTATTACTCTTTAAAAAAAGGTTAATAAAGTTTATTATTAAGTGGTTTTTAATAACACTTATAATTATTAATAAATACGGGATAGCCCCGTAACTTATATAAATTTATCTTTATTTTTTTATTTTTCATTTAATATAAAATAAAAGGGTATTTGTTCTTTTTAATAAAAGAAATAAAATAATAATAAAAAAAGTAATAATATTATAATTGATTCCTTAATTCATATAATAATACTTAACTTTATTTTTTTTATTTTAAGGATATTAAGATATATATAAAATACAATATATTATTATTAATATATTATTAATGTTTATATAAGTATTTTAAAGAAAGAAGTTTACGGTTATTCCAAGTAACTATATTTTATTTTTATTTTTTTTGCTTTTTTTTTTTTTTAAGGAAAGAGTTAAGTTAATATATAATTATATAACGTTAATAAGGTTCCTTTTAATCTTTTAAGTTATTATATAAATATATATAAATTATACCTTATTATAAGTCTAGATTTCTTTTTTAAACTGGAATAGATTTTAATTATTTATTTTAATCTTCTTTACTTTTTATATAAAAGAATTTTAAGGAAAATACCGTTAAATTAAATAAGTTTTATATCGGTAACCGTTATAAATTATTATTAATATTCTTAGTATATATATAATATAATTATTATTATAAGTATATTTATTTCTGTTTTCTTTTATTAATTTTTTTAATCGGTTTTATTACTTACTTCTTTTTATTATTTACTTTCTTAATTTTCTTTTTAAATTTTTAATTTTTAATTGCTTAATTTATAATTTAAGGTAAAGGGCCTATTACGTTCGGTTAATATACTATATGGTTTACGGTTATTTCCTAGGAATTCTAAAGACCGGTTTAAATTTCCGTAAATAGTCTAAAACCTAATTACCGCCCAGGTAACTTTTAGTTTAATAATTTATGTTCTAATAAAAGGCATCTCTTTAAAAAAATATATACGATTATTTAAGCTTTATTGAAGAATCTTATTTTTATTACTTTTATTATTAAGATATACGGTTTAATTTAATTACTCCGATAATTATTAAGGAGTCTTATATATTTATTAATATTAAAATACCCGGTATTATTTATAAGTCTTAAAAGATTATTTACTTAATATGAAATAATCTTTAAGATTAACTTTATGTCTCTAAAGAATATATATAATACTTTAAATTAAATTAAGGAGTTTTACTTATAATAAATAAATTAATTACTTAAAATCGTTTTATAAAACTTACGGTTTAATTACTTAAAATAATTTAATAAGACTTATAATTTAGTTAGGTTTAATTATTTATATTAACTTAATAAGTCTTATATTTCGGTTATTATAATCGTTAATTATTAAATAATAATTCTACGTTATTTAAGGTAATTAATTTTTTTTAAGTTTTTTTCTTTAATTACTTTAATTTCTTTTATTTTAAGAAAACGGCTTATATTAATATATAAATTATAATTTCCTTAACGATAATCTAGAATATTTAATAATATATACAATTATTTTTTAATTAAAATCTGAGCTTATCGTTAATATAAAAGGTATTATTATTTTTTTATAATTAAAACGTTTTAAAAAAGCTATTGTCTCTTTTTACTCTTTAATTTTTAATAATTAATAATTGATTAATAAATATTAATAATACTTTAATAATACGTATAAATAAGGTCCCCGTATTAAGTAAGGATAATAATAAGAATATCTAAATAAGGGTACTTAAAAAAGGGTTACTTAAATACTTTTTTTTTTCTCGATTTTAATATTTATTTAATAAATAAGTAATAGTTAAAAATATTTTATAAATATATATAAATCTATAGTTTATTACTTTTATTATATATATATAATATAATAATAATAAAGGTCGGTTTTTTATAATGTTTTTATAATTTTTATTGCCGTTAATTAAGGAAAAAACATAATAAGTTATTTACAATTAAATCGTATAATTAAACCGAATTCCTTAATATATATAAGTAAATGTTTTCTTAAGACCGTTAGAAAAGATAAGAAAAAATAAAAAAGTAAAAGTAATAAAATAATAAACAATAATAAAATATAATTAAAAATAGGCCGTAGCCCTTATATAAGTTGGTAAGGTATAGGTTACTTACTATGATAATCCGTTATACCCTTCCTTTTTAAAGTATATATGAATCGATTTTACCCTTAGTTAGCCCTTTTGGTGTTTCCCTTTTTTTATACACCCATCCGCAAGTTTGGTCCATACTCTCCCCCTTTTCAAAACTTTTTATTTATTTAATAATAAATATTAATATACCTTTAACTTTGAAGTTGTAAAGGAGACTTTAATAATTTATTTTATTAAATTCTTCTATAATATTTAGTGATAATAAGCTGGCGACGTATTTTTCCCCGTAGCCCTACATAATAATAACGTTGTCAATTAACCTTTTTAATATTGTTTCAATTAAGTAACCTTTTTACGTTCTTATTCATTAATTTAAAAATAAGTTATTTTCTTTTATATAATTATGAAAATTTTTAAAATAATAGTTTTAAAGCTTTTTTTAACGTATAAAGGAGTATAATTGGTTAATATATGTTCACTTTTATATAATTTAACATAATTAATTTTTTAAAGTAATTATTTTAACCTTTTTAAACCTTTTTAGATAATAACCTTAATCTATATACGTTTAAAAAAAATAAGAACGTATATAAATAATGAAAAAATTATGATAAGGAATTTATTCGGGATTTTTTTTTATTTTAGAGTTTTATTTTTTTTAAGCAACTGTTACGTGCAGCGCAGGCACACCATAATAGGCATAGCGCAGGGGCTTAGGGCTATGTATGCTTGGCGCGCACCCACATAAGTAGCAACACCGTCCATAGTTGCAATCCAGGCAGTTACCACTCCACCCTCAATACCTGCACTTCGTCTTTTTCCCTGACAGCAACATATAACTTTATCGATTATTTTATATATAATTATGTTTAAGATCTTTAATAAAATAAGGTATATTGTTCCCGGTATATTATTTAACGTTATTATTAATAGCGGCGGGAAAAAAGCCTTTTTTAACACTTTAATTTTATCTTTAAGTGTTTTTATAATACTTTTTTTAAACCTTTTTAAAAATAAGAATTTTGGGATTAATTTTCCAGCTTATTTATACCCGTATTTCGTTAACCGTTATACCCTTTCTTTTGAAAGAGATAAGTCATAAACGTTATTCCGGAAATATATTTCCTCAATTTTTATAATTATATTCACTTTTAATCTTTTAGGCTGAAGTTAATTCCTTTTAGGTAACTATATATTTATTCCTAAACGTTTTTTTAGCTTTTTTTAACCAGTTTTATCGCTTTTATATATGTTTTATTTTAATATAATTTCGTTTTTTGAAACGGTTCTATTATTAATATTATTGTTTTTATTATTTTTTAAGCGTTACTATAATTATATTTATAAATCTATTAATATTAACCTTTAATATTAATACCGGGTAAATAGTCCCCTGAATTATTTTAGCTATTTTCTTTTAAACTTTTTTAACGTTAATTATTTTTTATATCTTTTTTTATATTGGCTTTAATATAAGGTTATATTTTTAATATAATATTGATATTACCGGGATGTAATGAAAGTTATATTAAAGCTCCTTATTCATTATATAATTAATAACCGCCGCTTTAACGTTTTCCGAATTAGATATAAATTTAATAATAGTTTTACTCCCCTTATCGCTTTAAATAATTATCCCTTTTAAAATAAGTAAGCTTAACCCTTTATTTTCGGTAACGTTAAGTAATATATTTACTTTTTTATAATAGGTATTTCTATCCTGTTTAGTTTATCGTTTATAATATAAATTAAAATCTTTTATTATTAGGTTTTTTATAATTATTTATGAAGCTTTTTTTAGCCCTTAAAGCGTTAATAATTTTACTTTATTGGCCGGGGACGGATTATATATATTATAAATTTATAGGTACTCCCCCAACCGGTACGGGATTAATCCCGCGGGATAGGTACGGGACCGGTACGGGATAGGGAATGGGTACCCTTATCCCGTACCGGTAGCAAACGGTATGGGGCGGTACGGGACCGGGAAATGCCAAGATACCGTTTTAATATTTATAGTATAATATATATTAAAATAAATATAAAAAAAATCCTAAAATTCAATAATAGAAGTGAATGTTTCCCCTAAACAGGATTAGCGGCTCGCTTAATATTAAAAATAATATATTTACTCCCCCAACCGGTACGGTATGGGACGGGATTTGATCATGGTCTTCCCATACCGGCCGGTACGGTATAAGGGTATATCCCGTTCCCGTACCGTCCCTATACCGCCGGTATAAGACCGGGAAATGCCAAGATCCCGGTGGCAAAAATATAATCCTTAAAAAACGTTATATTTATTTATTTTAAGTATAAAATATATTTACTCCCCCAACCGGTACGGGATAGGGAAAAGGTACCCTTATCCCGTACCGGTAGCAACGGTATAGGACCGGTACGGAACCGGGAAATATTAAGATACTATTATACTATCTATAGTATATAAATAATAATATATACCTTAAAATAACTTAAAATTAAAAAAAAAACTCCAAAAATTCAATATTAAAAGTAAATATTTCTTTTAAATAAGCTTAACGGCTCGCTTAATATTAAAAATAATATATTTTATACTTAAAATAAATAAAAATTCCCTTATTTAAAGATAATATTTTTACCACCGGGATCTTAACATTTCCCGGTTCCGTACCGGCGGTATAGGGACGGTACGGGAACGGGATATACCCTTATACCGTACCGGCCGGTATGGGAAGACCATAATGAAATCCCGTCCCATACCGTCCCGGTTGGGGGAGTATTTATAGGTTATTCTTTTTTTATTTTTTTTAATAAAGTATAAAAAATAAAGGTTCCCCCCTATATATATCACCTTTTAGTTATTTACGTTTAATTTTTTATTTATATAAAAGTACGTTTAAGTTGTTTTGCCTTTATTAAAGTAATAATAAAAGTAATTTTTTAAGTTTATTAAGGAGTATATTATCTTATTGTATAATGGTTCCTATATAATAATTATATTTATCTCCCGGATTACTTTATTTTAAAGGAGCGGCTTTATTACCGTAATTAATTGCCCCCTTACGTGATAATATATTATTTTTATTTTATTAAATACATTATTTATTACTTTTTTTTAAACCGGTACCCTTTTTTCTTTTCTTTATTATTATTCTTTTTTTCTTTTTTTCAAAGCTTAACGTTACTTATATGTTTTTCCTTATAATTATAGTTATCTTTATAGGTCTTTTTGGCCTTTTAACCCCTATTAATATTTTATATTGGCCTTCCTGTTTTTTATTTAATAATATCTTCTTTTTCTTTCCTTTTTCCGTTATTATTATTTATCCTTTTTTTATTAATAAAGTCTAATATTTTCTTTAAAAGCGGTCGGGCGGGTTTTCTTTTTTTTGTAATTATATTTTTAAATCTTATTTATAATCCTTTCTTATTTTTTTTCCGTTTTTTTCCTTTTTATTATATATTAATCATCTTATACCGTATACCCTCCCTTTTTATACATTATATATTTTATCGTATCCTTTATTAGCCCTTTTATAATTAACGATTTATATTCTTTTAAATCGTAATCCATTACGTATATTATGTATTTTAATATATTTATATGTTTTGGTATAATGAAATTATATATTTTGGTATAATATAATTATATCCTTAATATTTAAAATATTATCGGACGTTTACCCCCCGATTTTACGCCTTAATAATCCGGAGGGATTTACCGTTGATAATCCCTCGGTTTAAGACGTTATTATATATTTTTATAAACGTAACGTTAAATAAAACCGTTAAATACGTTTTATTAAATAATACGTTTTATTAAATAATAAAAACTTAAAGTTAAGTACTTTGAACCTTAAATATAACGTTTTATTTTTTTTATTATATTTTTTATTATAGTTTCCTTATTTACAATTTCAAACGTAATTAAATAAACTCCGTTTACCGCTATTATATATAATTAACGGAGTATTATTACGGATTTATACCGTTTAAGGTTTAATTGTTTAAATATCTTTTTTAATTATTCTTTTATTATAATTAACGTTAAATAAAATATTATATTTTTATTTTACAATTTAATTAACCGCTACTATTCAATTAATTAACAAATTAAGTTATTATTCGGAGAGACCGGGATGGCGATAACGACGGTGACAGAGTAAATGCGTACGGCGCTCGACGAGATAATAAAGGATTATAAAAGTAAAAATATAATAAGGGATAACCCCTTAAAGGAGGGTAATAATAACGGAAAGGGGATATTAATAAAGGAATAATAAATAACGCGGAGTATATTAACTACGGCGATATATTTAAAAAAGCAGCCTTAAGTCAAAACTTAAAAAAAGAAAATTATGGATATACGTAAAAATACGGGAAAACCGCGTAAAAATAAAATAAAAGGATAAGCGAAGAATGGATTAACCGAGATAAACATAAAGGTAACGTTAACAGTTAACGGGCTTTTAACGATTAATTAAGAGTCGATAAATAAGAAAACGTAACCTTTTATATAAATAAAGTTATAAAGAGTAAAAAAATATTACCTTGAAGTAAAAAACTATATTAAAAGTTTAAAAGCGGAAGTTAAAAAAAGGAGGAAAAGAAAAAACGAATGGAAAACTAAAAAAAAAACTTATACTTTAATAGTTATTATAACCTTTATAACGTTATACTTATATAAAGAAATTGAGTATTATAAGTAGAAAAAGCGGTAAATAAGAAGGAAGGTTACGGAGAGACGGCTTTATAATCGGCCGTAAGGAAAAACCGGAAAAAACAGGAAGACGGGGGAAAAAAGACAAAGAAAAAGGCGTTAATATACTATTAAGAAAAGATATTTATTCTTAAAATTAAATATAAAAAGGAAACGGCCATAGTTATAAAAAATGTATTAATATAATTAATAAAGTATTGAAAATAAATAAAGAACCATTAATTAATTAAATAATAGTAATAATTAAGTTAAAAAGTAAAAACGTAATGCTTTATTTAATATACGTTACGGTAAAAGAGTAATTAAAGAAAATACTTAAATAATTAATATTAAAATAATATAAATTAGCGGTAATATTCCGTTAACTATATATAATAACGGTAAACGGGGTCTATTTAATTACGTTTAAGGCCTTAAATAAAAAGGCTATAATAAAAAGGGTAATAAGAAATAATAAAACGTTATACTTAATATTGAAAGTATGTAACTTTAGGCTTTTATTATTTATAAAGAACGCTTTATTTAATAGGATATACTTTACGATATTATTTAATATTATATTTACGGGAATATATAATAATATTTTAAATCAAAAAATCATTAATAACGGATCCCCCCGGACGATTAAAGCATAAAATTAAGGAGTAAACGTTTAATAATACTTTAAGTATGAAAGATATAATTATATTATATTAAAATATATAAATATACTTAAGTACGTAATATATATAAAGGTTTATAACTTAAAAGAATATAAGTCGCTAATTATAAAAAAAAACTTATAAAGGATATAATAAAATATACGGTATATAAAAAGGAAAAATATTTAATATAAAATAATTAATATTTAATAAAAAGGAAAAAGGCGGAAAAAAAGGACCAGAGGATTATAAATCGAATTTAAAGGTATAATTATAAAAGAAAGGAATCTATTCGGTTACTTTTAAAAAAGGAATTAGGCTTTATTAACGGGGAAGGATAAATAACGGTAATAAAAGGAAGAAAAAGAAAGAAAGTATCGTTAAAAAAGGGGCCGGGGGCTAATATAAAACGTTAACGGGAGTTAAAAGGCCGGGGAAACCTATAAAGATATTTACGTTTATTAAAAAGGGCGCGTAAGCAATACTCGGCTTTAAAAGGAAAAGCGAAAGAACGGTAACGGCAAAAAATAAAAAAGTATTAATTTATAAAAGGAAAATAAATAATATATAAAATAAAATAAAAATTATATAATATAATATAAAAATTATATAATATAATATAAAAATTATATAATATAATATAAAAATTATATAATATAATATAAAAATTATATAATATAATATAAAAATTATATAATATAATATAAAAAAGCAATTAACTATAATAATAAAATTACTCTTCCGTAATAAAATAACTTAAGAAATAAACTTAATTATTATATAAAAACCGCCGTATAATAAGATAATATATTCCTTAATAAATTTAAAATTTATTTTTTTTATCTTTTAATAAGGGTAAAACGATTTAAACGTATTTTTACGTAAATAAGAAATCAAATATAAATAATTAAAAAGTTATATATAAAGGTGGGAATTTTTAGTCTTTACGCTTTATAAAAAAAAAGTAAAAAAGGAATAATTTATAAATTTATAACGTATATAATCCACGTTTAATAAATAGGATAAAGTTATTGATACTTTAAAGGTTAAAAGAAGCGTTATAAACGGAAAAGGAGTACTTAATAATGAAGGACTTTAATTTATATTCTAAATAATAAAGTAAAAAGAATAGAAATATTTATTATAAAAAAATAAATATATGTTAA